>CM038717.1:30165993-30765993 GCA_021613375.1 Megaleporinus macrocephalus | reverse complement strand
GCTTATATATATCTAACCTCAGCTATAGTTTCACAGTTAAAGAGACTAGTTATGGTATATTGGACGGAGAGCGGCGGCTCAGAATAAGATATACTTAGTTTTGTTAAGCATACTTAAGCAACAATCCAATACTAATAAAGTCTTGATGAGTACACTGAATACTTAGGAAAGTCATTCAGGATGAAAGAGGTTTAGCGTACAGTTAAAGCCGTAGAAGGATTATTATCCAATAACCAAAGTTAATTGGATCATAAAATACGACAGCTAAAATTGGTTGAGGAAAAGGTAGCTCACTATGTGAGAACGGTGTACCTCAACATGAAAGGTGTTGAAGAGCAGCTAAGAAATAAAGAGAGTTCTTCTGTTTCAGATAATTTAGTCAATTTCATCCGTGGCGATCTATGACAACATTTGATTAAAGATTGGAAACAATCTTCCTTAAAATGTTTAATGATTAAGTAACAACAAAAAGCCAAGGCAGCTGTAACTCAACATGTGTCACTGATGAAACACGGATGATTTCCCAAATTAATCTTTCACGAATTTCTCAATATTATGAATCTCTGAAGATTCTGTCAATCTGTTTGTCTAAATACAGTTATCCGCAGTTATTCATCAATGGGTGATGGCCGAAAGTAAACTGTATGAAACAAACAGATGGTGCTTAGCTTAAGATAAACGAGTATAGCGAAAGTGGGCTATGCTAAGTTGCTAATGGTAGCCCTAGAGGGAGCCAGAGAATTAGGGCCTAATTCCTACTGAGCTTCTTAAAAGCTGCAGTTAATAAATTTGGCCACCAGATGGAGCCAGAGGGCACTAACTTACAGACAGGAGAGTAATTTCCCACTTGGCTCCTTGAAAGCTGCAGTTGTTAAATTTGGCCACCAGATGGAGCCAGAGTTTCACAAGTGAGCCAGCAAGAGCCTTTTAAGCTAGTACCATGAACTCATTCTAAGCATTAAGATCACAAGGGCTGTACACCGCACGAGTTTCCAGCATAAAGATACACTTTTGACTTAGAATATAATCACCTAGTTGTTATATGAACGTTGCAGTCTGCACAGCTTAGATTGTAGAATCTCTCACTTGACAAGAAAGTTATAGATAATAACTTTGGTACAAAATTACACACAGGAGTTTGAACATCAATATGGCTGGATTCCGCAGCCGGATTAATTATTATTCAAACTTAATAAAGATATTGGAATTTTGCAATATCAAATATTCAGAGACCGGAATTTTGCGATCTGTACACACCAGTTTAGTACCTTTTATTACCTTTGTGACAGTCAAGGATAGAGAGAATTCCACAATGCATTGACACAACGCAAGGTTCAATTGGCTTCAATTTCTGGAATTCGCAGAAAATTGAATGCACATTGTATGTAGTGAAGTAATGGAATTCGCGCTACTTATTAAGGTGCATGACACGATATGCATGCAATAATAATTTAAAATTAGAGTACTCCAAACAGTGCACTGTTGAACAACCTCCCTTGTTCAATACCAAGATTGGTTCATAAGTTTATGAACACTGCACATAATTTAGGAATAAGAGTAACAATTGCTCACACCACTCATAGTCCTGCTATGCTGGCTGAATTGTATAGGGGGCAGCACTTAGGATGCTAGGCTAACCTCCAGGCTAGCCCCAGGAAGTGAAGCTATAACAGGAAGTGACTAGGTAGCACATGGGCTAACAGGAAGTTGGACACTAGCTGTAAGCTAACAGGATATGCTAACAGTGTTTGCAGGAGGCACCATGTGGTAGCCTGTTAAGCTAATAAGCTAACTGGGGTGCTAGCGTATTAAGCTCACTCAGGAATGCTGGTTTTTACCCGCATGAACTGTTAGCAGTGTTCACCAAAAGGCTAATAAGCTAATCACGTGGTGACTATGCTAAGCTAATCGGCTAAGGCTAAGCTTATTGTCTACCAGGAGAGCTGTTCGCTGCTGGGGAATAGCCAGGCGTTAGCGCGTTGGGCTAATTAGCTTTGTCTCCCACGTTTTTTATGGTTAAGTTTTAACAATATTATATACACAAGTGTGAGGATTTGATTTACTCAAGTCCCTGTTCGGGCGCCATTATAATGTAACGTAACTAGGGGTATTTATTTAATCCACCAATTAATTAATCGAATTAATTAATTTAGATGTATCAAATTTACCCTTATAAAATATGCAGTTTCTGAGGTTGAGGTTGGTTTGAGTTCAGGGATCCACACACTGGTAATAATATTGAAAACACACCAAGACTAGCTTATATAAAAGAAGCTTTATTAGATAAACACATCAAAAGTACGTATACATATACTAAATAAAAGAAAAAGAGATAAAAAGGGGTGAAAGAAAGGAACCTAGACTAAAAGGAAGCAGAACTTGCTATGCACTCGGATCGGACCACGACAGAAGTCTGCGCATGCGTGTCTTACTGCATTTCTGTCTGAGGGAAGCGGCGGCGGTCTCGTTGGTGTAGACATCAAAGGCATCTCCGTTAAACTGGGCGACGCGCTGGTTGCCTCGGTGACGGCGGGCCGGGTGGACCTCTACTGCGCATGGGCGGTTTGGTTGCTTCGCGCGATCACGTGGTTCGCGCACTTGGGCTGCAGGGCGACGCGCTGGTTGCCTCGGTGACGGCGGGCCGTGCAGACCTCTACTGCGCATGTGCAGTTTGGTTGCTTCGCGCGGGTCCCGTGGTTCGCGCACTTGGGCTGCAGGGCGACGCGCTGGTTGCCTCGGTGACGGCGCGCCATGCAGACCTCTACTGCGCATGTGCGGTTTGGTCGCTTCGTGCGCCTTGGTTAGATGAATGAAGCACGACTCACGTGCGCACGGTGAACCATTCACCAAACGAAACTTAACTGAACTTGAGTGACGGGGCTGTGTAGACCGTCTCAGCTGATCTTCATTCTCCGTGAAACTACCGTCTTGTGGAGCTGTTGCGGGTTGACCTCAGTTCAACCCCTGTCGGCTCTCTCGCGAGCGGCTTGGTTTAGGCCATGTCGTTGCTTCCGCAGTTCCGCGGCTGGAAAGCCCGGATGAAGAGAGAAGTCTGCCTCTAAGGGCCGACGCCCTGGAACTCCTTGGAGTTCCAACAGCTTGCCGTCTTTGTCCAGAGTCAAGGAGAAGAGAGAGAGAAGTTGAGAGAGGTATGCATATGCATCACTCGTGTTTGTCACAAAGCCAAGCGCATCACACTATCCTGATTGGCTGAGGGCAAAGCAGGCATCTTTTGAACTTTGAATCTTACATACCAGAGGAGAATACCGATTCAAACAGAATTAAAGAAAAGAAAACAAAAGAGTAGATTAAAATGGAAATAAACATAAATCTCCATTTGAATCAAGTGTCCTGCGTTCATCTGAGCTGCTGTAAATGTTTTGGTAAACGTAAGGATTTAAGTAGATCTTTAAGTTTACTAAATAAACTTACAAAACTTTTAACACACCGCTAAATTCTACCACTTATAACCACAATCAAACTTGTATATGAGGTTATGAAAACATGAAAACATTCAAAAGTTGACGTGGGACATTTGGCGTGAATCGTAAATTTTAGCTTGGATCAAACTCAGAGAATTTTGCTTGGAAAATCGAAGATCTTGGAGAGAGAGAAGGAAATTAAAAACACAGTGTAGACATAAGGTGGACACATAACTTTACATATTTCACTGCCACAAATAGAGGAAAATTTCTATGAAAAGTTAATTTGGCTTATAAAGTCTGGTCCCTGCTACTGGTGTCAGCAGGAAGTGGGGGTAGGAGTTGAGGGGTCATAAATAGTTTTAGCCCTGTCTTATCTGATTTTTAGGCAGGATGAGAGGGGGTGGTGTGTGTCTGTATGAGAAGACTTCTTTGTCTCTGGAAATCGCTGGTTGACACAAAGTCTTAGAACAGACAAAATATGCTGTTCGCCAAATCAGAAAAAGTCAATGTATGGGTTTTGTGCATGGATCGCTACACAGGTAAAGACTTCTCTGGTGGGTATCTGTTTTTCTTTTTTCATATTCTTTAGGGCTGGGCTTTGCCCCGGCCTTCCCAATCTGGCAGGATATGTGAAGGTCTCTATGCTCAAAGACCTAAACCAAGGAGTGGGCCTGCACCAATGACTCCTTAAATTGCGAATATTTGTATCCTTCACATTCTTTAATCATGTCCGGGATCGAAATCTTTCTTCACTCCTGCCTTCTGAATCTTTCTGGCTGAAATGAACAGGACAGTTCCAGAGCTGGTAACCATAATGAGCACATCAGAAAATCAGGACATATAAAAAAGAGTAATACAGAACAGGTCAGGGACGGCTAGTCCTTCCAACGGAAGGATAAACTGTTACATGTCACATTTTTCATTGCAAAGAAAAATGGCAGATGTATGTATGGAAGATGACAAACATTTGAGTTGATTTATCAACACAAACATTAATAAAGTGATTTTCAAATCTTTATGTTTCTTTAATCATTGCTTAGTAGTATTTAGTATATATCTCATCTTTGTGCTTTGAGATTTCACATAATTTTTATTATTATTTTGTTTTTGTCTTAATATCATTGCATGTTATGGTCTTTGTAAGATGTGTACATCTCAAGCAAATCTGAATTATTAGCATGTAAAATGGCAATTGTGATATGTCAATTTAGCTTTTTTCAAAATCTAGACATTACAATAATTAAAACTTAATTCTGTATCTTCTGGCTGTGTCTTTGTGCTCAGTAATAACAGATTTGATTACAAGTTTTTCCTAACCACAAAAAACTAATTATTTTTCTTCCAGAGAAGTAATCTGAAGATCATTGCAAAGTTCTTTTAGAATCAGACGACCTCAGAGAGAGTTTATGGACTGCTATGTTTATTTATTGTTGTTTTTAGTGTTTCTGCACTGAATAAAATATCACTGTTGAGGGCAATACAGAACATAATACGGTCCTTTTTGCTAGCAAATTTAGAAGCAACAAGAGCAATAGTCTTTTTAATAATAGTATGACTTGAGATATTTAATTATTGACAGACTACTAGCTGTAATTATCTTGTCTTGGTTATTTAAAGCCGTACTGAGCTGATTACTTAATTATGGAGATCATTCTTAGATGCAGGTATATTTTATGAGTCTGTAGTTGCCAGTGCCATCCTATACGCTGTTGCATGCTGGGGCAGCAGGCTGAGGGTGGCAGACGCCAACAGACTTAATAAACTGATCCGCAGAGCCAGTGATGTTGTGGGTGTGGAGCTGGACTCAGCAGTGTCTGAGAGGAGGATGCTGTCTAAGCTGCAGGCCATCATGGATAATGGCTCCCACCCTCTTTATCACACAGTGATGAGACGCAGGAGCACATTCAGTGCAAGACTCATTCAGCCAACATGCACTACAGAACGCCACAGGAGGTCATTCCTACCAGTGGCTATCAGACTTTATAACTCCTCCCTTAACATACGACACATTTCACATGTACAGTGATCCCAGTAGAACACTAATTTAATTATGTGTGCAACAACTCAAATGTGCAATAACTTTCCTACTTCTAAACTCTTACTGCTGTATACAGTATATCTGTACTTATTATTATAGACACAGTCACTTTATATTTTATTCTTCTATTGTAGTATAAGACAAATTTCTTTTATGTTGTAAATTATTACTAGAGTGTTTATTCTTCTACATAACCGGGTGCTACTGTAAAAACTGCAATTTCCCCCTGGGATCAATAAAGTATTTCTGATTCTGATTCTGATTCTGATAATTCCCCCTCAGAATGATCTTCATTAGAGTGGTCAAATGCTGATTTGAACTACTTTACAAAAAGATCATACGTGAGCTTTTGGGCCCTGGACCAGATAGAAGTGGCCCAGTCTAAAGCATTACCAGTCAAACATAAAAAACAAAAATAATATACAAGCCTTATCTGAGTTATTCTGAGAATTATCAAAGAATATGCAACATTTTACCAAAAATCATCCACATTGATTTAGAGATCCATACATTTTTCATGTTTGCTTACAGCAAAAGTCTTAGTAACCATAGTGCCAGATGAAAAACAACAAGATTGTTAGCTGATAAATTGTTGACACTAAGCTGCTGAAGTTGGGCTGAAAATGAACTTTAAAAAAAATATTTGGATGAAATATTACAATGTTTATTAAATATAGAATTATGCATTTATTTTTAGTTAATAAAAGCCCAACAGTTTTTGGCAATTAGGGTTATGCTGCTGCTCACCTTGGCTTTGTACGACAATTTAGTCAGTGAGTCAAGCAATTGTTATGTTGTCCTAGCATCTGACCCTAAGACCCAATCAAGGCGTGGAGGTCTTTATTAACTATTCTGTATTATTTTGTAATTTTTTTTGGAATGCGGCTATGCCTAAATAAACTCTCACAGATATTAAAGATGTAAAAAGCTTTCCTGGGCATTAGACACACATTCTCCGAACGTCTTTCTCAGGCCCCCACCCCCCCCTCCTCGAACGGGAGTGAAGCTTTAAATATTCATTCTAATAGAATATGAACTCTTAATTCAGTGTCCTTGGTTGTTTTGTGCTCAATAATAACAGATTTGACTACAAAATGATATCAACCGCACAAACTCAAACACAAACACAAATTTTCAGTTCATTATTACAGGAGAAAGAATTAGAACAGCAATGCCTTTTAGAATCAACCTACTTATGTGATAGTACATAGACTGCTGTGTTTATACATTGTTTCTTTAGTGTTCCTGCACCTTTCAGACTAAGTAAACTAGCACTTTTGATAGCAATGTGGAATTTCTATTCTTATCCCATTGTTCTTACATTGGTTTGAAACATTTGTGAAGTGAATGAAGCATATTTTTAAAAACAGTACTATGACTAAAGCAGTAATGCTGCTCTAAGTACTTATTTAGAACTGACATACATGATAACATATGGAAAGAAAAGGCTGTGAATATCAAATATGGACATGCACATTCATTTGTAGATACATAGTAATGTTTTCTAGAGCTCTGCAAGAAACAACAAGGAAATGAGTATGAGTAAGCAGACATGCATTCATTAAAATGTCTCCAGTTGAAAGTAACCGTTATTGTTTTGCTCTTCTAAATATTTCTCTTACTTTTTTTAATGAAAGGACAATGATTTATCCCCTTGATTTCCTTTGAAAAGATAAACTATCTTTTGTCTTATTTCCTTAGTTTGTACACCATATATGATGGGATTCAGTAATGGAGGCACAATATTAAACAGAATACTAGCAATTTTCCTGCTTTCTGACATGTCAGGAAAGCGATAGAGAATAATTATAGTGAATCCAGAGACCATCATGATGGCATACACAGTCAAATGAGTGCTGCAGGTTTTCAAGGCTTTGCTGTTGAGTTGTTTGTTTTTGCTTTTCAAACAAGCAACGGCGATCCTGACATATGTTATTAAAAGCGTTCCAATAGAAGAGGTGAGCAACAATGCAGTGAAGGAAAGCCCATATATGTTATTAATTGATATGTCCTCGCAGGACAGTTTGAACAGACTTGGATTGTCACAATAAGGATTAAAAATGGCTGAGGTACAGTGAGACAGGCGTGCAGTGAGGCCTATCAGAATTCCCACCAGAACTGCTGGCACTCCCCAGGCTGATACAGTTAATTTAACTATAGTTTTATTGGTCATTATGGTGGTGTATTGCAAAGGATTGCAAATGGCTACATACCTGTCGTAGGCCATAATCATTAGTATAGTGTGTGAAGTTGTACCAAAGAAATGACAAACATATGCTTGAATGATACACTCCAGATAAGTGATGTAGCGATCTGAGGCCTCTTTGAAGATGTATCTCAGTATCATTGGTATAACAACACTAGGTCCTATTGCATCGTTCAGAGGCAGGTTGCAAAAAATGATGTGCATGGGATCATGTAGTTTCTTTTCAAGCAAGATTAAGAAGATAATGGTAGTGTTAGATACCACTATAAAGACATACATCATGAGCAACAAGATGAAAACAACATAAGATGACTGAGGGGCCACTTTTAATCCCTCAATCGATAGTGTGTGGTATCTGAAGGTTTGATTATCCATTGCTGCTCTGTGATTTCTCAAAACCTGAAAAAGACAGTAATGGTCTTTCAGCACCAAATATTATCCATGTTTGATTTATGATTTTTATGAAAGTTTCATTCAACATTCAAGAAATGTATTCAATTAAAATGTGGTATTATGCCCCCCCCCCTTCCAACTGAGCTTCAAATTGAAGACCCAGCTACTGAACCAAAATATCTAACTAGTATCTTTCATTGTAAGGGCCACTTTATCT
The DNA here is from genome assembly GCA_021613375.1 of Megaleporinus macrocephalus. Classification (NCBI taxonomy): domain Eukaryota; kingdom Metazoa; phylum Chordata; class Actinopteri; order Characiformes; family Anostomidae; genus Megaleporinus; species Megaleporinus macrocephalus. The sequence continues at coordinate 30,757,714 of CM038717.1, read as the reverse complement.
TTGTCCTTTCTTCATGTCAAAGTCTAAATTGCAGTGTAACAGCTGTTCTCTTCAAAACAAATATGAGAAAACAAGTAATACTGCCATAACACACAATATTATTACTTACATGCAGATGAGTACACACACTTTCAAAGCTGCTTGGTCACAAATCATGACAGAATTGTGAACAAAGTGAACAAAGTATCTTTGTCCTGTGCCACTGTATCTTATACGCTCCCCCTCTGAAAGAAAAGGCGCATGTCGTAATTTTTATATTGTAGGTTTCAGTGATGATGTCAACTGAAAGCTGGCTCATAACAACAGTATCTATTTATGGCAGGTGTCCCCTTGAGCCTGGTTAGAGTAAAAAACAATTGTATTAGATATTCTATTCTGTATGCTAACATTCAACATTCAAAATGTAACATTCAAGGTCCATGAGTGTTACATGGACGTGAAGGCCACACTTTGACAAAAAAGGCCAAAACCTTATACTAATCTGAACATACTAAACTTAAAGTTAGTGTTGAGGATGCCTTAAATTTTTTAGATTTAACTTAAAATAATAGGTTTGTTGCAACGTTCATGATATAATAGTTTTTGTCATATTTGCATCACAGCATAATACATTTTCATTATGAAATGTGAAAATAAATGCTAACTTTTGTATTTATTTATGCATTTATGGTTATTTTTCCCAAAAAAGACAGCTTAGCTTGTTAAATGATTAACTGCCACAAGTCATTTTCTTACAATGCATAAAGTCAACGTCTTTGATTGCTCTATCAAGCTCAGGCAAGTTTAGCCAAGTTGCGTCACAGCTAGGTAATGCTGTTACCAGTTAAGTCAAGTCCACGTCTTTGATTGCTCTATCAAGCTCAGCCAAGTTTAGCCAAGTTTACATTGGACTCCCCTGCCAAGCTCAAGGTCAGTCTACATTTACAAGCCTGCAAATGGAGCTCAGCTTTTCCCCCGAGTGTCCTGATTCTTTACAGAATACTTGAGGGCCTACCACCTACACTAGCTGAACCTCATTTATGGACTGGGTGATAAGACCGTCCCGTTGCTAGACTACTCCTTAGAAGAAATTCTGGCCCTGCGGAGAGCGCTGCTCTGCTAGCCTGAGGGCACTGATAGCTCTGGGGACACTGATGCAGCGGGCTCCAACAGCTCAACCACTCTGCAGTGGACCTCCTTCACTTTGTTCGAGCCCTCCAGCCACTCCCAGCACCATCTACCGCTCCCCCAAGCCTGCAAGCATCCCCCTCCGCTGCCACTGAGGGGGCAGCTGCCGCTGAGGGGGGCGCTGCCCCTGAGGGCACCGCCACCACCGAGGACACCAAAGCAGCGGGTGCCGCTGCACCTGTGCCCTGGGTTTTTCCTGTCCTGGCCTATCTTTGTATTGGTCATAAAATGTGATCTGATGTACATCTAATTCCGAGTATACACAAATTCAATTTACACAGTATACACAATTAAAATTTTTCATGTCTGGATACATCCATTAAACATTCACAGCGCTGGTGGAAAAAGTAAATGAACCCTTGGATTTAATAACCAGTCGAACCTCCTTTGGCACCAATAACATCCAGCAAGTGTTTCCAGTAGCTGTTGATCAGACCTGTACAACGTTCAGGAGGAATTTTGGACCATTGGATTACGCTTTTTGGCATTTTATACAATTTATCCAGTATTTGTTTATAGGTTCTGTACTGGCTTTGAGTGAAAGGAGAAACAGAGAAATTGCCAGAGTACCCTGAATATGATGTTGACTTAATACTGGGAAAAGAGTTCAGATTATATATACTTGCAAGCTACTGTTGGTGGTTACCGATGTGCATCCACATTAAATTCTGACTAAGTGATTTTTAGTACCTTAAACTGACTCACATAATTATGCAGGTCAGAGTCTTTGCAAGCTTTAGGCAACTTTAACTCCATCACAGAATAAAATGGCCTCTTCTTAGCAAGCTATTTTAACTTCTTGAGCAGCTGCAACAAACACAATGCTGTCAAGCTTCTGTAAGCATCGGACAACGTTTCTTACAGCGGGAATGAACATGATGGTTCTATGCTGGTGTAGTCATCTTTTAGCCACTGTTACAGGGCCCAACTCTTTGTATGTGTGGGCCCATTGCCAAAGTAAGCATAGAGCATGTGGGAGCCGGAGGCCCCTAATGACCATGGTGCCTGTGTGAACATATCGCCCAAGCGAACATGGTGCATGTGTAGGCCTGTGACGCTGAGCTGATGAGTGAGTGCATGGGCCCATGGCCCTGTGTTTATACAAGAATGCAGTGGGCCCGAGGACCTAAGCCAAAGCATGATTGCAGTGGGCCCTGGCTAATGGAGTGAATGCAATGAGCCCAAGGCTCCAGATAATGCAAATACCAATAACTCTTTGCACTGACAGTGTACACAATGGGCACAAACTTCATGATAACAACACAATAGGCTTGAGACCCTGAGTTTATGTAAGCATAGTCACTCTGTACAGCAGCAGTTTATACATTGGGTCTTCTTCTTTTACACTTTCATTTGTATCACCACAAGTGTTCTTTATTGCAGTGTTTTGATCTCTGTTAATAAAATCTTGTGTTTGTTTTCAGACTAATGATCCAGGTAAAGACTTCTCTGGTGGGTATCTGTTTTTCTTTTTTCATATTCTTTAGGGCTGGGCTCTGCCCCGGCCTTCCCAATCTGGCAGGATATGTGAAGGTCTCTATGCTCAAAGACCTAAACCAAGGAGTGGGCCTGCACCAATGACTCCTTAAATTGCGAATATTTGTATCCTTCACATTCTTTAATCATGTCCGGGATCGAAATCTTTCTTCACTCCTGCCTTCTGAATCTTTCTGGCTGAAATGAACAGGACAGTTCCAGAGCTGGTAACCATAATAAGCACATCAGAAAATCAGGACATATAAAAAAGAGTAATACAGAACAGGTCAGGGACGGCTAGTCCTTCCAACGGAAGGATAAACTGTTACATGTCACATTTTTCATTGCAAAGAAAAATGGCAGATGTATGTATGGAAGATGACAAACATTTGAGTTGATTTATCAACACAAACATTAATAAAGTGATTTTCAAATCTTTATGTTTCTTTAATCATTGCTTAGTAGTATTTAGTATATATCTCATCTTTGTGCTTTGAGATTTCACATAATTTTTATTATTATTTTGTTTTTGTCTTAATATCATTGCATGTTATGGTCTTTGTAAGATGTGTACATCTCAAGCAAATCTGAATTATTAGCATGTAAAATGGCAATTGTGATATGTCAATTTAGCTTTTTTCAAAATCTAGACATTACAATAATTAAAACTTAATTCTGTATCTTCTGGCTGTGTCTTTGTGCTCAGTAATAACAGATTTGATTACAAGTTTTTCCTAACCACAAAAAACTAATTATTTTTCTTCCAGAGAAGTAATCTGAAGATCATTGCAAAGTTCTTTTAGAATCAGACGACCTCAGAGAGAGTTTATGGACTGCTATGTTTATTTATTGTTGTTTTTAGTGTTTCTGCACTGAATAAAATATCACTGTTGAGGGCAATACAGAACATAATACGGTCCTTTTTGCTAGCAAATTTAGAAGCAACAAGAGCAATAGTCTTTTTAATAATAGTATGACTTGAGATATTTAATTATTGACAGACTACTAGCTGTGATTATCTTGTCTTGGTTATTTAAAGCCGTACTGAGCTGATTACTTAATTATGGAGATCATTCTTAGATGCAGGTAGTGTGCATGCATGTAAGCACAGGCAAAAGGGGAGCAAGCTGAGCTATATATATATATATATATATATATATATATATATATATATATATATATATATATATATATATATATATATATATATGTGTGTGCTTATTCTTATGCATACTGTTATGAAATACCACCACTGCATTTTTGGTCAAACAGTTTGCAGGTCGATCAGAGATAGTTATATAGAACAGGGCTCGTTTCGCAAGGTCCCATTACGCTGACACACTGTAATCCCAGGCTTGTTATGGTTTTTGTAAATCTATTTTCGATGTAAAGACATTGCAATGCTATTCTTTCCTGCTCATTGCTAAGCATGGTTTGAGTCAAATTTAAAAACTTTACAAGGTTTTTAAAATGTACCCCTAATGAAACACGTCGCCTACCCATCAGAAAATGCATTGAATACATAATAGTGTTATATTAACTCCTTAACAATATCACTAACCATAATGTCTTTAGTATTAGTCAATATGAATAAGTACATTTAATGCACATTTTTAGTGGTTTGTGTTTTTATATTTATTGGTTTAAGAAATTTTTAATAACAGTACTATGACTAAAGCAGTAATGCCTCCATAAGCGCATGACGTATGGAAAGAAAAGGCTATTAATATCAAATCTGAACATTCACAATGGCGATGATTTAATTAGTAGATCAGTGTGTTCTAGAGCACTGCAAGAAACAACAAAGAAATTAATATGAAAATTAATAGAAATGAATGTGCAAAGCAAAAATTTAAACATGCTGTTAATTTACAGTGACAGTTATTGTTTTTCCTTTTGAATGTTCCTCTTTCTTTCATTTTAGTTTATGAAAATAACCAGCAGTTACATATCCCCTTTATTTCCTTTGAAAATATAAACTATCTTTTTTCTTATTTCTTTCGTTTGCACACCATATATTATTGGATTTAAAAATGGAGGAACAACATAAAACAGGATACTAGCCATTTTCCTGTTTTCTGACAATTGAGGGAAGCGATGGAGAACAATTATTGCGAATCCAGAGGCCATCATGATGGCATACACAGCCAAATGAGTGCTGCAGGTTTTCAAGGCTTTGCTGTTGAGTTGTTTGTTTTTGCTTTTCAAACAAGCAGCGGCGATCCTGGCATATGTTATTAAAATCGTTCCAAGAGAAGAGGTGAGCAGCACTGCAGTGAAGAAAAGCCCATAGATGTTATTAATTGATATGTCCTCACAGGACAGTTTGAACAGAGCTGGATTGTCACAATAAGGATTTGAAATGGTTGACGTACAGTGCGACAGGCGTGCAGTGAGGCCTATCAGAATTCCCACCAGAACTGCAGGCACTCCCCAGGCTGATACAGTTAATTTAACTACCATTTTATTGGTCATTATGGTGGCGTATCGCAAAGGATCGCAAATGGCTACATACCTGTCGTAGGCCATAATCATTAGTATAGTGTGTGAAGCTGTGGAAAAGAAATGACAAACATATGCTTGAATGATACATTCCAGATAAGTGATGTAGCGGTCTGAGGCCTCTTTGAAAATGTATCTCAGTAGTGTTGGCACAACAACACTAGGTCCTATTGCATCGTTCAGAGGCAGGTTGCAAAAAATGATGTGCATGGGATCATGTAGGTTCTTTTCGAGTAAGATCAGAACCATAATGGCAACGTTAGAGACCACTATCAAGACATACATCATGAGCAACAAGATGAAAACAGGATAAGACGACTGAGGGGTCACTTTCAGTCCCTCAATCGATAGTGTGTGGTATCTGAAGGTTAGATTATCCATCGCTGCTCTGTGATTTCTCAAAACCTGAAATAGACAGTCAGTTAACTGTTAAGAAAATTCCACAGTAATGGTCTTTCAGCACAACACAGTATTTGTGTCTGTGTATGTGTACACTGCAGTAGGAGTATCTGGTGAGTATGTGTACATATTACTGCTAAAGAATTTGTAAGGTGTGCAATGCTATTTTCATGGAATTAATATAAACAATTCATGAGAAAATGACTTGAGAAAAGTCATATTTACACTGTAGACGTTTAAGAGTGTTTGTTATTATTCCCACCCTTCTAACTGAGTTCCCACTCAAGTGAAAGACACTGCTTTTAATTTAACATATTTAACTAGTATCATTCCTTTTAGTGCCCACTTTAGTTTTTTGGCAACGCCAACATACAAGCAATTTCAAGCATACCTATGTTTTTCCTTTAATTTTAAAGTCTAAAGCAGTATGACTGATCTTCTCTTCAAAACAAAAATGAGACAACATGAATAACTGCCATAACACACTGTCTGTAATCACTTACATGCAGATGAGCGTACAAAGATACACTGTCCAAGCTGTTTGGTCACAAATCATGTCTCATGACAGAACTGAGTGTAAATGCACAAAGTACCCTTCACCCTGTTGCCATCAGGACTGCCAACATGACTTTTCCTCCTCTGAAGGAAAAGTTGTATACCATATCTTTTATCCTGTGGCTGGCTCATAGCAACAGTGTCCATGTATGGCAGATGTCCCCTTGAGTGAGTTTTTTTTTCACAACCTAGTTGGAGTAAAAAACAATACAAGTATATAAGAAGTTATATACTGTTTAATAGAATACACTATTCAACGTTCACAATGTTTAACAATGGCCACATTGTATAATGTAAACAGTCCTTTAATTTTTGCTTTTAGCATTTATTCTTATGCTTGCAGAAAAAATACTTTGTTAATCCTTTCGTTATTGTCTTAATATCACTGCATATAACATACATGTAGCTATAAATGTATATCACGATATCTCAATTTGAACAGTTATGATCTTTTAGCTTTCCTCAACATCCTTTTATTTTATTATAATATCCAAAACTCAAATTCAATGTCATAAGGCTGGAAAAAAATTGTTTGTACATGTTACACAATGTTTGCACAAGAAAAAACCATTGTAAAGCCACCCTTTTATTGACATCCTGTTCAGCACCTACAGAGTTTATGCATGGGGTTCTTGATGTAGTGTTGTACCAGATGGTTCAATCAGGCAGATCTTTTAATTTCAGTTTCTTGGACATTGTATTTTACACAGCGTCTTAAACATTTCACTTAATCCAAAAGACTTTCTCAGGACAACAATACACCTGAATATTATTTAGAAATTAACTACAGCTTTCCAGTTGATTGGTTGATTCAGGTTGACCACACTGAATCCAGAATGTTGGTTTCTTTTCAGTCAGTTTGATTGACTTCTGCCCTCTGTCAAACACTCCTAGCTCATTCCACCACTCATACAGGACTAAAATCACTGTCCAGCTTTTATGTAACACCAACTGGACATGGACATGCGGTGCAGAAGTATACCTAGACAAAACAAATTGTGAAAGAAGGTACGGATAAACTCCCACTCACTGCACATGACCGGTGGTTTAGCTAGTTGCTAAGCTACTGGCCGACTATCCAAAACAATAGCCTGAGGCTTAAAAATCCGCTAGCATAAATGCTAATGGCTCGAGTACAAAACTGCAAAATGATCAATGACTCGTTACAAACATTGCAAATAAAATACTGTTTTGTGTGATTATATGACAAGAAGCACATTAAAACACCAGAGAGAATCAAAATAACTTACATTTTAAAACCACTTCACTGCTTCTAGATTTGCCTGAGTTGCATCATGGGTTTGCCTTAGCGGCTAAGGAAGCGTTTGATGCTTCCTTAAAATCAGGGCAAAATAGTAGACAGCCCAGTTTAGGGTATCCAAGAATTGGGACAGCCTACATGTCGGAAGCGCACATACTATGACGTGAAATGCTGTCTATGTAGGCAGCTCACTAGGTTTTAAGAAAGACCCATAGTCTTAATCTTTATCTATGCAGTTCAGTGAAGTGGTTACATTAATTTCTAAGCTGTCCAGACAAATTGCTGTTCTTTGTGACCTGCAAGCAAATCACTGGTGTTGTGATTTTCTGAAATGAACAGTCAGTTAGAAAAGCCTGCAGTGGCTTGTCTATTACCCTTGTGGCTGCTCACACCACCAATGACCAGGACTTGTTTCAGTAATTGCTGCCAACAGCAGGTGTTTTGGGACAATATTTAGTGTCACAGTGTGAATCTAAGGCCTTAGGAGACGTAACATATTATGTCTGTTGGTTTTCTTCATGCTAATGACCTTTGTGACCTATTTATATCACTGACCAGGACATAATTCACTTATTGCTGCCAAGGTCTATGGGGCTATGGGATTGGTGTACAGTCTCAAGCTGGTAATAGGCCTTTGGAGACATTATTATTCTTCCTGTCTTTTTTTTCATTACTCATTCAATTTTCACAGGATGTAAAGGGCAGTTGCTGCGTTCAAAGGATATTGAAAAATTAAAATTGACAAAAATGCTATACATGGGATACATGTTTTCCTTTGGACAGCGACAGCATATATTTTAAATACAAGTCCATTTTGAATTTTATGCCAACACAGTGACGTTGAGTCATACTAAAAACAACATCTCACAACTGATTAGGTTGTAATTGGTAACAGGTAAGTAAGGGTATTAAATCTAAAAAAGGCCGAGACCACCACTGTAAACGTTCCATTATTCATGAAAGCCCCATTTGCAGACATTATTTTCGTAATCGCATGGGTTTGTGGCACTTTTTTGCTAGAGTTAGAGGTGACAAACAAGGACCAATGTAATTTTTTTAGCTCTAATTTCTGTAGCAGCAGTTTAATAGCAGTAGCTACATACACATAACCGACAACCGTTTTTTGCTGTTTTTTTCCCTCTGCTTCAAACACTACCTTCGCTCTAGGTGAATCATGAGTTCACAAACGGTGACAAAAGAAGACAAAAAATGTCTTCCGATTGAGTAGATCATCCGTGTAATGTTTGTGTACTGCTTGATGTAAGCAGTAGGCGATTTGCGACTCAGAGGGGTTCATCATAGTGAATGAGAAGGCAAATAGTGCAGCTATTCAAAAATGTCCTTTCTCAGTATGAAATAAACAACCATGATTTCGACTACTGTGGTACATAATAGAAATTAAAGATTCCAAAAATTTGAAAAAAATCTCTGTACGCAAGGGACAAGATCCAAACCAGTATTGAATGGCTGTGATCTTCAGGCTCTTAGGTTCTGGCAAAAAAGGTCACCACGTACTATGTAAAAGGATTTATTTGTGGTGTTGCTGTTTTTTACAAACTTTACACATTTTTTTGTGAGTAGGTCACAAAGGTCATACGCCAACAGGAAAATTAAACAATATGTATCTTCTAGGACCCTTAATGTAGCCTCTATTTCAGTCCACTCTTTTGTGAGCTAAACACGTGGCTTGTGGTTAGACTTTTTAATAATTTCAGCCTGTGCTGTACATCAGAGTATTATAATGTATTTGTGTAGTGTTGAAACGTTAGTATATGTAATTGCTACTAACACTCGTGATTTCTCTTAATTAATGTATTTAATTTATTCATGAATATTTAAAGCCCTTATAAACAGTGGTTAAGTCTTTTAAGTGAGTACAGTACAAAGTACAGTTCTCAAATTCAAATTCACAGACTTTTGTAATAACTCTTGCTGAACTTGAACCTTTTGTATTATAACCATGGGGTGCAAAACTGTGTATGGTCAATTATATGAATGAGGCCTCAGCCAAAGACATTAACAGGATATAAATGACAATTGCATTTTGCAGGAGTAATATCATATATGCACTTAGTAATTTAGTTCAGCTCTAAGATGCTCGAAGGACTTCTTCTTGTAACAATATTGAAACATTTATTAGTTTTTGTGACAGTATTAAAAAATATTGCTATATATAAACAGCATAGGCACAGAAACATCAAAACAAGCAGTTCTATGACTAGAACTAGTATGACTTTCATCATAGACAAAGACTTTAGTGGTGTCATGGCATCACCTTCTTAGCATGCAATATTTTAATCATAAAATGTCTGAGCTCACTGGACTGCAGTGCATATATGACTGGGTTCAGGAGGCCTGGTACGATGTGGAAGAGCAGAGCAGACAGTTTCCTGTAGTCTGCATAAGCAGGGAAACGGTGCAGTATGATGATGAGAAACCCAGAAAGCAACATAATCAAATAGACAGCCAAGTGTGTGCTGCAGGTTTTCAAAGCTTTGCTGTTCAGAGATTTGTTTTTACTAGTCAGACAAACCACAGTTATTTTTGTATAAGTAAGTGTTATGCTTCCTATGGACGAGACAAGAAGAATGACTGTGAAGGCCAGACCATATACATTGTTAATGTAAGGATTCTCACATGACAGTTTGAACAGTGATGCATTATCACAGAACGGATTTGCTACTATTGTGCCGCAGCGATTCAGCCTTATTGTGAGACCCAACAATATACCCACAAAGAATATTGCTGACCCCCAGGCTGATGCAGTCAGTTTAGCCACCATTTTGGTGGTCATAATAGTCGTGTAGTGCAGGGGATTACATATGGCGACATATCTGTCAAAAGCCATAATCATCAGAATAGTGTGGGAAGTAGTTGCATACATGTGAGTACAGAAGGCCTGAGCGACACATTCTGTATAACCAATGCTGCGCTCAGGCGCTGGTCTTAAAAGGTCCACCAGCAGCCGAGGGATCGTGATAGAGTTTCCGATCACATCGTTAAAAGGAAGGTTGCAGAAGAGAATGTACATAGGTTCATGTAAATTTCGTTCCATGGATATGAGCAGAACGATTCCAATGTTGGTAAGCATAATGAGCACATAGAAAATCAGGAAAAATAGAAAGGTAGGATACACAAACTGGTCAGGGACAACAAGTCCCTCCAACTGCAGAATAAAGCTGTTAAATGTCACGTTTTCCATTGAGAAAAGAAAACGGTGGATGCGTGGAAAAAAAACCCCAATTGTGCCAGAAAAAATCTGCACAAACATAAACCAGGGATCCTTCGATCTTTGGTGCTTTCTGTTTTTATTAATATGGTTCCTTTAATTATTTCTTTTAGTCTATGTATCGTCCTTGTTAGAATTTCAAAAAATATTTTTCTTCGTATTTCTTTGTTGTCTTATTATCATAGCATACAATGTAATGATAACAGGTCTATTTTCATAGAAACTGATCTAAAAAGAACAAAATTTAATCCTAAAAAAGTTTTCACATAAGAATTAAAAATCCTAGTTCAGCATTATTTCAGTACGGTTCATTACAATTAGCAAAACTCGCAGATTAAAAATGGTGTTGTACATGTTACAAACAGTACACAACAATGGCATTAGACTCTTGGCCATCCATCCTTTTATTGACATCCTCTTCTACCCCTTATAGGCTTATGGGATGTCTTGATGCAGTGTCATAGCAACAGTGTGTTTTTCAAAATGTGTTTGTCCTAAACTAAATATGTAATCAGATCTTTTCAAAACACTGTGGCTAAAGCCCTGTGACATCTACGACCAAATGACTTGGACCAAATTTTCTTGGACCAAATACTCTATATATATATATTGTTATTTTTGAATGTACACAGCATCTTAAACAATGTACTTAATACAGACAACAGTACATTTACTAATTTGTTTTATAGTGGTGGACTCAATTTAATGTTTTAATGGTCATGGTGGCCGACTTTCTTAGTTTTTAGTCGACATTCTGACTGCTGATGGAAAGTAAACCACAGTACATACAGATGGGCACTACTGGATAAGTACAGTAGTCATAGTTCACTCTCTTACACCGTTTTGAGCAAACACATGAATGATGCCTTTACCTTTGCATTTGCAAAAAGGTCTTAGATATTACAGATAGTGAGAATGTTTTATTTAGAGTTTTATTTATTTATTTATTTATTTATCTATTTTTACTGCTGAGCATTGCTACTGCTATTTCTTAAAAACTCAGAGAAATATAAAATAAAGTGATGTTCTTGCAAGTTTGGGATTGGTTAATTCATATGTCCACAGTGGGGATATAAGTTATTATATAGGTCGTATGAGTCTTTTTGAAACCTTAATTTCTAAGCTCTTCAGACAAGTTAGTGTTCTTTATGACATGCAAGCAAATCATCTTGTGACTACAAGATCAAAGGCCTGATAGTTCTCTGTATGCATAAAAAAGATGTCCTAAAATGAACAGTTTGTTACGGAAGTCAGCAGTGGCTTGTCTATTACCCTTGTGACTGCTCACACCACCAATGACCAGGGCTTGTTTTAGTAATTGCTGCCAACAGCAGGTGTTTTGGGACAATGTTTAATGTCACAGAGTAAGTATAAGGCCTTAGGAGACACAACATATTATGTCTGTTGGTTTTCTTCATGCTAATGACCTTTGTGACCAACTAACAACATCACTGGCCAGGACATAATTCACTTAGTGCTCCTGAGGTCTGGGGCTATGGGATTGGTGTACAGTCTCAAGCTGGATTGTGGGCCTTTGCAGACGTTATTATTCTTCTTGTCTGGTCTTTTTTCCTTTTAGACACACAAAGACACATATGAGTCAGTGTTTGAATTTAACTATTTACATTAACCGTCTGTGTCTGATGGTTGAAATGTCGGTACATGAAACTTTCTCCTTACACATATTTGAAAAGGCCTGTAAATATATAGTGACACAGAGTATTTTATATATGTAGTGGTGTATCTCTTTAATTGCAATTGAAAGCAATATGTTAAATGACCTCAAGATCATGTATAACGATTTATTTTAGTTTCTCACAAACTTAAAATATGTTCCTGTGTGAGGAAGGATAAACAAATGTGAACAAATATGTAGATAAAACCCTTAATCTGGTCTTTCTGTGTGTGTGTGTGTGTGTGTGTGTGTGTGTGTGTGTGTGTGTGTGTTTGCTTATTGCAACAGATAATGAAGTCCACTCTTGTCGCAACCACCAAAGGAAAGAAACAAAGAGAAATGTCTGGGGACTTCATTATCAGCTTCCCTCATTAGTTAAGAGTTAAGTATATGATAAACATCTATTAGGTTGTGAATCAGGTCTAGGGGGATTAATTATTATTTGACATGTTAATGCGTCTCGCAAACAACTACTTTTAGAGCTCATTAACTGCAGTGCTACAGTTGCTCTTGCTCTCTGGAAACAAATTGGCACAAGTGGCTCATTAAAAACATATTATTCCTCATTATGTTTTTATTTGCAAATGTGATGTAACTCTGTTCCTGAGAGTAATCAGGCTGTGCCTTTGGCATAATCCCTTAACTCCCTCAAGGTCTTTGTTTTAACATTCTGTTGACCACATTCAAATCCATGTAGATAGATGGGCCAATAGATAGATTGAAAGAAAGAAAGAAAGAAAGAAAGAAAGAAAGAAAGAAAGAAAGAAAGAAATTACTGTGCAACATGTTGCAATGCATATATTCTGGAAAATTATAAAATGCGGCTGTCCAGTGTTTGATGTTTAAATTACTAACAGAGACATGGGTTAGGGTGTTATTTAGTTTTCAAGTAAAGGTGGTGGCTTCATATTGTCAGACAAACTGATTTTTTTTCCAATTTTTATTTCAAGCACAAAAAAATATTAAATATGTATTAAATCTAGTCAAGTGTTCTTGTACAACAGTGTAGGTCTTGTAGAAAGTCAAGGGCAAAATTCTAAAGAAGGTTGATTTGTGTAAAGAATTTATGGTACAGGCGTGCATGGTTCCATATAAAATTATATTTTTCACATTCACATATCTCATTTACCTCCTGTACAACTCTTCTGATCATCCATAAAGTGCAGTAACATCCAATAGCGTCTGATCGCTGGGCTGAAGGCCTAGTCCAGTATTATCGCTCTCACTTCGTAGAGCAGAAGGATAATTATAATTGCAACCACATTTACAGAACTTTTGGGATGCTGTGTAAAATAGATAATAACGAATAACGAATAAAAGCATATTGAGTGTTGAAAGTGAAAAATTTAATTGTTTTTCAAATATATAAACCCATTGTGAATATGAAATCAGCAACACGTTTCAAAAAAGTCTGGACAGGGCAACAAAAGTTCATGTTGGGTGATTTGGCATAGGCAATAAAGAGTGGTGTTGTTTCAGAAATAGGAACAAGTATAATATTTCTCAATGTAAAATAGCAAAGAATTGTGATTTCATCATCTGCGGTACATAAATATCTTAAAAGATTAAGATAATCCAGAGAAATGCAGGGGACAAGGTCAAAAAGCAGTACTGGATGGCTGTAATGGCCCTTAGGCGGCACTACATTACAAACAGATAGGATTCTGTACAGAATCTGTACAAATCACTATAGTAGTGGAAATAAAAACACAAATCACTGCATCCACAAATGCCAGTCCAACTTTTACCATACAAAAAAGAAACCAGATATGAACAATCTAAAAATGTCCCCGCTCTTTGGACCCTTTAAGATGGACTATGGCAAAGGAGAGAAGTGTCCTGTGGCTCTATTAATGCTGAACAATATATACGGGTTCAGAAACAACATATGCTGTCAACCAGAAGACCTCTTTTTCAATGAAGAACTTCACTAAACCACATTCTGCATGTATTACAACAGCATGACTCCATAGTAAAAGGTATCTAACTTGACTGGCTGCAGTACAGACCTTTGAAACCATTGACGCATTATGAAACAAAAAATGAGAGTATATAAAAATAATCTATATTTAGAAATAGGCTCAATGTGCATAACCAAAACATCTTGGTTTTTGTAATTGACAGCTACTGGAGACTATTAAATCAGACATTGTACATCCATCAATTTGTTTTACTTTACCTACTGTGAATTCATTATTAAAATAAACATATTATTGTTAAGTGTAATGTGGGGATGTGGACATGGTGCATACTGAACATAACCTGAAATTATTGTACATATTGTATTAAAGTGGGCCACTAATACCTGTCTGTTGTGGTCTTGGTCATGCAAGCAATACCTTGTTGTCCAAAGACTGTCCTTAAATGAGCCTCAGGTGTCATCAGGTGCCTGTTCACCTCTGTGGGCCTCTCAGTTTTTGTGCACAGGTCGTTCATTTTCTCAGTTCTTTACCTCAGCCTGGGTGTAAGAATAGGCTCCAGTTCCCCAGGACTAGAGTCACCAGCACGTGAGGCACAGGCTCACATGCACATTTGAGAGCCCATCTGCTTTGACAGGGTGACGGCTTTCACCTATTTCAGACTGGGATGGTCAGTTAACACCATCCAATTTGTTCTTGAGCACGCTCCAGCCCATGACTTCATCCTTAACTTCCTAAATATTTCGATATCATAGCTCTGCTGATGATTTTCCTAAAACAACCATAAACATTCACTCATTTATTCATTCAGTTATTTTCCAAATCGCTTATCCTTTTTTATTATGAACCGACCAACCATGAACATGAAAATATTCAAAGACACTGTGCAGCTCTTAGAACTGGAAAAAATGCAAAAAGCTTACGCCTCTTATTAGCCAGCTTAAATGTTGTAGCAGATACATTCTGGCACCTGAGGAAAACTTGAATGGTCGATTAGCCAAGCTGTTTGAAATGGCATATAGACGAATCAAGTTTGTTGCTGTGCCATTACCTCCACTATACAAACTCATTTGTGAAGCCATCACAAATCTCAGTTACCAAAGTGAGGAAGTGTCCTAGATTCCGCAGTTTGCTGGAACTGACTAGGCCACATTAGAAAACCCCTCTCGTACTTTTTAATGATTTCAGCAATGTAATAGCATGTATACTGTACCCCCTTCTTGTAGTTATTTCAGCATTCAACATGTAATATATGAATATATGTGCTTTTTGTTTGTATTATATTTTGTTTATTTTATCATGTAAGCAAATGATTTGTGTCTTGCCTAGAAGAATATTGATTGAAATGTATGCCGATGCAGCGTACTGCAATTTTGTTGTGGTGCTGAGAGGATCTGCCCACAAGGCCCTGAATGTAAGCAGTCTCTCAGGGATTACGTCCAAGTGGAAGAAATAAAAGCCTATGTGATATGAATGTGGAACTGAGGGCTCTTGTAAAGTACAGCACAAGATTACTCATGACAGATACTATAAAGGTTTAGTTGATGTGCTAATTTCTAAGTTTGAAATCTGTGGGATGTTTGCTGGCCTCACATATTCATTTGGCCCAGAAATAGAATAATTGGGTTCAGCTCTAGAGGCTTCATATTTTTTTGTCTATTTCATTTTAATTATTCGTATCCCATGCAAGCTAACTACTCTAGCATTGCGTTGCTTTTGCACATGGAGTCTCTTGACATTCCTCAGACTGGAATATTGCCCACCTTTATCATGGGCGTTGTTGCCTACTGCTTCATCCTCACCAGCAACCTGACCATTTTGCTGACCATTGCTTTGGACCATAGACTCCACAAGCCCATGTATGTTCTCCTTTTCAATTTGCCGGTCAATGATCTGATGGGAGCTACAGCTCTCTTTCCACAGCTCATTGCCAGCATTCACCTGCAGAGCCGCAACATCTCCTTCCCAGCCTGCGTGTTACAGGCACTGGTGATCCACTTATACTGTGGTGGAGCTCTCATCATCCTTACTGTTATGGCATATGACCGCTACGTGGCCATCTGCCAGCCGCTGCTTTATCACACTATCATGACCCCCGGCAACCTAAAGAGGATGACTGTAGGCATATGGGTGACTGATGTTGTCTTGATAGGGATCCTGTTTCTCCTGCTGACCCCCTTCAGCTTCTGTCAAACATTTATTGCTGATATGTACTGTAACAACCCCTCTATTATGAAATTAACCTGTGAGAGCACCTCTGTCAATAATGCCTATGGACTGTTCCTGTCTGTGTTCCTACAGGGGTTGTCCACCATTGTGGTTATATTCACCTACATTCAGATTCTAAAGACTTGTCTGCTTAATAAGCAGGCTGATACTAAAAGCAAGGCCATTCGGACCTGTGCCACACATCTGGTGGTGTTCGTTGTGTTTCAGGTTACTACCATCTTCTTCGTCTTGTCTCACAGATTCAGTCAAGTATCTCCGTACCTGCGGAGATCTGTGGGCATATCCATTTTAGTTTTTCCTCCCATCCTAAATCCGCTCATATATGGCCTCAACACCAAAGAGATAAGAGATAAAGTGGTGTTTCTCTTTAACATAAACAAAATTAGCTTTAAGAAATAAATTTAAGAGAAGATCAATAACTAAGGGACAATTATAATACTGAGGTTTAGTTAAAGTTTGCATGCAAATATGCTATTCTGTATGATTATTATTCCATATGTTGGATCAAATAGTGAATAGTGAAACAAGATGCTCTTCTGGATATAGTAATTAACTTTAAGCACAATCAGCTACTTGATGAAGCTGAAAGGAAGGCCTTCACTTTTCTATCCTTGCTGCTACAAAAGCAGGCTCAAAACAGCCTTGTCAATGTTAGACATGCTGCTGCATATGCCTAAAATGTGGATTTGAATGTTCTTCAGCTGAGTTTTTCTTGATTTTTCATCTCATGCATTCATATGTCAGTTTCTTTCCTAAATATGTTCTTGAGAAAAAGTCTGTCAGGTTCCTAAACAATAAAATTGTATGTGCCTTTGAGCTCTTAAGTGTGCGTAGATTCTGTTCTTACATGAGAACAAATCCCAAATAAGAAAACATTGATAAGAAATGGTCAGAATATTTATGGAATATTTCAATAAGAACTGTTAGTGAACAATTCATTACACTTCAGAAGCTTGGAATCATTTTTTTTTTAATCTAACAATTTTGTTGAACAAGCATGTATGAGAGGAACACTCTCCAAACACAGATTTCAGGTAAGGAAATTGTAGGAAGCTATGAGAAATAACGAAATGTTTGATGTTCCCAGATCAATAAACTGAGCTGTAAATGATTCCTGCACTGCTGTTAAACCTGCATAACACTGAAAATGAACTTACAATAAAAGATTCATGGTGCCATCTTAGATTAAGTGTTTACATGTTTATTAAATATTCAATTTGTATGTATTTATTTTTAGTTCACATAAAACATATAACATATAGTTATATGACATAATGCTTCAAGATCATTGCACATGAATAACAGTATTATAATAAGCCCATGTAAATAAGCCCATGCCCATGGTAAAGATGTTTTTTGTTAGTCAAACATTATTTAATGCTTAGATCTTTAGACATAGAAATATAGCTATTTGCCCCTACATGACCTTGCAACCAAATACAATTTATAAATTGTAAACAAATAAATAGGGCTTGCACTTTACACTGCAGTAATAAGTGGGTAATATGATAATATTAATGTTCGTACATTTACGGCATTTAGCAGACGCTCTTATCCAGAGCGACTTACAAAAGTGCTTAGTGTTCAGTTAGAGTATGAATCTCTACCTAGTACAAACAGGTTTAAGTCCAAACTACTCTTATACTCAAAAACTGCCATAAACACAGGGCCAGTGCTGATACCTAGAAAAAAGACAATGCAATACCTAGCAAGACTGGAACACCTACAGAGAAGAGAACAAATACAAGACTACATACAGTACAAGTGCAGTACTTATCCAGTGCTCCTAGAAGATAAAGTGCAATTACAGTTTATACCAGTACTTTAGTAGATTAGTGATTATAAGTGCTTTACAAAAAGATAGGTCTTCAGTCTGCGTTTGAAGACCGCGAGAGAGTTCGCTGTTCGGACAGCCAGTGGAAGTTCGTTCCACCATCTGGGTGCCAGTACAGAGAAGCGTTTTGTTGCGTGTCTTCCTTGAATCTTGAGTGATGGCGGGTCAAGCCGAGCTGTACTTGAAGCGCGAAGGGCTCGAGGTGCGGTTCGACTTTTGACCATTGCCATAAGGTAAGGAGGAGCTGGTCCATTCTTGGCTTTGTAGGCAAGCATCAGAACTTTAAACTGAATGCGAGCAGCTACAGGAAGCCAGTGAAGGGAGCACAGCAGTGGTGTGACATGAGTGAACTTGGGAAGATTGAAGACGAGCCGTGCTGCTGCATTTTGGATCAGTTGTAAGGGCCTGATGGCCTGCAGAGGAAGACCAGCCAGGAGTGAGTTGCAGTAGTCCAGCCTTGAATTGACAAGAGACTGGACGAGCACCTGGGAAGCCTCCTGAGAGAGGAAGGGTCGGATGCGTCTGATGTTGTGGAGAAGGTATCTGCATGACCGAGTCAGGTTCGTAATATGGGCTGAGAACGATAACTGGTCATCCAGAGTCATCCCAAGGTTTCTTGCATCTTTAGACGGAACAATCAAAGAGTTCTCGAATGAGATGGCAAGATTCTGCTGAGGACCTGTAGTTCCAGGGATGAACAGCAGCTCAGTCTTGCTGGGATTGAGCTTCAGATGATGAGCTGTCATCCATGAAGAGATGGATTTTAGTTTTACTTTTCTTACTGTGAATTCATTATTAACAGAAACATATTATGGTTAAGTGTAATGTGGGGATGTGGACATGATACTGAACATAACCTGAAATTATTATACATATTGTATTAAAGTGGGCCACTAATACCTGTCTGTTGTGTTCTTGGTCATGCAAGCAATACCTTGTTGTACAAAGACTGCCTTGAAATGAGCCTCAGGTGTCATCAGGTGCCTGTTCACCTCTGTGGGCCTCTCAGTTTTTGTGCACTGGTCGTTCATTTTCTCAGTTCTTTACCTCAGCCTGGGTGTAAGAATAGGCTCCAGTTCCCCAGGACTAGAGTCACCAGCACGTGAGGCACAGGCTCACATGCACATTTGAAAGCCCCTCTGCTTTGACAGGGTGATTTCAGACTAGTCTTTACTGTTTGCAAGGTATTTCTCTTGAGAAGTACTTATGTATATGCACTCTTTCTGTAGGTTGCATGAAAAGTTTATGAAACTATTTTGCCCTTCAAGAAATTATCTTTTTCTAGAAGAATATTGACTGAAATGTATGCCCATGCAGCGTACTGCAATTTTGTTGTGGTGCTGAGAGGATCTGCCCACAAGGCCCTGAATGTAAGCAGTCTCTCAGGGATTACGTCCAAGTGGAAGAAATAAAAGCCTATGTGATATGAATGTGGAACTGAGGGCTCTTGTAAGGTACAGCACAAGATTACTCATGACAGATACTATAAAGGTTTAGTTGATGTGCTAATTTCTAAGTTTGAAATCTGTGGGATGTTTGCTGGCCTCACATATTCATTTGGCCCAGAAATAGAATAATTGGGTTCAGCTCTTGAAGCTTCACACTTTTTTGTCTAATTCATTTTAATTATTCATATCCCATGCAAGCTAACTACTCTAGCATTGCGTTGCTTTTGAGCATGGAGTCTCTTGACATTCCTCAGACTGGAATATTGCCCACCTTCATCATGGGCGTTGTTGCCTACTGCTTCATCCTCACCAGCAACGTCACCATTTTGCTGACCATTGCTTTGGACCACAGACTCCACAAGCCCATGTATGTTCTCCTTTTCAATCTGCCGGTCAATGATCTGATGGGAGCTACAGCTCTCTTTCCACAGCTCATTGCCAGCATTCACCTGCAGAGCCGCAACATCTCCTTCTCAGCCTGTGTCTTTCAGGGTCTGGTGATCCACTTATACTGTGGTGGAGCTCTCATCATCCTTACTGTTATGGCATATGACCGTTACGTGGCCATCTGCCAGCCGCTGCTTTATCACACTATCATGACCCCCGGCAACCTAAAGAGGATGACTGTAGGCATATGGGTGACTGATGTTGTCTTGATAGGGATCCTGTTTCTCCTTCTGACCCCCTTCAGCTTCTGTCAAACATTTATTGCTGATATGTACTGTAACAACCCCTCTATTATGAAACTAACCTGTGAGAGCACCTCTGTCAATAATGCCTATGGACTGTTCCTGTCTGTGTTCCTACAGGGGGTGTCCACCATTGTGGTTATATTCACCTACATTCAGATTCTAAAGACTTGTCTGCTTAATAAGCAGGCTGATACTAAAAGCAAGGCCATTCGGACCTGTGCCACACATCTGGTAGTGTTCGTTGTGTTTCAGGTTACTACCATCTTCTCAGTCTTGTCTCACAGATTCAGTCAAGTATCTCCGTACCTGCGGAGATCTGTGGGCATATCCATTTTAGTTTTTCCTCCCATCCTAAATCCGCTCATATATGGCCTCAACACCAAAGAGATAAGCGATAAAGTGGTGTTTTTCTTTAACATAAACAAAATTAGCTTTAAGAAGTAAATTTAACAGAAGATCAATAACTAAGGGACAATTATAATACTGAGGTTTAGTTAAAGTTTGCATGCAAATATGCTATTCTGTATGATTCCTATTCCATATGTTGGATCAAAGAGTGAATAGTGAAACAAGATGCTCTTCTGGATATAGTAATTAACTTTAAGCACAATCAGCTACTTGATGAAGCTGAAAGGGAGGCCTTCACTTTTCTATCCTTGCTGCTACAAAAGCAGGCTCAAAACAGCCTTGTCAATTTTAGACACGCTGCTGCATATGCCTAAAATGTGGATTTGAATGTTCTTCAGCTGAGTTTTTATGATTTTTCATCTCATGTATTCATATCTCAACTTCTTTCCTAAATATGTTCTTGAGAAAAAGTCTGTCAGGTTCCTAAACAATAGAATTGTATGTGCCTTTGAGCTCTTAAGTGTGCGTAGATTCTGTTCTTACATGAGAACAAATCCCACATAAGAAAACATTGATAAGATTTGGTCAGAATCTTTATGGAATATTTCAATAAGAACTGTTAGTGAACAATTTATTATACTTCAGAAGCTTGGAATCACTTTTTTACAAGCATGTATGAGAGGAACACTCTCCAAACACAGATTTCAGGTAAGGAAATTATAGGAATGACGAAATGTTAGATGTTCCCAGATTGATAAACTGAGCTGTAAATGATTCCGGCACTGCTGTTAAACCTGCATAACCCTGAAAATGAACTTACAATAAAAGATTCATGGTGCCATCTTAGATTAAGTGTTTACATGTTTATTAAATATTCAATTTGTATGTATTTGTTTTTAGTTCACATAAAACATATAACATACAGTTATATGACATAATGCTTCAAGATCATTGCACATGAACAACAGTATTATTATAAGCCCATGCATATAAGCCCATGCCCATGGTAAAGATGTTTTCTGTTTGTCAAATGTTATTTAATGCTTAGATCTTTAGACATAGAAATATAGCTATTTGCCCACTAGTGACCTTGCAACGAAATACAACAGTACAAATCTTGAATTTGTACGTTGTAAACAAAGAAATAGGGATTGCACTTTACACCGCAGTAATAAGTGTAAAGTGTTAGTTGTACTAACCAAAACATAACATTCTAAATTTCCCCCTTGTTGCCAAATAATAAATTAGTAATTGTGTTATAGAATAGAAATAACTGGCTCCCTATAAATCCAAAAATCTGTAAGTAAAATATACAGTTGATATAGAAGTACGATTAATACAGTAAGTCAGTCATTCAAACAACACACTTTATATTATTTTACATTTGGTTGTCTGAATAATTATCACCTCAATTCTTAGGGTTTTATAATATTAGATTCGCAAAACAATAATCAGAGGTGTCAAGTAACAAAGTAGAAATACTTAATTACCTTACTTAAGTAGAAATTCTGGCTATTTATACTTTACTGGAGTAATTATTTTTCAGCTGACTTTTTACTTCTACTCCTTACATTTACACTCCATTATCAGTGCTTTCTACTCCTTACAATTTAAACATAGCCTCAGTACTCCAATTTCATTACAGCTTGTTTTCATTCATCTACATTTACATTCCAGTAAAGATTATTAATAAGATGCCTTTGAAGTTTGACTTTGTGCACCATTACAACACTTATAGACAACTAGTCATCATATCTTCTGCTCCATGAAACACATGTTAATGTTCAGTAGTACACAGATATGCTTCTTTAATATATTTCCATTGTACTAAACTACACTCATTTTCAATGGGCGTATATGCAGCTGAAACAGGAAGCCTAGCGCATCCCAAATTTATCAACATCAACATTTTAATATAACATTATTGTAATTATGGCTTTTAGAAGAATGCTTTTTTGGGGAGGTGGGCTAGTACACTATAGACCCCTGTGGTGCAACCTAAGCTTTTGTCCTTAATGGCCTTTTTTCCCCCTTACATTACTTTTACTTTTATACTTTAAGTAGTTTTAAAAGCAGTATTTTTACACTTTAACTATGAGTAAAAAGCTTAAGTTTAATCCTTCAATTTCTAAAAAAAAAAGTACTTTTAAACCATAGTATCTATACTTCTACCTGAGTAATGAATGTAATAACTTTTGACACCTTTGACAATAACATAGTTCTGTTAAAATACTAACTCCTATATTTCTACTTTGTTTCTTTGTTGTTATGTATTTAAAGGTCAGGTGGCCACTGTTTAAGGGCTATCCCTGACTGCGTTCTTACAGTGAATGTCCAGTATTGTGGTTATAATCGCATGCATACTGATTAAAAGCCTTGTCTGCTAAATTAACAGGCTGATTAGAAATAAAATCAGGATCAAAAATACATTTAGGAAAGCATTGTGACAATGTGCTAATTGTGCTAATCAAATTAATTATTTGTAATTAAATTTATACATAACACATAATAACACATAATAAGAGAAAAAGTATTATTAAATAGTTGATGAGCAACTGTTACTATTTCTTCCATAGTTTGCATGCAGGCATATTGTTTTGTATGATCTTCTGCGTTGTATGAACAGCAGCTCCAGGACCATCACCATGAACACTGGGGCACCCCAAGGCAGTGTACTGAGTCCTCTGTTGTTCACCCTGCTGACTCATGACTGTGTTGCGAAACACAGTTCTAACAGCATCATAAAGTTCGCCGATGATACAACTGTGCTGGGTCTCATCAGCAAAGGCGACGAGTCAGCATACAGGGAGGAGGTACAGCAGCTGACAGACTGGTGTACAGTCAACAACCTTCACTGGAATGTAGAGAAGACCAAGGAAATGGTTGTTGACTTCAGGAAATCTAGACCGGTCCACTCTCCGCTTAACATCAACGGCTCCTCTGTGGAGATCGTTAAGAGCACTAAGTTCCTTGGTGTCCACCTAGCGGAGAACCTCACCTGGTCCCTGAACACCAGCTCTACAGCCAAGAAAGCCCAGCAGCGTCTCTACTTCCTCCGGAAGCTGAGAAAGGCCCGTCTCCCTCCACCCATCCTCACCCTCTTCTATAGGGGAACCATAGAGAGCATCCTAAGCAGCTGCATCACTGCCTGGTTTGGGACCTGCACAGCCTCTGACCGCAAGTCCCTCCAACGCATTGTGAGGACAGCTGAGAGGATCATCGGAGTCTCTCTCTCCTCCGTCTTGGACATTTACACCACCCGCTGCATCCGCAAAGCAACCAGCATTGTGGATGACACCACCCACCCTTCACACAGACTGTTATCCCTCCTGCCATCAGGAAGAAGGTACCGCAGCGTCCGGTCCAACACGACCAGACTCTGCAACAGCTTCTTCCTCCAAGCCATCAGACTTCTCAACACAACTCAACGTCTGAACTGATATCTTTCTGGTACATGTACACTCTCTCTCTCTCTCCAACCATTTACCCCAGATAAAAAAGGGGAAGCATTTTTGCACAAAGCATTGCACTGATAACTTTACTACCTCACTGGACTCTATTTAATACACATTGCACAATTTGCACACTACCAGCAATTATTTATTATTCTCTGTCTGTACTGTGTTGTGTTGTGTTGTCTGTCCGCACTTGTTTGTTCGTGTTGCACTTGTGTCTTGTATGCACTGTCTATGTTGCACCATGGTCCTGGAGGAACGTTGTTTCGTTTCACTGTGTACTCTGTATGTAGTTGAAATGACAATAAAACCCACTTGACTTGACTTGACTTGACTTGACTTGCGAATATAATTACCTTCATTTCACATGATACTGAATGAAATTAAAGGCCTATACATTGCTACACCTTTGCTGAGGGGAAGCCGGTAAATTGTATCTGAAGAAAAGAAAAGAAAACTCAAAGAAAATACCCCTTTACCCACTCACACGTTGGTTTTAGGCATGCATATTAATTATTGGTTTTAGAGTTAATATTTACAGTTGACCCTTCTTCTTTAAGACATTTTTGCCTTGTGACCTGGTGCTCCATCACGTTGGAAAAAGCATTGTGTAAGGGCTTAGACGGCACTGCCTGCCATCAGCAGAGGGCGGCTGGCGGGTCGTCCTGCTGAGAGAGCCTCAGCTCAGGCAGTAACACTTGCCACCAGCAGAGGGTGACCATGGGGCTACCATCCTGCAAAAACTACAGGCAGAAACTACAACGCCCAGCAAGCACTGATTGGGGCATTGGTAGCACCTGCCAATGACCCTACATAAGCTGACAACAACCACCACCCTTTGCTACACCTTTGCTGAGGGGTAAACCAGTAAACGGTATCTGAAGAAAAGAAAAGAAAACTCAAAGAAAAGGAAACTCAGAGAAAAGAAAAAAAACTGCTCCCAGACAAAAATGAAGTAATAAAAAGGTACTAATAGTTTATAGTAGTTAATAATTAATAGTAGTATCTGCACTGTATTATCCTTTTGTTTTGGGGCCTACTCCTTTTAGTTGTTGACCCCCTTTTTCCGTTCTCTGTTTTGCAAATGCCAGATGCTGTTTTCTGCATTCCCTTTACCACCTGTTTTCACCCTTCACTTTCTTGTTTACTTGGCTGCCAAAAACCGGGTGGGTTTTCTGCCACACACCTTTTATTTCCACCAGTTCTCTGTTTCCCCTTTTAAGCCCCTGTTGACAAATGCTCTGCCACGTGACTCTCCTCATGAGGAAGTGGCAGCGCGTTGGTTTCTCAATGCTATAGTCATGTTTTGCGTCCCAACCTGACCAAGTCACAAAAACACATTCCTTTCCCACACAGCCATTTAAAATAAATAAATAGAATTATAATAAAACCCATTTGCGTGCACTGAAACCCTTGCGGTTTCCTTCCTGCACTTGGATTCACCCATTTACTGGAACCAAATTGCTCTTGGATTGTTGGGAGAAGTTGCTGTTTGAGGATGTTTTCATACCATTCCTTATTCATGGCAGTGCAATATTTTGAGTAAACCCACTCCGAAGCAAGTCCACACATGAATGGTCTCAGGATGCTTCACTGTTAGCATTTCACAGGACTGATGGTAGCACTCACCTTTTCTTCTCTGGCCAATCATTTTTCCAGATGTCCCAAACAGTCTGAAGGGGGCTTCATCAATAACTTTACCCCAGTCCTCTGCCGTCCAATCCCTATACTTCCTGCAGAACGTCAGTTTGTCCTTGATGTTTTTCTTGGATAGAAGTGGCTTCTTTAGCCCTTCTTGACATCAAGCCATCCTCCACAAGTCTTCATCTCACTGTGCGTTCAGATGCCCTCACACCTGCCCTCCACAATTCCTGAGCAAGCTCTGCACTGGTGGTGACCCGATCTTGTAGCTGCATCCTCTTTAGGAGACGGTCCTGACACTTGCTCAACTTTCTTGGGCGCCCTGTTGCCTTCTTCACTACAATTGAACCACTCTCCTTGAAGTTCTTGATTATTGGATAAATCGTTGATTGGGATGCTATCTTACAAGCAGAAATGTCCTCGCCTGTGAAACCCTTCTGATGCAATGCAATGATGACTGCACTTGTTTTCTTGGATGTAACCATGGTTAACAAAAGAAAACTTTAAAGCACCACTACCCTTTTAAACCAGTCTGCTCTTCTATTCAGCATGACAGTGATATCAGCTGTCATGCCCTCATTAACCTTTTCACCTGAGCTAATGAGATCATCACTGACATAATGTTTGCAGATCATTTGTGTAGGGCTGAAATGCAGTCACTTCAGTGATAAGGTCTTTTTTCTATGACAGAGAATGACAATCTGGAGTTAATATATATTGCCACCAATAATATATTGGTGGCAATGACTGTAGGTTAGATAAATAGAAGTTAGAAGAACACAAAAGGGATCCTTTCAATTCAGCCTTCACATGGATCTGTACAGCTATATCAGCAGTACTTTGTTATGTATTTGAGGATTAATTAGACAAACTAAGTATTGGTAACTGTAAATGTTATTCTTTATCCAGAAGAGATTCACAGAATGTTTGATCAACACACATCAAATCCAATATTTTTTTGTTTATATTGGATTTACATTTTTAGAACAAGAACAACTTTACTGAAGCATATGATTCAGATGATGTCTTGTTGTCGTACTGATGTCTTTGCACTGTCAGTGTGAGTTATTGAGTCTGCATATTATGTTTAAATAAATGTATGTTTATTTCTAATATAGGACTAACATATCTCCTTGACCATCAGTTAAGTACCATTGATTAATCTATATGTTAAGTATGTTAAGAAGATATGTTTGTGATGTTTTTGCTCTGGCACCCAGAGAATTAACCTATGAGGCCATGGATGGAAATACTCTCGGGGATGATTGTATACATGGATAACAACAATAAAAGCCAGTGAAAGATGGATGTGCCAATGGATGGTGTAAACTGTCTGAGTGCACTACTACCAGATTAGTAGCATATTTTGGAAAAGAGACTCTACTGTCTTACTGTGAAGACTTTTTGAAATGTATTTACTTTTATATGACAAAACAGTCCTTTAGATTCTGTTAATACTTTAGATCATTTTTAGAAAGACCATATTTGTCTGTCTATTTCATACCTGTTGATCATATGTCATGCAAGCTAACTATTCTAGCATTTCATTACTTTTGCGCATGGAGTCTCTTGACATCCCTCAGACTGGCATCTTGCCCACCTTCATCATGGCCATTGTTGCCTACTGCTTCATTCTCACCTGCAACCTCACCATTTTGCTGACCATTGCTCTGGACCACAGACTCCACAAGCCTATGTATGTTCTCCTTTTTAATCTGCCGGTCAATGACCTAATGGGAGCTACAGCCCTCTTTCCACAGCTCATTGCCAGCATCCACCTGCAGAACCGCAACATCTCCTTCCCAGCCTGCGTGTTACAGGCACTGGTGATCCACTTATACTGCAGTGGAGCTCTCATCACCCTTACTGTTATGGCCTATGACCGCTACGTGGCCATCTGCCAACCATTGCGTTACCATGCTATCATGACCCCCAGCAACCTGAGGAAGTTCATCGTGGGCATATGGGTGATTGATGTTGTCCTGATAGGGATCCTGTTCCTCTTGCTGACCCCTTTCAGCTTCTGTCAAACCTTTATTTCTGATATGTACTGTAGCAACCCCTCAATTATGAAATTAACCTGTGAGAGCACCTCTGTCAATAATGTTTATGGGCTGGCCCTGACTGTGTTCTTGCAGGGAGCGTCCAGCATTGTGGTTATATTCACCTACATTCAGATTCTGAAGACTTGTCTGGTTAATAAGCAAGCTGATACTAAAAGTAAGGCCATTCGGACCTGTGCAACCCACCTGGTAGTGTTCATTGTGTTTGAAGTCACCATCATCTTCTTCGTCTTGTCCCACAGATTCAATCAAGTATCTCCATATCTGCGGAGATCTGTGGGCATGTCCATTTTAGTTTTCCCCCCCATCCTAAATCCGCTCATATATGGCCTCAACACCAAAGAGATAAGAGACCAGGTAGTGCTCTTCTTCATTAGAAATAAAATTAGTAACAATTAAGCTGGGAAAGGACTGTGAAAATGTGTACAATTGTTTATTATTGTGTAAATCTGACATTAAAATTTAATTAGTTTGAAGTTATTGATATTTGGTTAACGCTGATATATAATAGTTGATGCTTCATGAAGCCTTCTGTAAATGTGTGTTATATATATATATATATGAATAACCTTTATATAAATAATACATAAATGATAACTGTCACTACATCTTCAATAGTATTCACATATAGTACTGTACAAAAGTTCTGGGCACTTGGGGACATTATTATATTTATATTTTTAGGCATGAAGCTTTTACTTACTCAGTAAAATACATTATGTCTTAAATTTTCAAATAATGTTAATAGAGTAAGTTGTTGTTATATATATGACAGTGTGTTTATTTAACCCTTTCCAAGCTTCTCCTTGTGGAAACAGTATTATTTACAGTTCTTCTCTAATACCTGCTTTGACTGCTCAGTACTTCATTAACCCTCCTATTAAGTTAACAAAAAATTATATTCATAAAGTTATGGGTAAAATTGACCCACACTGTTTAAATACACTCAAAAACAAAGCTCAAGTCAAAACAATAAAACTTAATTATAAATTCTCTAAAGATTCACCAAGATGCAATGTAAGAATATGTGCTGTATATTTTAACATTTTCCTCAGTGTACCCAGTATTTCAGACAACTCAAATTTGAAACAGGTCAAACTGACCCATAACATAATAGGAGGGTTAAGCTAAATCAAGATTGCTGCTAAAGGAACTGAATAAATTCATACAATGTCTGGGGCATCCAGGAGAAATCTAGAACTAAACTTTGTTCTTCAAACTGCAGCTCAAGATATTATCTACTTCTTTCAGAATAAGATATTCATGTTACTTTCTATTGGATTTATGCTTATTTACATCTGTTCTAATGATATACATCTGTTCTAATAATATCTGGTCTTCTTACTGGTGGAAATACACTTATTGCTAAGATAAAGGCTTTCAAATAATAAGCTTAGGTGCTTTTGCACAGTAGTGTATATTATATTATCCTCTGCCAATATTATAACTTGCATTTTGCATGATACTGAATGAAAGAGTGCTTTGAAGAAAAGCTGATATTGTGTGAGGCAATGAAAGTTTATAGGAGGTCTATTCTAAGAAAGCTACTGTCTCCTCCTTATCCTCCTAAAGAAGGCATGAGCCACTACACATGGTCACTAGTCCAGCTAGGACAAGTCAAAAAATGATTACATCTGAATTTAAGGAGTGCTCTGGTTCGGAGAGTTTTTTTTTTCTTTGTCCTCATCATTTTTGACACCAAAAAGAACCTCATCCAAACTACAATTAAAGCAAATACACTACCGCTCAACAGTTTAGGATCACTTTAGAATTTCATTGCATTTCATGCAATTTTTTTTTTTTCACAAACAATATTGTCCATTTCACAATTAATTTAATTGCATCAGATGATTTTTAAAAAATAGAAATGTTTGTATTAAAGCCTATTCTTGTATAGAGGCTTATTTTGCATATAGTCCTATTATCAGCAATTCTCAGTCCTCTGTCTAAATCTCCAAGTTAAAGATGTTATTGGACTAATTGGTTGTTAGGACACTCTTGCTCAATTGTGATGCACAGCTGAAAAACATTCTACTAATAAGTGAGCATAAAAGGGAGAACAACATTCTAGGTTAGTTTAGTATCTGAAGCATTAGCAGTGATTGGCTTGCTGACTGGCTCAAAATAACCAGAAAGAAACAACTTTCTTTAGAGACCCGTCAGTCCATTGTTGTGTTAAGGAAGGAAGATACTCCATTAAAAACAAGAACATTTCAAAAGATTAACAGCCTCATTGCAATCTTATATTGGAGTAATGCTTATAGCAAAGCTGTTTTCTATTGACCACTAATGCAGGGGTAACTGCAGACACCTACTACATGCTTAGATGTTTCCACCAGATGGCAGTGTCATAAAACAAATGACATACAAATGAGGCTCCTATGGAATGCTATGGATTGCTGAGGCAATATTATGCTTATGTCTGTTTTAGACCTTCATTTTAGCGACTGTATTGATCTGAGTCTCATATGTTTATGTTCAGCCCACGCAGAGGTATGCAGACCATCTGAATTTCTGATTTCAGCAAAGGTGTATGAAGCGCTCATCAAGACCACAAGTGTGTGGATATGGATTGTGTTTTTGTGGTGTGTTTGGTCATGAAAAATCTCAACATTTTCACATGCACAATGTACATTGTGTTAAAATGGTCACCAATCCCATGCACTACAAAACACTACACTACTAAGTCTGAACTGAAGAGGATTTATATTCGCAGCTGCAATGTGCAAAAAAGTGTGGCGAACATAATTAGTTACACATGAGCGTGCAGGCCTCATGTTTCCCGTATCCTTCTCCAGCTCTGCTATCATTGCATCGTATTATCTGAATGAATCCAGTACACATACATGTCCAAAAGCACATGGACATCTGAAAATCACATCATCATGTACTTGCGGAACATGACGTTCCAAAGCTGTGAACTTATGGAGCTGTTCCCCTTCCACTTGATTTTGAAACCCGGCCGCGGGGATTTGCTTCCGTACAGCCACGGGAGTATTAGTGAGGTCAGACACTGATGTTCGGGGAAAATTCTGGGCTCACAGTTTCAGTTTATCCCTAAGGTCTTTGATAGGGTTGGGGTCGGAGCTTGTTTCTATGCTTCTAGGGGCTTTCTGCATAGGATATTGTGAAGCAGAAAGCCCAGAAGTTAGAAGAGGGAAATCTATTAAATGTTCAGTTGGAAGGAAGGGGAATTCAAGCATGAAGTCCTCGCCAGTAACTACAGTTATTCAATAACTCCATTTGAGTCAGTACTCCGGTATATGAGTATTATGCCTAAAGAGCAGTAAAATAATAAGAAAGACGGTGGTCTGGATGACCCTGGCATGCAAAGGCTGAGACCTTTTAACAGCTTAGTTCAATAACTTCACATGAATGTATGAGCCTATGGAATATGGAGCAGCAACATTTAGGACAAAGTGCTGGTCAAGGCAAAGCATTGGAGTGTCTGAGTTAGACGGCTTCATAAAATATACCAATACCAGTCTTATTCAAGAAGGTAACTGAAGGTGCACAAGACAGGCATCATCCAGCAAGACTGTTCTGGAGAAAGGCCTTGGCAGTAAGACTCAAACAGGGGTCGAGGTGGAAAAAGTTTCACAACAGTAATTCTTTAATGGGCATGTGAAAAGGTAGGACGAACATTGATGATGCATCAATTTGAAGACGTAGGCCATGTGCCTTCAGTTCCACCCGCAACAAGTAGCTGTGATCAGTGAGTGGCCTACAGGTAAAGCAAAATTTGAATGATAAATCAGTTTAATGCCTTAATGCCACTCAACGTTTAGGGGGCAACTCTCCAAGAAGGTGGTCCATGGGCAGTGAAGGCAGCAAATGGGTTGTGCAATCCATTCATGTGTATACCCTGGTGGATTTAAGGATAGGAGGAGTCTGTTTAGGCAGAAGAGCATTAGTATATTAGCTTTTTCTGTTAAGCCCAGACCGTGCTATGTAGACATAAGTTTAAGGATGCAATGAATATGATTTCATAATGCTGCCAAGAGATCACACAGGGAGTACGTCCAGGAGAAACTGGTTTTAGGATGCTAACATCTTCTTCTTCAGTAGACAACAAGACCCATGAGCAGACTTGGATCATTTGTTAAGCTTTGTTCAATAAAAAGCATTTCCTGGAGCAGAAATAATGCCACCCTCTGGTTCTTCTTTACTGCCAAGGCGACAGTGGTGTCAGAAGTAGGTTATCGCCATTAAATTTAAATACTTTACGGATGGATCCATGGTGGACCACTGCGAAGACAACACCCGGTGGATAGGATAGGTTGACAAAAGAGGGAGAAAACTGTTCCTGGTTGTCAGCAGCTGTCGGAGCTCCCGTGGCATTACAGTGACATCTTCGCAGCTACAAAGGAAGACTTTACAGACCTACAAATATACTAGCACTGTGCACACCTTGAAGAAAAGAAGTGGAAACAGTTGAAAGGAGCATTGCTGTTGATACATGACTCTCTGTAGCATCAGTCTTGATACAGCAAGCCCGAGGAGTGCCGCTGTACTCAGCATAAGTATGCCAAACTTTGCTGATTGGAAAAAAGTTGGACAGATGCGATGCTGCACAAGTCCACCGTTAAACAAGTGCTGACAAGCTGCTGTGCTGTGTGTTTAAGAAAAACAGGTGGGAAGAGTTTGCAGAAAACCATGCTGAGTGAATTGCATGGACCAGTTTGCATGGGGCATTTTGGTGTGGGCAAGACCCTGAAGCAATTGTGATACAAATGGTCAGGCTGCCTGATGGATGTGGCGCTGTCTATGCGATGCTGTGATCTGTGCATAGCTAAGAAGGGATCACCCCAGTTGTGGCACACCAGAGTACTAATCTTGCAAGCAACCACACATACAGCAACTATTGCACATATAGCACATACAGTTCACACATCCATTTAGATGCTTTTACACATACACTTTAAAAATAGCATAAATATTTAGCACATAGAAACACACTGTAGCAGCCAGAATCATCTGATCTGACTACCATCTAGGATACAGACACACAGATAAGAGAGACACACACTCTTTTGAGACTCCTACAGACCAACCACTGGGTCAAATTCCATGTATGAAGGTATTGATTTGTATTCGCATCTGCCAGCTACTGTGCTATTATAGTGTCAACTTTTTATTTCTGTGCTTTAAAGACAACCTTCATTTTGCTAACGTACACTTTGTCTTTTATTGCTGAAAAGATCTGAATTAGAGAGCAATATTTCCCTCCTCTGTATTTTATAGAACAAACTGATGCAGTTCATAGATAGCACAAAGGAAAAAGAGAAAACAAATGCATGACAAAATTAATAATATTAAAAATACTATATATTTGAATATTTGAAAAGTGGGGGACAGTGGTCTGGAAATCTCTAACAGAATGTTTATAGTATGGGCTCTCAGTAGCAGCATTCATTCTTTAAATGAATGATTATGTATGTATAGGTTTAGGTTTGCTTAGTCTGCAGAAAATGGAAATATCCTATGCAACCAAAAGCATGCTACTCTGATGACCATTTTTAACAGCTGGAGGAACTTATCTATTCACATATCTATTCATTTAGAATTATAGTTTTAACATTTACAAGCAAACTAACTGAAGTGCAAGAGTGCAAGTTGAAGATATTTAACCCGTTTTACTCCTCTGCTGTGGAGCTCGAT
The DNA here is from genome assembly GCA_021613375.1 of Megaleporinus macrocephalus. NCBI lineage: Eukaryota > Metazoa > Chordata > Actinopteri > Characiformes > Anostomidae > Megaleporinus > Megaleporinus macrocephalus. The sequence continues at coordinate 30,724,160 of CM038717.1, read as the reverse complement.
TGTCCCGCCTCCTTTTTCTTTTCTTTTTTTACCTCAACAAGTCTGCTAAAGTTCTGGAAAACAAAGTGAAAGCAGGCTAGACTACATTTCACCAGCTCCACAGTAAGTGCACTCCTGTTAATACACGTGTGTTGATCTCATTTTGTTGTGAATGCAGTCTGTATATGTTACTGAGTAATGCTGCTGACTAATGACTGCATATGTTACTGAGTAATGCTGTTGAGTAATGACTACATATGTTTCTGGTGTGCATATATTTTTATACACTCATTGCTTTAATTTTAGACCGTTTCAAATATATCTTTTATTATACTAATGCATACCATTTGCATACATTGGAGTGCTGACCTACATTTTTTTTCCAGTATGAGAGATATTGTCTAAGTACAGACTTAAAATTATATAGAATGTATGCTAGAACATAGAACTGTAGAAAGCATTCATTAATATAGGGCTATTTATTTAGCAGTGGGGAACAAAAGACATTAGAGAAAACATTGTTCAGCAGCACTGACAGTTGCATGTGAACTTATTTTGGGAAATTGCTATGTAGGTCACATGTTTCAGCTTCAGCAATTTTCAAAGAAGAGGTCAATATTTAAAACTCATGGCTACATATATATTCCATATGTTGATTTTTTGGTTTTGTGGCAATTTCTTCTATACCTAATGTTACCAACATGTCACATGACATTAGCACGGGTTTAGAGGCAATCCAGCTGACATCACATTTTAACCCTTTAAGTCTCATTGACAGTCATGACAATATGATATTAACTATCTCTCATAACTCACCACACAAACAGTGTGCACATATTAAAGATCCAAGTGAAAAAGGGAAAATTAAAAAAAAATTTGAACCTGTCAACACAGATTGTAAACTGAATCTAATAGAATTCCTTGAGTATCTGATGATGTAATGAGTCAGGTAATTGTGTTATTACATTTAAATAGTAAAGTAAATCAATGGTAATAACATTTAAGGGTTAACTGCTCTGTAGAGCTGAGCACGCTTGCAGGAGAGCAGTGAGTGACCTGATATACAGGCTTTCATTTCTTCTTGTGCCACTTCTCTTCATATTTCATATGACAGCTTGATCATCATATGCTTAAACCTTCTCTAAAATCTTGATTAGGTTGCTCCATTAGACAGACCGTGGCATCAAGCCAGAACAATAATACCACAAAAAATTGATCTATTCTTTTTATCTATTCATCTATTTAATCTTTTTTCTTATCATTTTTCTCCTCATCTTCTTCTTTTCTTCCCTGTACATGCTATATTAGTTTATTTTTACTTTATTATTTGTCTGTTTATTTTCTTAATGGTGCAGTGATTACCAAGACATTATCAGAGGAATTACAGGTGGCCCTTAGAAACCGCTTATGTTGTTTACTGGGTATGTCTGGCACTGTTTATACTTAAAGTCTAATTTCCCAAGCATGCACATTCCATGCCAAGGCTGTTAACAAGGCTGTTAAATGAAGCACAGTATCACCAGCATGTGCTGCACTTTTGAGCTCACATCTTTAGAATTGCATAATATTTACATTTAGCAAGTGGGCGCATGAATGCAGATCTCAAAATAGTGAAAAGTAAACAGAGTGGGGCCTCTATAATCTGCCTCTTCAGCAGAAACATTTTCTACCCGTAATTAGAAGAGAATGCACAGGGAGTGAAAGAGCACAGCTATTTTTACTAACGATGACCGGAACTAATGAAAATGTACTCCATTCCAAGGTGAAAACTGCTGTAGATGCAGACGTCTTTCGCAAAACCTCTCATGAGAAGAATCAAGCTTAAATGTCATAAGACCACTGTGTAATGATAATTAATGTTCTCTGATTAATCAACCATTTCTGGAAGTATTCTGTAATAAGTTGGTCAGGCAGTGTTTGTGTGTGTGTTTGTGTGTGTTCGTATGTGTGTATGTGTGTGAATCACAGACCACACACGTTTTGAGGTTGGAAAAGTATGTGTTTGAGTCATAGATATATTAACAGTCTGTCATATCAGAAACTATGTGGTGAGAAAAATTAAGATAATATCATGCAGACAGAAAAGTGAAAAAGTGAGTCACCTATTCTGATGCCAGTGATAGGTATGAACAGATAGTGAAGGAGATGAGAAAAGCTGGTACCTAGTGGTATGGGAACCAGAATTTGAACGCTCCATCATGCCTTTAACAGCACTTCCTCCAAAATGAAGGCATCCCTACGAAATCTCGAAGGCCATTAAGAAATGGGCACGCATACCATATGCTTGTTAAAACTCCAGATGATGGAGAAGCTCAATGAAGGTATTTAGCAAGGAGCTACATTATTAAAGGATATATATATATATATATTTATTAATAGAGTTTAACCTAGGATGGCACGCTCAGCCAGTGCAAACTATCAGGCCAATCAAAATACTAGATAGTATGAAAACATACATTAGGAATTACCAGAATACATCAGCGCGACTCTGTTTTGCCAAGCACAAGTATACAGCCTTGGGAAACCAAAGGTCTTTGAGTTCAAAGGTCCTGAAGGATTTTAGACAGGCATGATAGCTGACGTTAAAGTTGTTTGTTTTTCACAGATTGTGCTTTACTTTCACTTGGTAAGGAGCAGTAATGACAGCTACAGAGCCACCGGGACACCCACAGAGGGTGAAACCTTGCAGGGTTACGTCCCTCTTCAACAACATCAAGGTAATATTTCACTTGTTTTGCGTCCAATTGATGACGGATGTGTTAAAAACATGACTGCTGTCGTGGTGGAGTGAACTCATAAAAGTAGTGATGTTTGAGTAAAACAAGAACTGCTGAGTAGAAGTAAAAGAGTCTTTCCAGTAACCTAAGTGAAAGTATAAAAGTATCAGGTGAAAACAACATAGCTGTAGTGCTGAGTAATTTATGGAGCTGCACTGGAACTTCCTTGTACTTTTATGTTGCGCCCTCTTCTTTTCTTTTCTCTGATTCTTCTGGTTTAAAATAAATGCTGGATCTCAAACACAAGATGCGTCAGCAACAGCAAAGCAGTCCAGATGCTGTTGCCTTTGTGATATGATGAAATTAGACACGGAAAAATACATTTTTGTAATACTAGCTCTGAGTACATGTAATTCAGTAACTTTAACTAATCTGCTATACACTGTACCCAGTAAAGCTAAAAGAATGTTCGTTCTACTACAAGCTCCACATTGTATTGTGCTGGTTTTGGAGGACAGCTAGAAAACTCCATAACTATCTTAACCTACATACATTTCCTGACCTGCCTGATGGGAATCGCTGTTTCCTGACTTTCATTGCACATCCTCACATTGTTTATGACTGACAATGAGGCGAACTAGGACGAGTGAACTCTTATCAGCTGTTCTCTTAAGTGCAGTCCTGGTACTATATTAGTAGTTACTACAGGCTAAAGATTGAATACCCCAGGTCAAATTCTAAGAGGAGCCCTAACACTATATCTTGACACACGAGCGAAAGGGGTTTTTGTGGCTTCATCTTTGTTAAACAAAATAATAAGAACGTGCCGAAGGTTGTGGCTGATTGTAATGTCTTGTTGTGCAACCAAAACTACAATGTTCTTATAATAGCTATAGTGCAAACCCAAATCAAACTATATCCTAATGAGTCTAATGTGTCTCTGGCTTAAGTCTACATTCTGCTTGTGCTTAATTAAAAAGAAAACACGTATGATTAAAAGAATTAAAGAACACATGAACATGATTAAATGAAAACCAGAGAATGCAGTGTTAACTGTGGGAACGAATATAAAAATCATGGCCACAAGGAAAAACAAAACCAAAACGTCCACACAGATTACAAAACATGTTTGCCCCGTCCCCTCGGCTTTGCAAGGCCAATTTGAATATTTTCCAAAGGGATTGTGTATACTTTTGTGTGGTCTTGCCCAACCAGACAGTGATTTCTCGAGTACGACCAATCTCAGTGACTCCACAGTAGAAGATTGTGATTGTGGAATCTTCTTTTTGAGGATGTAAAGACTTGAGATTTACCCTGGTGCTTGTAAACCTGCTCAGATTACCTGAGAATTATAGTCCTGGGAACCGTATACTTCCTGGCGTGTTCTTTTTTGCTGAACCACTAATAAAAACTGGATGTGGAGGGCTTGTGTTTCTTCTTGAATTCACAATGAGCTGTTTTGGTTTTCTTGGAGACGTTGGTAGCATATGCAACTTTGTGTTTCAGTTTTTCGTTCTGTGCCATGGAATGCTGCAACTCGCACAGCTGTTGGTGTCTGGCTATCTGAAGGGCTCCATATCCACCATAGAGAAAAGATATGGCCTCTCCAGTCAGAAGTCTGGACTGCTGGCATCCTTTAACGAGGTGGGCAATGAATGTTAAACGAAGTATCCCTTATTAAAATAACCCATAACGAGAAAGGTGCTACGTCACCTTTCAGCTTCTTTTTATAACATTCGATTAATCAGCACTTTTGGTATGGATGGGGGGAAAGATCATAAAATGTTTAAGTATGAAATGATTAGAGAAATTTGAAGTCAATTTATTGTAAGAATGAAAAAGAATGAAAAACCTTAGAAAAAATGACTTTCTGGAAACCATGTCTCATAATTACTGGCAACCCGGCATTTAGTGTTTTGTGCAAGCTCTCTTTGCGAGCACAGTAGCACCTAATCTTCTCCTGTCATGCGTGAGGTTATTGGAGAATTGAGCACAAAGAATTTGAGCCCATGATGCCATGTATACTAACAAGGTTCCTGAAAAAGTTCCCACAAAGTTCACACAGAGAAGAACCATTTGGTTACCATATTAAACAGTGGGAATGAGGTTCCTTTCTTTTATATTAGTATCAGTTTATCTCATCTGACCATACTTTTAAGTTTGAGAACCCTTTATCAAACTTGGGTTTCAGTCAGTTCCAGAAATTATATAGTAAACTCCAGGCACTCCAGGCAACTCAATTATTCCTCTCACAGTGTACTTTTTTCTGGTATGTGAGTATTAGTGTGTTCTCAATTCGTTCCCATGTTGATGAAAGGCTAAGGAAATTGGTATTACCTCATGCCTAACATTTGGTTCATACAGATTCCCAGCCGTGCTGGTAAGTGTGACACATGGTTTTTCTTTGCTCTTCTTCTAAGACTTAATCAAGGGTCCAGAAATAGTGAAAGCAATTGTATCTTTTCAGATAGCACATAAAAAAACTTTAAGAAATTATTATTAAATTAGCTGAGTGTTGCTGTTTAACTCAAACCAACAGTAGTTCTCCTCTTTCCTGTGTTCCAGGGAAAATTCTCAGTAATGTTTTCTTAGCGCGTAAACTGCTAGAGTAGTCGTTGCAGGAAGGATTACCTCATATGCTTTGGAAATAAAACACAGATGTTTTTTTCTTAATATCCAAAAGCAGTACAGTACATCCATACAGCCACGTCTGATCAACTCATATAGCAGCCAAACATAGAACTCTTTGTTCCAGAAAAAGATTGTCTATGTGGCATAATACACTTAATCATAGCAAACCCCAGCCTAGCGCAGAATAACTATCAGTATACACAGGGATGTTTCTGTATCCGCAGGTGGGAAACACGGTGCTCATTGTGTTTGTGAGCTTTTTCGGGAGCCGTGTTCACAGACCCCGGTGTATTGGGATCGGAGCAATGATAGCAAGTATGGCTGCGTTTCTCATAGCACTGCCTCACTTCATCAGTGGAAAGTACAACTACACAAAGGATAGCAGTAAGTGACCGCTGCCTATACATGGTTTTTAGTAATACAGCCATTCCTAGTTTAGTAGAATGGCTTGTTTTGCATTTTTATACTGAACACATTTCCGTTCTGTCAATAAAGTAGAACCAACCACCGAAATGGTTTTACTCATTGGTCCAACTAAATACTTTTGATTGACAGGTTCCACAGAAAATATCTCTGGTCTTTGCCAGACAGAAAGTGTTTACCAGGCACCCAACAAGACATGCTCAAAAAATGAGGACTTTGCACACCATGCGGTATTTCCCATACTTCTTCTGGGCCAACTGCTGTTGGGGATCGGTGGTGTTCCTATACAACCCTTTGGCATTTCCTACATCGATGACTATGCAAATAAGAAGAATTCACCATTCTATCTTGGTAAGAATTGGCAGCTACATCTTAGATCAGTCTTTAATACTGTGGCATTTCTTTCATTAATAGCACTACTGTCTATTTCTCTCAGGAATCCTGTTTGCATTAACTGTGATTGGACCAGCACTTGGTTACCTGATGGGGTCTTTGCTGCTTCGTGTCTATGTCGACTTCAACACTGTTAACACGGCTGGTGAGTGGCAGATCTTCATGTTAACCATTGTAAAATATCCACATTTTTGAGAAACAACACCGAATGTCACCAACATAATCAAATCCCACAATGTATTACCTGTAGTTCTTTAAATTAGTTTAGTTGGTGAGATAGATAGATACATAGATACAGACTATACAGTTCAAAGCAGTTTTATACCAGAATAATTATACTAGCACTTTACACCTGTTCCATCGTCTTTGTCTTGTTTACCACACCTTCACATTACTGCCTTAAGACTGCCAGAAGGCTATGCCAGGATGAGTGGATGCAATAATTTATAGGGAGAACATGTTTGTCATTTATTGGCTTGACAAACCAAAAGCATTAGTGGGTGAAGTGAGGTGACGTAGGTTAACCAAGATTCAACATGTTTGTGAATACTGCATTGACGCTTTAATTATCATACCAATCTACAGAAAAATAACAATTGAAGACAAGCCTGGGTCTGTCTATGTGTGTCCTCTTGCACACGCACCACACACTCCTAAGGCATTGTGAGAGAATTATCATTTATAAAATAATATCTGCAAGCTACAGAGAACACCCTTGTGCTCATACTAGAGCACAAGGACCATTTCCTCTATTTAACATTTAATGTTAAAGGTATGGCACTTCATATAATTTAATTAATAATAAAGATTAAAGTAAAATGTGTAGAGCTTGATTTCTTTAGTCTTGAGTCTTTAAGATACCATGCAGATTGAAAAATGTTTCTATACAATTTATTCCAGTTTTGGAACAAAACTATGTATTTTTAAAGAATTTTGTATAAATAGGTAAAAAAAATATAATTATAATTCATATAACAAGATTTCTAATTTGGACCATTTCTTTTGGTTTTGTTTTTCTATACAATTTATTCCAGTTTTGGAACAAAACTATGTATTTTTAAATAATTTTGTTTAAATAAATAAAAAAATATTTAATTATAGTTAATATAACAAGATTTCTAATTTGGACCATTTCTTTTGGTTCATTCGTCATAAAATTTTGCTACAGTCTAAGTCTAAATGGGCTTTACAGGAGAGACCTTCTTTACTATCAATGTAAGTTAGAGAAAGATTTTGGAGCATTTCTATTGGTCCATTCATCATGAATTTTTCAGGATATTTACGATAAATGTAGAAAAATGAAAAGCAATTTTTTCTTTGGACAGCGACGAAATAAATAAATAAAAGGTTTTGTTCAGATATTAATAATATGCAATGACAACATATTAAATAGTCCCATTGTATCTGAATGTGACTAAGTTAATGATGTCCTGTCTGTGCTTAGATATAGCCTTGAAACAAAATGACCCAAGATGGGTTGGAGCTTGGTGGCTGGGCTTTCTTCTAGCTGGAACGTTGCTCTTCCTCACATCCTTGCCATATCTGTTCTTCCCTAGAAGCATGACAACACAGGTACGTCTGAAGTTTCACTTGTTGGCTCTTTTCTATTCTTTGTTATTGCACTAAGCATATCTATAGCAGCTTATCTAAACTTACTCAGAATTAGGCCAGTGGTTTCTTTGACAGTTTCAATATTAGTATGACTGAGTTTGACAGCATTGTAATAGAACCCAGACATGTTAAAGAGAAACCCGGGATAAAATAATCAAGGAACCTAGTGTTGTTGTCGTTAGGACTGATTGTAGATCTAACAGCCGTTCTAGCTGTTGTTTTATGCCAGACAGATGTTTGGGGTGCAAAAAACAAAACAAATCTTTGTTACATAAACCCTTGCTGGCCCTGCTTCACATAAAGTGAAAGTATAGGGGTACTTGAGGACATTCTACCATTTAGTAGAATGCTCGACTTGCTTGCCAACTGTTGCTCAACAGAACAGAAGATTGAATATCACGCTAACCTCCCATGAATAGACAAAGGGGTGGGGGGATGCAGATCCTCCTTATAAATGCTCACTACTGTTAGTTAGATTTATATACTTGACAAAGTTATGTATGAGTAGCTTTGCACACATTTTGTTGCTACTTTTAAGATTGAGAACACTATCATTTTGTTGATTTCTGCATAAAAGTGATAAGAAATATAATCAGATCTTCTTTTAAGTCTTTGGAATTGATTAATAGAACCCAACAAATCAAAACACCCAATTATATTTCATAAATGTAGTAAACTAAGTGACTGGACATTAAATAACACATAAAAAACTTACTTTTTTACCTCTAGAATGATTAGTTTGGTATAGGTGATAATGAGATCTGTCTCTTATTCGCAACTTTTTGTTCGGAGCATGTTCATTTGCCACTGAGAGGAAATAATTTCCTGAAATGTTTTAGTGCTAGATCCACATCTGAACTGTTAAAAGTTAAATGAATTTTGCTTTCTGACTTAGCAGTGAGCAAAATTCATTTAACTTTTAACAGTTCAGATGTGGATCTATAAATCACTCTCTGGCTATTTGCTTACATCTCTTCTCTGATTTCAATTAATAACAATAATTATCAGACTCGCTCTAGTGGCTGGATCACCTGTCAGGTACCGAGAGTTTTTAGTGAACTGGAAAAATCTGCTTTTAGCTACAGTGCACCAGCGAGCTGGAATTCTCTACAGGAAACTCTGAAGCTCAGCTTGCTGGGATCACTGAACCATTTTAAACTTTTAGTTTCTAGTCACCATCAAAAAAACTTTGATTGTTTGAAATGAGTTTATCTTTCTATTAGGATTTTAATTTTTATCGTATTTGTTTATTTTTATGTATTTTATGTTTATTTTATTTTTTTCTATCTTGATTGTTTTAAATGAGTTTATTTTATATTTCTTTTATTAAATTTTTCTATTTTCTTTTTACATTTATATTTTATTTATCTATATTAAATATTTATTTTAAAAATATGTATTTTATTTATTATTATTATTATTATTATTTTTGGTAACATCTAAGAATCTGTAGGTTTCACTGGCTAGTGTCGGTGTCCAGCATCAGGCAAACACAATATTACATATGGAATGATAGTGTGCAGAAAGCCACTGCTCTCCAGGAAAACTGTCAGTTTAAAGTTACCTACAGAAAAACTACTAAAATACTAAAATGTTATGTGGATGACAAATGGATCCTCAATTTTTAAATGAGATATGATCTCTTTTTTGCAAAGCTGAAAACTACTTTTCATATATAAGGAATCTATTCTAACTTTGACACATGGTGGTCGCAGTGCTGCACCATCATTTAATAGAGCTATGAATTTTGGGTTTCATATAAAACATCCTATTTGGGTGACCTTCCATGAACTGAACCTCAACAGAGGGTGGTTCTTGTAGACAACAACTCTAAAATCAGCTAGTCTACAAAGAATTCTTGTTTGGTTTTGTTGCATGTTGGAATGGCTAAGCCCAGATCGTTATCCAACAATTGAGGCAGAACCCAAGGTGTGGTGCCCATGGAAGAGTAGTTCTCTAAGGTGTTTTGGCCCAGATTCAACATGCAGGGCTGATCAAGTGCCAACAAACAGATTTAATAGTATGTTACTTTGCTCAATGAAAATAAAAAGGATGTACCTTTGTGTTGTTTGTTTAATCTGGCTTTCTTTATCTGTCGCTAAGTTGAATTAAGATCTAATTATATTTCGAGTTACATTTACATTAATAAACAATTAAAAACGTCTCTCTTTAACTCTGCACTTAATTAATACTTTAACATCGTAGTACCTATAAAATTGAACTTCTTAAATTGAATTGTTTATTGGTTGATTAACTTTATGTTACTACTGATGAAAACTGTCTGAAAAGGTCTTTGAGCTGCCACTGGTATGAAAAGGGCTCTATAAATAATGATTATTATTAATATTTATGTACACTGTATATATTATATACTTTGTATTTGTCGATCTGTCTGTCTCTCTTTGTATTCAAGATTGACAGGTCTTTACTATTTTTGTACCTTTTGTTCTCGAGAATCTTTTTTCTTTACCATTCATGCAGCATATGTTCTCTCTCAAAACTCATTTGAGCCAAGTATAATTATACTGTCACAAACCAGCTACGCAAATAGAAGCCTGAAGAAAAAATAAATCATGTTGTACCAAACTTGTTTAACAGAACTTAATATAAATAAGTCACAGAGAGCCAAATTCTATAAGAACAATGTTGTACACTGAGTAACATGTTTGTGTTTATTTGTTTTGGATCTTTGGATGTTTGGGTTATTTCTCAACTGTTTGAGCCTTTAATCTGTTCATATTTTCCATGTAGCATTGCCTTGAGCTGTAAGAGATTAAAAAAAGAAAACAGGATGAAGATCCTCAGAGAAAGAAGGAAGAACATTGGCAAATGTAAATTGTTAGGAAAAGATAAAGTTGGCCTGATTTAATTCCTGCTGAGACAAGATGAAAGTGCAGTAGTGAATAAACAGAAAGTTAAATAGTAAGATTTGTATGTGAAATAAGAGAAATTACACTAAGATTGAAACCAAAATATGCACCGAGACTAGTCCTGAATCTTACTGAAAGTTACTAAAGATACTCCCGCTTTACATTCTTTCATACTCTGCTATCATCATTATTTATGTCTTTTGTTTCTTCAGGAAACCACAGAGACCCCGGTGGAGCCCACACCAGAGAAGTTAATACAAGAGAAGGAAGTTGAGCCGGACACGACGCATGAACTTTCACTCATCCAGTTCCTTAAAAGTGGGTTTGAGAATCATGTTAGGGTTGAGGCTACAACCTGCAGAAACAGGCTTTTTATTTAAAGGGGTCCTTTTATGTTTATTTATCAGTGATTTCATGATTTTATGAGTTTTTGGGTCTACTAGAATAGATATTCTTACTTTGGTTTTCCTAAAACGCAATATTTTTTTTATGCTGTATTCATGTTTTGTCGGAAACTGTGTCTTTAAACCCCATCCTGCTACAAGTCCTGGCAGCCAATAAGTAATAAGGAGATGATGTCACCTTGTAACAGCGAAAAGGGTTGGAATTCCACTCGCCATTTCAGTTAGCAGAACACACCTCTGGCGTGTATCTTGAGCTTTATAACTTTGCAGACTGTTTACATGCCCACAAAGCTACAACGCACTAGGAAAGAACAAAACAGGAAAAGCATAACAGGTCCTTCTAAGTAGACTGAGTTGATTACAATGCCGTTTCATCTACTAATGACAACAAGCACAAAGGTACATCTGACCTGCATTAACCGATATTTGGCTAAAACACACACTGGGCTGTGACTCAAATGTCAACAAGCAGTCCGCCTTTCAAGCAGTTAAAAAAGGAACAGATTAGGATGAGGTTGAGTATTTACTTATAACAGTTATGGCTTTGGAAAAACAAGCCACTCCCTGTATCAGTAAAATGTGACTCAGTAAAACAATGACGGCCTTACTTTGTGACCCTGTTGTTACTTACTTTCGAAGCTGCTTTGCGAATGCTGCCCTTTTGCTGTTCTACTTTCGCAGAATTTCCACAAATTATGCTGAGAACTCTGAGGAACCCCATCTACCTTCTGGTGGTGCTGGCCCAGGTCAATCTAGCAGCCATGGTTGCTGGGTTGGCTACATTCATGCCCAAATTCATTGAGAGACAGTTCACACAAACAGCCGCCTTCTCCAACATCATGATTGGTAAGCTGAAAAGTCTCTGAAACCTAGCTAAAGTTATTCTCTGGACTTGACATACACATTTCCTGCTATTCTTTATCAAGAAAACAGTGGCAGGAAATTCCTACCATTCATCTTAGTTCAGCAGCTAAGAAGACATGTATTAGACTACCGTATCTTTCCTGTGTATGTTTCTTATCAGAGATAAGATGACCATGTTTCAGCTTATCTCCAACTCTGTTCCTTAAAGAGATAAGAAAGTGGCAAACTAGATAATCACACCTGCTGTTCAAATGCTGTCGTTTAATATGTCATCGCTGTCCAAAGCAAAACAAGTATCTACAAAGCAGTAACGTTACAGGAGAGGACAAAAACCTTCTTAACTTTCCATGTAAAATAATGTAAAGGCTTTTATTCCAAGTGATTTTGGAGCATTTCTATTGGTGCATTCAACATGAAACTTTTCCATGATATGAAAAGCAAATAATGTCATGTTCAAATGAGAATCAACAAAAATGAAGATACATGTATTTCTTTGGACAGTGATGTACTGAAAGTAGACTTTTATAAATAAAGGTTTCTTTGGAGATATACCATAGAAGACACACTTTGGTTTATCTCATTTTGCTTGTATATTAATTTTTTATATTGAAATTGTTCCATCTAACTTTTTACTTAACACTAAATTCAAATTTAGAAGACAGCAAAAAAATGTCACTACCTAACATATACTCTCTTTTAAGCAAATACTTAGCCCTAATTGAGCTGGATTAGTTTTATCTGGGGCAGGTACTGTAAGTGATTCATGATGAGATCTATTTTAAACCCTCTGTCACTTTCAGAAGTCTGCTAAGTAATAATTCCACAGAGTGGAATCTTTTCTACTTCATCAAACTTGAACGCTCGAAGCTCCTTCAGTAACAGTAGTCTTGTTAGAATCAACCTCAAGGTAATGTATAAGCAAAAGCAGGTAACACACTTGGCTAACAGGAGATGAGTTTGAATTGAAATGGACCACAAGGTCCGAAATCACCTACTTGCCTACTACTCAGTAGATAAGCGCCACTAGTATGTCCCAATACTCAATAGTCATCGAGTAGTTTGTGAAAGTTACCCAGATGACCTCATCATGAATCATGAGACATATTTAAGTATAAGTTCAACTGGAGCTGTAGATGATTTCAAAGATGGTGGGAAAACTCAGGTACGTTGGCTGGGTGAATGTAGCTACTGCTGGTGAACTGCTGCTACAGAAGTTAGAGCTACTTCTGAGGTGAAATGATTAAGTTCCTCCTGATTCGTCTTCTCTGAGCTACAGCTCAACACTGTATCAGCACAGCTCAGGTTTTTAATGAATAGCGGGACTTTTACAGTGGTGGTCTGACATCTTGCATCACAGGATGTTGGTATGTTAGTGTGTAGTGTGTCCGAGACTGTGTGGATACTAAAACTCGCATACTGAAACTGCCTACTCACTCCAATCCAGTTCCTACTGACTTCAGTAGGCGATTTCGGATGTACCCGGAGCCTTAATCTTCATAACAGGACTTCTGCATTCATAAATGTTTTTTGGTAATATGATAATTATAAGGAGAATTAAATATGTGGAAAGTACTTATCACAGGACAGAGCAGATTCTGTAATGTTAATCAGTCTGGTATTAACTGAAAGTTATTTCCGTTCTTCATTTGTTTGGACCTGTTTAATTCTAACATCAACACTAAAGTGGAGCATCTCATCTATGATAATTTGATCCAGACCAGCTGAAGTCATTTGGGGAAATTACACAGATACTTTATTCCAAAAAATAGGCCTGTTAAAGTTCTTGCCTAATGTCATTACTGGACATCTGGTAAAACTATTCCAGCTCAAATAGGTCTTTAGTTTCTTTTAGTTTCGATTCATGTCATGAAACACCGCAATCACTACCATTACTAACACTGATAATAAGAATAACTATTGTGTGGTCGTAGTAGTAGTAATAATGGTATTGATAAGTGTATTTTTTGTATTCAATCAACTTCATAAGCTTGCACTTATTAGAATCATATGGGATTGTTTTTGTGATTGCATTCCTGCTGTGAGTAAAGATAAAGCAAATTAAGTGTTCCTCCTGCATTCTTGCTTTTAACAATGTCAGCTTTAGCCTAAGTTGACTTTGTGTAGGGGATGTTGGGTAACCAGCCACAGTGTCTGCTGGAGAAAGTAAACCCTACCAAATAGATATAAATATTTGGGTGTGTTGAAAGAACCCTTTTGTAAACGAAATGTGTGAGCGCCAGAACTTTTTTATGACATCATTTCATGAATTATACACTAATCCAAATGATCCTAACCATGAGAACTTTCTGCAGTTCAGAAAAAAAACATATCGTGACCAAGCAGTAGGTCAACACTGTGAGTGAGTTCACTGGGATTAAAAAAAAACAAGCCTTCTGGCGCACTTGAATGTCAGTGCAAGATAGACTAGGCTGGCTCTTTGTTTAGTAACATGCGGGTTCTGTCCATAAGGTATGTATCATTTCAAGCCAAAACAGTAATCTCACAAAGTAGAACCAAGTCTTTAAACATTAACAGATGTTCAGTGAGGGAAAAGAAAAGTCTTTGTTACAGCGAGAGGGATCTGAATTACACAACGTGGGTGCTCTTTCACCTACATGCATGTGCAGGTCATAAAGAGCAGATTTCATGAGGAACATGTGTTTGTTTCCTCAGGCGGGTTGAGCATTCCCTCTGCAATGCTGGGCATCATGGCAGGAGGCATGATCCTGCGCAGATTGAATCTGTCTGTTAAGGCCTCTGCAGCCCTGTGTACCACCGCTGTGCTGATGGCTATCATTTTTGCCATGCCGCTTCTCTTCCTCGGGTGTTCGACACAGAGAATTGCGGGGATCTACCCTAAAAAGTGAGTCCCAATCATTGTTGATGTTCCAATAGTGTTCCAGTACAGTGAATCCGTTTTGCTGCAATAGAGGAACACAGTTGCAATATATCTGTCATTTTCTTGGTGATCTTGGCGATGAAGCAATAGGAACCAAAATCAAAACACACCAGCTTGTCTCCAATTTGTTGGCACTAGCACTACCTAAAATTTACACTGGAGTTGGCAAGCCTTGATAAATCATGATTAAGCTTGTCACAGACCTAGAGCTAACATTTCAGACAAAGAAAGGCTTCTGGTCTCATATGTTTGTGCTCTTAAGGTTCCTAAATAGAAGCATAAGTATAAAATGTTAGAGGCTTAGAGGAAAAATAACATGCTCTGAGAGTGCAGCATTGGGGACCACAGAGCCGGAGGGAGACGTGACAAGATCGGCTTAAAGAGGGTCAGTGTCAGCAATAGTAGGCATAACATGCTCTTTAATTAGGTCAGCTAGCTTTTCCGCTCAGAAATTGGCATGAGTGACGCACTCCAGTTTCAAAGCTCTTCAGTTTCTGTTTGGCTCAGTTCTATTTTTCTCTTTCTCTCCCTCTCTCTCTCTCTCTCTGGTACCAATTAATTTTCTGTTCTACCTTAAACACTGAAGCAGTTACATTCTGGTGCTAATAAATTTTCTGTTCTACCTTAAACACTGCAGAAGTTACATTCTGGTGTTAATGAAGTTTCTGTTCTACCTTAAACACTGCAGCAGTTACATTCTGGTGCTAATGAAGTTTCTGTTCTACCTTAAACACTGGAGCAGTTACATTCTGGTGCTAATAAATTTTCTGTTCTACCTTAAACACTGCAGAAGTTACATTCTGGTGTTAATGAAGTTTCTGTTCTACCTTAAACACTGCAGAAGTTACATTCTGGTGTTAATGAAGTTTCTGTTCTACCTTAAACACTGCAGCAGTTACATTCGGTTGCTAATAAATTTTCTGTTCTACCTTAAACACTGCAGCAGTTACATTCTGGTGCTAATAAATTTTCTGTTCTACCTTAAACACTGCAGAAGTTACATTCTGGTGTTAATGAAGTTTCTGTTCTACCTTAAACACTGCAGAAGTTACATTCGGTTGCTAATAAATTTTCTGTTCTACCTTAAACACTGCAGCAGTTACATTCTGGTGCTAATGAAGTTTCTGTTCTACCTTAAACACTGCAGCAGTTACATTCTGGTGCTAATAAATTTTCTGTTCTACCTTAAACACTGCAGAAGTTACATTCTGGTGTTAATGAAGTTTCTGTTCTACCTTCAACACTGCATCAGTTACATTCTGGTGCTAATGAAGTTTCTGTTCTACCTTAAACACTGGAGCAGTTACATTCTGGTGCTAATGAAGTTTCTGTTCTACCGTAAACACTGGAGCAGTTACATTCTGGTGCTAATGAAGTTTCTGTTCTACCTTAAACACTGCAGCAGTTACATTCTGGTGCTAATGAAGTTTCTGTTCTACCTTAAACACTGCAGCAGTTACATTCTGGTGTTAATGAAGTTTCTGTTCTACCTTAAACACTGTAGCAGTTACATTCTGGTGCTAATTAATTTTCTGTTCTACCTTAAACACTGGAGCAGTTACATTCTGGTGCTAATTAATTTTCTGTTCTACCTTAAACACTGGAGCAGTTACATTCTGGTGCTAATGAAGTTTCTGTTCTACCTTAAACACTGGAGCAGTTACATTCTGGTGCTAATGAAGTTTCTGTTCTACCGTAAACACTGGAGCAGTTACATTCTGGTGCTAATGAAGTTTCTGTTCTACCTTAAACACTGCAGCAGTTACATTCTGGTGCTAATGAAGTTTCTGTTCTACCTTAAACACTGGAGCAGTTACATTCTGGTGTTAATGAAGTTTCTGTTCTACCTTAAACACTGCAGCAGTTACATTCTGGTGTTAATGAAGTTTCTGTTCTACCTTAAACACTGTAGCAGTTACATTCTGGTGCTAATTAATTTTCTGTTCTACCTTAAACACTGGAGCAGTTACATTCTGATGCCAATTAATTTTCTGTTCTACCTTAAACACTGCAGCAGTTACATTCTGGTGCAAATTAATTTTCTGTTCTACCTTAAACACTGCAGCAGTTACATTCTGGTGCTAATGAAGTTTCTGTTCTACCCTAAACACTGCAGCAGTTACATTCTGGTGTTAATGAAGTTTCTGTTCTACCTTAAACACTGCAGAAGTTACATTCTGGTACCAGTGAATTTGACATCCCACATTAACCATTACAGAAGTTAGATTCTGGTACCAGGGAATTCTCCTTTCCTTTTTAACCACTACAGAAGTTACTTTCTGGTGCCAGCGAATTTTCTGTTCCACCTTAAATGCTACAGCCCTGTGTTCATTTTGACTAGTTATGACCACTCGCTCTTTTGTGCTTCTGCTAATAGCGAGCTGAATCGGATGGAGAGTTAAGAACTCTGCAGCACAACGAACACAGAGGTGGCTTCTAGCAGTTGTGAACTGGTTCTCTGTTTCTGACACTCCAGCAGTACCTATTAGCCAAATTAGTTATATATCTCAATATGGTTATTTCTTCTTTCTTTCTTTTCTCATGGTGACTAGTAGAACAGTGTCCCCAAGCTAGTGATGAAGAGTCGATTCTAAAAGAGTTGATTCTTCGACTCCAGCAAGTCTGAAAATCAGGGTTGTCTCTCGACCAATGGCTCTAAGAGTCATTTCTTCAACTCTGAGGTGAACGTAAAGCATTGAGTTTGAGTAAACTTGAGTAGCGAGTTTGTTTAATTACTAGCTTTAAACTTCACCAACACTGTGAGCGCAAACTTTGCTCAGATAGTATACAAACTATGAACACTTAATTTTCTTCATCGTTTGGATTATTTGATGGAAGGCAGGAAAACACCCTGGACAGGCCGCCAGTCCATCAAGGACCCAGACCCGAACCCAAAGCCTTCCACTCACTGCACCAACGTGCCACCCATGGACTGGGTTGCAATAAACAATTATGAAAACCAAAAAGAAACAATGTTCATAGCAGAACATATATAACACAACAGCAGAACACAACAGAGGATGAAGCAGAACATATATAACACAACAGCAGAACACAACAGAGGATGAAGCAGATTTGCTCCTTTTTCTAGCTTCATATTCAAATTAGCTTAAATAGCACTGACACATCACTTACAGTGAACTGAACAATAAAAAAAGAATCTGGGGAATATTAACTTCAGCGTGTTACAGAGAGGAACAAGATTACGTTCAGCTTTATTTCAGAGAAGTGGGAAAAAAGGGTGTGAAATTGGTTCCTTTCCAAAGAATATTAATGACAGCATTGGTTTCCCCTCATTTTCTGAAACAAGTTTCATTTTCATTATATTATTACCCACAAGTGACCAAACATGTTGTTTCATCTTGAGCGTTGGCAAAATTAGGTGAAGTCAGAGGGTCTATTCCACTGATTCCAGAAGTCAGAGATAAGAGCAGAATTAAAAGCATGTCTACCCCCCTGTTTTAACTGTTTTAACTGTTCCATGAACCTTTCTTTTTACCTTCTGTATATGGTCTAAAACCATCCATTTAGCCATAATTTAGCCACTGTTGTCTACCTGTTTGGATATGGGGTCCAGGTCGCTAATAAACCTTTTAGACCCCCTGTCTCAAAAGTTAAATTCTGTTAGGAAAAAATAGATGCTCCAATGCAAATTCAGGGAAAGGTTATTGTTTAACTGCTACGCCCACATACAAAAGCTGTTTATTTTTATATTTTTGACTAAGTAAAGATGCAGCACAGGTCTGCCTCAGGGTGGTGCTGTAGCAAATTGGTTCACCTAGGTAGCTCTTCACAGCCTGGAAACTAGAACCCAGGATAACTTCACAATATGTCTAAATGCTGCTGTAAATCTAAAAACTTGGTTAATTGTCCCATAGAGTTCAGAGAAAAGAATGAATTGAACCTGATTTAAAAAGCGTAGCTGTGTAGAAGATCTTAATTCATTTGAGGAAGAGCTCATTACCAAACTAGCAAAGAGCATTTCCAGTAGAAGAACTGTTAAACCAGATATTTGCTGCTAACATCAGTACTGCTATAGCGTGTTAGCAGCCATATGTAGTCAGCCAACATGGGACCCTCAATACCGAAGGTATGTAACAAATACATGTAGTCGGTAGAATGTCACAATATTGTGATTTATCACATTTGACTTGTGACTTTAAAACAACCCATTACTTTATCAATTAAATAATAATAATAATAATATGTTAATTTACTTTATTTCACTTCAGCCTTATTTTATACTGAAGCGTAACAGAAATCAAAGCAGCTTTTCAGGTGTAGTTAAAATGGCAGGTGAAGGGAGTGTAAGGAATGTACCCCAAGGACTCTAATAGGACAGTGGTGCTATCTATGCTGCTGTCCAACCACGTCTTTAAATGCCACCTCTGACTTTTGTATTATTTCATTATTATGTTATTGTGATACTGTGTTGTATCGATTATTGTGCCACCCTTACTTGGAGAATGTGTTCAGTGTCAATGGACAGTGGAAGCTTAGTCTTCTTGTACCTTGTTATTATCCACAAACTGCTAAAATAACAGGTGTAAATATGTTTCATTCCTGTTTTTGTGCAGTCTTAATGGATCTCTGTCCTGCGATTTGAAATGTTCCTGCTCTCATGAAGACTTCAACCCTGTTTGTGGTTCTAACGGCGTGGAGTTCCAATCTCCCTGTCATGCAGGCTGCAGGATGAGAATCACAGATGAAAACACGGCAGTTGTGGTAAGTTATTTTCAGCTTTCTTCCATCCCATGTGTCGTAGTAGCTTCATAATCTGTGTAAAGTTAGTTGAAAGCAAGTACGGCAAAGCCTTTTCCACGGATCACAAAATGAATACAAACAGGCTTCTCACAAGAAACCACTTCAGCGTGTGCACCAAACATTACAGCGATGACTGGTAAGGGGCGGGATCTTTTTTAAAGCGACTCAAAGTGGAGATCATAGCCACTGACACTGATGCTGAAGTCTTATAAACACTGTAAATGTGCTCAGAGTGCACCAACCGTAGCCAGATGTGGAGAGAGTGCAACCGCACTGTAAGCTTTAACAAACCCCACAGAGAAAAGAGTTGTTGTACACAGTAAGAACTATTTGCAAACATCATGAAGGCATCATGCCCTTGGGCACTTTCAGGTTAATCTGTATCAATTTTCTTTGACACAGGTTTTGTTTCTCCACCTTAAGCTTCCAACAAAATGAGTATATATACTGTGATATACAGAAAGCTATACTACATGCTGGTCTGATGTTCAGTTTCCAACTGAAAGTAAATTCTGCTAAGTTTTAAACATTTTTGCTAATTAAATTTTAGGTAACGACAAATAGAGGAGTGCGGGTCGGCACGTCTGTGGATTAGAGTTAGGGGACCTGGCCTGAGTGAGTACAGGAAGTTTGGTGGCTGTAGGTTGAATGAAACCCTAATGTTTGGGTTTGACTGAAAGTGAATGGGACCCTATGGGAGGAACAAGGGATGAATAAATGACAAATAGACAAGTGTGGGTCAAAAGATCTGTGGATTAGGGCTTGGGGATCTGTCCTGAGTGAGTACATGCAGTTTGGAGGCTGTAGGTTAAATGAAACCACCAGACCAGAAATGAATGGGACTCTATGGGGAAAAAAGAGGGATGGGCAAAAAAACAACAAACAGAGTCGAACACACATTGCAGATGTGGTCTGTCCTGAATCAGTGTATGCGAATTGGTACCTGTCAGTCGAGCAGAAGTTTAGTATATTGGCGTGCACTTTTCCATCCTAATAATTTTCTATGGGAATAAATTCCAGAAAAAATCCATAGTCTTCCAGAATCTGTGCATCCAATCAAAAAGCTGTATACAAGCCCAAATCACAAAATTATACCAAACAATCTGGAGATGGAATGGTGTTAATATTTCGAAAAATGCATTTATTATTTATTATTTATTAAGTGCTTTTCTCAAATAATGAGTTTGTTATAGTTCTTTTTTTTTACTGTGTTCTGCACTGTGATCCCCATCACTTGCTTCCACAGTACATGTGTAAGCAGGAAAAAAGCATGGCTTATCTAACTTTTTTTTTCAAAAAATCAAACAACAGTAAGCAGTTGTCAGATTAGATAGCAGCTTTCCACCTCCCATCCAACAGGGAGACTTGGCCTATATATCTTGAAATGTTTTTGATGCTGGACAGACTCTAGGTGCCAAGCATGACTCAGTTTGGGGTGAGTTATGGCTAGGTTGCTGTATCTTCTGCTGTAACCTGTTAGTCTCTGCCTGTTTCTGCAGAACTACACTGCCTGCAGCTGCGTGACGCCAGGGACTTCTACAAATTATGCTGTGTCAGGAACATGTGGGAACGGCTGCTCTCGTCTTCTTATCCCTTTCATGATCTTTTCCTCCTTTACATGCTTCCTGGCCTCCCTCTCCCAAACTCCGTCCTTCATGATGATTCTCAGGTGAGTGTTTTACATCATACTTTTCAAACATTTCATGTGAGTTCCTATTATTTCCTATTATTAACATCAAGGCCATGTAGTGTGATATGTATGACACGCTGCTTTTCATCAGCAGCCCTGCTGCTCTGCCAGACCAAGCTAGCCCGGAATCTGACTGCACATTTTCTAACAACGACAACATCCTGAAAGGGGAATTAAATCATTATTAAATCAGAGTGGCTTGCTGTGAAATGGTGCATTGTAGAAAAACTGTGGTGGTGATGGGATCCAAGGGTTGCGATGCCTACAATGCAAATATAGCCATTTATTACCCATCTGTTATGAGTTTTTATATATCAAGATGATTATTGATGATTATTTGGTGGCTATTTGGTTTTGGTATTGTAAAGCCAAACAGTCACCAAAGTATATGTATTATATTTTTGTTAATTTTCCATCATCACTGCACAACTATCATCTAAACAACATCTCAGACATAAGGCAGCATATTAACAATCATTCCATGTGAATGACTTTCTCTGAGGAAGCTTTTAGGAGTAATAAACACATCAGACATCTGGTTCCCATCACCACTGGTGAGTAAAATGTTTAACCTCTGCAAGTTTCTCTAGAACAGAGCATTTCACATGAAACCACTCTAAGGAACTTTCGACATCTTAACCCTTTAATTATACAGAAAGAAAAGCAGTGGAATTCCTCTTAAACATGATCATTCCTTTTGTATTAGTGCACATAGGATGCTCTAACACAGTTTACTGAGAAAACGTGAGCCAGCTTGGAATCTAGAACTAGAGCTTCTAGTCAGCAGTAACTCTTGTAACTAAGCCCAGAATAGCTGCAAGTGCTGTGCTTATGTTTGCTTCCACTACCTTGAAGGGAACCCCAGTTGGTAACACTTGTAAGCCTTAATATGGTGTAATGACTCTAAATTGTTAAGATGTGTTGTAAAAAAATCACAAAAGCAGCAGATTTATTTATAAATTAACGCTTTTATTCTAAATATTTGTCATATGGACGCAGCCATTATTTCTGGCGCGCAATGCCTGCTGGGTAGATGACTTTAAACTTCATTGCGGTTGAAAGGAGTGAATGTTAGTTAGCTAACCTAGCTTAAAGAAAATCATGCTATATTGTGTTGCCCAAACCGTGATGCTGCCACCACCATGTTTGACAGTGGGGACGGTGTGTTCAGGGTGACGAGCTGTGTTGCTCTTACGCCAAACATAACGTTTTGCATTGTGGCCAAAAAGTTCGATTTTGGTTTCATCTAACCAGAGCACCTTCTACCACATGTTTGGTGTGTCTCCCAGGTGGCTTGTGGCAAACTTTAAACGAGACATTTTCTGGATATCTTTGAGAAATGGCTTTCTTCTTGCCACTCTTCCATAAAGACCAGATTTGTGCAGTGTACGACTGATTGTTGTCCTGTGGACAGATTCTCCCACCTCAGCTGTAGTTCTCTGCAGTTCATCCAGAGTGATCATGGGTCTCTTGGCTGCATCTCAGATCAGTCTTCTCCTTGTTTGAGCTGAAAGTTTAGGACGGCCTGGTGTTGGTAGATTTGCAGTGGTCTGATACTCCTTCCATTTCAATATTATCGCTTGCACAGTGCACCTTGTGATGTTTAAAGCTTGGGAAATCTTTTTGTATCCAAATCCGGCTTCTCCACAATAGTATCTCGAACCTGCCTGGTGTGTTCCTTGGTCTTCATGGTGCTCTCTGTGCTTTAAACAGAACTCTGAGACGATCACAGAGTAGGTGCATTTATACAGAGACTTGATTACACACAGGTGGATTCTATTTATCATCATCAGTCATTTCAGTCAACATTGGATCATTCAGAGATCCTCACTGAACTTCTGGTGTGAGTTTGCTGCACTGAAAGTAAGGGGGCTGAATAATTTTGCACACCCCACTTTTCAGTTTTTTATTTCTAAAAAAAGTTTAAAATATCCAATAAATTTCGTTCCACTTCACGATTGTGTCCCACTTGTTGTTGATTCATCACAAAAAATGACAATTTCATATCTTTATGTTTGATGCTCAGATCAGTATCTCAGGGATGTAGTTGAAGCTGGCTTCCTATTCTCCAACTTCTCGTTCAAACTTTGCTCTTCCACCATACATGATGCAGCAGTTTCATTTCGGGACCTCAGGCACTGTCCGCTAACAAGTTCATTAGTAGCACAAAGCTGAAGTTGTAGTCCGGGGCTCTAATGACCTCACTCGGGTACTTCCACAAAGAGTGCCCTGTCAAAGGCATAAAGTTGATATTTGAAAAACAGGAAGCAGAAGAAACACTGCTCACTGGTGGCACATGCAAACATCTATATAGAAAAAAAAGATGAAAAGAGCACTATATCGAAAGAACTTTACAAATTGGACATTTGCCAAAGTGTTCCCCGAACAAAGCAGCAGCTCTTAAACAAGAATGAGGATGTATTCAAAGAGCCAGTCGTTTCTGTTTCTGGGGAGGTTCTTTCTACACAGCTGTTTGACCCCTGCACAGTGTGCTCTATGGAATCTGCCAGTGGCGTTAAAAGCTAGAGTGATAGCACAGCTTGACAACTATGAGAAGGAAGCATGTATCACATCACTGACATCCGCCATGTTGGAAAGTTTTGCTCATATTGCATCATGGGATTGCATTAGTGTCTGCGGAACTGTTTGATGCTTCCTTACAATTCAGTCAAAGGAACGCAAAATAACATTTCCTCGATAGAACTATAAGACGTAGTCGATAGAATTAAGTTCCGTCCATGTTTAAAGAGACAACACGAATAGCCAATGAGAATGAGAATAGCGCCGCCACAAACCAATCAGATGGCTAAACTAGAGTTCTAGCTATTTTATGTTTGGTTGAAGCACACAGTGCAGAGTGTAAGTGCAGCAGCAGCTTAACCCACGTACTAGTAATCTGGTTACTGCAGGCATCACAGTCAAGCAGTGAGAACAAAATAAGAGAAAATGACGACAGAAAATGTTACTACTACTGAAAGAAGCATGATACACGTGTTAAAAATCTTTAAATAATCTGCTAAGATAATAAAAACAAGTAAACAGAAAAATATATAATATATATAACCATAAATCCTGAGGAGGGAAAATTTTTCTACCGAAAACAAAATCTACATATGTATGTATGTGTGTGTGTGTGTGTGTGTGTGTGTGTGTGTGTGTGTATGTGTGTGTTTAATACAGTTGTGTAATGTTCTATAGTATATTTGTCTATTGGTCTGAAAATAAATCGGAGGATAAAAAAACAATTTAAGAAAAATTTTAACTTTTGATATCTTCACTTCTCACTTAAAGTGAAAGTGAGAACTAAGAGAGAACTAAGCTTTGCAGGAGTAAAAGGCTGTAGTCCTGGCTCGCTGGCTAGATCACAAGGAAGAAACACCTCTAGCGATGAATTAGTAATGGCCAGGCGAACCGAATGCTCAAAATGGTGTGTTATGACAGACGTCAGTCTCTGAGAGCTGCACTGTTACGCTGCATTCATGCTACCCACACTGGAGATGAGGCATGCAACAGACATGCAAGAGATACATTTATTTTCCCAAACATGAGGGCTGAGATCAAAGAGTTTGTGTCACTTTTCGGCCTGCAACAAGTGTTCACAGGTGCAGCAAAGGAGTCCATGATGTCCATTGACGTTTTGTAAACATGATTGTAAGGATAGAGCTGTATGCTTATGGTGGTAAAGACTTTTTATTCTTCAGGAAAACTGATGAGTTCCCAGATTTGTCTGCAGACACATTAGTTGCACGTTCTGGACAATAGGCCAACGTTTGCTTGTGAGCAATTTTGGAAATTTGCTGATCAGCCAGGGTTCATACATGTCATGTTCTCGCCCCAATATCTGAAACCTAAAAGAAAGGCCAAACTAGCTATCAGGATTGTGAAATCCTGAGTTCAATCCTTTAAGTAAAGGCACCAAACTTGACAGCAAAGATCTGTTGATGGCCATCCTCCACTGGCTAAACATGCCAACACTAGGGACAGATAGCAGTCCAGCATACTGATGAAAGTCTCATACACGTCCCTTTAGCAGACAACTTTTGTGGAACAATTGTGGAACTAAACTAAAGCGGAAACGATGGACTGTAACATCGCTAGATCTGAACTAAAAAAAGAAACAGTTACCCTAATAGGATAAAGTGCCTTCCAGGCAACAGGACAATAACATAGAGGCCTGTTTGTGGAAAGAGTTTGTTCTAGGTCATACAGTATGGAAGTGGAAGGCGCACTATAGAGAAATAACTGAGTGCACTTGAGGATGGCTGTGCAGCCCTCTCAGGCATGTGTTTTGTTGCTATAGTAATAGCACACAAAGTGAGCACACATATAACACTAGGCCCAATTATGGTATTCAATGGAGAATTATGATTATACACTGGCAAACAGTCAGCCACAGCAAGCTGCACACACACAAAAGCACAGACTTACTACACAGCATGAACAGGCTGTAGTTATACAGGCTGGTCCTCAGTCATGACCAACGCAACAGTTGGACTTATAATAGGCTGGCAGTTGTTCAGCAGCTGTTGAACACTTATAACACTTATAACTTACACTGTTTATTGTTATAACCATCACTTTGTTGTAACCATAATCATTTATTTTCATCAGAAGAAACATGAATATCATGCAATAGTTTTCTTTTCCACCAATATGAAATTGAAAAATATTCAAATTTAAAAAGAAAATAAGATTTTTTATTGTATATATATACACTACCCCTTAAAAGTTTAGGATCACTTTAGAATTCAATTTCATGTAATTTTCATGCAATTCACAAACAATATTGTCCATTTCACAATTAATTAAAGTGTATCAGACTTTGAAGACTAAAAATGTTTGTATTAAAGTCTATTTTTGTATAGAGGCTTATTTCACATATAGTCCTATTATCAGCAATTCTCAGTCTTCTGCCTAAATCTCCTGGTATGGCCGCCAATCCAAGTTAAGGATGTTATTGGGCTAATTGGTTGTTAGGACACTCTTGCTCAATTGTAATGCACAGCTGAAAAACATTCTACTAATAAGTGAGTATAAAAGGGAGAACAGCATTCTAGGTTAGTTTAGTATCTGAAGCATCAGCAGTTGATGGCTTGCTGACCGACTCAAAATGGCCAGAAAGAAACAACTTTCTTTAGAGACCCGTCAGTCCATTGTTGTGTTAAGGAAGGAAGATACTCCATTAAAACAAGAACATTTCACTGTGATCCCAAACTTTTGAGCGGTAGTATATATATATATATATATATATATATATATATATATATATATATATATATATATACAACAGCCATAACATTAAAACCACCTCCTTATATCTATATCTTATATCTTCTTTTTCACTGCTATGGTAAAAATGGTAAAAACATGGTTAATTTTGGTTCAAGGGTTACTACCATAGTAGGTTCATTTTCATAAGAGTTCATTTATAGATAAATTTTTAATCATAACAATCAATCTAGTGACACTTGTTAGGATCCACACCATTGTTAGGTGAGAATTAGTTTTAGGTTTTAATACAGTACAATAATACTGTCTTAATACTGTCTTGAGTTCATGAGAAAAACACCACAAGAAAAGTGTGACGTTTAAGAGAAAAGGAAGGAAAATGGTCATAAAACACCCAAAAACTATACAATTGAATATAATCACAAATGTCTTGCAATTAAATGTGTAAACAGTTAAAGAAAGAAACAGTAGGACATCCTGACTTTCTCCCCACTTCTCTAAGTCAACATCACACAGTTCAAGACGTTTATTGGTGTCATTAGAGATGTTGAAAGACGCAGTGCTGACTATGGTTCATGTAGCCGCTTGTTGCGTTGTTATCTTAGAATGCAAGCATACTCAGGCAGGTCCTGGCATGTCATGAAGACACACTTGTGCATGTATGATCTCACCTTAGATGCACTGATGGCGTTTCTGTGGCTGAATGCTTCATTACTGTGTCAATATCTGTCAAAACTTTGGCAGCAGTATCTGGCACCTTCTTTCAGGGCAATCCAAAGTCCTTCACCTGAGCTTAAAGGTGAATTTATAACTCACTAATACAAAAGCAAGCCATGACCCCAATCTATAGAGAAGGACTGCCCACATTTTTTGTATCTGTGGGGGTCCAAGCACTTTATTTGTGGTGGGCAGAGTGCAAATTAGGCTTTCATGTATGTATTTTCTAACTACATTATGGAACTATTAAGATTCATATTGAAAACTTTAGATAAGATTTGAATGAGCTAATAACACACCATGTATGTTCTTTAATGAAAGGTTGTTTTTTTTCTGGTGGGCCAAATCAAACATCCATTCTTTGACTGACCCACACTTTGGGCAGTCCCGGTATAAAGATAAGCTCTATAGAGATGACACAACAGAGGGGTACAGTGGGGGGATTTTTCAAATGTTCTTAGCTGTGTTTGTGGTACACTGATCTGATAATTTAAGAAAATGACATACATTAATGGTTATGTGTTCCAGAACGTGTTAAGGAGGTATTTTAGAAAAGAAAAGCAGCCATGCAGCCCACCGAGAGCAAATATATCTGACTGAGCACTGCTCGACGTGCCCGTGCTGGCCTGTGATAAAAAAACGAGTTTAGTAAAGCCTCGACCCTCCCCCTATCCAAGCTGACTTCATGTGTGTTCCCGTTTCTCCTGTCACACTAATGTTCCCCTGGAATTCTAGCTCTCAGCCCCCCTAGAATTCCAGCCCAGCTTTCCAGATAACAGTGATTCCTCATACCATAGCTGTAGGTTAAAAACATGCACTGAAAGCTAATTCTCTTAAGATTTTCTTAAATGTACATCATTTACATAGAAATAAATTACACTACCAGTCAAAAGTTTAGACACACCTAACTGAATATAGATGTTTATAATTATAAAGACATTTTCATTTTGTGTTGAAAGACAAGTGTAAATAGTGAAGTGGGTGCCTACATAGAAAAATATTTCTAAAACAGAGATTTTTCACTCAAATAACTACAATGCATATGTTTTTCTTCTGAAGTCTTCACAATTATTCACTAATATTATCACAACACGGTAAAAATAAAACCTGGGTAGGTGTGTCCAAACTTTTGATTGATAGTGTATACTACATCAACATAATTGTTGGCCAAAACAAGCATAAAATATGTATTCCGATCATGTGGAAATGACATACGCACTCAAATCAATTATTAATAATCACATACAAACCTCAACTCTAAAAAAGGATGCTTTGTGAAATTAGTCAGGTCTGTGATTTGTAAATTCTGGCTACGTCTATTAGTTTGAAAACAGTGCATGACACCTTTTAACATAATGCACCAAGACATATTAGTGTTGTAGTTGTGACATGAGCTTAGACATCATCTAGAAGGCAGCATACGTTGCTACATAATGGGTGTGTCTCAAAACCTAGTGAGTGTCTAAGTAGGCTGTCTAGGTAGGCAGCTGTTTAAGTATCAGCGTTCTGTCTGACATCTCTCCTCATAAAACTGATTACTGAGACGCTCTAGTTAGAGAGAGACTGCGTCACAGCTTGTTTCCGCCCACTGCAGCATGCGACCGGTGGTTTAGCTGGTTGCTAAGCTACTGGCCGGCATCCAAAACAATAGCCCGTGGCTTAAAAATCTGCTAGCATAAATGCTAATGGGTCGAGTATAAAACTGCAAAATGATCAAAGACTCGTTACAGAGTTAAAAATAAAATGTTGTTTTGTGTGATTATATGACCAGAAACACATTAAAACTCCAGAGAGAATCAAAATAACATTTTAAAACCACTTCACTGCTCGTAGATTTGCCTGCGTTGTATCATGGGATTGCCTTAGCGGCTGAGGAAGCGTTCAATGCTTCCTTAAAATCAGGTCAAAATAAGGTTCCTCAGTAGACAGAATGTTTAAGATATCTAAGAATTGGGACAGCCTGCATGTCGGGAGCACATACTATGATGTAAAATGCTGCCTATGTAGACCCTCACTAGGTTTTGAGACACACCCATTGTCTATATATCTTATATATCTATATATCAGCACTAATGGTGTCTTTGCACATGCACAATTTGCCAGTGCCATAATACAACCCTATAACAACACAGACACTGGCTTTCGGAGACCACAATGTCCATTAATTCCATAAATAATCTGAAAGGTTGACTCATCAGACCACAAGCATCAGTCCATTTCAGATGATTTGGAAAGCAGAGCTGTCTAAGCATTGTAGACATACAGCCTTGCACTATAATGTCAAATAATTTTCTGGATTTTCTGAATCTTTTGATGATATTACAAAACACAAGAGAGTAAAATAACCAAAATGCTTCAAATGCTCTTTGAGGAGTGCTGTTCTTAAATGGCTGGATTGTTCGTTAATGCTTCAACCTGTCCTTGCTTGTAAATGACTAGGCCTTTTCTGGATACTCCCTTAATACCCATGATTTATTTAATTGACCTAGAATGATTTGAGGTGAAGTAGTTCATTGTAGGGAAACTTACAGGCTGATTTCTTTACAGTGGTGCTCATAGGAACCAGTTTAGACCCAATGACCCAATATATCTCCTGAGTATTTCTATGTAATGTTGATGAAGGTTAAATGTTGATAAATGTTCATTGGGGACTAGTTAGCCTAACATCACTCTGCATGTACCCCTCCATCATCATTTAATTAAATTTAATGAATAATAATACACTTTAAGCCAAAACAATCATAAAACAATGTTGTCAGACATGAGGCAGTATATATTTAAACATTTTATGTAACAGTTTTCTGTGAGAAAGGCTTTTAGAGGCACTTAAATCTGGTTCCTATCAGCACCGCAGTGATGTTTCAACAAAACATTTCACACCAAAGCACTATGAAAGGTTAGAATTAGGATTAGGTCATTAGAATAAATATGAATATACAAATAAACAATGCTTTGTGTCACCATTTCCAGTCCTCTCCTTGAATCTAATATGTGGTGTTAAATGAATTCGGATGCTGCTGGTGGAATTAAATACATCCACGCAAGAGCTTCACGGTATTAAGACATCGAAATTGTGATTGCAATCTGATTACATTGATCTGCTCTGGTTTTTAACAGTTTCCTTGCCTCCTCAAATGAGCAATATATGATATTTTTCCATTTAAAACATTACAAAATGAACTCAATTATCAACAGAATGTAAAGAAAAAACTCTTTTAATGATATATCATGCTACAGAGATATCTCCTGAGGTTAACATGCTGAGCAGCTAGCCAAATGCAGTCTTAATACCACCTGAATAGGCGATAGTGAGTCACTGTAGTGTTATGTTAAATCAGTCCAACATATGACGAAGTATATGTGATGAAGTATATTATACTTAATTTTAGTGCATTTAATATACTTAAAAAATAACAAATATAATAATAACAAATAAAAATATACTGAAATATAACTATATATACTTAACTGTACGATTTTGAGACTATTTTTGAGTATATTTAAGTGCCCACACCCGCCAAGGATGCAATATTGACAAAAGAAATGATATAAATAGAAGCAAAACAAGATTTAACATTGTTGCTTCCCATATCTAGAGATGCTTTTGTTTAGTAATGGGATGAACTTGCAATGTTTGAACTTGCAGTGTTTTTGTTAGACGAGTAGGAACTGTAGAGGGAGGAGGAGGGATGGTGCATTTCCTGGTAATATGTTGTTTTGAACTCAACAGCTTGGGTCATGGAGTGTTTTAGACAGTACTGGAAACATAGTGCACATACAAACACTTATTTGGAGTTTATTTCAGACACAAGTTTTGACGAACAAAAACATCTTAAAATAATGTTATTTTTTATCTTGTGATGTAATAGAAGCATTGATAAAAGCCAAAAGGCCTCTGCTCTTATATGGGATTCTTATTCTAAATGTGATTTCTGCTCTGCTTGTATTTATTCAGTTATTTATTTATGTTTACTTTTGTTTTCCCAGGACGGTGATACCAGAAGACAAATCCTTAGCTCTGGGAATCCAGTTCATGCTCTTCAGAGTGCTCGGTTAGTGCCAAACAAAACAGAGATACTATAGACTTGCGTGAGGACACCGCTTCGGAATACAGTAACAGTTACAGCGCTTAGATATTCTTTGTGATATTGCAACACAGTGAATGCATGACTGATGGAAGATGATCATGTTTTGTTAATGATCTGTCTTGCCCTGCATCTATTCACATGCCGGTTCTGTTTTGTTCAGCTTTTCTGGCATGAACATTTTACTAACAATTATAAAACAAGCTTGACTAGATATCTTTCAACACCTGGTGAAAGCCTTAAGACGAAGAAGAAAATTAAAAAAGCAACAGTAACGCAAATACTGGCATTATGGGATGAGCAGCAGGTTAAACAGGTGCAATAGGTTCACTTTCATTTGTGATTTTTACTGTAAGCAGTTTGTCACGTGAGATATTAAGCCACTTAAAAACTCTTTATTACTTTATTTGACAACATTAGCAATCTTTTATGTAGTATAAATACGTTATCTTTATATCTTCTTACATTAACTAATACTAACATGACTAATGTTTTTTACATTTATTCCTCTTCCCGTTGTTGTTTAGACTGTTTCTAAAATCAGTGCTGTAGAGCTGAGTATGTATTTATGACTTTTATTTCATCTCCAGCTTTTCTACCAGCTCCTGTCCTATACGGGAGTGCCATCGATTCTACCTGTATTAAATGGGGGGAAAAGTGTGACAAGAAGACCTCCTGCCTATACTACGACTTGGATCTCTTCAGACAACGGTAGGACCGCCTCCCCGTTCAATCTTATGTTGCACCCATTTACCTTTGAAAAAAGGAGCTTTAATTATTTTTTAAATGTAGATGAATGTGTGTGTGTGTTCATATAGATCACTACCAGCCAAACCTTTTAGTACACTACCAGCCAAACCTTTCAGTACACTACAAGCCAAACCTTTTAGTACACTACCAGCCAAACCTTTTAGTACACTACCAGTGAAACGTTTTAGATCACTACCAGTCAAACGTTTTAGTACACTACCAGTCAAACGTTTTAGATCACTACCAGACAAACGTGTTAGATCACTACCAGTCAAACGTTTTAGTACACTACCAGTCAAATGTTTTAGATCACTACCAGTCAAACGTTTTAGATCACTACCAGTCAAATGTTTTAGTACACTACCAGTCAAACGTTTTAGATCACTACCAGTCAAACGTTTTAGATCACTACCAGTCAAACGTTTTAGTACACTACTAGTCAAACGTTTTAGTACACTACCGGTCAAACGTTTTAGATCACTACCAGACAAACGTGTTAGATCACTACCAGTCAAACGTTTTAGTACACTACTAGTCAAACGTTTTAGTACACTACCAGTCAAATGTTTTAGATCACTACCAGTCAAACGTTTTAGTACACTACTAGTCAAATGTTTTAGTACACTACCAGTCAAATGTTTTAGATCACTACCAGACAAACGTTTTAGATCACTACCAGTCAAACGTTTTAGTACACTACCAGTCAAACCTTTTAGTACACTACCAGTCAAACGTTTTAGATCACTACCAGACAAACGTTTTAGATCACTACCAGACAAAGGTTTTAGATCACTACCAGACAAAGGTTTTAGATCACTACCAGCCAAACCTTTTAGATCACTACCAGCCAAACCTTTTAGTACACTACCAGTCAAACGTTTTAGTACACTACCAGTCAAACGTTTTAGATCACTACCAGACAAACGTGTTAGATCACTACCAGTCAAACGTTTTAGTACACTACCAGTCAAATGTTTTAGATCACTACCAGTCAAACGTTTTAGATCACTACCAGTCAAATGTTTTAGTACACTACCAGTCAAACGTTTTAGATCACTACCAGTCAAACGTTTTAGATCACTACCAGTCAAACGTTTTAGTACACTACTAGTCAAACGTTTTAGTACACTACCGGTCAAACGTTTTAGATCACTACCAGACAAACGTGTTAGATCACTACCAGTCAAACGTTTTAGTACACTACTAGTCAAACGTTTTAGTACACTACCAGTCAAATGTTTTAGATCACTACCAGTCAAACGTTTTAGTACACTACTAGTCAAATGTTTTAGTACACTACCAGTCAAATGTTTTAGATCACTACCAGACAAACGTTTTAGATCACTACCAGTCAAACGTTTTAGTACACTACCAGTCAAACCTTTTAGTACACTACCAGTCAAACGTTTTAGATCACTACCAGACAAACGTTTTAGATCACTACCAGACAAAGGTTTTAGATCACTACCAGACAAAGGTTTTAGATCACTACCAGCCAAACCTTTTAGATCACTACCAGCCAAACCTTTTAGTACACTACCAGTCAAACGTTTTAGTACACTACCAGTCAAACGTTTTAGTACACTACCAGCCAAACATTTTAGTACAATACCAGTCAAACGTTTTAGTACACTACCAGTCAAACGTTTTAGTACACTACCAGTCAAACGTTTTAGATACACTACCAGTCAAACATTTTAGTACACTACCAGCCAAACGTTTTAGTACACTATCAGTCAAACGTTTTAGTACACTACCAGTCAAATGTTTAAGATCACGAGCAGTCAAACATTTTAGTACACTACCAGCCCAAACGTTTTAGATCACTACCAGTCAAACATTTTAGTACACTACCAGTCAAACGTTTTAGATCACTACCAGTCAAACGTTTCAGTACACTACCAGTCAAACGTTTTAGTGCACTACCAGTTAAACGATTTAGTACACTACCAATCAAACGTTTTAGTACACTACCAGCCAAACGTTTTAGTACGCTACCAGTCAAACGTTTCAGTACACTACCAGTCAAACGTTTTAGATCACTACCAGCCAAATGTTTTAGTACACTACCAGTCAAACGTGTTAGATCACTACCAGTCAAACATTTTAGTACACGTTTTTTATATGCTTTTTTTCTATAGCCCTTTATATCCTGTGAAATTTTTATGACTAATGGACCAATAGAAATGCTCCAAAATCAGTTGAAACAAAATTGAAAAAAACATTTTGGCCTTATTTTGGAAATACATATTTTTCTTTGGACAGCAACGATATAGAAGTTCTACAAAGGATCTTTTGGAGTACATGAAACAAATCACTCCAGAAAACTAATCAAAGGTGCTTTAAAAAAACACTCTATTTAGTACTGCAGCTCAACAGAAGAGGCTAAATAGAACTTACTCAAAAAAAACTGTGTGTTTTTTCTTTTCTTCAAGTAAATGTAGTCATTGCACTCCCACAGACTAAGAGCCCCCCTATCACAGTGTCCTGAGTCTGGGCTCCCACCCAAGCAAGAATGAAACAATGAACAGACCATGTTTAAATAGCTCCTCATGATCAGTCAGGCGCTTTAATCGTTTTCAGTAATTTCACAACACAGTGGCATGAGTTAAGACATGAGCTGGTAACCCAGCGATGCCTCAGCTCTCTGCGGTCAGAAGTCAGAGAAGGGGAGGAGCACAACTCCCTAAACTCTGTGTATTATGGTGAGTTTTAACATGTGGGTGGGTCAGCAAGGGCTAAACTGGGACTACACTTTTAGCATTTGAGGAGGCAGCCACATTCCCTGTGACCCAACTTGCAATTTAGTGGAACCATTTTTTGAATGATTTAAAAAAAATAAAAAGGTCCTCAGGACACCACCCCCCGCTCCTTCCTATTTTTCCTTCATTTCTTTTTCAGTGGTGCTTTAAAGCAATGGTTCTCAAACCACCCACACAACCCCACAGACAGTCCACATTGTTACTGGCAACACATCAATTGGAGAATCATCTGGAGGCTTTGAGGACCAGTTTGAGAACCACAGCCAAAGAATTGTATCTGTAAAACAGTGAGTGAGAGGGAGTGAGTGAGTGTACAGTTTGAGCACCTAATAATCTCTGCATAAAGTCATATTTGGTCAGTAATCTGTTCAACATGGTCACATGCACTTGGTTAATGAGATCATGGGAAAACTGTAGAGTCTGGCAGTAATTGTATTTAAATTGGATTTCTACTTTGCAGCCAGCCAGTAAACTTGCGTATCAAGACGTGATGTAAATGTAATCTTAATATTCAAAAGTGTCAAAGATATTAACATTCCATTCTCAGGTAGAAGTATAGATACTAGGGTTTAAAAAAACTCTGTAGTAGTTGAAGTATCAATTCAAGCTTTTTACTCCAGTAAAAATTTAAAAGTACTGCTTTTAAAACTACTTAAAGTATAAAGTAAAAGTATTGTAAGGGGAAAAAATGCTATTAAGGACAAAAGCTTAGGCCGCACCACAGGGGTCTATAGTGCACTAGCCCACCTCCCCCAAAAACCGCATTCTTCTAAAAGCCATAATTACTATAATGTTACATTAAAATGTTAATGTTGATAAATTTGGGATGTGCTAGGCTTCCTGTTTCAGATGCATATATACCAATTGAAAATAAATGTAGTTTAATACAATGTAAATATATTAAAGAAGCATATCTGTGTACTACTGAACATTAACATGTGTTTCATGGAGCAGAAGATATGATGACTTGTTGTCTATAAGTATTGTTATAGTGCACAAAGTCAAACTTCAAAGTCATGTTATCAATAATCTTTACTGGAATGTAAATGTACATGAATGAAAACAAGCTGAAATGAAATAGGAGTAACAAGGCTATGTTTAAAATGTAAGGAGTAGAAGTATAACCAAAAGTTCTACTAAAATAAGGTAACAAAGTATTTGTACTTTGTTACTTGACAAGTGTTTTGTCACCAACTCAAGGTTGCTGTGTTAAATGCTACTTGCTTATTTCAGGTGCCACAGTCAGTAAGTGTATACATGTGCTGGGAAACCTGATTCAGCTTCTTTTATCTAGTCCTTAATCTGATCTAGGAAAGAAGAAAATGATGTTTACATAATCAGATAACCACAGAAATCTGATTATAACTGGATTTTTAGATGCATGAAAATCTGGAAATCCCAGTTTAGTAGCTATAGGCAGTATGGTGCATACTGGCTATTCTAAAGCTATTCCTATTTTAGAAGTAGAGGTAGAAGTAGTGTGTAAAGGAAGGTTAGGGAGCCTCCAGAGGCTTCTGGTCATTAGAAGGGTGAAAGGTAAAGGACCTCCACATAGGGCTATCTTAAGAAGCTTATTTATGGGTGCTTACCTCTAAAGTATCTCTCGTTCTCTCTCTTTTTTCTCAGATTCCTGGGACTTCAGACGTTTTTCGTGTTTGGGGGCCTGGTGTTTTTCTTTCTGTCCTTTGTGGTTCTGAGGCGAGCCAATTCAGCCCCCCCGCAGCAAGCAGATCAAATGCAGAGCGTGAGCAAAGGGGACAAAGAGCCGGAAAAGAAACAGCTTATAAACCAAACCAATGGACACTGTGAGAAACCGGTCACTGTGTAAGCTTTAGTGTGGGCAGAGTTTGGTGTCTGCGCTGTTCCCTGTGATGTGGCGTGTAAACCTGTCCAGAATGTGAGGACTGATGCTGTAAGTAGCTAGCATAGCTTATATTCTACATTATATTCAAATCCCTCAAATGTGGAAGTATGTAGCATCTCCCTTGATGTGCACTGTTATGTTGATAGCACACTGTGCCTGCATCTGTGAATAACACTTAATCAGTGGCACACTCACACTGTGAATCCATTACAAATGCTTAGTATTCAGTGCATTTAGTGAAGCTCAATCTTTTAACCTAGGCATCTCTCTAGCCTTCCTCTCTGGAAGCTACCACTGTGCAGAAATGTGGCTGAGAACGCCGGTTTTAAACACTTGTTTTCTACTCGTACTGACTTTCGGATCAGCAAAATGAGAGGATGTTCGGTTGGAGTATGTCTATATAAAAAGGAAAGGGCATTATAAAATCTGGTGGGATGAGAGTGCGGGTAACTCCTATGGGGAATGTATATTCCATACCAGGAATGTGACATGGTTGATGTAAAATGTTTGTTTTCTTTCTTTCTTTCTTTCTTTCCATTTTATTACAAATGTATACTTTTTTTTACCTTATACAACATGTTAATGCTTTTTTATCATTTGCATTCCAACAGTTACCAACTAAACAGTTACCAACTAAACTGCTTTTCTTTTTTTATGTCTATTTTTATACATATTTCATATATGTTTATTTTTATACCTGATTAAAGTTACGGGAATACAGGAAACCAAAAAAAAACTGCCACCATGACATCTGTTGCAACGCAGTCCAGTTTCCAAGCATTTTCAAAGCATATCAAGTAAG
Organism: Megaleporinus macrocephalus; assembly: GCA_021613375.1. Classification (NCBI taxonomy): domain Eukaryota; kingdom Metazoa; phylum Chordata; class Actinopteri; order Characiformes; family Anostomidae; genus Megaleporinus; species Megaleporinus macrocephalus. The sequence continues at coordinate 30,686,706 of CM038717.1, read as the reverse complement.
TTTTAAAGTTATGAATAGGTTGAAAGCCCAATTTCAGCAGAACGTGAAATGCCATAGCTGGTAACCAAGTCAAGCACATACTGATGCAGCTTCCACACAAAACAAGTAGGCATACCGTAGCAAGCTTTCATGACTGCACTTGCTGGTGTACGTTTTTGTTTCTGTTAATAACTGTGTATGCTTTTGTGCACATTTTGCAAAATCATTTATTACACTCATCTTTTGATAAAAGTTTTGGGCAATTCTTTGTCTGTGAATTTGCTAAAACTGTGGGTGGGTGCTTCTATAAGTGCCTGTTTACCTTCAACAGAATTCAAAAAACAACGAATGCTGAACAGTTGTTCAGGCTTCATGGTGCAGGAGATTGAATATCATAATCCTCTGTTGAACGATAAGGAGGAGGGACGTATAGTCATAGTAGTTTTATTTTATATACACACGTTTAAAGCTGCCAAAATGGGTTTTGCGAGTTCAGACCACTTAAGGCAAGGCAAGGGAAGGGAACTCTGAGAAACTTGGGGCTGGAGTTCTGGGTGGCTTTAGCTGCTGGGATTAAAGCTGGGCCCCCCTTTCTGCCAAGCAAATAGTGAGGAAAATGATCAGAGGAAGAGGGAGGGTCTGGGGAGGTAGTGGGGTGCCAACTTTTGTCACAAGAAGGTGAGGGCAAAGGAGTGGTTTATATGGAGTGTGTAATGGTAGAGGGGATGATTGGGCAAAGTCCTATTTCATAACTTAATTTTTGGGGCAATGCCACAGAAGAACATCTCCTGCCAACATTCTATACTTTCCAATCGATAAACATTCTGTGTAGTATACTTTATGTGGTATACATATTCATGTAGTATATAGTTTGAAAAAAAAAAAGTGTCCTCGACTATATAGAAAACTATTCTATACTATATTCCAAAACTCTTCCAGTGCTGTCGCATTATGGTTACAATGCCAGGAACAGTGTAGTGGAAGAAATCATATTTACACAATTTTCCCCAAACCTAATCAATCCGCCAAGATATGTTCGGTGGCCAATGTTTTTAGTCTTTGTTTTAAAGCTGGAGCTAACAGGGCTATAGACTTTACCCCTCAAGTCAACAGTTGCCCAAATTCCCAAAGGTCACGCAAACTTGTTGATGTTTATTTTAAAAATGGAAGTCTGTCTCTGATAAGCACATGGAATGAGCTCCTTTATCTCTCCAACCCCTCCCCCACCCCGAAGCCGTGCCATAGCTGCCCTGAGCGCACACACACTAGTGCCAGTTAGTGGTGATGTGCCGGCTCCAGTAGGTAGTGCAGACAGGATTTCTTTACTTTCTGACTCAACACCAACACAACACCATCATTAGCAGCAGTCCTCCTTATCTTGCAGCACAGAACCACTGATTACTGCTCAGGTTGTTGTTGTTAGGTAGGAGTAGCTATCTGACAGTTTTTATCTAGACAGCTAATGTTGTAGGTTGATGGCCAACTCCTGACCTCTGTATGTGTGTGTGTGTATGTGTGTGTGTGTGTGTGTGTGTGTGCGGCCAACAAGCAAAATTAAAATGATGTGACTTCACTGCCCACAGTAGGGCGACTAGATGTCCTGATAAATCCAGAATAATCCTGAATTTTAAGTTGGAATGGAGGTGCCTGGTCTTATTGGGTGCTCAGCACCCTTAAAGCTCTAATCCTGGAATTGCCCCTATAAGGGCTCCAGAATATATTTGCAAAATCATAATCTGTAGCATCCATATGCCATGGTGACATGTGCTCACACACCTGTTTTACTGCCTACAGGTATACAGTTTTGTTTTATTCTAATACAGCAATCCATCCATCCATTATCTTTTGCTTTATCCCACTAGTCAGGGTCACAAGGGTGCTGGAGCCAATCCAAGCACCATCAGACAAAGGCGTGGTTCACCATGGACAGGTCGCCAGTCCATCACACACTCACACCTAGAGAGTGAGTGATCAACCTAACATGAATGTGTTTGGACTGTGGGAGGAATCCCACAGGGAGAACATGCAAACTCCACACAGAACACCCTGGGAATCAAACCCAGATCGCTGTGAGGCGACAGTGCTAACCACTACACCACCATGCTGCCTCTAATATAAACCTCAATATCCAGTTCAGATATGACATCAGCGGCACATTCACAGTCTCAAAACACTGTGCACCTTTTAGTTGAACGACATGTTTAGTCAGAATGGTGCAATGCATTGTGCATCTGGCTTTGAGGTTCATTTCCTGTTCTTGGATGTTGTTTGTGTTGTTGGATGTGCTGCTGTATTAAAAAGGCAGTGCACAGAACAGATTCTATGAAGTCATCTACAAATGCAGCTGCACCAGCTTACTGTAAGCTAAAGTTGAAGGTGGTAAAAGATAGTATAACAATATTATTTTCAAATACAGCGACTGTATATCCAGAAATACATTTGGAAAACTGTTGCCTTTACATTTATACGCATAATCTACTTTTCCAAGCTGTTATGTTTCTTGTACTTTTTCACTTTTTGATGGGGTTCATGCTTTGATCTTGCTCTGTTAAACTAAACTCAAACATCTTTCTAGTTTTGTGCTTGAGTTGAACAAAGTATTATGCCTTGTAACCAAATATTGACTAAAATCTAGGCGGAAACAAGATTCCATGTGATACTTTTTTGTACTCCAGAAAGTACAATGAGTACTGTGTCATTGTGCATACTTTTATGAAAGTGTTGCATAATATTTTGCGTAACTTTTGGAACTTTGCGTAACTTTTTTTGATGCCAGTCCAAGGCAGTGTTGCTTGACTAAAAGCCTGAAGAACAGCTGTCGGCCTTGTGAAAATGCACATGTGCTGACGTGGTCTAGAACTAATATCTTTACTGATAAACTTCCTTTTAAAAACAAACCAACTCACACCCACACACAGCCATACACACAGGATGCAGGATCATCTATACTATATGGACAAAAGAATTTGTACACCTACCTGAGCTTTTGTGACTATTATAAATTCGTAAGCATTAATATGGAGCTGTTCCCCCGCCTTACAGCTGCAACATCCTCCACTCTTCTGGGAAGCTTTCTACAAGATTTTAGAGTGAGTCTGTAGGAATTTGGCTTATTCATCATGAGAAGCATCTGTGAAGTCAGACAGTGACGTTGGATGAGTGTACCTGGCTTGCGTCCTCTGTTCTAGTTCAGGCCAAATGTGTTAGATGGGGTTGAGGTCAGGGCTTTGTGTGGGCCAGTCAAGTTCTTTCACACCAAACTCACTCAATCAGCCTTTATGGACTGTGCTGGAACAGTAAAGGACCTTCCCCAAACTGTTCCCACAAAATGGAAAGAATTCAATCTTCTAAATTGTCTTGGTATTTGCGATATTTGTGGTAATGTTGATGCCAGAGGAGCTTTGTGACTCTGCTTTCACTTTTCAATGATATTACTCAAGGTTGATCGTGGACTATGTAGGATGGATAAAATGTCACAAACTGACTTTGGTTGTAACATTGGTTGGCATCCTATAGATCAGAGGTCACTAGTCGGTGGACCACGGCCCAGGTCCCAACCCAGACGTTGTCCAGAGCAGACCCAAAATGATAAACTATTGAGAACGATTTAATTTTGACTGTGTTTATTTTAAGCAAAGGAACTTTCCTGTCTTTTTGGTATACAGGCTTTGCAGCACGGTAAACTCACAGCCCATTGGCGTGCATAGTAATATCACCAAACGCACTCCTCAACCAATCAGATCTGTGCAGATTCAGGAGTGCGTTGCACACATGCGATGTACTAAGCGAGAAGCTGCAGTCAGAGAATAAAGCATCAGAGAGAAAGGCTCGTTCAGATGGTGTGCTCTGAAAAGTCTGAAAAGCAAAAAATTACTTAATTAAAAGCAGTCACGTATATCTCACGGGGAGGGGCTGGAGCCAATCCCAGCGTCATCGGGCAGAGGCGGGGCACATTATGGACAGGTCGCCAGTCCATCGCATGGCCAACACACACTCGTTCTCACAATTCAGAGTGAGTGATCAACCTAACATGCATGTGTTTGGACTGTGGGAGGAATCCGGAGTACCCACTCAAGCACGACGAGAACATGCACACTCCACACAGAATAGCCCATACATCCCATATGTGTGTGAGAAATTTCAGCCCAGGTTTAAAGTCCTGGCTGGACCACCAAAAGATCACTTCTCTCACTAAACAAGAGAAAGTGTGGGAGAAGAATACAAGAGGGACATCAATTGTAAAGATGTGAAATTAAGTTAACAAGACTCTGTAGTACATTGTAGTTCTACCTATTCTCTTATGATGCACTTTTTTTCAAACACATTTTAATGTAGCCCTTGTTTTTACTGAGGAGAAAACACATTTATTTGAAGTTTTATAAATAATTAATTCAGTTGAGCATTAAATATTAACAATAAATATTATTAACATATACTGAATGGTATTTGTAATGTGTTGGTGTTTTAGTTGCTGATGACAAAATGCTGATATTAGGCTACTCCAGTATACAGGATATGGACATGGGTCTGAGACAATCTTCTGTAACTGGACGGTACTGAGTTCTAACTGAATACCCCTGAGATAGATAGATAGATAGATAGATAGATAGATAGATAGATAGATAGATAGATAGATAGATAGATAGATAGATAGATAGATAGATAGATAGATAGATAGATAGATAGATAGATAGATAGATAGATAGATAGATAGATAGATGGATGGATGATGTCTGAGGTTAATGCTTCAGGCCTGAAATCATTAAGCTCACTGGGGCGAGGCTTCTTAGGAACGAGATGTTTTCCACAGTGTGGGAACTCTCCCCAACTGCAGGTTCTCCCAAGTCAGAGCACAGGCCAAGGGCGTAGATTTGCTCTTGACATTGTGGTGGGGACCTATGATACCACACCCCCCATCACCCCCAATCAAAAAATAAAAGCCTGTAATTTGTTGTTGTTTTCCCTTTGCTCCATTATAAAACATTAAAGGACGGACATACTATATATGCCATTCTATGTGCTTTTAAACTATTCTGAATAAAAATTAAATAATTTAATTAATGAATTATAGAATGTTAAATTTATGTTAAACTAATGACTGATAACAAAGTAGTTTAGACTTAAGTTTACTTCAGCTTTAGTGCTAATGAAACAGGTTTCACACATCAGTAGTAATGAAAGTAGACAAAGTAACAATCAAAGAAAAAAAATATATCTCAATGAGTCAGAACAAGACATATGTCCATCCAGACAGTTTTGCCACTTTCAAACCAATAAGTAGTAAGTTTACAACTAATTAACTTTACTTCAGCCATAGTGCATGAAACAGGTCTCATATATCAATGTCAATACATGGAGCACTGCATATCCTGCTGCTGTTGTCCACAAAACCAAAGTAAAGAGTCCATTTTCAAAACAATTTGTGCCAAAATGGAATACTTGCAAAAGCACATAACTTTCTCATGATACTTTTTTGTCTCAAAAGAAATTAACCCGAACACGTCAGCACCATTAGAATGAAAAGTTACTGTGTCACCAAAATTCTAAAGTGTGCTCCAGAGTCTAGCATTGCCAATAATGTTATTATAATGGACTCATTTTGTTAGCAAACTTGACTTGAAGTGATTTACACGTTTCTTTGAAGAATAGCTGAATTTCTTAGTATTAGTAAGTATTATTTAATAACAGTTCTGGATATAGGACTTAACAAGGTCATTATGCCTAAGCGGTAATAGAATTTAGAATATGTCTTCTCTATTTCTATTTTAATTTAAATAATGTTTTTTCTGTTTAACTAAAAGTTTAACTAAGTGTTTCAACATGACTTTTAGAAATGGTGCTCTATATACAAGTTCCAATATTTTTAAAACTTAATTCTAAACCTAATTATAATTTTAACCTATATTCTGTCAGTATGTGGCACAAATTCAGAACTATTTTCTTGGGCCTGGCATTGTTGGGTAGCTTTGTTTCTTTGTGGTTTTCAAAAATAATCCAAACATTTCTGTCTAGAAAATGTATCAAACTAAGCACACACACAAACACACAATGGGGTATACAATAAACTACTGTAATCATTCCTACCTTGTGAGCTTGTTTCTTTCATCTACTGTCTCCTCTCTCCTTTGTCCCTTACCTGTTCTCTTGTCCACACAGAGGTCCACCTACACTGCACTTATAAGCCTTCCCTGCACATAAGTCATGTCATTAGCAAGCTGAGTCTTAAGCTGAACCAGATGTGTTTGAGCAGAAAGAAAACTGAAGTGTGCTGTGTGAACAGACCTCCAGAACTGGATTGGGGAAACATCATGCTAAGGTGACCCAGATCGTTAAAGATGTCTGCTCTAGATATCAACACCAGAGATTTGTTTAAATGAGCTGCTTTCTGTGTACTGCCTTTTTTAACACAGCAGGGTTTATATCCAACAACCCGACACTAACAAGGTACTTCAAAGCCAGCTGCCCACCGCATTGCACCATTCTGACTAAACATGTCATTAAACTAAAAGGTGCACAATGTTTTGAGACTGAATGTGCCGCTGATGTCATATCTGACTCCTTCATGAATTTAATAGAGGTTTATATTATAGGCAGCTCACTGATGCAGTGATTAGCACTGTTGCCTCACAGCAAGACGATCCAGGTTTCAATGTTCTCCCCAGGCTTGAGTGGGTTTCCTCTGGGTACTCCGGTTTCCTCCCACAGTCCAAACACCTGGATGTTAGGTTGATCAGTCACTCTAAATTGCCTGTAGGTGTGAGTGAGTGTGTGCTTGAGTGTTTGTTGGCCATGCGATGGACTGGTGACCTGTCCATGGTGTACACTACCTTCACTCCATGATGCTGGGATTGGCTCCAGCCCCACCGTGACCCCGACTAGGAAGATAATGGCTGGGTGGATGGTTTATATTAAAGTAAAACTCTCTGAGCTTGTCACACCACATAAATTCTTACCCACTCAGCCAAATCTGAAAAATAAATGGCAAGTATTTAATATTTAATACAGTTTTTCTTTAAATCGATTTTAATTCTAAGCTACTTGTTTTAGCTGAGCTGAACTGACACATTATGAATCCAGTTGTAGTCCAAACATAAAACATTGACCTTTCTGTTCTGGAGCATTTCAGGATGATTACGTTTCTGCTTCTGTTTTATATTTCTAGAAAAAAACATCATTCATTTCTGTTTTCCTCTAAACAGTTCAGAGCCCAGTGCCTGAACCTAAGGCTTTTGTTAGAACTTTATAAAGTCCCCTGCTAGTCCTACATTTTATTCAGTCCCTCCGGTACCAAACTTTTCTTTAGGCACTTGGAGACATTATATATATATATACTGCTCAGCACTTCTTAAATCAAGATTGCTGCTGAAGGAACTTAATACTTTCATACAATGTCTGGGGCGTCCATTAGAAATCTGGAACTCAACTTTGTTCTACAAATTGGGGCTCTAGATATAATCTACTTCTTTCACAATAAGATATTTAAGTTACTTTGCATTATATCTATGCTTATTCACATCTATTCTAGTGATATCTGGTCTGGTGAAAATACACTTATCGATAAGAGGGTTTTAAACAGTGCGCTGAGGTGCCTAAGACTTTTGCACAGCAGTGTATGTTTTGTATCAATCTGAAATAAAAAAAAATGTAAATTTAAGTTTGCACCAAGAAGCTGCTGTCTAAAACTGGCACTATGCTCCTACATTGGGTTGTTTGTTTCAATAGCAGCCTGGAGAGGACATGCTGCAATGCTGCCAGGAAGATTAAAAGGAAAGGCTGATTGCAGGAAGTCGTTCGTTTGAAAACAGCTGCAGCCAGTTCTGCATTTTTGTGTTTTTTGCAGTCCCGTTTTTAGTCGTGTGCTCTTGGAATACTAAGATTACACATTACTTCAAATGAACTATGATGACGGTGGGAAATTGCAGACCGCCTGAGCTAATTTAAAGCGTAACTGCATAGATAAACTGATGAATTCAAGTTCCAGTTTCAAATAATCAGTGAGACCTTATCAGAGAAAATGATGAACATCCTCCGGAGCTCAGCATAAGGGGAGGATTTTTGTTTCTTGTGAAATTATCCTTACTGTAAGCACCGCCTCTCACCACCTGAAGGGTCCTTACCGCCAGGGCGCACACACGCCCCCTCATCACCAATACACCTGTACCTCATTAGCAGGTGTATATAGTCTATCAACGCACTGCACTCGGTGTGACATTGTTTGTGACATTGCTTGTGACACACCTTATCATTATTTATCTCTGAAGCCCGCGTCTAGCTGGCTTCCCGTTTTGTCCAGAAATTCCATTCTCTCCACAGTGGGGACCTGCCGTCCTTTCTGGAGTCCTCGAGACCGCTATAGATCCGCCTGAGCACCTTGTTTCACATTTCCTACCCTTGTTTGACTTAATAAAGCCTTGCATATGGATCGTAACCCAATGTCCGAGTCTGAAGCGCTACACTTACACTGCTAAAAGAAATGTGAAAGCTCGGGTGGTGGAGTTGATCACCATCGGTATGAATCAGTGTGAACATCCGGTGAACAGTAGGAAACAGATGGAAACACTGAACGGCTCAGTGAACGCAAAATGTGAAAGTGGCAAGCTCATCTTTGACCCACTACTCCAGCCTATAACAAAAACAGATGTATCTCCTACTCTCAATGCCTCCTGGGAATTTACGTTTCAAAGAAATGGATGGAGAAAAGAGGTCCACAGGACTTATCTTAGCGCTAAAGTGAAATTCCACAGGATGGGTAAGATTTTCCCATGAATCTGGGTTATTGCACAACAGGATGAGTATAACACATTCCATGTACACTCCTAATGAAAGTTTTGAACTAGGATGTCTAATCAGTGACACGCATATGATTTACTTTGGATTCTCCTGAATGATTACTAAGACACTCACTCCTTACACCTCCAGTGAAACTGATAAGACCAGACAGGATGGAGGTGCCAGTTTATTTTACTTTTAAATATTTGATATTAATCTTGCCCCCGAAACCACTTTTTCCCTCATCCTTGAGTATCTGCTGAAACCCATAACGAGTACCGATATATATGTCCGGCCTTTAAATTAAAATATTTTACTTGTATTTCGTACCATATATAAAACACCACACACCTGAATGATCCAAATGAGGTGCAAAACCTTCTAACCACTCACAGATGAAGTGAATAACGTCTATTATCTCAAAACTGACAGCAAGCAAACATAGGTCAGTTCTCATAGGTGAAATGTTGGATGCTGGAGAAATGGGCACCCAAAAGATGGTGTATCCTAAGAGATCAGAGGCTTACCCAATCAATGGGGGGAAAACATTTATGCCACATGTTTAAGATAATTTGATCTGATTAAAGCCTTTGGTACATTCTCAGCTAAGTAATGTTAGGACACCAAGGTCCTCAGTAGTTTCTGTAGTGTTTTTGTTGTTGTTGTTGTTGTTGTTGTTTTTGTGAATTAATTAAGGAAACAGTGACAAGACTACACAGTGAACAACTGTGGTTTGCCCATAGACTGAACCGGCTACTCTGTTTATCTCTGTACGAGACGCTACTGCTAGCATTATCCAGACAGACCACGACTTCTTCTGATGTTTAGGTATGCAGCACACATAAGTTCCTATATGTTAACATACATTAAAACTATATGAACGTCGTGTAATGCTGTCAGCTTGTTCGGTTGGCCATGTAGAGCAACGAGCATGAAGCCCCCAGCTAGATTGCCAGACATGCAGTAAGAAAAGCTTATATGTAAATAGTTGGGGCCAATAGCCTAAAGCTGTATTCATGTGTTTATGGGGCTATTCTGTACACGGCAATGGGACTGTTTAGTGTGGTAGTGGTAGCGTGTTAGTGGCCTAGCTGTTTAGTAGCACTGGGTGGCAGTTGGCCCTGCTAGCACACTTTTTTTTAACTTTATGCTGATGCTACAACAGCCAATAGGAGTAAGTAACAAATTATGCCTGTAACTGCAAAGACAGCATGGGATGGGGGACATTAGGGTGGTTATAAGGGCCTGTGACTGACAGGGCCCTAAAAATGATTTTTCACTTTAAAGTATTAGCCTATCATCATTAAAAAAATATTTCATGCACGATGAACTCATAAAACTAAACATTTCTTTTCCTTCTTTTTTTAAAATAGCCAGAACTAATAGTAATTTAAGAGATTATTGTATATTTACGTTTTTATTATTCAAAGTTACTCATTAATGGTAAGGGAATTTTCCATTTAAGAACTTAACCACTGTATTAAAACTGTAAGAGGTGGCCTTTAGCACACTTCTTCTAGCAGGTATCAGTCTTAAATCAACAAGTGAATTCCTCTGTATGCTGAATGTTGCAAGCCAGTCTGTACAGGTTCATAGTTTCCGGGTGGGCATGGCCTGTGTAATTTTTTTCATGGGTCCCTGATTGTTTTGTATGATTATAGGTTCATGTTTAGTCTCACATTTAGCATAAACTAACTTATTAATGTTTTTCTTAATGTAACAATACAGACTACTTTCTGTAACAGACTATCTGCAAGTTTAACCCACAAAACACTATTTAAAGGCTGAGCTAATATAAAAATGTCAAACACAGAAATATAACGGAACTTGAGTTCCTAACTAGTGATTATTTAAAGTCAGAAAACGTTTTATGTTTTACAAAGTCTAGAAATACAGCTTAAAAACTGCTGTTTAGCACCGCCTGCTGTTCGGAAACTGCTGTAGGTATTATGCGTGTGACGTAGATGGTGGACAACACGCTGGAAGATGCACTTATGGTAATACACAATGACAGAAGCTGTTGTTGTTTCTGGCTGCAGTAATTTAATGTACAGTGAAAAACCGGAGCACAAACGACCCAAAGACCCCTAAATATCCAGAAAGTGGACTAAATCTGCCAACTTTAAACAGGCACCCTCTCACTCCGGCATCTGTAGCGATCATTTCACGCCTGAAGATTATCACAGCTATGGGACGTAGGCTTACACGACGACTGGATCTTAAGTCTGGCACTGATCCAACAGTATGGGCGTGTAAGGAAACCAACGAGAGGTGTTCAAGAGCCTACGTGTACGTGGAGGTAAACCGGGTAAGCTAGTTACTTTACCTGCTTTAGCTGATGTTAGCTAACATTAGCTTCGCTTGCTAAGTTCGGTGGCTCAAGTTATACTGAGCTAACGTCGTTGAATTATAGTTGAAATATGGTGTTGTATGAGTGCGAGTTCCACTCTGATCATATTTTACAACAATAAATGTATCTCTATATTTGAGTTTAGCTGGTTGCTTAGCTGGTTGGACTGAAAGTCTCAGGACTAAGTGATATGGTGGTCTATTTCTACATTGCAGCTCTTAAGTCTTAAGTCAGTCATAATGCTGTTGAACCGCAGCACTGTCCACCAGTGACGTCACACGAATTTCTGTAGCGAGCTTGGGTTTTTCCGCTAATTGAATTAAAATTGTATTTTTTAAAGCAAATTATGCAGCGAATTTTATTTAAAGTCTCGTTTATATATTTTCAGTATGTAAAACAATGTGAAATCACCAGGGGTGTCCATAAGTGGTGCTTAGCCTTTAAAGAAATTAACAGAGAAAGCTTCACATACTAACTCACTTTATCTGTTCAATGATTTGGGGTTTGGCCTAACAGTGCATCACACCCTGCTGTGTACGGAGCTGCACTGAAAGAAAATACATTTAGCAACAAGTTGAGAAGCACATTTGACAACATTGTTCAAAAAAAGGCAAGTAACATATTGGATGAAATGGAGGTGGCCCTATTTAGATGTGACCTATGACTAGCCATCTTAGACAAGGAATTTTTTCTCCTCCATGGAAAATGTGCTAATATGTTGCTTGCCAGAAAAATATATTCACACTGTGTCTGGACCTAATTGACCTTACCTAGACCATTTAACACTATCCTAATTAACAATAACGGCATGTAACAATAACAATCACATCCTAAGTAAGTATATCTTAACATACATTAAAACTATATGAACGTCGTGTAATGCTGTCAGGCTTGTTCGGCTGGCTATGTAGAGCAGCAAGCATGGAGCCCCCAGCTAGATTGCCAGACATGCAATAAGAAAAGCTTATATGTAAATAGTTGGGGCCAATAGCCTAAAGCTGTATACATGTGTTTATGGGGCTATTCTGTACACGGCTATGGGAGTGTTTAGTGTGGTAGTGGTACCATGTTAGTGGCTACCGTCACTATGGCTTGTGTGGCCGTTGTATAGCCTAGCTGGCATTCTTTAGCATTCTTTAGTTTACCATGTTTTGGTGTGGTGCAGTGCTATACATTTACAAATACAAAACCATAGAAAAACCATAACATACTTCTGCTCTATTAAAACTTTGACAATAAAACTTTGCCACCTTAAATGACTTGTGTACATGCACAGATCCTTAGTATCGGCACAGATACAAGACACAGCGCTGGTATTGGTGCCAAATACTTAATACATCTACAAACAACTAACTCTTTCATTAATCCAGTATTATATTGAACCTAATCCATGCAGCAAGGGTGCGGCAACACATCTTAATTAACAGATTAACTACCAGCGTCTTCCCAAGCGTAGCTGTGATTTCTGCTTGACTATTCTTGTCGTCCACCCGAACTTTGCCCTAGACGCCCTGTTTCCGTTTTGTTAAGGACTGTTGTGAAATGAGGCTCATGAGGAGCTTCTGCTGCTTCCTGTTTAAAAACAACACATGGCATGTTTCCTTTGACAAACACAGTCTTTTGTGTCTGAAAAGCCTCTGGATCCCTAAAGAACACTGGGGTGTGAAAACGTGTTCCTCTTTGGCGACTTGCGAAACCAACGACTCGCGAGCTAGCTGCACCCAATTTTTCTTGGTTCTATCATGAGGCCACTTTTCCTTATAAGGATGGGGTCCAGTGACGGTCAGGGCTGCTTTGGAGTAAATGCACTTTTGACTTGCTCTATAAAAACAGATGTACTGGGTACCCTTAGGGGTCATCCAGACTGTAAATGAATGTTGAGGGCTTAAGATGCATGACATTAGCGAAACATGCATGACATTCCTCCTCACAGGGTCCTGACCCAACTCAACCACCCCGCCAAAATCTTGAACTGACAGAGGTTGTGTTGAAGAGCAATCCAACATCTCCAAATAATTAAAGCATACTTTCACTGAATCAACACAGCCCAACAGCTGTATGCACTCCACCACCAAAAGCAAGCAAAGTCATCTTCTTTAATTAAGGAATATTCCATATAGCAAAACTTTAGCAACCAAAAAACAACAACGGTTCATTCTACAGAGACTTACCAACACTTTTTACAGTGTTACTGAGAGCTGTGATGCCAACAACCTAAGGTTTGTGCATCATTTGTTACATAAACAACAAATAAAGCTACATGCATCAGTGTTATTTGCAATACCTTATCAAGCAGGCTTTTAGTTTTGTTATTAGAAGATGATGGTTTGTGCAACTAAGGCCTAAACATTACTGTATCGTTACAGAATCAGGCACACTCACTCTGTGAAATATCTTTCTAGGACTTATGTTTCAGGCTCTGCCATTCACCACAATTGTGACATGCTACAGTTCTCTAGAATTATACTCTTCTTAAACCACTTTGGTTATATATTAAACACAATAAATTGTGCTGACGTTCTACTTTAACGTGTCCAGAGTACAATTCTGCTCCCCCATAGGTTGGAAATGTATAAATGTTCCATATGTCACAATTTATAGTTTAATTGCTGCACAAAACAGCATTTGTTGTTAGAGTTTCCTATTAAAATATCAAGTAAGAAAGGTGCACTGGAACCATATTTTAGCACTGTAGACATTTATGACATTTTGGCGCCCCTTGGTGGACATGTGAGGTATTACCTAGCACAGTGGGGAAGGCTGAAACAACTGGAATTTGTCAACTTCCTATCATGTAAGAAGGAAAGTGGCCTCTGTTTACTTTCTGTTTGTCTCTGGTTTATATCAGGTCACTTTCACTTTACTGCTTTTCCCATTTATCAAATGAGAGCGAATGTGTGTAAAGTCTAGGAGCCCAAAAGAGGCCACCAAAAGAACAAGTTTTTTGCTCTGAAGGAGTCACGTGCCGTGAAACTCAGTGATTTGCATAATTCAAAGTTCTAGATTCAACTGCATCTACTCAACAATGATCAAATGGAAGTCTGTCTTCATCTACTGTACAGCCTGTGGTAGAATTTCCCACTGTGTTCCTGTGACCTTATTGGAGTGTGTCCATTGTGGGAGGCCTGTGTAATGTTGCAATCTCAGGGACCCCTGAGTGCATCTGCATTTTCCGTTTCTTTTTAAATGATTTATGCCGGAATAGAGTGTACATTCCAGACCACAGAATAAAAATGCCTGGGAGATTCTTAACAAATGAGAACAGGAGAAGAAAGACACACTGAAACGTTTAGAGAAAGATATGAGACAAATCTAAAGAAACAAAGGTTAGTAATGAGGCATAAACACAGTGAAAGCAGAGAGAAACAAAAGCCATGATATAATAAACTATGTTCTGTGTTTCAACACTGAAAAATTCTTAATTACAAAGATTGCAAAATGGTTCTTGGCTAAAATATATGGTTTTTCGTTTTATGGGTCTTTCTGATATATATAGGCTATATATAATATATATATATATATATATATATATATATATATATATATATATATATATATATATATATATAATATATATATATATATATATATATATATATATATATATATATATATATATATATATATATTAACTGGGTTCTTCAAGTGATCGATCTCCACTCTCACGATTTTTGAAAGACATTCAGGAACTGCAATCAAATAATCTTCCAATAACATAACACACCACTAACAGGGCCATCCTAGAACCTACAGAGAGTTCTTTATACTCATACATTACAGAAATGGATGAATGAATGGATACTTTATTGATCCCAGAGGAAAATTTAAGGCATCCAGTAGCTATTTCACACGTGCACAAGGTAAGGCAAAACAGGAGAGTTACATAAAACACATAAAAATAGAATATACAATAAAAAGAATATACAAAATAGAAATAGAAGAAGTCTCACAGTGAGTATAAGTGTTGGCAGTGTGAACAGTGTAGACCAGTAGAGCAAATACGCAGTTATGCAGCCAGCAGTGCAAATATGCAATAAAAAGCAGTAATATTTACACTTATAAACTGTATACATGATGTATAATATAATAGGCACAGTGTAATAATAACAGTTTAGCCATTATTATATATAGGTAACAGTATAGTATATATTACATACAGTTATACAAATAAATCTGTGAAATAAATATATTATATTATACAGTGTCTGAAAGCTGATATAGGGGTCTGGAGTATAACAGTGTCTGATAGCTGATATAGGGGTCTGGAGTATAACAGTGTCTGATAGCTGATATAGGGGTCTGGAGTACAACAGTGTCTGATAGCTAATATAGGGGCTGGAGTACAACAGTGTCTGATAGCTAATATAGGGGCTGGAGTACAACAGTGTCTGATAGCTAATATAGGGGCTGGAGTACAACAGTGTCTGATAGCTGATATAGGGGTATGGAGTATAACAGTGTCTGATAGCTGATATAGGGGTTTGGAGTACAACAGTGTCTGATAGCTGATATAGGGGTCTGGAGTATAACAGTGTCTGATAGCTGATATAGGGGTCTGGAGTATAACAGTGTCTGATAGCTGATATAGGGGTCTGGAGTATAACAGTGTCTGATAGCTGATATAGGGGTTTGGAGTATAACAGTGTCTGATAGCTGATATAGGGGTTTGGAGTAGAACAGTGTCTGATAGCTGATATAGGGGCTGGAGTACAACAGTGTCTGATAGCTGATATAGGGGCTGGAGTACAACAGTGTCTGATAGCTAATATAGGGGCTGGAGTACAACAGTGTCTGATAGCTAATATAGGGGTTCGGAGTACAACAGTGTTTGATAGCTGATATAGGGGTCTGGAGTATAACAGTGTCTGATAGCTGATATAGGGGTCTGGAGTATAACAGTGTCTGATAGCTGATATAGGGGTTTGGAGTATAACAGTGTCTGATAGCTGACATAGGGGTTTGGAGTAGAACAGTGTCTGATAGCTGATATAGGGGCTGGAGTACAACAGTGTCTGATAGCTGATATAGGGGCTGGAGTACAACAGTGTCTGATAGCTAATATAGGGGCTGGAGTACAACAGTGTCTGATAGCTAATATAGGGGTTCGGAGTACAACAGTGTTTGATAGCTGATATAGGGGTCTGGAGTATAACAGTGTCTGATAGCTGATATAGGGGTCTGGAGTATAACTGTCTGATAGCTGATATAGGGGTCTGGAGTATAACAGTGTCTGATAGCTGATATAGGGGTTTGGAGTAGAACAGTGTCTGATAGCTGATATAGGGGTTTGGAGTAGAACAGTGTCTGATAGCTGATATAGGAGTTTGGAGTAGAACAGTGTCTGATAGCTGATATAGGGGTCTGGAGTATAACAGTGTCTGATAGCTGATAGGGGTTTGGAGTAGAACAGTGTCTGATAGCTGATATAGGGGTTTGGAGTAGAACAGTGTCTGATAGCTGATATAGAGGTTTGGAGTAGAACAGTGTCTGATAGCTGATATAGGGGTTTGGAGTAGAACAGTGTCTGATAGCTGATATAGGGGTCTGGAGTATAGCAGTGTCTGATAGCTGATATAGGGGTCTGGAGTATAGCAGTGTCTCATAGCTGATATAGGGGTCTGGAGAATAGCAGTGTCTGATAGCTGATATAGGGGTCTGGAGTATAACAGTGTCTGATAGCTGATATAGGGGTCTGGAGTATAACAGTGTCTGATAGCTGATAAAGGGGTCTGGAGTATAACAGTGTCTGATAGCTGATATAGGGGTCTGGAGTATAACAGTGTCTGATAGCTGATATAGGGGCTGGAGTACAACAGTGTCTGATGGCTGATATAGGGGTCTGGAGTATAACAGTGTCTGATAGCTGATATAGGGGTTTGGAGTACAACAGTGTCTGATGGCTGATATAGGGGTCTGGAGTATAACAGTGTCTGATAGCTGATATAGGGGTCTGGAGTATAACAGTGTCTGATAGCTGATATAGGGGCTGGAGTACAACAGTGTCTGATGGCTGATATAGGGGTCTGGAGTATAACAGTGTCTGATAGCTGATATAGGGGTTTGGAGTACAACAGTGTCTGATGGCTGATATAGGGGTCTGGAGTATAACAGTGTCTGATAGCTGATATAGGGGTTTGGGGTATAACCGTGTCTGATAGCTGATATAGGGGTTCGGAGTATAACAGTATCTGAGTATAAGAGTGTCACATGATTATGTTTTGCTGTGCTGAGATGAGTTAAAGAGTCTGATGGCCTGAGGGACAAAAGACTTCCTGAGTCTGTCTATGAAGCAGGACTGGGACAGCAGTCTCCCGCTGAATGAGCTCCTCTGTCTGATGATGGCATTGTGCAGAGGGTGGCCACCATTGTATATGATGGTCAGCAGTTTACTGAGGGTCCTTCTCTCCACCACTGATGTAGGACACTCCAGCTCTGTTCCCAGCACAGAACCAGCTTTCCTCACCAGCCTGTCTAGTCAACCGGCGTCCCTCTTCCTAATGCTGCTTCCCCAACACACTACAGCAGAGGACGCTGGCTACCACAGACTGGTAGAACATCCGCAGGAGTTTTCGGCAGACCCCGAAGGACCCAAGCCTCCACAGGAAGTAGAGCCTGCTCTGTGCCTTCCCGTGAAGGTATTCATAATAATCATCCACTGAAAGATTCTTTAGGGAAGAAGTAGGGTTGTCTATGGCTACAATAAAACTATTACCATAGGTAGGTTTTCTTTAAACTTTTTTAAAAAATGTTCACACCTACAAATGTTGTTAACAACAATGGTTCTCCAAAGAACCATCAATTAAAAAGGTTATTTAGGAACTCTTTTTGGCACTCTTTTTTTACATATACACTACTGGTCAAACATTTTAAAACAGTACCAGCCAAATGTTTTAGTACACTACCAGTCAAATGTTTGACTAAACTGAAAGAGAGAAAATGAGAAGGCCACTCCAGGACATTCCAGGATCTTTTTCTCAACCAAGCTTTGGTTAACTTGGAGGTGTGCTTGTCTTGCTTGAATGTCCAATGATGGCCAAGGTTTAATTTGTCAACAGATGACATCACATTTCTCTTTAAAATGGCCTTTTAAAATGGCCAAGACGCAAGGTACACAATCAAGATTGTCAGTTCGTGCTCCAGAAAAACAGCTCCACATCACCAATGACCCACCTCCATGCTTGACTGTGGAGATGGTATACTTCTGATCCTAAGCCTGGCCTTTCGCAAGCCAGACACACCTCTGGTCCATATGTCTAAACAGTTCCAGTTAAGTGTCATCAGTCCATAGAACTGTCTCCCAAAACTCTGTGGCCTTATCCAAATTCCTCCTGGCATATTCTAGTCGACTTTTGATGTTCCTTTTGGTTAAGAGACGACTGCGTCTTGGAGTCTAGCCATGAAGTCTTGGTTTATTCAGTGCATGTCTTATATAGGTCATCATGTATGTGTCTTGCACTTACATGGGTTTTTTTCTTAATTGTTCCGACTAAGTTGCTAAGGGCAAATTTTGATGACATTTTGGATATTACCATGGCCATGCAGGTTAGCAGCTGTTCCATACCAACTGCATATATATATATATATATATATATATATATATATATATATATATATATATATATATATATATATATGCTTTGAGAACTTCTACGAGAGCAGCAGTGGAACTATCAAATTGTGTCCTTAATACTCACCCAAGTCATTCCTAAAAAATGTTTAAAAAAAACATATGTACCAAAGTTGCTAGGGAGCCAAATTGGAGTCCTCCTGTGGAATCTTTACCCGTGAGTGTACTTACCATGCAGATAAAATGAGGCGCACAACTTCCAGATAAAGTGCAGACAAAGCACTTGTGTGGAAGAGTGGTTTGAGCACACAGTCTGGCTGGATGTGCTACTTTGAAGTGCTAGCGTTCATTGTTCCCTGCAGAACCCACAAGCCTGTAATGAATTTTCCAGCCAGCTCAGGGAAAAGATTCCTGAGGCCCCTGAAACCCTTCCCAGAACAAACAGGCCTGCCCGGAAAAGCACACGCTGCTTCTCCAAGACGGTGGTTTTCTTTGGTCAGATTCCTGAGTGGAAGAGCTCCTACTACACATTTACTTTGAATGATGACTGCCAAAGGTAGTCCTCCTTTCGGAGGCAAGAGAAACATGTCTGCGAGAAGACTCACCGTGGAAGATCTCAACGGTTGTTATATAAGCAACGAGCCAGCCAGCCAGACTTAATGGCTTCAGCAAAGAAATGGTCTGATGCCTTTCATTCTGAGATGTGTCCGAGTAAAGATGTGTGGGAGAGAACTCTGCTCAACAGGCAGTATCTCTGGTCTTCATTCTGAAGTGTTCATGTTTATTAGACATTATTGAAATGTCTGAGTCCATTATGTGTTACGAAAGTCATTCCCACTACAAGCATCACATTTTGCAATTTTCTTTTCATCTAGTTGACAATGTTAGGTTTCTAGGAGTTCTAGTTAACCTCTTAAGAACCCCGAGAACCTGCATGTGGGCCAACATTTTTAATTACGTTAGTTTTAAAGCTGCTTCTGAATCATTTTGAATATGTACTGAATATTAAATATCTTTATATCTACATCCGCTTAGCATATAAGTACATTTGCAGTTCCATGATTACATACCTATCACCCATCTGTTGTGCTGCAAACCTTTCAGCAGTCAGGACCTCCACAGGACCACCACAGAGCATGTATCATGCAGAGCATGTGCTGCTAGAGTTTTATAAACAACTCTGTGTGGACTGAGAATAGTCCACCAACCAAAACTATGCAGCAAACATAATCTTGTGACCACTAATGAAGGACTAGGGGACGACCAACACAAACAAAAGCAACACAAAGTAAAGGATAACCTATTATCTCTAACGTTACATGTACAAGGTGGACTAACAAGGTAGGTTCGTCTAATAGAGTGGACAATAAGTGGATGCAGTGTTTAAAAACTTCAGTTTATTTAATAAACAGTTAAATTGTTCAAATGAATAAATCTAGGGATTGAGGGGTTAAACTGACACTGAGCTTGAAATCCCGGATACTGGAATCGGATAATTCACCATCCCAGAAACATGAAGTCATAAAGGCAAATGTGCTGTTGATTTCCTTTTTCTTGCAGAGCTATCAATCCTCAGCAGAGCCAATGCGGAGGCAGCAGCAGCCACAGTGCAACCGCAAGTAGCAAGAAGACTACACCCTAGAAAGTTTTTGTGCCTCGCCTCGTGTGATTTATATGCCCACACCAAATAATCATTAAACACCGTCCACACAAGAATTTTTTTGTATTTTTTATTAGTCTCAATATACAAATTCAGATGATTCCTGCTGGTAAATATACAAATGGGATCGCCGACCACTAAGTTTGTATGTTTGCTTTAAGCATACGTGTGGGATTACATTTATTTGAATTTATATCCAAAGCCTTGAAATACAAAGCGTAAATATTTCTAATCTGCAAACTCTAATGTACTCTAATGTACTTATATTCTTAGATTTTTGCATCTGGGGCATTCGCCAACATGGCAAAAGGAGGGGAAATCTATGAGGTATTATGCAGGATAATGCTTATATAGCGGAGAACAAAAGCACTATTTCTGTTCTGTCTGAAATGAAGACCTGTCTTTGTTTAAAGGGCCCGTATCACAGAAATCACAGAAAACCAAATTCACGACGAAATTACATGTAATGTTTCAGCCTGGACTACTTTTTAAATGAGGCACAACACAGAACAGCCAATAAGAAAAGCGTCCACATACATATAATCATAGGCAAAAGTTTGTTTTGTTGATTTTCTAAGGGAAAATAAGTGAACACAACCTCTACATTTCTCCACATGTTAATGTTCATAATGTTTATATGGAAAAAATGGCCTGTGAAAAAATTACATTTGTATTTTATTCTTTTCCCAATATATTAAACTTGTACAATTTAAAACAGAAATTGTGCTATATTTAAGACTGTAATATGTACAAAATCCCTTAGAAAAATCTATAAAATTAACTTTTGCATATGACTGTACATTGGTCTTGGAGATGAAAGTGCCCAAAAAGAATTATGACTGTTTCTGGTACCAAAAATAATCATAAAACAATCTAATACAAAGGAAAACTGAAGAATATGGGCCCTTTAAGTCTACAGGCACACATATGTGCTAGATAAGTGGGGTTCTGTATTACAATCTTAATGTATGAATGTGCTTTGAAAGAATTTTGGTGCACAACTGATCGAAATGGCCATTTTCATGTCTTTTAAATGCATTAAATCATAAATCTGTACTGTGGTATTCATAGTGACAGCTCTGAATATGTTCTCGCTTAAATCCAATATTGAAGTACAGAAGCTGGTACCTCTGCGGTACATCAACACTGATACGCGTGTGTATGTGCATGTGTGTACTGCTCTTATACACTTGCCAGGTCACGTGGGTTTAGGATCTTTCCAATGAAGAGAAGTGCGCCCGATGCCTCGTCTCGAACCAAGAAGAGGAAGGGGCGGTCCACTTTGTAAGAAAGGGACAGTGACTGGACGCTGCCAGACGGAGTGGTGGAGGCATACTGGCTACCCTCTGGAGCCGTCTCCATGACAGCTTTGTGACGGACTGTGCTTAGCTTCACTGGCTGCGTAGTGATTTTGATGAGGTCTGTGTCCTCCAGCCATTCAGACAGCCCTTGAAGTGGAAAAGGCAACAGGAAGAGAGAGAGTGAAGAGAAGGAGTTGACCCATAGCAAACTACAGGCCACTGACTGATCCATGGTTTGAATTCTTTTATAGAACCTGTTATGTAACGCTGGAAAACTGTCAAATGTCAAATCTGATAGTAAAAAATAAGCACAAGCGTATTTGTGCTTACAGTTTGGGTAAATCTGTGTAAATCATCTGGTAGGACTGCATGTAAATGTAATATTTGAATAACCTGAAAATTCATCAGAATTATTATATCATCAATAATAACAGTAATGAAAATAAAAATAATTGTGTGCTCACAATTTGACTAACCGGCAGTCAACCCAGATTACCAAAGCAATTACCATGCTTAACTATATCATGAATGTACTTGGAATATATAAAGAAAGCTAAAAGCATTTTTTTATTCCATTTTTTGATGAAAATACTCCTTAAAACATGGTAAGTTATACAGTGGGTACAGAAAGTATTCAGACCCCTATAAATGTTTCACTCTTTGTTTCATTGCAGCCATTTGCTAAAATCAAAAAAGTTCGTTTTATTTATCATTTATCATCTTGACAGAAAACCATTTTTTGCAAATTTATTAACAAAGAAAAACTGAAATATCACATGGTCATAAGTATTCAGACTCTTTGCTGTGACACTCATATTTAACTCACATGCTGTCCATTTCTTCTGATCCTCCTTGAGATGGTTCTACTCCTTCATTGAAGTCCAGCTGTGTTTAATTAAGCTGGCTTGATTAGTAAAAGCACACACCTGTCTATATAAGACCTCACAGCTCACAGTGCATGTCAGAGCAAAGGAGAATCATGAGGTCGAAGGAACTGGCCAAGGAGCTCAGAGACAGAATTGTAGCAAAGCACAGATCTGGCCAGGCTTACAAAGGAATATCTGCAGAACTCAAGAGCACTCAAGGTTCCTAAGAGCACAGTGGCCTCCGTAATCCTTAAATGAAAGAAGTTCGGGACGACCAGAACTCTTCCTAGACCTGGCCGACCAGCCAAACTGAACAAACATGGGGGAAGAGCCTTGGTGAGAGAGGTAAAGAAAAACCCAAAGATCACTGTGGCTGAGCTCCAAAGATGCTGTAGGGATATGGGAGAAAGTTCCACAAAGTCAACTATCACTGCAGAACTCAGTCGGGGTTTTATGGCAGAATGGCCAAGACATATGAAAGCCTGCGCAGAGTTTGACAAAAAACACATGAAAGACTCCCAGACTATGAGAAATAAGATTCTCTGGTCTGATGAGATGAAGATTTAACTTTTTGGCGTTAATACTAAGCGGTATTTGTGAAGAAAAACAGGCACTGCTTATTACCTGCCTAATGCAATCCCAACAGTGAAACATGGTGGTGGCAGCATCATGCTATGGGGGTGTTTTTTAGCTCAGGGACAGGATGACTGGTTGCAATAGAAGGAAAGATGAATGCAGCCAAGTACAGAGATATCCTGGAAGAAAACCTTAACCAGAGTGCTCAGGACCTCAGACTGGGCCAAAGGTTTGCCTTCCAATAAGACAATGACCCTAAACACACAGCTAAAATAACAAAGGAGTGGCTTCGGAACAACTCTGTGACCATTCTTGACTGGCCCAGCCAGAGCCCTGACCTAAACCCAATTAAGCATCTCTGGAGAGACCTGAAAATGGCTGTCCACCAACGTTTACCATCCAACCTGTCAGAACTGGAGAGGATCTGCAAGGAAGAATAGCAGAGGATGCCCAAATCCACGTGTTGCATCATTGCCAGGAAGACTCATGGCTGTACTACCTCAAAAATGGTGCTTCTATTTAATACTGAGCAAAGGGTCTGAATACTTACAAGTTGCGTTTCTTTTTGTACATTAATGAAAAATAAAATAAACTTCTTTGATTTTAGCAAATGGCTGCAATTAAACAAATAGTGAAAAATTTAAAGGGGTCTGAATACTTTTGTACACACTGTACTTGTCTGCAGTACAGAAATATACTTAATATATACTTAAGTATGTTACGACTAAAATGCAATTATTACTGCATTATCACTTGAAAGTAAATATGTTTCATATGAAGTAGAATTTGTATCTTCATTGCAACAAAAGTCGCTTCAATTAAGAACAAAAATCACTTAGCCATAGAAAACCTATTTTAACTTGTTTTAACATTTTGTTTTGACGCAATAAATTTAGTAATATTGGTACATGATATAATTTTTTATAGCATTATAGATGCAGTATGTTTTAATATATTAGACTGCATCAAACATCTTAAATGTCCATCCATATAATTCCGAAACTTCTGAAATGTTTATGGTTATGTCTGGTGTTTACTTACTTACTTACTGCACTGACTCACCCACAAAGACATGCATCCTGCCAGGCCATTTAAATGCATTGTCTAAACAACCCTATTTTTGATTATAGTTAGATAGCCTACACAAGCTAACTGACAATTGGTTGTCAAGACCTTAATGCACCAATTCATATGAGCTATTCTTAATAAACCAAGACTGCAATATCTGGTAACACCAACACCAGAAAAGAGCTATCTAGGCAGCTTACTGGTGAAACAACTCCACATACACAGCAAAAATAAAAAATCATGCAAAATCTGAGAGATTTTATATTATTTTTTTCTAAAAAAATGGATGAAAGACAGAGTGTCTGGAGCTCCTAAATAGGGTGTGCAATCGTCCCTGATGGGATGTATTTTATGCATACACTCATAAAGAAATATTGTGAGTTTTAACATTTCATTTAAATGTAAAAGACTACTATTCAAAGAATACATTATATAAAATACCATAACCAGTGTCTTACAAGCCATACAGTAATATAACCCATGCATCCAGTGTTTTTCCACACTACACAGTTACATAGTACTTTTGAAAACATATTAAGATATTTTGTTCATTTCATAATTTATTCTCCTCAGCTGCCATACTTTTTGCACTATTCAGCTATTATACATCTGGCCAGTAGGAGGAACCGTCCACTATCTGCTCACTCCAAAAAATATGGACAATCATTGGCTTATAACAAATGAGTCAATTCTTTTCTTTTATTGACTCACTACTTACTACTTACTACTATCTTCATGACATGCCTCTTGTATAGTATACACATTTAGATTTCTCCCTTTCATTTAAATGGGAATGTAAATGGGAACATACATATGCAAACCAAGTAAGCTGAATGCATCAGTGTGTCTTACCCAGGTCAGAGAGAAGGCCCAGCAGGTCCGTGCTGTAGCTGAGTTTAAGAACAGGCAGGGAGAGCTGTACTTGAACTGGATGAAGAGTGTTGGCCAGGTCCTGAACAAATTCGGCGGTCAAAGCCTCCTCGATCAGTGTAAAGTTCTGAGTCACCTCGTCAGGCATGAAGAAGTACATGCTCACTCCGTCCTCCATGGGAACCTGTGCTATCTGCAGTGAACGCAGTGGGAGCGAAAAACTCTAAGCATGTCTTTTAATGTAGATTAATTCACTCAGCAAAACACATAGCTTTGGTGTGTTGTAGTTAGTGTGGTACTGAATTATCTCACTGGTTAGACATATTCCTTTTGCGTTCTCTGTGCATCAATCAACCCAACAGACAATGTCATATATCTTCTGGGAATCCCCCCGTGGAAATAAAGAAATGTATTGATGTGGATGCTAACAAATATATAATCCAGATAGATAATCTGGCTTTCTTCTGCATTAGCCTGCTCACCAAAAAATATGAAAAACAGCCCCCAGCAAATGTAGCTTTTCAAAAGGCCTCATTAAGGTCTCCCTAGCACATGCTCTTTCTATAGGACTTGTTAAGTTTTAGTTCTAAGTCTACTGCTGCCATGTGCCATGGTTGCTATGTCTCTAACAACAGGTATAAAACACTCCCACAAGGAACTGATGTAAACACAAAATGTGCCCAAACTCAATATTAGCCTAATTTGGGCTGCTTCATAAACTAAAGTTCAAAGATACATGCAGTAGGCTAGCCAAAGTTTGATGAAGTTAGTCCAACGCTAAGTAGGAAAACTCCCCTTTAACACTAAGATATATTACTGATTCATTCATTCATCATCTAAACCGCTCATTCTTCTAGATCACAGGGGTGCTGGAGCCTCTCTCTCAGTGCTCATCAGGTCACCAGTTCATTGCAGGGTAATGAGATATTAAATGAGTTAAAAAAAACTTTTTGTAAGAAAGGTTATAAGGTACCCTGCCCAAATTCTTAAAGCATGGAACTATAACTGTAATTGTCATCGCCATAATTGTGCTCAAATTGTATTGCGTTTACCGTGCAGCCAAGATCCGAATCTATGCCCATCTTGACTGGATAATACTGCTCCTGCATCACTTGAACGCGAGTCGGTGCCTTTCCATCCAACTGGAACTCATCCATCTTACCCGCCTGGCTGAACCTGGTAATCCACTTCCCTACAACCAGACCATGTTTAGATATTATTTTAATATCTTTATATTTTTAATTAGTGCATAATGTGGCAACAAAATCATTGAATATCTTCGCCCTTGGTGAGGATTATTAGATAGTTTAAATAAATAACTACACAGAATAACAGTTATAGTTCAACCACAGACAGAATAACAACCCCAATTCAGAGACAGCTGGGACAGTACTGGAACAAAGTATTTACTTTGATTTTTAATTTATTGTAGAAAGTATGAACCCAAAACATTTCATTTGTTAATATACTGCCACTCCTGCATTTCCAGCCTGCAGGCGGGCCAGTCTAGTATCCAAGCCCTCTTTCTTCCCAGCCATGCCTTTCTAATGTGTGCAGCATCTGTTTCTGGATTGTCTTGTTGAAGGAAAAATGGACATCCCTGGAAAGGACCTTCTTCAAGGCAGCATATATAACATCACAGAACTGTAAAGAGCGCTGACACACTGGTCCCATACCATGACAGAACCTGTCTTTTAGACTTGCTAATAACATTGTGGGTGGTCCTTTTCATCTAGAGCAAACCACGTCCATCTCTTCTAATAAAGATCTGGGCTACTGATTCGTCTGACCATAATACGCGTTTCCACTATGTGATGGTCCACCCAACTCAATGCTATTTCTGGATTTTGTTAATATGAAGCCTTCTGTGTTGTAGTGCTTAACAAAGGTTTGCCAACATAATCTCTTGATTATGTGGCTACATCAGCAATTGTTGAATGACCGTCTTGATGCAGAGCCATCTGAGGGATCACAACTTTTTTTGGAGTGTGTTGCAGACCCGAAATGCAGGAATGGATGTATATTAACAAATAAAATAAAGTTGACCAGACAGGACATAAAATATCTTGGGATCATAATGTCTGCAATGAAATAAAAGTAAAAAAAATGTAAGAAACACTGCATATTTATATTACACCACTCTGTCCTGTGATTTTCTGACTTGAGGTTGAAGTTCTCCATCATTATGTGAGGTGAGCAGTTACAGTACAGCTACATATACACAGGTATCTGTGGGAAAAATGAATGTACCTTTTATCAAGTTTAACTTTAGAGATTCTGCAGATACTCCCTCTCTCACACATCTCTCCCTCTCTTAAACCTAAGCTCTCCCCCTCCTTCTCTCCCTCCTTCTCTCCCTTAAAACTTCCCTCTCTCCCTCCTTCTCTCCCTTAAACCTTCCCTCTCTCCCTGCCTCCCTTCCTCCCTCAAACCCTCCATTTCTCCCTGCCTCCCTCAAACCTTCCCTCTGTCCCTCAAACCCTCCTTCTCTCCCTCACACACATCTCTCACTCGCTCCCTCTCTCCCTTAAACCTTCACTCTCTTCCTCCTTCTCTCCCTTAGACCTTTCCTCTCTCCCTGCCTCCCTACCTCCCTCAAACCTTCCCTCTGTCCCTCTAATCCTCCTTCCCCCCTCACTCACATCTCTCGCTCCCTCCCTCCTCCAAACCTTCACTCTCCCTCCTTCTCTTCCTTAAAACTTCCTTCTCTCCCTGCCTCCCTTCCTCCCTCAAACCTTCCCTCTGTCCCTCAAACCCTCCTTCCCTCCCTCACATCTCTCGCTCCCTCCCTTCCTCCCTCAAACCTTCCCTCTCTCCCTGCCTCCCTTCCTCCCTCAAACCTTCCCTCTGTCCCTCAAACCCTCCTTCCCTCCCTCACTCACATCTCTCGCTCCCTCCCTTCCTCCCTCAAACCTTCCCTTTCTCCCTGCCTCCCTTCCTCCCTCAAACATTTCCTCTCTCCCTCCCTCAAACCTTCCCTCTCTCCCTGCCTCCTTTCCTCCCTCAAACATTTCCTCTCTCCCTCCCTCCCTTCCTCCCTCCAACCTCCCCTTTCTCCCTGCCTTCCTTCCTCCCTCAAACCTTCCCTCTGTCCCTCAAACCCTCCTTCCCTCCCTCACTCACATCTCTCGCTCCCTCCCTCAAACCTTTCCTCTCTCCCTGAAATCATCCCTCCCTCAAACCCTCCTTCCCTCCCTCTCTCCCTCAAACCTTTCCTCTCTTCCTCAAATCCTCCTTCCCACCCTTCCTCCCTCCCTCACTTAGACCCTCCTTCCCTCTCATCTTTCCCTCCCTCAAACCTTCCCGATCTCCCTCAAATCCTCCCTCCCTCAAACCTTGCCTCCTTCACACCCTCCCTTCCTCAATATCTCACACTTCTCTCCCTGACACCAGCCCCCACCCTCTCTCCTGGCACCCTTCCTCTCTCCCTCATGTTCGCTCTGTTGGCACTCAAATAGTTTCTGGTTATTCATAAGAACAGTGCTCCTCATCACTGACTATGTTTGTCCTTGCTGGATTTAGTCCTGTTGGTTCTGATTCCTTTTTGGTGGACCTACTTAAATTCAGATGCTCTTTTTATGTGACCACATAAATCTGAGGCAATTTACCTTTGAAGTAAGCTGCTCCCACAGGCACCACTGCAGAGTTACGTGGAAGAGGAGTTGCAAGAACACGGTCCACTTTTCCACCTGTCTGCTGTTTGAACCAATCGTTGACCGTCTTTTGGTCCCGGGCTCCACCCATGAGTGTCTGAGGGCGTTCCCCGTACTGCTTCTCCACTGCGTTGAGATACTCCAGCTTAAGGCGCAGTCCTTCAGAGAAAGGAAAATACGAAAAGGAGCATGAATGACATTAAAATAACAAAAAATGAATAAATAATTTTATTAATAAAAGGATTCAAAATTAACACAACCGATATAAAAATATAAGATGTGTAACTGTGATGTATTTATGTGTATGTGTTGATTCAACAACATTGACTGAATGCTATATTTTGTTTAAAGTAATATTCTATGGTTATATTTTAATGTAAAAATCAAAGAAAAAAGATTTTTCATTGGTCTATATTCCTCTACTGTGTAAATAGCTGCGTTGGTGTTTTTATATTTTGAAATCACTCTAAATCATTTGACCAAAATGATCCAATCCAGGTGAAATCTGAGATTCCATGGGGCACTGAATTGTTTCCCATAGAATCATAATTAAATCAATTAAGCGTGAAAGAGAGCTTGGTTCTTAACTGTTTTAAACAGAGCTACGTTCTTAAGAACTATTTATATCCATCAGCAGAGCTCTTCTTCACTAACCATTCTTTACTTAATCATGGTTCTTATGCACAAGGCTTTTTAAGTGCACTCACTCCTCGCCAGTAAGAGGCGCTCTACAGAGCTAAAGCCTTTGGCGGAGGCTCGGAGAGAAGCCAGCAGGTCTTTGAGAGTGTCATGGAGCTGGATGCCGTTCAGGGTGTGGTAGCGCAGGACTCGGTGCAGCTGCTTCTCTGCACGCTCTGATGCGCCTGAAACAACACAACAACAGAAGTGTTTACATTATAACCAGTATAAACTATATGACCACAAGCAGAGACTACAATCTGCCTTGCATAAGAAAGACTTACATTTACCTGACCTGTACTTCAGTAAGCAAAGAATGGAAATATATAAAATCCAATTGACTGTAGGTGGTTAAACGAAATACTTTCTTAGACTTGAAATATAATTCAAAATCAAGTTTACAGTGATGAGATAATAAACACTTTTTGCTGTAACCTACACTCATATTAATAAGGCAAATACAGCATATTATGTTTTATTTACAAATCCTTCTGATCAAATGACATGCGTAGTTGATTTTTTAAGGGAGAATTAGTTCAAATAAAAAATAAGAAATTAGGTTTCTAAAAACCTAATTTCTATTGATATCCTATTATGGTTAACATATTGATAATAAACATAAAACTAAAACTTTGTCTGCCAATATCAGCAAACAACCTTACAGTAAGTGTGCATTAAACTGTGCTGAAGTGTATTTTCTGTAGAGGATAAGTTCACCTACTCGCATGGAAAATCAACTAAGCATGTCATTTCATCAGGGGTGCCTAAAGTCCTGCATGCACTATATACTTGCTCAACAGAAGTAATTTACAGTTATGTAAATGCACAGCTTGCTGCACCACACGCACATCCGTCTTATCCAATGTGAGGGTACCATGATGAACACCAATTTACAATCTAAGACCATGTAAATGTAATTCTTAATTTCAGGCAACTCACTGACACTCTGGCACGTACCGTTCCCTAGTTAGTTTAGTCAGACACTTCCAAAAGCCGAGGTCTTACCCATGGAGAGCTGGGTGAATGCTGCCGAGATGCTCACTGGGGAAAGCAGGACACTAGTCTTGGGGTCGCGGGCGGCCAGCAGACGGAACAGGTTGTAGCCAAAGTCGGATGTGGCAGCGGCCAGCTTTGTGCGAGGGGTGGTGAAAAGGTTGACCACCTCCTCCTCACCTCCGGCCTCCTCCTCATCTGTCTGTGAAGGGAGTCACAGGGTCACTGCTGGCGAGTCACAAAACCTTAATCTCTGATCGTTTTCAGACTGTTACAGCCTGATATCAGAGTTTCAACACAAACTTCAATAATACACTGAACACACAGTAAATACACTACAGTGTGTTTGCTGAAGAGCCTGCACAATGTGTTGCTAGTCAGTTAATATAGCATCCCCAGTGGTGGCTAATGTGTTGGTAAGTTGTTAAGATGCTAGTCAGTTGCTGCGGCATCCCAACTGCTTGCTACGATGTTGCTAAGATATTGCTATGGTGTCTCAATTGGCTGCTAAAGTGTTGCTAGGTCGCTACTATTGTATCCAAAATGGTTGCTAATGTGATGTTTGATGGTTGTTATTGCATCTCAGCTGATTGCAAAGGTGTTGCGAAGTTGATACGGTGTCCTATGTGGTTGCTATGCTATTCCAGCTGCTTGCCAGGAGGGTGATATGATATGGTGATAAGCAAATCCCAGGGGTTGCTAGGTTGTTGCTTTGTATTCCAGAGGATTGCTATGTTGTTGCTAGGTTGTTGCAATGGTATTCCAGAATGTCACTAAGGGGTCGCTAGGTGGTTGCTATGACATTGCACATGCCGTTGCTAACAGACTTAAACCGGGTGCACAACATTTTTATATTCTCATATTATAAAGAGGTAACAGGGGCTGGATCTGGAGGTTCTAGGATGGTCTTACCAGCTGAGCACTGGAGAGGAAGAGAAGACCCCAAAGACACAGCAGGCAGGCTGTCCTCTTCATCGTGGAGATGTAAAGAGAGGCTACACATACATACAGAGAGACTTGTGAGATAATGCAGCGTTCACTGCTCACACCCAACACCACCTCAAGCTCACAGCTCAGCAGTTTCTGCACCTACGCTTAACACAAACAGCCTCCAGCTCCAGGAAAACTGCATTTCCAATCAGGCACTGCTTGCCTGAGCAGAGCCAGATGAGTACAGTTCACAAGCAGGTCACTGCACGTCATGTGAGTCAGACGCAGCAGAGGGAAAGTATACTTAAAGCGTTTCAGACGTGGACTGATTGCACAGATGTCTGAGATTTGCTTTTTGAGTGTAATGAAATAAAATAAGGGCCAAAAATCTGACTCACTCCCAAATATTTTGGAAATCCAAGGAAAGGGAACAGCTTGGCCTTTACATAAGCTTTGATGTAATTCAGATTACGTTTAAGGTGGAGTCCCTACAGCAGTTTCCAGCAAAACTCTCTCTCTCTCCCTTTCTTTTGTCCAGCACATATGGTTGTCATTGAGGTTGTCTAAGAGTTTCCTACTGGGATATGGAGACCATCTATCACTCAAGCACAAACCACATTTGACTCCACCTCTCTTCAACTAATCTATTATCCCTATCTACTATCCACTATCAGAGATCTTGGGTATCACTAACACTAAAGTTTTAAAGGAAAACAGCTCTAAAAGCAAGACTCAGTGGGTTGGGCTATTGTTTTAAGCCCCTGCAATTTGGCTCCGCCATAATGAGGTATGATTACAGCTCAGGGCAAAACGGGTGCCTGAAAAGTGAAACAGAGAGGTACATACAGCACTTTTCTTATATACAGACACTCATCTTGACTTGTGTTTCTTCTTTAAAATGCATCCAAATCAATCATTTTTTAAAAAGAGCTAATTAAAAAAGCTAACAGTGCCGTCTGAACAAAACCAAGTTTTTCGGTTTTTGAAATAATCTGAAAGCACTTAAAGGCACAGTGTTGTTCTTTACATTGTGTGCAAGTGTTTGCTTCTCCTGTAAAGTTATCACTTTGGAAATTCTTTTGGACACGAAAAAAATTTGAGGTTTTGTTCCAATAGCCACAACCTGCCTGTATTTTAGACTGGTTTATTCTGCTATCTACTAGTTTGAGCTGGTCTAGTGCTGGCCTGGGCTAGATGGTCATTATACCAGCATCAAAACACAACAGTTGCTGGTGACCAGCCTGCTGGGCTATGTTGGTTTGTCCAGCAGGGAAGTAGGGTCTTATGCTCAGGTCTGTGCTACAGAGTAATGATTGTATAAATCACAGTCTGAAGCTCTGACAGCTTTAGATTCATATTACAGACACAAGTACGTGGCCACCTGACTCTAACTTGCATTCTTTGCATTTGTAATGCCCCGTTATTTCCCATTTCCACTGACTTTTTAATGGATCACCAAATCATATGCAGCAGCTTTACCTTCTCACAGCGGCTCATTCTCCCTATTTAATTAGTGATCAAGCAAAAATGTTCTAATTTCGCATAACGTTAGAGCACATGAGAAAATAAAGATAATAAGACTAGTCCATTTATCTTTGCGTACGGATGCATACCAGCAACCAAAATACAGAACATAAATACAGAATTATGCAAAGATAAAAAAAAAGTCTATATTGGTACAAATAGACCAACCTGGTTTTCTGCTAGATCTTCGCTGCTCCTCCGCGGATCCTCCGCTGCTCCTCCGTGGCACCGCTGTCCACGCCAACTTCCCACATACACAACTTTTCCAAGCGTTCAGACCCGCCCTCAGCCTGCTGACGCTGAGAAGGTGGTCTAGTACTGCTCGGAGGGTTTCGTGTTAAACTAGCTTCTGCTGAGGTAAACAGTTGGGCTGCTCAATTCCAGAAATTATGAATCCTCTTCCAACTGACGGAGTCGATTCCCCACAATAATGTTCTCGATTCCCGAATCATTAAGACGCAAAGAAATAAATCCAGCAAAATACAAAGTACGTTATTAAGCACCTGTTATATTATTATAACTATTATTGGTGGTATGAATAACACGGTTGAAGTGCAAAACTAGCTTTTGCTGAGGTAAACAGTGGAGCTGCTCAATTGCAGAACTTTTGAATCCCTTTCCTACTGATGGAGTCGATTCTCCGGAATAATTTTCTCGATTCACGAATCATTAAGAAATGAAATACAAAGCACAATATTATGCACCTCTTGTTTATTATTAGAACTATTATTTGTGGTATTAATGTCATTCTCTTATCCTGGTGTACAGAGTTTGGAAGTGTAAAACTAGCTTCCGCCGAGGTAAACAATGGAGCTGCTCAATTGCGGAACTTCTGATCGTACATCAATGGATGGAGTCGATTCCCCCTAATGATTTTCTCGATTCCCGAATCATTAAGACGCAAGAAAATAAATTATTATTTATTATTCTAACTATTATTGATGGTTTTAATGGCAATCTCTTATCTTGATATGCTGACAACCTCTTCAGTTGTTCTTTTTGGACATATTATTTTATCTTAGCAATGCAACCTACGGGGCTAACGTTAGCACTACTTATGTTAGCTTAGCTAGCTGACTACAAGGCTCTATATAAGCTGTACGTCTCCTCTGTCTGGTGGTTTTAGTCATTTTTAACACATTTTACTTTGTTTCCCAGTTTGTTTAAGGGAAAAACAAGGTCAACGTAAGCGGTGCACTTTTTTCATTATAGAAAACATTTGCACGATTAAAGGGCTTGTTGCATCGTAAAAACGTTCTTCAGACTAATGGAGAATGAGCTGTAGGTGGTTCTATATGGAAGGATTCTATATAACACCAAACAGGGTTCTTCTATAATTACAATGTCAAAGTTTGAAGTATAAATTAAAAGCTATTTTTTGGGTGTACTCTGTGCAACTATATACTTTTATTGTCTTTCCCACTAAAACTCAGTAACAGTAATGTAACAGTAACAGTGCAGTAATATGATGTTTGCAGTTACATAATTCTGATGATGTACAAAACCCAGATGGAGGGCAGGATATGAAAAACAGGGGACACCATACTGTACCAGTTTAGACGACATTGAGAGAAAAGTATATTCAGAAAAGTCATATATTGTGAAGAGGGATTTTTCAACTGAACTGATAGATTGTCTGCTAAAGAGGGAGTAGATGTGAACTTTTTTGTTAGCGATTGCGTTGACCTTTGGTGGGTTGACAGAACAATAAAAGATACCACACAACAGTGATTGCAGAGCATCAAATATTTAATTCTCACCAGTGCACACCTACAGATGAACTGTGCAAAGTACAATATTCCACTCCTGGGCTTCAGCGTTTTCTGGTGAATAAGAAGCCAAAATTTTGTCAATGGTTTCTGTTCATTTCTTACCTCAACTTTTGCTACTCGTGAACTAAAGCTCCTCTTGGTTTCTTGGTTAGATCGGTTTTGAGCAACCATCAATGACGCAGACCACAGGCATTTTGAGAGCTTGAGAGATCCCTATATACAAATTCCATTCCTGCACTCCATCTGCCGTTTGCCCACAGCAACACAGTGACATGACATCACATCCACAAAATATTTTCTGTTATTGAATGTGTCTTTTTTTCAGCTTCAGCTAAGATGCTGCTAAGCCTGCTTGCCCCTATGCCATGTAGACATTGTACAAAAACTATCCTATTCTAATTCTTTCCATGTGAAAAAGAAACGGCTGCAGTTGATAAATTGCTTTACAATTCCTAAACAAATGAAGTTTGATGGCATTGGGCACCCACAGGCAAATTCCAACTGCCCCTTTGTGGGTACTAAATGGTTTTACAAGATGTTTTTTGCTTTGAAGCCACATCTTTGTGTTTCGATTGTCAGGCTTGTTGGTCAAACAAGAGCTGACGAAGAGAGCCAGCTATCTTGCTAAGGCGGAGCTAATGCTTGCTAGTTAGCTAAGCCAGAGTGGAGATAGTTAAGATGGAAATCGATGGCTACGGTGGAGAAAGACTGAGATAGCTGTTTAAGACAGAGATTGCTGGTTAAGGTGGAGAAAGTTGGTTAAGACTGAGATAGCTGGTTAAGACAGAGATTGCTGGGTAAGGTGGAGATATCTGGTTAAGGTGGAGAGTGTGGGAGAAGGTGGAGAATTCTGTTTAAGGTAGAGTTAGCTGTTTAAGGTAGAGTTAGCTGGTTAAGGTGGAGACGGCTGGCTAAGGTGGTAATAGTTAGTTAAGGCCGAGCTCGCTGGCTAAGCTTGAGATAGCTGGTTATGGTGGAGATTGCTGGCTAGGCTGAAGATAGCTGATTAAGGTGGAGATAGCTGGTTATAGTGGAGATTGCTAGCTAGGCTGAGGATAGCTGGTTAAGGTGGAGATAGCTGGTTATGGTGGAGATTGCTGGCTAGGCTGAAGATAGCTGGTTAAGGCAGAGCTAGCTGGCTAAGGTGGAGATAGCTGGCTAGAGCTAGCTAACTTCGCTTTAGCTGGGCAGCACATAACACTTGGAACATTACGATGTGGACTTATAGCAAGAAAGGACCACAATAGACCAGTTCAGAGCCTTTGCCAGTGGGTGCTAATGTTAGCTAGATTAGCTATCTAGCTGACATTAGAGCAATTAGCTTTTGCTTTTCTATATTCCTCAAAAATTGTTACTCACCTTATCAACAGCGGCCATTTCCTCTTCTCTTTCTCGTCACAAGGAAAGCGCTAGAATGATAACCGAGCAATGACTTTGAGCAACAGCTGCATGCTGAAAAGACAGAATCTCAGAGGCTCAGTAGGGGTTTTGTCCTGGATGTGTTAACAAGCGGCTGGAAGCTGATCAATTTTTTAACCCACAGTGGTACCTGAGTAAACAAGGATGCGGCTGTGGATAGGTTTACAGGCTGTATAATCGCCATTTGTTTTGGGGGTCTGTGGGTGAGTTTGGTCTCTGAAATGGCTGTTAATGACAGAGCCCATAATGTTAAAATTCAATACTTCAGAAAATTTGGACCTTATCTGATAACACAGTGGCAACAGTGTCAGTTTTTACTGAATTTACTATGTAAACATAGTACTAATAATAATGTTGCTTATTAAGGTCGTTTTTACACCTGTAGTTCGTTTCACTGGTCCGGATCAGTTAATACGTTTGTTTACTTGGAGTGTTTCTTCCTTGGTTAAGTTTGCTTTCACACAGGCAAAAGCCGAAACGCACCAAAATGCGGCCCAACAAACCACGTGAGCACATTGTCTTCTCTGATTGGTCAGAGCTATCTGGCGCGCGAGCAATGTACCTCGTTGCTAGTCCAAGAGAGACTTTGCTTCATTGTCCTTGTGCTGGTGTGAAAACACCCTAAGAAGGTTGTAACAAGGTTGTTGAGACCACATAAACAGCACCACCTTTTGACAAGTTTGTAGCAACATAAGAAAGTAGATAGCGTTGTGACAACGTTGTGTGTGTTTGCTGGGAGGTGGTTTAAATTATAAATGCTAAAAGTTGACATTGAATATGTGTGTGCAGGTGCTAAACCAACTGAACAGAAGGGAATTCAATGCAAAATTAGGAACACGTGGCACTTCATCAAATGGGAAACTTATAAAAACACATAACGGACTTGTGAGATGCAGAAAAGAACATGTTCCACACATTTATTTAAACATTACATTTTAATTGCCACAATTTAGCATACCCTCTGACCACTAAGAGAGAAAACAAAGTTGACCAACTCAAAAGACTCAATTCAGATTGACAGAAAAAAAAAAAAAACGCACTGTGCCAAAATGAAAAATGTGACGCAAGGGATCATCTCTTTGCAAATGCTGCCGTGTTCTTGTCCATAGAATGTCCATTGTATAAAACTGCGCTAGCATAAAGTCATTTTTTTTAACTCCGAGGCTTGTGGGATTTTTTACGAGTGACTTTATCATATGCATGTCATAGGCACAGTGTGTGATGGACAGGTCCATGCTTCTCTGTGCTGATCTTAGGCCATGTTTCCCCACCATCTAGTGTTTAAGGAGTCGCTCTGTCTCCTCGCATTCATCCGACGCATCATGGAGCATGTTGTCCCAGTAAGGGTCGTCATTTTGTGGTGCATCAGTTGGTACATTGATGCTCGCCGGCATGATCTCTGGGTCATCGCTTAGCTCAACAGTTGCTCCAGGATTAGGGTTGGTGACCACGCCAAGGAAGAGAGGCGTGTGGGAGACATCATCCACTATGGCGAAGATGAAGGGCATGTTAACTGCGAAAATGGGGACCGTGCGTACCAGTATGACGGAGGTAGCGGCCGAGGCCTCTGCACCCTCCTCGTTCAGCTCCACGGTGGAAGCATGCTGCACACCAGAGACTACTAATGGGCCCGTCGCGATGCCAGACAGGTCCGGCCCAGAGAACAGAGACCCCAGACCTGAGCAAGGAGGCCAAAGACAGGTTAGACATTCAAAAATGCATCAGAGCGAGAAGCCCACTGAGGCTGTAGATGAAGACTCTTACCCATCTTTGTTAGTGCTGGCTGCAAATCCTGTTTATATTCAAGTTTGATCTTGGGCAGTTTGACGAGCATGGTTGTCTCACTTGGGAGACGTTCATATAGGTCTGTGATGTTGAGATTGGCGGCTGCTCTTGATAGGTTCTGTGATGGCATGGGTATGACCACCAGGAAGCTTGTGTTTCCTTGGAAAGGGAACCGTGCAACCTTTACAGGAGAGATCAGTTCATTACTCTTTCACCAACTGCTTCTCACAGTGATGCAGCACAGGACAGGTAACATATACAATACATCACCCCACCACCATTCCAATGTGTAGAATCAGTTGCTGCAATTTTTTAAATAATTTTTTATATAACAATGAATAGGAACGCTTCAATACCGACATATCCTTACTGACTGATAAAACATTAGCCGAGCTGCCATAGGCCAGAGTGTTTGTTCAGTACTCGGTGTGCAGCATGTTTTGAATAAAACTGCTTTATTTGAAACGGCACATATACAGAGCTGTCTGTAGGGTCTGCGTTACATGTAGCATGGATGGAGGTTTGACGTACAATGTAAGGAACAAAATCTGCTCTACCTGCTCCACTGCAGCGCTGCTCAATCCAAGGTAACTAATGTAAAAACTGCACTCATTTACATCAACGACCACTTAATTAATCATGAGCAGGTCATTTATTATGGTACCAGACCCAGTACTGGCGAGTCCTAAAAATATGCAGTCATAATCCCTAAAAATTACAATGTGGCATGGCGGTACAAACAGTATTAGTTGGATACACCCACCCAGGTTTTTTCTTATTTTTGCTATTTAAATAAAAATAAGACGTATGAGAAGACATCACAACTATAAAACACTTAAGGAATTATTCCTGGACCAGAATAAAGCATCCGGTTTAAAGATTTTTAACATTCTTGGCAGCAGATTTATGAGGAGCCTCAGGAGCTGCTTTGCTAACAGAAATAATTCATTCAGTTCAGCATTTAAACAGTAAATATACTGAAATATACTGAACGGTACGTGTGATGTGTTGGTCTTTCAATTGCTGATGGTATAAGATGCTGATACTAGACTACTTCAGTAAACAGGAGATGCCACTGAATCATAACCAGTGTTTTTTGACAGCAAATTTTGATTCTTTTGATTTTGAGTCTTTTGACTAAAGTGACTTAGTTTTAGTCATAATTTAGTAATCTGAATTGTTTTTAGTTTTAGTCTAGTTTTAGTTGACTAATTATCATAAGAATATAGTCGACTAAATCTACAGTCCATTCAGTCGACTAAAATATAAAGGGTCAGTTCCCTTCAATTATTTAAGTCATTATATATACTTACACGAAATGAAACATTTATTAACCAGTTATGGAATATTATATATGTTTGAAAGACCAATACACACACAAACAGATTTAACAAACAACATCTGAGCTGTTCCGTAACTGCAAAGTGAATAAGAGAAAACTGTTATTTTATCCTTTTATCACCTTTTTATCTCTTATTTATTTAATAATTGTTACTAGTGCTGTCAATCTAATTAAATTGCATGCTCTGTGGTTAACTAATCTACATTAATTCCATTTATCACTTTTTGCTATGAACATTTTTTAATTGTGCAGTTCAAATAAATTTTAGCATAACAGTAAATCAATGAATGAAAAACTGCCACATCTCCAGATCACAGTGTTTACTGGAGACACACTGCACATTACGTGTACTAATAAATTGTAAATAAAACAACCTAATCTGTTTTGTGCACTTTCTAGTGTGTACGGAGAGATTTGGGACATGATCATCAAACGCAGATGGTTAGAGTTAGCTAGCTAGTCTCCCGGCTCTGGCTCTGCACATATAGCGTTTCACCTGCTTCTCACATACCTGATCCAACTAATCTGACCATTAACACCAGCTTACTGAGTTAATACAGCTTTTACAGCAGGACACGCTCTAAAATGTACAGGACAGTGTGCTTTCAGGACTAGGATTAAGAAAGGCTAAGTTAGCGCTAGCAGCGGTAAAGCTGGCTAACGGTGGTCCTGGGGGTCTGATGTACAGCGCGGTGTGGTGATTTTCTCTAAACACAAACGCTAAGCTCTCTTTCTCTCTGCTGACACTGTCTAGATAACTTAGTTCCATCTTGAGTAACAACAGTTCACAGGCTCGTCTTCCCGGGTTAGACTAAATGTGTGTAAGTGTGATTGACGGCTACTTGGCTTGTCCCGCCTCTCCATATACACCGAAGTAGTTATGATTGGATGTTTTCCTAACTTGTTCCTGCCTTTCACAAAGCTAAATCAGTTCTGATTGGATGCCGTCCCTGCCAAACATGTTTGTCTCGTTTTTATTCGTTGACTAAAGTGTCAATCAATTTCGTCATAGTTTTTATCCTTTCTGTAGATTTTAGTTAGTTATCGTCTCGGTCTCGTCACGAAAAAAAGGTTTGTTGACAAAAACTATGACAAAAATAGTTCGTCAACGAAATTAACACTGATCATAACACAAGTTAGAAATGATGACGGTCCGGACCTTGGCCTGAGGAAATCTCCTCTAACTGGACCTTACTGAATTCTAATTACATACCACTGCATTAGAGCATTATCTGGACCCATGAGCACTGCAAGCTCGGTGGGTTTGGTCAAGTGTGAAAGGTGCTTATGAAGCACCCAGGAGCAGTCCAGTCTGGAGTTCTCTCTGTAGCTCCACATGTAGTGTTGCGTGGCTGGTTCATTTTACAATGTGACTGCATTATATAATCCCTTTTCAGCGTTCATGACAAAAACTGCTGTTTAGAACTGGTGTGAGATCCTCCCCCAACTGAGCCCAGAATTTGTCCTTGGAATGGACGCAAGTATTCTTTAAGTTCTTTAATGAAAAGGCCTTTATGGACAATTCAGACTGACCACAAGGGGGCATTGTTAGTGCTCAACTTAAGTTTTTATCCATCCTTGCAAGAGCAGAGACCTGGGTATGAACTCACACCAGCAGGATTTCAAAATCCCACACTGTTCCTGGCTTTACGAGCAACATTAGCAACAGTTAAACAGCTTTTGAGCATTTCGTACATCAGGAGGCTCTTTGTTAACAAAAACATATACGCTCTGCAGTGTTTAAGCTACTAAATGGACCGTCACTACCGTACACACTAGAATTGAACCTGCATTGCACTTTGATTGACTAAGTTGGGAGCAGTAGGGAAATGTAGCAAATACCATGCAGTTTTAAAGAGTGATTCCAGACCTGTGAGCGCTAGTACATGTAGTACAGCATAATCCATTAGATGAGCAAAAACACATGCTATATATAGTATAAGTTGATTTATCAACAAATCACTGAACATAAACAAAGTTGAACAGGAAGAGGAATAACATCACAGAGCACGAGACTAATGGAACCTACCTGCGTGCCTTGTTCTGCATCTACAAACATGCTGAGTGGGTATTTGGATCCCATCATCATGTCCACTTTTACAGCAGTTTGTTTGTCAATGTAGAAGAGGTCCTTGGCAGTAAAGCGTGAGTCAAAGCGGGATGTCCACTCCCCTAGGAGCAAGACGTAAAGGCTGACTTCTATCATGTGTTCAGGTATAGATACAAATCAAGATACGAAATTGTGTTGACCAGTACATTTTACAGTTTTTTACAGTTTTCCAGGAGTTTGTGGGAGATCAAGAGATGGTAGGACATGGTAGGATCATCCATCCATTATCTGCCGCTTAATCCCGCTAGTCGGGGTCACGGGGGGCTGGAGCCAATCCCAGCGTCATTGGGCGAAGGCCATGGACAGTTCGCCAGTCCATCGCGTGGCCAACACTCACTCACGCACTCACACCTATGGGCAATTTAGAGTGATCAATCAACCTGTGGGAGGAAACTGGAGTACCCAGAGGAATCCCACTCAAGCACAGGGAGAACATGCAGCTCCACATAGAACAATCCAAGCTGGATCGTCTTGTTATGCAGCAACAGTGCTAACCACTACACCACCGTGCTGTGTAGGATCAATTTTCATCAATTATCAATTATATTATGCAGTATCACTCAGTTATAGTATTAAGTGACTCGCTCAGTGTACAGTTCTTTCTGTGTGTGACTGCATGGCCTTGATAATGTTAAAGATTGTATAGTTTTGTGCTCATTGGATCTGTAAACAGACTTCTTTCCAAAAGAAGCACATACAGAGAAAGACTCAGATGTAATCATATATAGTTAAGTATCAAAGTAATCAATAACACAATTGATAAATGAATGAGGTTCAAAGGTCTAGGCTTCATAGTGGACTTGTCAGAGATGTATTTTTAAATATGCTATTTTTAAATGTGGAAATATCAATCCGTTGTCTTCAGCTTTATTCTGCTAGTCGGGGTCACGGCGGGGCTGGAGCCAATCCCAGCATCACTGGGCGAAGGCAGGGTACACCATGGACAGTTCGCCATTCCATCGCATGGCCAACATACGCTTTAGAGTGATCGATCAACCTAGCATGCATGTCTATGGACATGTGGGAACTTCACACAGAACGGCCCGGACCGGGAATTCAACCCGGGTTGTCTTGCTGTGAGGAGATAATTTTAATTTGGAAATAATGGAGGCTTTTTTATGGTAAACAAAAAAATGATGACAGCAATCATGATGCAAACTGATAATGAAAGAAACAGTGCATTATTAATGTGAGGTCTGGAAATAATGGGATACAATAAAATCATGATGGCATGTGATTTGGATATATTGGTGGGCACCTTAAGCAGTGTGAAATAAGTGGGAGGTGATGACTTCTCCTCGCCCCAAGAATAGGCATACAAATTATGCATATTTTTTCTAGGATAGCTAGTTGTTGCTGGCTCAACTGAAGATTAATACTTGTTTCACTGAGTAGCCTTGATCTCTAATAAAAATAAGTTTTGCTGCCATGTTTTTATTTCCTGCCAATCCTGATGTTCAAGATTTAGTTTGGAGACTATTTTAAGACTTTTCTGCTACTAGTTAGTTGACATTAAATCAATAACATTAACTCATACATTAACTGTGCTTAAATTAAATACAGTATAAGTTGTCACTGCCAATTAATGCAGATAATCATATCAGACATCCAACAACAAGCTAATTGGCTTACCTTTAAAATAAACAGCATTTATCAGCATCAAGACAATGCTGGGTGGAAGACTGGACAAAAAGTTGTTTATATGACCCATGGTGGCCCCCTTCACCCACTGATTGACCTCCTCTACAGAAGTGAGTGGTGTGGGTGCTGACTTGAATAGGTGAAGGGATTTTTCCACAAAGTCCTTCTTCAGGACAAAACCTGTTCAAGTACAATGAGTGGGGTATCAACCGCTGCTAATGGAGTAATACATATTTAGCTCTGTTGCTGTTTAACACACTCATACTTACCTGGTTTGAGGTAGATACGAGAGGCCACCTTTATGGCCTTAGAAAGAAGTTGTTCTTGGAGGCAACTTAAGGTTTTATAGTAGTCAGGTAACATGCTTGCATGCAGAGCTCCTAGTAAGTGCTCTTCTGTCTTGTTCATGGCACCTGTTCAAAAGTCAAATTAAAATAAGCTTTGTTACTACACAGATACTCATAGTTGTGAATATTATGAACACGTGCTTCGTTCAGCGCTCATACCTATAGCCAG
Organism: Megaleporinus macrocephalus; assembly: GCA_021613375.1. Taxonomy (NCBI): domain Eukaryota; kingdom Metazoa; phylum Chordata; class Actinopteri; order Characiformes; family Anostomidae; genus Megaleporinus; species Megaleporinus macrocephalus. The sequence continues at coordinate 30,643,337 of CM038717.1, read as the reverse complement.
CTGTGCAAGAGCAAGAGAAACACTGAGTGGAGACAGGACGACATTTGGTTGCTCAGGTCCAGGCTGCAGGTTCTCCAGAAGCTTCAGTCCCAGTTTAGCTACAGCACTGCCAACTGCTCGTTGACTTTCCAGGCTTAAGGCATCACATTCCTCCATAGCCTGGTGTGGGAGACTAGAGTCATGGGGAGGAGAAGAGCTGACTGAGGCACTGCCCTCCGAAGACACTGTACTGACCTCAACCTTAAGATAGAAGAAGGAATAGCAGGTAAGTATACGCTATATATTACTCACATATCTTAGGATAGCAATATCTTCAAAAAACTAAAATGCTGGAGTGAAAAGACAGTGAGGACAAGGCCAGACAGCAGAGCCTGGTGGAGACTGGCTGAGACCTAGAGAGACTCAACAGCAAGGCTGGAGGCAGCACAGGATGACGAGGCTTGAGGTTTGTGCTGTGTCCAGTAGAGTACACATGTAAATAGTTGGGACTAACACCCTAAAGCTGTGTATATGTGTTTATGAGACTAGTTGAACCAGGTTGTGCAATGCCGGTGGAACATCTCACAACTTCCGAGTGTTCTGTAAAAATCACGTTAAGGTCACTCTATGGTGAAGAAATATATGGTAGGTTATAGCTTTGTTCCTATGGATACTAGGGTGACCTAGACTTGGTTGAACACCAACATTGTTTAAAACATCTTTAGAGATTTGACGTATGTATTAAGATGACTAAAGAGGTCAAACATTACATCATCTGTATGCTGGTTGGCTGTTGGGTCTGAGGTATGTTTGAAAAAGGACTGGGAAGATGTTTAGATGAAAAGATGGTTTATTAGAGAAGAAAGAAGGTTTTTTTTCCTGAAGATTGTTACTTTACTAGTGTTACTCTGATTTAATTTTATATTTGATTCAATGTTTTACTCCTATTATTTTGCTTTTATTCGTGTCATTAATAATCAGTTGTGTTACCATATTAATGCTTCGTCATATTGCATTCTTTGGCGTGATTTTTACTTTTTTTAAGCAATAAACCTGTCTTTCGGTGCTAAAGTAACATTTTTGCATTTGCTATTTGAAATACCAGGTATCATCACTTCTCCTGTGACCACTGTTTAGCAACAGATAAGCTATTGTCATCTACATCTACAAGATAAGATGGACCAGCAAGATAGGAGTGTCTAATAGAGTGGCCAGTGGTGCTAGGCATGCTGGTTCTATCTAAAACAGCTATAGTAATGGGTTTATAGGCACAGCCAATGGTTTACCAAGAATGGTGACCATACTAGCAATCAACAATCCTGCTCATGAAAAGATCAGAATTTGGTGTAGCACAAGTCCTTGGGGTTATCCTGGTCGATATCAGCAGTACAGGCTTTTTTTGGTTTTCAGCATCTTGTAGAGTCCATAGGCAGCATGAATTAATTTACTTCACTGCTACCTAATAAATTGGCAACTCATGTGTTATGATATGCAGTCCTCCAAAACACTTAATTTTCCTTAATTGCCAGCATTGTGTAAATTATATGGGCAATTTTGAGAAATATATCCCTGTAAAATAATAATAATACAAGACAATAATTGTAGAACCCTAATGAGTGCATCATGTTGAGAAGTCTTACCACCAGTCCATGTGTAAAGAAACAGAGCAGCATAAATAGTGAAGGACAGAGCTTCATACTCTCCATGCTGACCTGTAAACAAAGTAAAACCTATTATCTACTTTATTGTATTTTGCATTTATATTCCATGAATTATTACAAAAGCTGGGAATTGTATTTTATTATAAGTAAAGAATAATAATTTAAAATAAAGAATGCTAGTAGAATAGTAGTATGTCTCATTATGAACAAACTATTAACAACAAAAGTTATACATAATTTTAAATGGCAGTGTATAGCCACAGTTTTCTATGCCTGCCTTAAAGTACTAAAAAATGGGCAAATGTCTGGATTCTGCTATATGCCTGAAGGAGAAACATATACATAATCACGATCTCTCCACAAGAGGTTACACACTGATCCTTTAAATGAATAGTCATTGTTTCATCCAAAACATCTTTTTAGTACTGTAATTTTTTTTTTGTCAAATGACTGGATTCTGCTATGTGCCTAAAGGAAAAGCATATTTATAATCAGTAGGTTGCAACAAGCAATCTCTCCACTAGAGGTTACATACTACCCCTTTAAATGAATAGTCATCTTTTTATTTTTTTTATTTGGAGGAATTTGTGTGACTTGTTTGAATTAGTGTGGGTTTCTTCTTCCAGAAAGAAGGAAATTATATTCCAAAAGCTTCCCCAAGAGCACAGAACTGCATCCAGTTTTGACTTTTGAAAATCCTGGGATAATATGAGTGTAATGCATTCCAAATGAAGACACTCACCAAAATTCTATAGCATGATATTGTTATTTATCTTTTTGCATACCGTTGCTGTCAGGTATCTCTAATAGAAACTTTACAGAAGAGGTAAGTCAATGAAAACAAATTTTATTCCAAGTGATTTTGGAGCATTTCAATTGGTCATGAAACTTTCACGGGATATAAAGAACAGCTGTCTTGTTCAAAAGAAAAATGATAATACATGTTTTTCTTTGGACAGCGACAAAACATTAGTTCAAATATATATCTTTACACTACCATACTATCTTTAATTGCATGTATTCCCACATTCTATAAGCAAGTGAGAGGTAACTATTATTACAGCAAGATTTTAAATTAAACATGTATAAAAAAAAAGTTTTCCTACAGTGCTTATATATCATTGTTGTCTAAAGAAAATCAAGTATCTACAGACAGTACCTTTACAGGAGAAGCAACAGTACATATTTAGGACAGCTGTCGTGTGCAAACATATAGAAAGATGAAAATAGTTCAAAACAGAGACGCGTGTTTTTCTTTGGACAGTGTTGATATACTGTAGTCTTTTTGAGTAACACAGTAAACAAGGAACTCTAATAATCAAACAAAAACAAAAGCATGAGTAAATGTTGTGTTGTGCAGTGTGATGCAAGATTTCACTTGTGCTATGCCTACAGTGAACGGAGAAACCTAACATGTGATTTAGAACAAGTGAGTTAATGTAAATACCTGCTTTTAAACTATGGTTCTAGTTAGTGAAGCCAGATTACTAAGCGGCAATGAGCAGTACCTTTGTCTGGCTATCATTTTAGAAAATTAATTCATCCATTGTTTATTCTAGTAATTCAGACCAATATCAGGCACTCTATTAAAAGAAGAAGAAAGAAGAGGGCTGAGACTGGAACCCTGTTGTACACTGTTACAGTTTTTTAAGGAACATGTAGAACTGAAAGTGTCCCTGATTGTAAAATCTTCTATAAAAACTAAGCAGGCTTTGCAATGACAAGTCGCTTGTTGATTCATTTTTTATTTAAAAATAAATAAATTGCCATCAGAATTTGACATCTGCATTTATCCCATCCATGCACTGAAACACTCACATACACACATTATGGAACATCCACTCTAGGGGGCAGTGAGCACACTTGCCGGAGTGGTGGGCAGCCCTATCCACAGCGCCCAGGCAGCAGTCAGAGGTTAGGTGCTCTGCTCAAGGGCACTTTAGTCGTGTCCTGATGGTACAACTGGCAGGGGAGAACGTGAACACAGTCCCCGACTACTAGAAATTAAGCATTTGAGATTCTCGCATTTGGGGAATTCGCAAGGGCCAGCACAACCAAAGTGCAACGGCCGAGCCTTGGCCGAGTCTTCGTGATCATGGTATCACCACTGCCAGGAAAGTATATGATTAGTTTTCAAAAGCAAAACTGCATGGCCATAAGAGTGTTTTAGCCACAGGTGTATAAAATCTAGGACATAGCTCTGCAATCACCACAGACAAACGTTGGCAGTGCAATGGGTGGCACTAAAAAGATCAGTGACTTTAAAAGCAGCACTGTTGTAGCTTTAAGTGCTATAATTGTGAAACGGAAGTATCCAGGAGCAACCACAGACACGCACAAGTTGTTTTTAATCACAAATTTCTTCTATCACTATAAGGGTGTAGCACAAATGAAGTCTTTGCATCACACTTTGCACCGTACTGAACATTTAATCATGCTTTTGTTTAATTATTAGAGTTCCTTCCTTAGTGTGTTACTCATAAAGACTACACTATATATAAATACTGCAGGATAGTGCTGAAGCATTTTTGTTGTATCACATACTGCCAAACTTTGGTGAAAGTCTGATGTGTGAATATGGGTTTGGTAAAAACTGATGGGTGAATCTGTGTTTGGTAAAAGACTGATGGGTGAATATGGGTTTGGTAAAAGACTGATGTGTGAATCTGGGTTTGGTAAAAGACTGATGGGTGAATCTGGGTTTGGTAAAAGACGGATGGGTGAATCTGGGTTTGGTAAAAGACTGATGGGTGAATCTGGGTTTGGTAAAAGACTGATGGGTGAATCTGGGTTTGGTAAAAGCCTGATAGGTGAGTCTGGGTTTGGTAAAAGTCTGATGGGGTGAATGTGGGTTTGGTAAACGTCTGGTGGGTGAATCTGGGTTTGGTAAAAGTCTGATGGGGTGAAAATGGGTTTGGTAAAAATCTGGTGGGTGAATCTGGGTTTGATAAAAGTCTGATGGGGTGAATCTGGGTTTAGTAAAAGTCTGATGGGTGAATCTGGGTTTGGTAAAAGTCTAATGGGTGAATCTGGGTTTGGTAAAAGTCTGATGGGTGAATCTGGGTTTGGTAAAGGCCTGATAGGTGAGTCTGAGTTTGGTAAAAGTCTGATGGGGTGAATCTGGGTTCGATAAAAGTCTGATGGGTGAATCTGTGTTTGGTAAAAGTCTGGTGGGTGAATCTGGGTTTGATAAAAGTCTGATGGGTGAATCTGGGTTTCGTAAAAGTCTGATGGGTGAATCTGGGTTTGGTAAAAGTCTGATGGGTGAATCTGGGTTTGGTAAAAGTCTGGTGGGTGAATCTGTGTTTGAAAGAAGTCTGATGGGTGAATCTGTGTTTGATAAAAGTCTGGTGGGTGAATCTGGGTTTGATAAAAGTCTGATGGGTGAATCTGGGTTTGGTAAAAGTCTAATGGGTGAATCTGGGTTTGGTAAAAGTCTGATGGGTGAATCTGGGTTTGATAAAAGTCTGATGGGTGAATCTAAAAGTCTGGTAAAAGTCTGATGGGGTGAATCTGGGTTTGGTAAAAATCTGGTGGGTGAATCTGGGTTTGATAAAAGTCTGATGGGGTGAATCTGGGTTTAGTAAAAGTCTGGTGGGTGAATCTGGGTTTGATAAAAGTCTGATGGGTGAATCTGGGTTTGGTAAAGGCCTAATAGGTGAGTCTGGGTTTGGTAAAAGTCTGATGGGTGAATGTGGGTTTGGTAAAAGCCTGATAGGTGAGTCTGGGTTTGGTAAAAGTCTGATGGGGTGAATCTGTGTTTGGTAAAAGTCTGATGGGTGAATTTGGGTTTGGTAAAAGTCTGGTGGGTGAATTTGGGTTTGGTAAAAGTCTGGTGGGTGAATCTGCGTTTAATAAAAGTCTGATGGGTGAATCTGGGTTTGATAAAAGTCTGGTGGGGTGAATGTGGGTTTGGTAATAGTCTGGTGGGTGAATCTGGGTTTGGTAAAAGTCTGGTGGGTGAATCTGGGTTTGGTAAAAGTCTAATGGGTGAATCTGGGTTTGGTAAAAGTCTGGTGGGTGAATCTGCGTTTGATAAAAGTCTGATGGGTGAATCTGGGTTTGATAAAAGTCTGATGGGTGAATCTGGTTTGGTAAAAGTCTAATGGGGTGAATCTGTGTTTGGTAAAAGTCTGATGGGTGAATCTGGGTTTGGTAAAAGTCTGGTGGGTGAATCTGCGTTTGATAAAAGTCTGATGGGTGAACCTGGGTTTGATAAAAGTCTAATGGGTGAATCTGTGTTTGGTAAAAGTCTGATGGGTGAATCTGGGTTTGATAAAAGTCTGGTGGGTGAATCTGTGTTTGATAAAAGTCTGGTGGGTGAATGTGGGTTTGGTAAAAGCCTGATAGGTGAGTCTGGGTTTGGTAAAAGTCTGATGGGGTGAATCTGTGTTTGGTAAAAGTCTGATGGGTGAATTTGGGTTTGGTAAAAGTCTGGTGGGTGAATCTGCGTTTAATAAAAGTCTGATGGGTGAATCTGGGTTTGATAAAAGTCTGGTGGGGTGAATGTGGGTTTGGTAATAGTCTGGTGGGTGAATCTGGGTTTGGTAAAAGTCTAATGGGTGAATCTGTGTTTGGTAAAAGTCTGATGGGTGAATCTGGGTTTGGTAAAAGTCTGGTGGGTGAATCTGCGTTTGATAAAAGTCTGATGGGTGAATCTGGGTTTGATAAAAGTCTGATGGGTGAATCTGGGTTTGGTAAAAGTCTAATGGGTGAATCTGTGTTTGGTAAAAGTCTGATGGGTGAATCTGGGTTTGGTAAAAGTCTGGTGGGTGAATCTGCGTTTGATAAAAGCCTGATGGGTGAATCTGGGTTTGATAAAAGTCTAATGGGTGAATCTGTGTTTGGTAAAAGTCTGATGGGTGAATCTGGGTTTGGTAAAAGTCTGATGGGTGAATCTGGGTTTGGTAAAAGCCTGATAGGTGAGTCTGGGTTTGGTAAAAGTCTGATGGGGTGAATCTGGGTTTGATAAAAGTCTGGTGGGTGAATGTGGGTTTGGTAAAAGTCTGGTGGGTGAATGTGGGTTTGGTAAAAGCCTGATAGGTGGGTCTGGGTTTGGTAAAAGTCTGATGGGGTGAATGTGGGTTTGGTAAATGTCTGGTGGGTGAATCTGGGTTTGATAAAGGTCTGGTGGGTGAATCTGGGTTTGATAAAAGTCTGGTGGGTGAATCTGGGTTTGATAAAAGTCTGATGGGTGAATCTGGGTTTGGTAAAAGTCTGATGGGTGAATCTGGGTTTGATAAAAGTCTGATGGGTGAATCTGGGTTTGGTAAAAGTCTGATGGGTGAATCTGGGTTTGATAAAAGTCTGGTGGGTGAATTTGGGTTTGGTAAAAGTCTCATGGGTGAATCTGGGTTTGGTAAAGGCCTGATAGGTGAGTCTGGGTTTGGTAAAAGTCTGATGGGGTGAATCTGGGTTTGGTAAAAGTCTGATGGGGTGAATCTGGGTTTGGTAAAAGTCTGGTGGATGAATGTGGGTTTGGTAAAAGTTTGGTTGGTGAATCTGGGTTTGGTGAATTCCAAGAAAACACAATTTTATGAATGCATAATGCCAACATTAAGTTTGGTGGGGGAGGGATAATGGGTCTGTGGCTGTTTTCAGCCCCCCTTAGTTCCAGTGAAGGGTGACGTTAATGCTACAGCATACAAGGACAATATGGGAGAACTACATGCTTTGTGGCAGTTTGAGGGAAGACCCTTTTCCGCTCCAGCATGACGGTGCACAAAGCGAGATCAATAAAGACATGGCCTGACGAGTTTGGTGTGGAGGAACTCCACTGGCCCGCAAAGAGCCCTGACTGCAACCCCACTGAACACCTTTAGAGCGAATTGGAACTTTGACTGTGAGCCAACGTCAACAGTCAACTTCACCTTAATATGATGTCCAACAAACTCATATAAGCATTATGGTGGTTGGGTTTCCATATACTTTGTCCAGGCAGGGTATGTCCTGAATATGTTGTTATCCAGCACAGCATATCTGTTGCTCTTGGAAAAGCTGCCTTTGAAGTTAAATCAGCTCAAAAATCATTAAATAGTAAATATTTTTTTCATAAAAATATACAATCAGTGCATTTGGAATGTTTGTGCTTTTAAGAGCTGGTAATACATTATATTTTAGCATTTCTACATTCTTAGCTTGGTGATATGTATAAGCTTACCATTAATTTCATATATGAATTGATTTCATAAGTGGACTTTTTTCAAAGTTTTTTCAAAGAAAATCCCAGTTATATGATGAATTAATCATATATACTATAAATGTTAATGTAGTATTGTAAATTGTGACGCTAGCCATTTTAAAGCTCTGGAAATTCTGTTTGTCTAAAATTGCATGACAGAAATTCCAGTTAACAGAGCTAAAGGTCCTAATGTTACATAAGTTTTCTAAATGCAAACAATATAAATGTTCAAAATAAGAGCCTACACATCTTTCATGTCTTTTGTTGGATACAAAATCATGTCTTTTGTTGGATACTTTGATGTGAATTGCAAGTATCTGAAACTTATATCCATGTGACAACTACCCCAAGTCCTCTAAACACAAGCGCTTAAAACAGAGCTACAATGACGTTTGCATGTGCAACGTGCAGTTTTCCACTTGGCTGTTGCACAGGGTCAAGGGGCTTATAGCGCGTGGTAGAGGCAGACATGCTTTAGCGATATGATTCACGGCTTTGAAACGTTGTTATAGTATTTATACATTCAGAAACATTTGGTAAAACAAGGTTTACCAAACATGATCATAGATGATTCATGAAACAAATATACAATAATGTGACTAATATTAAATGATAAACAATGTTTGTAATTATATATATATATATATATATATATATATATATATATATATATATATATATATATATATATATATATATATATATATATATTTGTGTAAGAAACTAATGCAACCCAGGTTTTGAGTTTGGATATCTGCTGAAACTGCAGTTGAAGATACAGAACTGCAAGGTGCATAATTCATACACATTTATGGTTCCAGGTAAAAAGCTAGCAGTTTATATGTTGGTCAGTGTGCTGTAGAGCTAGCCAGCAGTCAGAAGCATTTTGGAGACCAAAATAGGAGAAACAGACTTACCAAACCGTCGTTTGGACTGGAAAGTGGTGATAAATATAGGGCAAGATGAGTGATGTAGCTCCTGGACAGATCAGTGTGGCTCTAACACAACCAAGCACCCCACTGCTGGTTAATGTTTTATCCCCCATTGATTCGTGCCTCACTACTTGGTTTTAAACATAGATGGCAATATATGTTATGCAGAGCTCAGACTTATAGAAGCACCTGACACCTTGGTCGAGCATGTGCATACTACGTCCAAACCTTAGGCAAGGCACTAAGGATTTATTGTATCTTCATATCATACAGTAGTGGCAAGGTAGTTTCAAAGCTGCAATTTATTTATCTTGTGTGCTCTGGACTGTTGCCGTTCTCCACCCACGCAGGACCTTGGAGCCTCCCACCCCCATACTGCTGCACTGCAGGCAGGGGGCTCCACCTGAAGAGTCATCTCGGGTGACCAACGGACACTTTAGCAAAACGTGTCTTGCTGAAGGCAGGCTGATGCAGCAAAAAAATTTATTTAGGCATATTAACGTGAACAATTAGATTTACCGAATCACTTATATCAGCATTAGTTCTTGCTTGTCTTGACTCAACACTTGTCAAATAAATAAAAAAAAAAAGTAATACAGGACACAGGTCATTTAGTTGCAACAAAATATTTGTTTTTACATGATGTAATACATTATATATGATATAACATGACATAAAAATACATTGATGAATCCATGATGTGGTTAAGGACTGGTCTGTATTATTGAACTGCATTAATATGACTAATTTGATTACTTATTAAACAACATTAATTAAGTTTGTGGGTTCATCTGAATGTCTCAGTTCACCAAAACAACACAAAAAACTAATATGAAGCATATAATGTTTGCAAGGTCCCCCCAGCACATAGTAAGACATTCTGATTTAATGTAAATCAATGGAACCAGACTTTTTTCCAATTTGGACCAATTATTTTGGTCCAGTCATCAATATAGACAGCAACTGGTATTTAGACCAGCATGGAATTCCTGCTGTTCTGAGCTGTTTTGTTGGAATAACTAAAAGTGTAATAAGTTAAATAATGCATGTAATTAATACATTAGATTTACTGAGAATTGCTGAGTCTTTTTAATCAGATGTTGAGGAGCAATATTACAAGCAATAGTTAATATTAATGGCTGAACAGTATTGTCACTGAACAGAGAACATCTCTACACATTGCAAGTGAGCAATAACCAAGGAAACCCGTTTGTTTAGCAGACAGAGCCCTCTGGTGGCAGAATACTCAGGTGCTGGTGATCAGCGGTTAATGCAGCCACTATTGATAAGCAAATTTGCTACATTTAAGAAATTGTTCTGAAATTAGTATGATTGATATTTAACCATCATTTAACTAATGTATGAAACTAACCAGCATATATATATACCCATTTAGCATTTCTGTTTTGTTTATTCATGTCATGTTCAATGTGTTATGACACATTAGATCATCGTCTAAGATTTCAGTCCCATTCGTTTAAAATGGAGAATAGTAAAATAGAGATGCAGCCCAGCAAGGCACGAACTTGACTAACTGCAGTTCATGAAAAGTTGAGCTGGCTTTAACTTTATGCACATTACACATGGCAGCCATGCAGCACTGACCAATCAGGCAAAAACAGTGTTCCATTGTCTGTGCACAACAAAGAAGTGCCTACATAGTTCTGTCTAAATAATAAGTTAATAATGTCTGATTCTGGATTCCCAATGTTGTATTATACAAAACATAACAAAGACAAATGTGAAAGAAATACTACATGACAGAAAGTTCCTGGTGAACTGAAAGAAAATAGTGAATCACAATTATAGGATGTTAGTATGTATCTTCTGCTTTTGGTGGTTAATAGCCAACAGCCAGCCAACATATACTGAACTATACTGAGTTTCCTTGCATTTGCCAGGGTAGCCAACTTTATTTTGAATGTAACTGAATCCACAACTGATTGACAGGTTCTTTTACATTCTGTGTTGGAGAACGCAAAGAAAGTGGAGGGAGAGCTTAGCATGTGCCATGGACATGTAGCATTACAACCTGTAAAATCCATAACTGAACGTTCTTAGCTGTCTTGCATAGTTCTTTTGAGGTTTTTCCTGCTTTGGGTTTCCCCTATGTAACAGCACCACCTACCAGTAGGGTCCCACACCTGCAGTCAGTGAGCCCCTCTAAAATATAATTGAGTGGGATGTGTTTATTTGACTGTTCAAGGTATCAAACAAAAATTGACATAAAATAATTCTGAACAGATGTAATCATTTTAAAGTACTGTGGTATGACCTATTACTGTTATAATTCTCAACCATAGTTTAAATTAGACCAGTTTGGGAATGCAAAGGTAATCTATTGAGTGCTCAGTTCCAGCATACAGTCTGTCTTGATAATGATGAACACATGCCTGTATGCCCCAATTTACAGCCTTTACACATGGGTTAAATATCATCTACTGGACATGATCCAGAACAAACTGAGCTGCCAGAAAACATTGCATGTGCTGCCATAAACATTTCTGTGAAAGTCCCTGAAAGACTGTCGTAAAGCTGGTTATTTTTGTAACTGGCCGTTTGTGTGTAACAGGCTGAAATCAGATGTAACCTGGTGTGTGTGTGAGACTCCCCAAACACCTACTCAAAATTTTGAGAAGTGGTATAATTCAACTAAAGTATATATATATATTCTTCAAATAAGTCTTAAGACCTTAAAATTCTAAAGATCATACAATACAAAGATATCACACATACCAAGAGTAACACTGTGAAAAAATACATTCACAAAACATTAAAACACATGAATTGGAGCTCTCACCATTATGTTAAAATCATTTTTTTCCAGTAAATCACGATAGAAATAGAAATAATGGTTTGTTTTCTGTAGGGACCTAGAAAACCTATGAAATCAACAAAACATGTGAATAGACTTTACATTTTAGTTTAAAACCACTTAATAAACCAGACAAGGAGTGTGAGGTGGTGGTTTTATATTATGGCTGATTGAGAACATTTTTTTTCCAATTGGGACCATTTCTTATGGCCTAGTCATCAATTGGTATTTTTAAATGTCAAGAAATGAAAAATGGAGATGATTTTGAGGTTTGGTTCTGGCAGCAGTGCTATGTTGCGTTATAGATGCTGGTATAATGGTCATCCAGCATGACATTTCCGGGCGGCCGGTTTAACCAGCACCAGGCCAACAGAAATCTAAATAGACCAGCATGGAATTAATATATACCCCACACTATAAGATGAGAGGATAAGGTGTAATGAGGTATACTAAATTCCAGTCCCAGGGGCCACAGTCCAACACAAACTGTTGATTTTCCTGTTCAAACACACCTCACACAGTCTTCTGGTCATTACTAGGTAGAGTGGGTGTGACAGAGCAGAGAAAACATGTCACTGCAGGGGCACCATAAAGGGAGGAAAGCCCTGAATGATACAGGGGGCCCAGAGCCAGACTGAGGCCCTGGAATATGCCAGGGGCTATAGAGTATGTACAGAAGAGCAGAGAATGGGAAGGGGGCCCATTGTAATCCTTTCTAAGATTTCTGGTCTTGTTACTACCGAACTGTGCTGAAGTACATCCCTCCAGGAAAACAATTGAGTACCTCGGGTCTAAGCAGGCCATAAACTCATAAACCAATCACTACTTTTCCTCATTCTGCCAGTCTGCAACTTTTAATTAATCTGATGTGATTTAGACAATAAGAGTTTACACAATAAACATATCATTACAGCTGTGATGACAGAAAAGACTGAATTATCTTATACATGCAGCTCCAAACAGAAGCCATTACATTGCCAACACAAATTATTCAAAGAATAGTGAGTGCCAATTTCAAAACACAAACATACACACCTCCAACACCTCAACCTGCAGTACATTCCTGTTAAACACATAAAACAGTAGGATTGTTCTCACTCCCACTTGCGTTTTAACAAAATATGTTTAATAAGATATGATTTGAAGTTTTTTTGAAGAAGCAGGTGAGTTCTGAATCCACCAACCAGAAATAATTAGCCAGCAGCGTCCTGTGGGCAGCGTCCTAATGAAGGACTAGAGGAACCCAGTGTGTGCAGCAGCAGATGAGCTATTATCTCTGACTTTACATGTACACATTGGACCAACAGGACAGGAGTGTCTAAAAGAGTGTGAGAGTGAGGGGACACAGTATTCAAAAATTCCAGCAGTACTGCTGTGTCTGATCCACTCATAACAGCACAACATAGATAGATAGATAGATAGATAGATAGATAGATAGATAGATAGATAGATAGATAGATAGATAGATAGATAGATAGATAGATAGATAGATAGATAGATAGATAGATAGATAGAAATCTAATGAACTTACTAAGTAGCCTATTGTCCATTTCCTAAATCTAAGGCTTTATATTTATTATCCAGTATCTACATAAAGTCAGTGTCCAACGAAATCTTTTTATCTTCATGTTTGTCTATTTTTTTCTGTATCACTTGAACACGACAGTTGTTTACATTCTGTTCAAAGGCCCAATAGAAACGCCCCAAATTCACTTGGAAAAAAATCTGGTTCCATTGAAAATAATCTTTTCCTTTTAAAGTTAAGTAGGCTTTTGTCCTCTCCTGAAAAGTTGTTATTTTGGAGATACTTTTTTTTTTCTTTGGACAGTGTTGACAAATTTGTATAATAGTTTATTATCACACTGGGCATATTTAGGCCCCCATGTTAAAAATGTATTGTTAATTTTAAATTAGCACATCCTCTACAGAGAACACACTTCTGCTCATCTTAATGCATGACTGCTTTTTACATAATATTTGGTAATTTATATATGAAATGATATGGCATAATGTATATTTCATGTTTAATTTTTTTGCTATATGTAAAAATACATAAATTGTGCACCAAAAGTTCCTTCTGGATGTGTTAACTTATTTTCATTCAGAAAATCAAAACAACATTCAATGCTCAAACTGTTGCATAGGGCTGTGTATGTGCCTACTCAGCCTTCATCAGTTTAGCTCCTCCTAGTCACCTTATGAGGAGTACTTTATGCCAGACTTCTTTTTGAATGAGGCACAATACAGACTTGTTCTGCAGCATCGAAAAGTGAATTAGGTCTGTTTATTGTACATAAACACATATTTAACATATATTCACTTGAGGGTCTCAAGAGAAAAAAATGCAAGAACATTTAATGATATGGGCCCTATCAGTATTACCAACTCATTGTAATGCCAGCTTTTAGCACCGATCTATTGAAATATATTTCATTTTGGAGATATTTCTATCCACACTATGCTGTCATTCAGTTGGATAAAGAAGCATGAGAGAATGTCTAAACCATTATATTTAGTTAATAACGGTGAGTTTGTTAGATGATTGCATTCAGCTGTGTAGTGAAAGAATTGCGTCAGAAATGGGACGGGAAGAACATCTGCTGCTCTTGGAAAGCTGTTCTGAAAGCGCAGGCATAATAGTAAACACATGGTGGCAGTAAAAAGTCATATTTGATTTTCTTGCTTTTTAAGTTTAGAGCCTTTAGTCAGTCAGTGTATGTCCAAAAACGTTAACTTGCACTCTTTGCAGACAAATATATATATATATATATATATATATATATATATATATATATATATATATATATATATGCAATGTATGTATGTATGTGTGCGTGTGTGTTATTCAGAGAGGCTGACCATTTCAATTAAAGGTGTACATTTCAATTAAATGTTTGGGCTATTCTACCCACCTCAACTCACCAAAAACACAATACATTTAACCCAAACAAGTACACTTTAATAAGCATAAACTAAATAAACAAAGACTAAATATGTCATACAAAAATGGTTCTACATATTAAAGCAACTTCATGTAATTAGTTACTCTAAAAGTGTGAAAGTGTGTAAATCTGAAGCGCATATATATAAACTGGAAGTGTGTAAATCTGAAGTGGATATATAGACTGAAAGTGTGTAAATCTGAAGTGAATATATAAACTGGAAGTGTGTAAATCTGAAGTGAATATATATAAACTGAAAGTATGTAAATTTGAAGTGAATATATATAAACTGAAAGTATGTAAATTTTAAGGGAATATATATACACTGGAAGTATGTAAATTTGAAGTGAATATATATACACTGGAAGTATGTAAATCTGAAGTGAATATATAAACTGGAAGTATGTAAATTTGAAGTGAATATATATAAACTGGAAGTATGTAAATTTGAAGTGAATATATATAAACTGGAAGTATGTAAATTTGAAGTGAATATATATACACTGGAAGTATGTAAATTTGAAGTGAATATATATACACTGGAAGTATGTAAATCTGAAGTGAATATATAAACTGAAAGTATGTAAATTTGAAGTGAATATATATACACTGGAAGTATGTAAATTTGAAGTGAATATTTATAAACTGAAAGTATGTAAATCTGAAGTGAATATATATAAACTGGAAGTATGTAAATTTGAAGTGAATATATATAAACTGGAAGTATGTAAATTTGAAGTGAATATATATAAACTGGAAGTATGTAAATTTGAAGTGAATATATATACACTGGAAGTATGTAAATTTGAAGTGAATATATACACTGGAAGTGTGCAATTCTAAAGAGTATATATAGACTGAAAGGGTGTAAATCTGAAGTGTATATATAGACTAAAAGTGTGTAAATCTGAAGGGAATATATAAACTGGAAGTGTGTTAATATTGTTAATATAAAATGGATATATATATGCTGGAAGTATGTAAATTTGAAGTGTATATATACACTGTAAGTGTGTAAATGTAAAGTTTATATGTACACTGGATGTGTGCAAATCTGAAGTGTACATATACACTGGAAGTGTGTAAATCTGAAGTATATATATATATATATATATATATATATATATATATATATATATATATATATATATATATAGATATATATATATATATATATATATATATAGATTTGGTTGCCTCTGTTCTACTTCAGTGGATTATAGGAGATGCAAAATTAGACATTCACAAATACATTCCTAATAAAAAAACCAAAACCACAAATCTACAAACACCAGACAAGGACCAGGAGCAAACACAGGGAAGAGGAAGGGGAGTAGCCACAATCTAGGATCAGGTGAGGGGCGTGGCTCGAGGCTGGAGACAGGGAGGAGCTAGCAAAGCAAAACAAACAGAAGCACGTGAAAAGAACATGGAGACAAGGTAAAAAAGACTGAGAGAGAAACAGAGCGGGGTGTGACAACAGTTCTGCTTTGAAGGACACTTTAACTAAAAAGCAACAACTAAAGACTTTACAGTCAAAACACTGTGTATCTCGGCTAATGTTTAAAAGCAAAATCAACAAGTAGCTTTAAGAGCTACACAGTATTTTTGTATTGATTGTAGACAAATTAATCAATACTATTTTGAACTTTCTCTTAGACAAAGGGCATCTACAATCAATGGGATTGAAACAGAATGTGATGTAAATAAGGCGTAAATTAAATATTAAAACAGTAAACAAAGAGTGTCTTCTAACCAGAAAAAATTGAACTCTTTGGAAATAATGTAGCTCAAGATTGGAGAAAGAAGGACTGCAGGCATGAGCCCAAGAACACAGACAGTGAAATACGAAGGTGGGAGCATCGTGATACAAAGCTGCTTCTCTATAAATGGTATTTGGTCATTACACATGATTGTAGAAAACATGAATGGACTGATTGGCCCGGAACATATTAGAGGAAATTTGATCTGATTGACCAAGAAACTGAGGAAGCTGAACAATGAGGAGTGGAAACACAACAAGATTGACCTCGTAGTTCTATTTTCTTGTGATTTATCCTGTTGCAGGTTAAACTCGTGGCTGTTGGAGGTTGAAGTCCTCGCTCATCCAGTTTTCTCACAAATTTTGGGATGTTGTACAGAAACCTCATCCCCGCTCTCTCACAGAGCCCCATTGTGCGTCTCTCAGCAGGCCTGTTCGCCTCACGCTGTGTTGAGTTTCAGCTAAAGCAACAGTGGATCCTCTCTGTTTATCTCCCCGTCACTCCTCTCCTTACACTACACACAGACAGGACCTTTTCTTTGCCTTCCTCTCTCTCCCCCTCTTCCTTCTCTATCTCTCCTCATTTTTCTAACTTCACCCTCTCCTCTCGCAGGCCTTCTGTTTCAGAGTCACCTGTGTCAGTTTGTTTCCTCAGGTTACATACCTACACTATATTACAGTCACTGTTTCTTGATTTTGACCATGTTTTGGGTCGGGGTCCTGGTGTGAGGACAGCTCGGACGAAACTGAGCCATTCATTCAATGTTTAACCCTTTAAAGTCATTTTTTTTGTCTGCCTGCAAACACCTAGTTAATTACCATAGACTATCTTTTTGATGCATTTCCATGAAAACAAAAGAGAAAACGAAAGAGCAAAAAATGGCAGAAACATTGCTCTGTGTTTTCAGTTAGAGAACCTAAAATGTTTACCCACATTTTGGGTGTTTTAAAAACCTAGTGAGGTACCAGCGTTCTCTCCTCATAAAACAGATTACTGAGACGCTCTAGTTAGAGAGAGAGCCATATATAGAGAGAGTCGCGTCAATGGAAGTTCAAAACGCTTGGTGGTCACGTGACTCATGTAGGCTTCAGATAGTTCCAGAAAGTTATTGGCGGGCAATTTAAATACATAGACAGAGAGAGGCAGAGCTGCGGTTTTTGGTGATAAGTGGTCAATAATGCATTGACTTACAATATTTATATTGTACATCAATATATGTATGTATTTACATGTGTTTTTTAAGTAAAATTTGCTACTATTAGAGGATAAATGTGGACAACTAGCCTTCCATACCTTGTTGGATATAGAGCTGTTGTTATTGCTTTGGATTCTAACTTTCTAACATATATTTAATTGATCGTGGTTTCAATAATCCCATGGTAACCTTTAATGTCTAATGTAAACTTCATGACCAACAGATAGGACAGAAGACACAGCCTATTAAAGCTGTCTTTACCCTGTATGTGCAGAACTCTGCCATTAAAAAGCACATTTATGTGTTTGTACACACATCTTTCTACAGTGCACTTATTTACTGCCATGACTAAATTAATATTTAATGAACTCAAACATAAATATCATGAAAAACAGTTGGCCTGTGCCCTTTCCTACATGTTGTCCTTGCATAGCCTCCACCGTGGTTTGCTGTGCTGCATGGGGGCGTTCCGGTCACTCTGAAAAAGGAGTTAGGATCAGAGCCATATAGAGAGAGAGTCGCGTCAACTCCATTCACTCCATTCACTCCCTTCACTCTCTCTCTATGTGGCTCTGGTTAGAGATACTGCGTCACGGCTTGTTCCCGCCCACTGCAGCACGCGACCAGTGGTTTAGCTGGTTGCTTAGCTACCGGCCGGCATCAAAAACAATAGCCCGAGGCCTAAAAATCCGCTAGCATAAATGCTAATGGCTCGAGTATAAAACTTCAAAATGGTTTACAACTCGTTGCAAAGTTGAAAATAAAATACTGTTTTGTGTGAATATATGATAAGCAATACATTAAAACACCAGAGAGAATCGAAATAGCTTACAACGACTTCACTGCTCATAGAGTTGCTTGCGTTGCATCATGGGATTGCTTTAGCGGCTGAGGAAGCGTTCGATGCTTTCTTAAAATCAGGTCTAAATAAGTTTCCTCAGTAGACAACGGGTGCGCCCGAAATCGCGTACTTTAACAGTACGCAGAAGCAGTGCGCGAGTGTGACTAGGGTGTTCAAATACATAGTGCTCGGCAAGCAGTACGCGAACAGTCCTCGGATGACGTACTGCACTGGCAGACATTTTTAAGTATGCATCCCCAGAACACTGTCCTATCCCAGGATTCCATCGGAGCCGCGGAGGAATTCAAAGCCGAGGAAAAGCGAGGTGAAATGCGGTTGCGTGTATACCACACACTGAAAGAACGTACTGCTTTAACGGACAGGCAGTGCGCTCTAGCTCTAACTGAGTACGTACTGATCTATTACGCGATTTCGAACGCACCCGACATGTTTAGGGTATGTAAGAATTGGGACAGCCTACATGTCAGGAGCGCATACTATGACATTAAATGCTGTCTATGTAGGAGCTCACTAGGTTTTGAGACACACCTATAATCATACATATTGAGATAGTGCTGACTTTTTCGAAAATGCCACATGTACCCGATTGTGTCATGGATACTGGTTATGTCGGGCCCACTGTTGGTGATAAAGTTGGTTAAAAAGTGCTAAAAGGGTAAAAAAAATATGGTTTATATTCTTTTAATGAATGAACTATAAAAAAACAATAATAGGGCCCTCTGGACCCAAACATAGTTTACATACACTGCACTGAGTTCATAGGAATGTATAGGTTTCCAGCTTTACATCCAAATTAGTGAAAGGTTTACAAATTAAAACCACATTTACACATAGCCCCCTAAAGCCCTCTGCCCTCATATCTCAGAGAATCAAACACAATTGGACAATATATAATTGCTGTTCTGTGGCCAGGTGTGTGTTATTCCCTAATTATTCCACTTACAAGTCAGGTAATAAACAGCTACTCAACAAAAGATGGTAAAAAATATGGTATGAAGGTACTGCAACTGATTTAAAAACTGCAATTAAACTAATTAAATAATTAATTGAATGAATTAAACCCCTGGAGGGATTGTGGTGAACCATCAAAAACTCACAGGGTTGGAACTAAACGGCTGGGGTACTATAAGAAAACCACTTGTTAGTGAAGCCAGTCAAGAAAAAACCTTAAATTTGCTCATTAGCATAAAGATTAGGTGGAAAAAGGTCATGTGTTCTGTTGAGTCCAGACTGACCCTATTCCAGAGCGACAGGCACCTCATGGTACGAAAGAAAGCGCAAGAAGTGATGCACCCATCACCAGAATGTATTAAATGACCAGGTTTTCCCATTGATGGATTTTTTCTTCCCTGATGGTACAGTCTTATTCCAGGACAACATAAACAAGTTTCATGGGGTCCAAATTATGAAAGAGTTTCAGGGAGTGTGAGGAATCTTTTCAGGTCACACATGACCTGGCCACCATAGTCCTGACCTTAACCCCACTGAGCATCTTCAGTATGTACTGGACAAGACTTTGCAGAGTAGTTTGACTCCATAAATGTTGTGACGTTGTGTAAGCTTGTTAAAGCTTGGTCCATAGCCATGTGAGGATCAAATCCAGGAGACTGGGAACCACCAGGATGTATGAGAGACCCGGAGCCGGTCGCAACCTCCGCTGCTGCCGCACTCGGAGTGGGACTCAATGCAACACCCGGGGATCCCTTCCACCCAGGAAACACACCTCCACCAAGGGACTTAGCTCTTTCTGACAGGATACCTTCATCCATAACCTGGGCCTCCAAAACACTCTTAATCTCACACTTTCAAGTCAGCCACCAAAGTGGATTGACCTTAAGGCACCTATCAAATTGCTCCAATGTAATCAAATCAAACTGAGTCATTATGATCACTTGAACATTCATTTACACTTGATCACTCTCCTCTTCCGTTACTCTTTGACATGCATTACTGTACCCTCCAGATGTAGCACCTGTGCAGCTTCTCTCCTTTTAGTTCATTCTATTTATAATCAGATCTGCCAGAGTCGCGACAGTTACACTCTGAAACACTTCTTATCCTCTATACTAACCCTAACCAGAACTAACTCTATCTCTTTTCTCTTTCCGAGGAAATAACCGCCACCTGTCCCGCCGAATACTGTAAAGGACTGACCACCGGGGCCCCCCGTCACCCGGCACCAACCAGCTCTCCTCTCCATTCGTCCCATTTGCTCCATCCTTGACTGCATCACTGTATCATCCACCTGATGTAGCACCTGTACAGCTTCTAAAGCTTTTACCTTCAGACTCAGCTTTAGTTTAATAAACTGTAAATACTGTTTGACCAGAGGAGGATGGATCTCCCCTTGTTAGTTCCTCTCAAGGTTTCTTCCTCCAGTTGAGGGAGTTGTTGTTGCCACTGTTGCCTCTGGCTTGCTCACAGGGGATAAAGTGTTGTGATTTCATGTTTTCATGCCTTTAAACTCCTGTAAAGCTGCTTTGTGACAACATCGTTGTAAAAAGCGCTATACAAATAAACTTGACTTGACTTGACAAACACCGGTACAGACTTCAGAAGTGACCAAGGCCAAAACAATAAACAAAACCTCAGCTAACTAAACAAACAAAACACCTACCTAACCTAGTGACACACATAAACACAAAAACTAGCTCCCTGACTATACAAAAACATACACAAACACCCAAACCCCATCACAAATGACAGTCACTCCCTACACCCGGCACTGTACAAAAGATTACAAATATATAAAACATACAAAAGCAACCAAATTAAAAGGCGATAGTCAAAGTTCAAACAAACAAGCAAAGGTCAGGTACAAACAAGCAATCAGAATAAGCACAACACAACATTCAAAACATGCTTAAGAAGAAAAAATACACCAGTGAGCTCAAAACACCAAAAGGCACAAATGTCCATGAAAAATAACTTGGATGTATAAAAACATATTCACGGGGTGGTTTAGTGATTCTATGATCGTCAGCAAAGGACAGGCATGCGACATCCTAGATGCATATACACTGGGAAAATACATCTTGACCATTCAAATCATCTTAACTATACTCAATATATAAAATCTTTCCCTTTTTGAGGTGTTGTATATTATTTAACTAATTCTAAGACGTTTTTAGCTTGTTGCACCTTCCAGAATCCAGACCAGAGGAGCTCCCATCTATAATATAGATTATCATCATTAATTGCCTTGTTTATACCAATCTGTCTTTATGCAGTTGTGTAATCAACAAGGAAGTCCATTATAGCCATGACCAAGGGTGAGACTGCACAACATTCTTGAACATAGATTACTACAGTTATCTCATCTTCAGTAATATCAGTTCAGACTAATAATAGCTGTAACATAACAGTCATTATGAGCCCACAGCACAGCACCCACAAGGTTCTAAGACAGAGTTGGTTGACTGACTGACCAGGTTTGCTATGCAGATGTTAATACGAGCATCAGCCTTGAATAAGCTCACCAATAGACCCGTCTATGGCTGCACAATTATTCATATTTGTGTCTGCAGCCAATGTTTATGAATGATGTTAACTAATTTGTCAATATTACATATCAATTTAATTGATGCCATTAAACTGTATTTAAAATATTTCTGAGACAATTTATCAATTTTACATGTCCATTTAATAATAATTAATGTTATAATTTTATTATATGTAGGTATGCTCTGCTACATAATGAAGCAAGCTGAAAAAGATGGGAGGAGAAAGAGTGTACACGGACAGAGAAGGAATAGAACAATAGAACAATAGATGGTCTGTGTTGGCCCTGTGTGACTCTGTGGAAGTCAGTCAAGCTTGCTTCCAGAACTAACTAAGGCTGTTGTATTCCTCCACTTTGGTCACCTTTTCTAAATGTAAATGTATGAGCGGCACAGTCTGCATTAGCGGATCACCATGTTTTACGTTTTGGGGGAACTGCCAGGACTGAAGAAGATGTTTCTAGAAAAAGATGTAAATAAATAAAAGATGTTTGGCTGGACAGCATGCTGTATATGCTATAGATCACTTTACTGTGCCCTTGAATGGAAGATCCTTCATCATCATCTTTATTGATTTTTGTGTGTTATTTCCTGAACTCGTTCATTTACTCGTTTATTTATTTATTCTCATAAGAACACATTGTAAATGTTACTTTTGTCATCTGTTGACAGCATGACGTGTATTTACTTGTAGTATGTGGGATTTGTCTATGTAAACATTACAAAACCCACAGAAGATAAAGCCATTGATGAACATGTTAGTAAAGTTAGATATTAATATGTTAGATGTCAGCATGTTTATATTTTCTTTAATCCAACGACAGCAGCAAACTCACTGAAACAACTGTGTTCTTTATTTCTTTGCGCAGTCTGAAAAAGCTGATTTGTTGGTAATATTTTTGGGACATTAACACTACATCCATGTATCTACACTCATTGTCTATTTTACCAGATCCACTGACCATATAGGAGCACTTTGCTATTCTAAAGTCAGAGACAATAGAGGAGCACTCTATTGTCTCTGGCTTTAGACCTACAGGTTGGACCCAGAAGGTAGGAGTGTCTAATAGAGTAAACAGCACTGCTGTATCTGATTCACTTGTACCAGCATAACACACCACCACCACATTGGTGTCACTGCATGGCTGATAGGTGTATGTTCATGGTTTTTTTTAGCCAAAGGGTTGTTTTGTTCTCAATTACCCACATGTATCAAACATCTGATCATTTTATTATATAAAAATAATATTATATATAATATTATATTATATTATTACTCTTAGAGGTTTGAGAAGTGTGTGAGAGTTTATTCAAGTGTGCCATTAGTATTGTTACGACCCGTCTAGGGGTTCGATCACAGCCGTAACATAAAAGATGAATGGAGACCAAATTAACAAGCAACATTGTATTTCTTTAATTTACAATTATCAGGACTCAGGACAAGCGTCGGAATGGGCCATGCCAAAGCAACTCTACCTTACCTAACACCAAACTTAAGAAAAATAAGTATAACTCCCTAACTAACCCAAAACAAGAGAAAAACAGACAACCCAAATAAAAAGGCACCTACTCCTACGCCCTGGTCTCCAACTAGATGAGAATGACAACTGTACTGGATAATTCAGGTACTTCATTAAGTGCGCTAATATAGGTAATATAAAATACAGATAGATCGCTAGATATCAACATGTTTACGCTGCTACACTAAATAAACAATACAAAGTACACCAATCTTAAGCTACAAATGCAACGAAACGTTCGCCCCGAGCCACCATGGAGGAAAGCCTCCCTGAAGACAGCGGTCCTGGGGATTAAGTAGTCCAGCATGCAGGGTCGGCCAACCAGACACTTAATCCATAGCCAATCACATCCACGGTAGGCAGGGCCCCTAATCAGAAGAGGAAAGAAAAAACACAGAGAGAGAACACCACACAACTCTGTCCTAGGGACGTAACAGTATTCTTCTTTTAAACTAAAAAAAAGTGAGTATGTTTTCAGATTACTTTTTAGGTACTTTTCAGTGATATACTAAACGCAGCTATACTTAAGTATACTTGGGTTATACAGACAAGTATATAGAAACGTCTAAGTATATTTGCCCTTTACTTGTACTTCATTTTTTGATTGAGATACACTTAAGAAAAGTATACATATTCTTGCCCTACACAAAAACACATCCAGTACGATCTTTGTTTGAAAATTTGATTTATAAAGATTTTAAAAGAATAAAAATGTTTCTTAATCTAAGTATGTCTTGTTTATTTTTGATGATGAGTAAGTAAAAGTTGTTAAAGTTCTATTTAAAGTAAAAAAAAAACAACCTACAACTAGTTATACATTTTAAAGTGGAAATATAATACAGAAGCAGTAAATTAAATGAATTATGTTCACTTAAAAAAAAACGTACATGTACACTTTCAGTTTAAAAACCTCTAAACTAGAACTTTCCTGAGAGTATATTTAAAATGTACTTTTAATAAGCTAAAAATGGGACAGCAGTATATAACCTGTAACTGAAGGGCAGCTTGGTGGCACAGTGGGTACAGCTGCCAACTCATGGCAAGGAGGGTCTGGGTGTAATTTCCAGCCACAGTTGCCGCATTCCTCTATGTTTAGAGACTGTATGGTCTCCCAGTGTCTGTGTGAGTTCTACTCAAAAGATGTACAGTCAGGTAAATTGGAAGACTATTTTAATACCTCTTGGGAGTAAATTGGCCCACTTTTAGTTTATAAAAGTATACTTTTGAGTAGACTTTAAGTGTAAAAGCAGTATACTTCAAGTGTATATATCTGTGTATATGTCTGTGTGATAATACTTTTATCTGCAGCATTAGCTTGCTAAAGCAAAATAAACCGCCAGCTAGTCACTCCTAGCTAACAATAACAGAATAAAGAGTGTATCAGAAATATGGACTGCTGATAATGACTGCAATGTGTTGGTTCTGAGTGATTAAGTACAAAAATACTCCTTTACAAGACTTACTTACGACACCAGTCAAATAAAACACTAAGAGTAGTACACTTTAAGTATATAACTAGTTTACATCTACACTAAAAGTAAACTTATGGGTTTAATGTTAGTTTACAAGTTTGTTAATTCATCTTCAAAAGTATTCATGTAAGTTTCCTTTAAGTGAACGTATCATAATACTTTAAAGTATATAACTAGGTTTAAAAGTATTTTCTACTTAAAATAGAACTTTAACAACATTTATTTACTCACTAGTGGACACACAAAAAAACAAGACATCCTCAGATTAAGAAACATATTTGTATCTTTATAAATCTTTATAAATAAAATTTTCAAACAAGTATTTTATTGGATGTCTTTTTGTGCAGGACAAGAATACTTACTTATACTTTTCTTAAGTATATCTCAACCAAAGATCCAAATATACCAAAGGCCAAATATACTTAGAATGTTCTAAATACTTGTCAGTATAACCCAAGTACACTTAAGTATAACTGAGTTTAGTATATATCTGAGAAGTACATAAAAAGTAAACTGAAAGCATACTCACTTGTTTTAGAAGTATACTAATGGCACACTTTTTGTCTTCGTTGTTAAAAAAATTGGTTTAACCATATACTCTCTATGGTTTTAACTTTTCCAGCTTGTCAGAGACAAATTAACATTAAAAGAAAAAAGACGTTTCTTTACTATAATCTTTAGGGGTGCTGGGACTCAATTTAAATCTAAACTAGGGCTAGCTACGCGCCTGGTCTGCAGTTTGGGACGTGGCCAGAGAGTATTTTCTGACTAAAGTTAATATAAACGTTAGCTAACCCAAACCCTCCTAATCTCTTTCCATAACAAGACATTATCCAAAAGCCGTTTTATTGCAGTATATTTTGCTGTTCATTGTTCTCGTCACTGACCTCGCATTTAAAGCTGGCGCGAGCTACCAGGTGTTGTGCCGAATTTAGCACCCCTGCCAGGAAAAGCACCTAATAAGCGCACGCTCTGTCGCTGGATTTGAAAGCTGAGACAATTCGCTGACATTAGTTTGTTTGTTTTGACCAAATAAACTTGAATACGTCTCATTTCACTTATCAATGTGCGTACGCACTCCCGAGAGGGGTGCAACTATTGTGCCGAATTCTGCACCCCCGCCAGGAAAAGCACCTTCTCTCGGGAGGGGGTGCAGGCGACATGATTATTTCATTATTATTCATTATTTCTTACGAGTCAGCGTAGCTTGGAACAGTATCTTGGGTATTTCCTTTTTCTAAGTGAAGTTAAAACCAAGAAGACGATGTGTGCGCGCTCCCGAGAGGGGGTGCTTTTTCTGGCGGGGGTGCAAAATTCGGCACAACACCAAGCTCGGGTCAGTGAAGCTACTGGCTGCAGGATATTTCTGAACAGGCATCTCAACACAAACCTTACTGTTAAAGACCACCTAATAACCAGAGCCAGTTGCTAACAATAAACACAGCGCGTAAATTGCGAAGGCACTTTTGAAATAAAGTGTTTTTAAAATAAAGTGTTTTTAAAATAAAGTGTTTCCGCTTTACTGTGGTTTAATTTTTGGGTGGCACAAATCTACCTGTTTCTAATATTGGGTGGGACACGTTCCTGCCCAATGCCAAGAAGTATTAAAATAGTACACATACAAGTGTACTACTACTACTACTACTACTGCAATGATATTAGTATAGTAATTTCATAAAGTATACTTGGGAAACATGCTTTAACTTTACTTAAGTTTACTTAATAAAATGAACTTTAAGTATACTTTATACTTTAAGTATATTTTCTGTAAGGGTAAGCAATCAAGCAACACTGCGTGGAAAGCGAGTAGAGGTGATAAGACAGATTTACAGACGGAGGTTTCTCTCACGTTCAGAAAGTGCCTGTGAGGAATAAGTGGAAGTAGGAGTCATTACTGAGAGCCACTATAGTTCATCTGTATGTGCACAATATGAAAGTGTCCAATCAGCACAACGAAAACATCCACTGTCCTGTCCTGTGATCCTGCTGTGACAGGTTCTGTTTAAATTAGCCACTTAGGAGGTTTCCGGTGTAATAAAGCTCACGAAACAGCGCACAAGTTAATGTTTCCTTACTGATCACACTGCATGCGCGCGTGCTGAGTGTGCGTGTGCGCGCGATTGGTTGAAAGAAGCAGAGAGAAAGAGAGAGCCTGCAAATCGACTGACTGACTGACAGAGAAAAGAAAGAGAAGGAGAGACTCTATCCTCAGTCTATCTCCATTGATAGACTGAGTGAAACAGACAGGGAGAGAGAGAGAAAGAGAGACCCTGACTGAGAGGTGATGTATGTAGAGAGATGTAGAGACAGTTACAGACCCTGAGTGATATATGTAGAAAGAGACCGAGAGAGACTCTGACTGAGTGAAATATGTAAAGAGAGAAAGAGAAAGATAAAGAGAGGAAGAGAGAGAAAGAAAGAGATACCCTGACTTAGTAATATATGTAGCAAGAGAGAGAGAGAGACTCTAAGAGATATATGTAGAAAGAGAGAGAGAGAGAGAGAGAGAGAGAGAGACCCCGACTAAGTGATATATGTATAGAGGGAGAGAGACTCTGAGTGGTATATGTATAGAGAGAAAGAGACAGATAGAGAGAGAGAGACCCTGACTTAGTGATATATGTATAGAGGGGGAGAGACAGACTCTGAGTAGTATATGTATAGAGAGAAAGAGAGAGGGAGGCAGAGAGAGAGACCCTGAGTGAGTGGTATATGTATACACACAGAGAGAGAGAGAGAGAGAGAGAGAGACCCTGACTTAGTGATATATGTATAGAGGGAGAGAGACAGACTCTGAGTAGTATATGTATAGAGAGAAAGAGAGAGGGAGGCAGAGAGAGAGACCCTGAGTGAGTGGTATATGTATACACAGAGAGAGAGAGAGAGAGAGAGAGAGAGAGAGAGAGAGAGACCCTGACTAAGTGATAGAGGGGGGTTGTGTGTGTTTGTGACTGTGCGCCTCTTCAGCTGGTGCTGCGCGCGCTTCGCGCTTTTTTCAGTCAGAGATAATCTCCACATCACAGCGCATCATGGTTCCTGTGTTCAGTTCGATCTGGAAAGTGAAAAATGGACTCATCCTCCTCTGCACTCCATTTCTTCTCCTTCCTCTACCTCTGGTTATCGGAACGAAGGTACGAAACGCTAACTTTCACTCAGCTTTTAGCGACAACGGGGTGCTGAAGTTAGAGAGACAGCTGTGGGGTGATAGCAGGCTGCTCACTCTGATCAGTGTAAACTTCCCCGCTGCTCTGAACTCATAACCCGACAAACCGATGAAAAGAATGTGATTTATTTTTACTTTACTGATCATTTTGACCTGAATGTTAATCTGTGGAAGCTCGGTGTGTGTGTGTGTGGTTTGAGCAGGCACACGTGGTTGGACAGAGCTGCTCGTACAATAAGAGCTGAGTGCTGATGCGGGATTAAAGCAGCGGTTAAAGGGGAGGTCTGTGTAGAGCTAGCCCCCCAACATGGCAGTGTTTGTGTAAGGGGCTTGTGCGGTGACCACCCTCTGTTCCCCGTAGCACCCCCGTGTTGGCTTTAGTCTTTGTTGGCCTCATGAAACCCTCTTCGCCAGCGGACCGTGGGAACGCAATAACCTGCCTGCCTTTACTGGGATTCACTGGTTGAGCCACTGTATTCTAAAAACTGGGCCTCCATCTGTGGAAGTCTATTGAGTGTCCAAATCTGCACTAGACACCAGGATCAGTGCTGCAAATGAACAACCGAAGCAAGCAAAGCATGTTTTGCTTAAGTTCTCAAAGTTGGCTCCAAGTGACTTAATAACTGAGGGAACTTTGTACCTTTGTGGGGTGTACCTATTTTTTTAGTTTCAAAGTGAGCTACAGCAACCCCAGTAAACCCCACACACGAGTTCTACCTTTGTTAATGTGCCTGTAAAGCAGATCAATGCATTACTTTATTTTTTCATTATCGAAAGCAGGATATGAGGATAGAAAGAGCTTGTTGTTTTTTTTGAGTGACAGGCGACGCTGAGAAGACATGGACCTTGTGGTGACGAACAAGGAATAAATAGGGTTGGAGTTTGGTCTAAACGTTATGCAAAGTGGTGGGGCAGGTTGGGGACTGAGATGTGTTTATTGTAGCACATGTAGTACAGGGTCATAAAGTCACCCTTGATGTGTTAACAGCACGTTCACCGCTGGACTGTCCTGTCTTAGGCAAGTTTGCAACGTGATACGTGACTTGAAAACTTGCCCAGTACCTGCCCACCAAAGGACAACTTCTGAATGAATAATCCACAACTGGGATACAATATTTACACTACATGGAGGTTCTTCAAAGTTTTCTAATGTTTCGTATGTCTCATTTACAAAAAGACCATTAAAGGTTCTTGAAGGGCAGTGGTCCTCAAACTGGTCACCTACCTGGTTAAATTTTTATGGATTTTGTGGATAATAACCATACTTAAAGGACCCACAACAAGTGCATGTTATATTAAAGAGAGCTCTCTATATTAGAGAGAGATCATATGTATTAGGCATGTCATGATCATGAAATTTTAGCTGATGATGCAATTAACAATTTAATTGTCTTTTCTTGTTTTTTTGGGGGGTAAATCTGTGAGTTTCCTTGCTATGTGTGTTTACCCAGTAGTTGTACTAAGTCAATGTGGTATGCACACTCACACTACTGTCTACAGTTAAACAGCATTAGAGTAAAGAATTAAGCAAAGCTAAAATATATCGTATCCATACAGGAAAAAACACATTTCCATTTTTGTTCATTCTTATTTTTCTACATCATTTGGACATAGCAGCGGCCGGTTACATTGTGTAAGATTTTTAAGATGAATGGACCAACAGAAACGTTCCAAAATAGCTTAGAAAACATCTGATTCTATTGACTTAAATTTAAAGTTCAGACAGTTTTTGTTCCCTTCTGTAAAGTTGCCATTGTGGAGATGCATGTTTGTCTTTGGACAATGACGATATATGCAAAAACCCTCGTACTGGTAGCATGGAATCTAAAAATATAATGATCACCTATATATTTAATAAATAAGCATTATTCAGCGCTGCCCTGTAAATGTGTTAGTGCACCAACTTCAACTAAACCGATGATTATAGGAATCAGCTTCAACATAGTGATCATCTTAAATAACTGCAATCATGTCACAGATTTGCGATTAGGCGATCATGCAGTAATTGTGACAGACCTAGTTCAGTACAGGATGTGAAATACATTCATAGTATTAGATGATATTTTTTTACATGTGGAAACACATAGTCTAGATATCAAAACAAATAAATATTGTTTTTATTTTTGCTTATTTCAACCCAGCTACATCCTGGACCACCCCCTGGCCTGTATACTTAATTTTTTCCCATATTTCCAGCCCTTATGGAGCTGAAGTAGGTGTATCAAAGTATTTAAAGCACTAAAATGAACAGAACAGCAGGTGACCTGTAATCTATGGTCACACAAGAAATACACTTTTCTGGCAGACTAAAAGTATTAATAAAAACAAAAGTGCATGTTAATATTTCAATACTTTTTGTGTGCTGTGTGTATGTCTGCTGATCTTTGTGATGTTCTGTCTGTCGGCAGGAAGCTAGCTGTGGATACGTTATTGGGCTGATGGCAGTGTACTGGTGTACTGAGGTGCTGCCGTTGGCAGTGACTGCTCTTTTACCTGTTGTACTCTTTCCTCTGTTTGGTATAATGGAGTCCAAAGATGTAAGTTCTGGACCCTTGTTATGCACACCAATGCTACGTGTCAGTTTAGCCCCTATACATATATGACTGGGCCGTATAACTGTAATAAATCCCTACCAAAAGCTTTGATACACACCACAGTAATAAAACCCAACCAAGGATTTTTATGTGCACAGTGCAGAGTTTATTGTGTCTGTTGCTGGGGTTGTAATATCAGGTGTTTGTGCATGTGTTTGTGCGCTAGGTGTGCATGCAATACCTGAAGGACACAAACATGCTGTTTTTGGGTGGGCTGATGGTGGCCGTGGCTGT
The DNA here is from genome assembly GCA_021613375.1 of Megaleporinus macrocephalus. Lineage (NCBI taxonomy): Eukaryota > Metazoa > Chordata > Actinopteri > Characiformes > Anostomidae > Megaleporinus > Megaleporinus macrocephalus. The sequence continues at coordinate 30,612,524 of CM038717.1, read as the reverse complement.
AGAGCATTGGAACCTGCACAAACGCATTGCACTGCGAGTCCTGCTCATCGTTGGAGTGCGGCCTGCTCTGTGAGTGGCTGGCTTGTACGGCTCAGTAGCTGTTTACACATTTTGTTGGGGCTCTGGTTAAGAGGGCTTGCTAAAAGGATACATGTAAGTGGGGTATAAAATTTGACCATTGGGCTTCGGTTTTGATTCTGAGAGGTTACATTATAATCGACTTAAGGGTCTTCAATAATGCATAAGGCCTGGATTAATATTATTTAAGCCCAATACCAAAAAAAATCTTTCAAAAAGTATCAATATAAAATATTTTATTGTATCATTATGTCATGACTAGTGTTATACATGATAGTTTGTTTACAGTATTGTACCCCGTATTATTTTGAATGTTAATAAACTGAAAACTTTAGGAAACATTAATGTATTAATATGTCAATATGTGTAGCCACTGTTACACCTCTACTATTGTTGTATAGGTATACTATGTTACTGTCTGTATTCCACAAGTATGTAAATAGCTGTGTTCAGTCAAAATTGTACATAACCTAATCTGTTCATTGTGATGATTGATGTTCATTGTGATGATGGAAGTTTACAACCCCTAGTCCATCATATAATATTCTGTATATGTTGCTGTGAAGCAAATAAGGATGTTTACATGGATTTGTATGACTGAAGACCTGAATATGTATGCCAAATGTGATAATTTATCTGAAAAATTAGTGTAGCCACACTCAGTTCAACGGTATCCATTCATACCAATATCTTTATTGGCACACTTGTGATTATAATTATCAGTGCTGTCGCCGTTTATAGCTAAATGAAGTTCTCTTTAAAAACAAGTGTGCTTGCGAAATTGTTTTATATTGCATTTCTACACAGGTTGATGTTAGGCTTTATGGGTGTGACAGCCTTCCTGTCTATGTGGATCAGTAACACAGCCACCACAGCCATGATGGTGCCCATAGTTCAGGCTGTGCTGGTCCAGCTCAACAACACAGCGAGAGAAGATGATCCTCGGCCCATTGCCTCTCAGGAGCCCGAGGAAAAGCAGTCTGATAAACAGGTTGATGGGCAGGGTGAGTGGAGCGGTGTGGCAAAAAAATCACTTGAAACATGAATAACATGCACTTAATTGCGATTTGATCAGCACACTAAGGTAACATGTGGTCTGACTTCTGGACTTTACTGTGAAAATCTACCATTATAACTGTCATAAAATCACAGAGTTGAAATTGTTGATCAATGAGGATAGTTGTAATATGATTACAAAACATTTAGAAAAAGGAATGGGAGTAAAATAGGAAGAAACGGGGGAGTTTAAAGGTCAGGAGCTCAAACAGAGCCTGTCAAACAGAGGGTGAATTCAGACATACACTAAGAAAATAATGTGCTTTAGTAAAATTAAAATCTGTAAATCTCTGTTAGTGGATGTTAAAATATAATTCTGAATATTAAAAATGAATATGACAGATACCCTACTATAATGGGTAATATGAAAGCCTGTCTGTTGCAGATGAACAGTTTACATTGGTTTTACTTGTACTTTTTTCATGTCCCAGACCTTTAGGGCCCATGACAAAGCAGCTTGAGAACCACTAGACTGGTGCAATGACTGTTTTTGGTGTCCATTTTGTACATGAGCGTGTGGTAACACGTCACTCTTGTCTTTTACAGTTGTTCTGAATGGCCTCAGATTTTCCCTGGAATCTGACACTGTGGAACGAAACAGAGAGGCTGATGAGAGGCTGAGGATGTGTAAGGGCATGACGCTGTGTGTTTGTTATGCTGCCAGCATCGGCGGCACAGCTACTCTCACTGGCACTGGACCCAACCTGGTCCTCACGGGACAGATGAGTCAGTAAGTCCCCTGGCTTTTTCCTTGCTTTAGTATTAGTACTAGGGCTGTGTGATTTGGGGAAAGTACACTGTATGGCTGAAAGTTTGTAGACACCTGCTTATCCGGTGTTGGTAGCACTGAGAGAGAGAACTGAGCAACAGGTAGGAGATAGGGTGGTGGTGGTGGGGATCGGTGGTGGTCGGAACGGACAGTACAGAGGGGAATTTATAGGTCCTTCTTCCTAACTGTAGTTGTTCCATAACTTCATTTCTGAAATCAAAGGTATTAATAGCAAGTGTTGCTGCAACAGCAGTCTCTACTCTTCAGGGCAGACTTTCACTAGATGTTGGCACATTGCTGTGTGGATTGGTTTGCATCAGCCACAAGAGCTTTAGTGATGTCAGCCACTGATTTTGGCTGATTAGTTCTGGATCACTTCAGCTCATTCCGAAGGTGGTGCTTTATCACTTTAGAGAGCGAAGATACCCGCCTGTTTTTGGCCAATAAGAACAAATGCACTTGTTCTTACCTCAACTTGCTCACTGAACGTGGTGTCCAGGTCTGCTAGTTCATTGTGGTTGTGTTGTCGTCCACACAGCTTTTTGTTTGTTTTGCAAATGCTAGTAGAATTTCCCAAGCAGGAGTCTGTGTTGACATTACTGGTGGCATGATTTATGGAGACTAAGTATTTGTATCTTTATTTGTCTGAGGTCTTGAACTCTGTCCTCAGGCTCTTCCAAGGCAACCCGGACGTCATTAACTTTGCCTCCTGGTTCGGCTTTGCCTTTCCGAACATGATCATCATGCTCATAGCAGCCTGGATCTGGTTGCAGATAGTTTTCTTGGGCTTCAAGTAAGCTTTATTAATGGAGTCATGCAATTTATTATGATGTTTCTAGTAGTTATTATTAAAAACTTTTATTTGGTATACCGTTTAATTGATTATATTTATTTATTCTAACTTTTTTAATCATAGATAACTAGAAAAAATTATCTTATTCCTGACTTTGTCTCTCCAGCTTCAGAAAAACATGGGGCTGTGGCACCGTGAAGACAGAAAAAGAGATTGCTGCATATAATGTGATTCGTGAGGAGCATCGGCTACTGGGCCCCATGTCCTTTGGCGAGATAAATGTTTTAACGCTCTTTGTCCTTCTGGTGGTGCTGTGGTTTACACGTGACCCAGGATTCGTGGACGGTTGGGCAACACATCTCTTCAATGCTGAAAAAGAGTATGAATCTATGTTTCACAATCCACGCACAACCAAATTTTGCTGTTTAGTAAGCCTCGACTTGTAAATCACTTGTTTTGCTAAATGTCCAGAGCTAAGGTGTGGTCAGCTAGGCTCTGTAAACCAGTATGCCAACTGGAGGTGTTAACACCAAAACTTTTATTTAATAGCTTTATTATTAGAATATGGAAATTTGTACCCTAACTCACTCTTATCTTATCTGTTATTGACCAGAATGTAAGCGTTATTGTGCGTAATTCATGGGTAAATGTTTTATAGGATGTTTGCACGAGTAGGTTTGTGCCAAAAGTGAAGCAATGTACGCTAAAATATCAGGTGTGCTCTGATGCACTTATTCATAATATAAGATCCGAGTGAAAACCGACCTGTTATTTAGTGGAAAAGAGCACACAAACAAAGTAAACACACGTTTCACATCAAACAGTCTGTCCTCGAGGTAAACATGCCTCTGAGTGTGTTGAACGACGAGAAACAAATCTTTGATCTTTAGCCCGGTGCACCTAATGTGTCCTCTCTCGTCTCAGATGATGTGGCGTGCATACCCTTATCTGGGTCAAATGTCCGATGACTTGTGAATGGAGTTTCTAAGAGGAAACTATAAGCAAATAGTGGCTGTGTACATAGCGGTGCAGTTGTCAATAATTCATCATGTTCTCACAGGCTTTTTTTTTACTCTCAGGAGAATGGAACTGAGTTTATCTAGACACAAACAGCTTTTCTCAGTATTTGAAATGCACCAATACTTCCTCACACATGTTTTTCTCAGCATTTGTGAAGATTTCACAATTAGTACACATGCATAATCTAAAGCACATCCTAGATACAAGAATGTCAGAGCACATTTGCTGATAAGTAGTCTTCATTGTGACATTTAGCTCTAATTTTTGACCCTCCTTTAAACAGGTATGTGACCGATGCCACCGTGGCAGTGTTTATAGCTGCTCTGCTCTTTGTGCTTCCCTCTAAACCCCCCTGTCTCTGCAATTGGAGGTCACAGAGCTTTGACACAGGTGAGGTCAAATATCAGCTGTAGGTCAAATATATTATAATATAATTAGGCACTGACTTCAGTAATGTAAGTGTTTGCATTGTGCCTTGTGTCAGGACCTTCAGTGCTGCCCCAAACAATCTGCATTTCTATTATATTTCAACTTTCAGCAAATGTTTTTTGTACTGTATTTAACTTGCTGTATCATAGAACAGAAATGGGCTGCATGTAGGCCTGCATAATTTATCATTTGATAATTGTTGGCCTGATATAAGCCTGCAGTATGCAAATGAGCTACTGACTAATCACTGATTGTTATATAGTGTACTATAAGCCATGTGCTCTGTTTGGCCAAAAACAATAGAGGGCAATATTTAAGAGTGTCATGTTGAGGGTTTACCAACATGTTTTCATATAACGTTGCTGTCCAAAGAAAAACTCCAAAACCTCCAAAAAGGCAGCTTTACAGGAGAGGCCAAAAATATTATTTACTTTTAATATAAGTCAATGGAACCAGAACGCTTTCCAAGTTTTTTGGAGCATTTTCACTGGTCCAGCCGAAAATGTGGATACATGTTTTTCTTTGGACCCTGACAGTATATTTATGTCATATTGTAGTGTAGTAGAGTAACTGTGATTATGGTGATTTGTCTTTGTCATGCACCCTAAATTTAGGGCTAAGCTTGAGGACTATATTGGGAACACAATATGAGCATTCTGAATATATATAAATGCTTGTATGTGTATATCGCATGTTTCCTGTTCCAGTGCCCCAGTCCAGTGAAACTAGATCAGCTTTGCTGACCTGGAAGGTGGCTCAGAAGAAGATGCCATGGAGTATTGTGCTGCTCCTTGGAGGAGGCTTTGCTTTGGCTAAAGGCAGTGAGGTAAAATGCACAGACCTTTCAGTTATGCAATAATGCAAGCAGGTGTTTCTGGGCCATTCCTTGTGGACCATTTATCCTGTTCTGACAGGGACAACACACACTGTACATCAGGGGTATTTAATTATAATTCAGTAAGGTCCAATTAGGAGATTTTCTCAGGCCAAGGTCAGGACCGTCATCATTTCTAATTTGTGTTATGACTCAGTGGTGTATCCTGTTTACTGAAGTAGTCTAGTATCAGCATCTTATACCATCAGCTACTGAAACACCAACACATCACACATACCGTTCAGTATATTTCAGTATATTTACTGTTTAAATGCTGAGCTGAATTAATTATTTTTAAACTGCTAATAAATGTTTTTACTCACTTCAAGTAAAAACAAGGGCTGCATAATAAAAATTGGACAATGTCTAGGTCTGGACCCGGACCACGGTCTGCCTATTAGTTACCCCTGCTATACATAATAAAAACCTATTTTAAGGCAAATACATGTAAAACATACTTAAAGTGTGGTGCTACACTGTAAAACCTAGTAACCAAACTGCTTTTCAAAATTTTATTTGATTAAAATATCAGCTGTAGGTCCCACATCTAAAATCTACTGTTTAAATTAAGCACTGACTTTAGTAATGCAAGTGTTTGCATTGTGCTTTGTGTCAGGACCCTCGCTGTCTCCCAAACAGTCTGTATTTTTTATGTATTCCAACTTCCAGCACATGGTTTTGTACTGTACTGTAGTAACCAAGCTCCTTTTAAAAAAAGGATTTAATGAACACACTTCTCTTTCTGTTGAAATGCCAATGTTTTATGTAATACTCAGCAACTTAAGTAAGCTTTTTTTTATTTTGCAGGAACTATAATCTACATCCAGAACATGAACAAAACTATAGATGTGTCTAAAATGATTGCAAGAGCTCTATAACTTTGAGAACACCCAGAAGTCCTTGTTCCCCAATAACTTAAAATAGTGAAGACATGTCCCCTGGTGTCGAGTTTTATACTATCGCAATATACACTGTACAAGTTATACTTGAATAGAATAAGAATAATAATGACAACAACAACATCACATTTCTCTTTACAGGACTCAGGCTTGTCTTCATGGCTTGGAGAGCAGATGTCTCCTCTTCAGAACATTCCTCCTTGGGCCATTGCCATCATTGTGTGTCTGATGGTAGCCACCTTCACAGAGTGCACCAGCAATGTGGCCACAGCAACCCTGTTTCTGCCTATACTCGCCTCTATGGTACATCCATTCATGTTTCTTAAACATTAACAGTCATCACAGCATTACATCATATGAAGAGAGGAGTTAACAAAAATAAAATGTTTTTTTACCTCTGACTCTCAGGCTAAATGTCAGGTAGAAGGTTTTGCTCACCCACTATCTGTGAACCTTTTGGTAGTGCTTACTACTTGTCTGCCTCTGAGCTTTTGCAATATTTCACTGTGCTTCTTTAGCGGGAGCATTTGAAAAACTACATTGCTTTAGTGTGTTCTTTGAGGTTGCAAAGCCTCTAAAACATGGAAGCACATACATGCACCATATACAGAAATTGATTGCACCAGGTAAACCAACACTACCAATGCAAACCTATTAATACATGCACTGAAAGTCAATTTACTGAAAGTAGCAAATCATCTGCTAAAATATTAAACAAATGTAGTTTTAATTTTACAAATATTTTTTTAAGGATTATTTATTGCCACTGTTATTCCAAAAACATTATCTTAAGGATAAAACATTATTCATATTGTGTTAAATTAGCACTGTTTTAATTAAAAACACAAATCAAATCAAGTTACAATTTGTAATTTTTCATTTCACATGCATTTGAGTGACTAATTTGAGTAATTTGAATTAATTTTCATATATTGTGTTTTGCCACTTGCACCTCTCATAACACTGACCTTACACACTTACAATAGATTTTCTGATTTTCTATGCCATATACAGTGTAGTGCTGTATACCATGGTAATTTACATATTTCCTATTTCATGCTTAAGATAAGCAGCAGTAAAAATGCTTATTGCAAAGTCTATACTACCAGTGTTTTGAGGGGAAGAATGACCAGCAATTACATTTAATTAAGTATTGAAAGATTAACTAGACTACCGAGCACAAAGTAGATATAAAACCATTTGAATGTGAAGTTACCCAATAATAACGATAAACAACCATAAATGCTGTTTATTAAAGCCCAGTATGTTTTTTGTGAGGATTATTTTTATTAAAATAAAATATGTCCTGTCGAGCAACTAGATTTGATAGTTTGGATCAGTATCAGTACTCAGTATCAGCAGATACTTGAAGATCAGGTTTCACTAGCCAATCTGAATGAGAATAAGAGAGTTTGATAAACTACCTGGCCAACACACACACATATGCACACATACTGCACAAAGGGCTTCAGAGCTTGACTGGCGACTCCACTCCCAAGATTCCACTCACTTCTCCAAGCTTTACCACACGGGTTCATCTCTCTAGGCCCCCTCCCCCTCTCTTCTCACCTTTCACCTTTCCTCCTTGTGATTGTGAAGCTTCTGGCATGCACCACCGTTTCTTAATGACGTGAAGAGCGCCCATGAATAGGGAGATTTGTGTGGCGCCGACTCACAGGCCAGAGCTATGAAGATCTTAATATCAGGGAGAGGGAGAAAGAGAAGGTTCATTGAGGCTAATGGAGGGTTTAGCCCCAGCGCCAGCAGGCAGACTCAGTTCTGGCACCAGCATGAAGCACTTGTTCCTCTGTCTGTGTATCACAGGGCTGCAGATGCAGAGCCAGCTCTCGCTTTCCGTGTACTCTCATCGTCTCCCTCTGTCCTTATCCATTTCTGGCCAAGTGCTTTGATTTCATTGTCCCAGGCTGTTTTGGATGACGTCATTAGGCCTTGTTCTACTGGATTGTAGTGAGCAGAGAAGACATTAAGCTCTTAAATCTCATGAAACTCTTGATCTTGGTGCCTTCAGATTTTATCAAGGCAAAAATACAGTGTAATTAGCTATACAGTATTTGAGTGTTTTATAATCTTCAGGTCCACCTTTGGTGACCTGTTAAAGAGGGATTCTACAGATTCTTCAAAATATCTGCACTTTTAAAGTTTTAAAGTGCTTTGATGTGAACTGTGGCATCTAATCAAGTATGAATTGTTCACAACTGTCGTGATAAAAAGCCATTTTATGAAATGGTTATGAATACCCTGCATGATGCTATTAATGACATTGTTCTGTGAGTACTTAGTGTGTTCTTTGAGGTTACAAGGCAACCACAGTGAAGCTGTGCGCCTCTAAAACGTGGAAGCACATACATACACCCTCCCAATGCAAACCTATTAATACATGCTCTAAAAGTAAATTACCAAAAGTAGCAAATCATTTGCTAAAATATTAAACAAATGTAGTTTTAATTTACATGCATTTTCATCACCATTCTTTTTAGAAGAATTATTTATTTTCAGTGTCAACAATATGTAATCATAGCATTTAATCAAAAACACAAATCAAATCCAGTTACTATTTGTAACTTCAAATTTCAGTTCATATGAATTTGAGTGACTAATTTGAGTAATTAACTAGTTATTTTCATATCTTGTTTTTTGCCACTTGCACCCCTCATAATGCTGACTAAAAATATTTTCCATGGTCATTTTCATATTCCCTATTTCACAAAAATATGAAATGTGCCACTTATCAAGTCTGAATTGTTAACAATTGTGGTGATAGAATTTTTTTTATGGTAAATGGGAATACACTGCATTATGCTATTAATGACATTGTTTTGTGATCAGTTTTAGCAAACAATATGAGGCAAAATACTACCCAAAGAAAATTTAATTTTTAGATTTACTTCTATTTTAATATTATCAATATTACATATTTATATATATAAATTGCATAAATAAATAGGTTCAATCCCCATTTTGGACAGTTAAATGACTGTATTTCACTCTAAAACCACTTAAAGCTATATATGTATGTTTGGTTCTTCATTCTCATAACTACTTATAACTACTGACAACTAAATTTGAAACCTGCTGTTTAAGGGTTCCAGCTAAAACCATTTTACTATAAGGATATTGATTCCTCATTACGATTCCACATTTTGTTCTTTAAATTGCAATTGCTAATCAGTTTTCTGATGTATCATAGTATGTCAAAATGATTTCCACAAGTAAACACAGTATGTAGTCAGTGCTAAACACTAAAACTGAGAACTGATTGTTTACTGAGATAGTGGACATATCTATGTTTTATACATAGCTATTAGATTAGGTATTACATAAACATAAAAGACTTTGTACTTTAGGCTCCTTTATGGCATCTTAAATCTATTAGTCTCTAAGATAAATTCTTTGTTTCACACAGATAGAGCTAATTAATTGTTTTTCTTTGGCAGGCCCAGTCCATAGGAATGAACCCACTGTACGTCATGATTCCTTGTACCCTCAGTGCATCTTTTGCCTTCATGCTTCCTGTGGCAACCCCTCCGAATGCCATCGTCTTCTCGTACGGCTATCTAAAAGTCTCAGACATGGTGAGTGCAAGAGAAGTATACAGCAATTTTAAGTAAGCAATAAACTAGCATTTTACTTAAATGTGAAGTAAGTAAATGAATATAACATATTTAATAGCACTTATTAGAACTTTTTCAGAAGTATGAAAAATCTTTACTTTAATATATAAGTTAATGTATTATAATGTTATTAATAGTAATTCTGGACACTTTCTATTAGTCCATTTGTTATAAATTGTTATAAATGACAGCTGGCGTTTTGTTGTTAAACAATTTTAAAGTTTTAAAATTATACCAAGGATGAGCAAAATATGTAAAGTAATACTTTGGAAAGGTTTGATAAAGTATAAAATGATACAATACAGTACTGTGCAAAAGTCAGAGACCATCCTTTAATAATTACATAGCCAATCAAAAAGGCCATTCAGTAGAAGGTAGTTTATTTTTCATACGATTTTTCTAAGAAGCTATTTTTTCTTGACAGGAAGTTTTAATATACTTAGCAAAACTAAAAACAGTGTGTTTATTTAACCCTTTCCAAGCTTTTTCTTGTGGCAACAACCCAGTGTTATTTACAGTTCTCATCTAATACCTGCTTTAACTGCTCAGTTCTCCAGTATAGAGATGGATGGATCAGCGTTTTTGAGACCGATTTCGATCACCGATCCCCTTTCAGCCGATAGCTGATACCGATCGAGGCCGGGCCTGTATGCCATGGCAGGCTACATGCAATTATCTAGCGGTATAAACCCAATAACTTTGCCTGTGGTTCCTTTAGCTCTCTGGCTGTTGCTGCTGCTGTACTGTTCGTACCGGTCGGATCTGGTCTGCGCGGTTTTCTGGGTTATTTGTTTTGTGTTACATACTCACTGTATTCAGCCGTGTGGTGTACTCTTAAGTTCCGCATCAGATTAGTAGTATTAAATGTCCTGGTTCCCCCACGAGACACATTGATTTTACAGATGTTCCAGAACGCTCTGGATGAGTCTGAGTCACATACAGTAACAAACTGCCAGACGGACGACATGTTTTCTATTAGCACATGCAGTACATGCACCATAAACTGTTCTCGCGAGGCCGCCGCTTTATTCAGTCTGTTGAAAATGAAAGGGTATGTATTTCCACCTAGTGGTTCAGATAGGAATTGCAGGGACCTGGCCGGAGGCGGTTTCATGGAGGGCCTCTCTTCATGGATGAAACGCTAGCTTAAAACATAGAGATTAGGCTCATTTGTTTAACAGATCGGCTAAACTGGAGAAATATCGACCAATCACCGATCACATATTTTGATTCAAAATCAGCCGAGACCGATACATAGCCGATTGATTGTTCCAACTCAAAAGTGTGAGTTTTTATAAAATTAGTAAAATACAATTAATTAAAATGGGTCTCCTAACAGAGGTGCATGACAAGATAGACCACCAAACCTGTCACCATTATATAAACAGTACTTAAGCATAGGAGAAAATCAAGCTCCACTCTTATAACACCTAAAACAACACAGGTGAGAAAACAGCTCAACACTATGAGTCTAAAAAGGATGTGTTGCTGTCAAGAGGCTGTTATTGAGAAAAGAAAATAAACAAAAAAGGCAAACAAAGAAGACAGTCCAGACATCACTAAATGTGTTTGAGATTACTTGGAGAGTACATCGTTAGAGGAAAATAGCCCGCAGATTTCTTTGAAAAACTAAAAGCAAGTCTACTCAAAAGAATGGAATCTGTGATAAATTGTGTTGTTGCGTTTTGGCTAGAAATGACATAAATGTAAAGTGGGTAGCACTGTTGCCTCACAGCGAGACAGGCCTGGCTTCGAGATTGCATGCTCTCCCTCCAGGTGCTCAGGTTTCCGGCCACAGTTTGAAGACGTGCCCATGTGATTTAAAGATGCTAAATTGCCCCTCGGTGTGAGTGTGTATGTGAATGTGTATGTCTGTGTCTTGCGATGGACTGGCAGCTTGGTTGAGCACAGGGCAAAGGTGTAAGAATTATTTCCATTCATTACTCAGGTAGAAGTGTAGATACTAGGGTTTAAAAATACTTCTGTAGAAGTTGAAGTATTAACTCAAGCTTTTTACTCCAGTAAAAATGTAAAAGTCCTGCTTTTAAAACTACTTAAAGTATAAAAGTAAAAGTAATGTAAGGAAAAAATGCCATTAAGGACAAAAGCTTAGGCTGCACCACAGGGGTCTATAGTGCACTAGCCCACCTCCCCAAAAACCCCATTCTTCTAAAAGCCATAATGACTATAATGTTAAAATGTTAATATTATTAAATATTAAAATGTTAATGTTGATAAGTTTGGGATGCGCTAGGCTTCCTGTTTCAGCCGCATATACACCCATTGAAAATGAATGTAGTTTAGTACAATGGAAATATATTAAAGATGTTATGTTATCAACAACCTTTACTGGAATGTAAATGTACATGAATAAAAACAAGCTGAAATGAAATAGGAGTAACGAGGTTGTTTTTAAAATGTAAGGAGTACAAAGTAAAAAGTCAGCTGAAAAATAATTACTCCAGTAAAGTATAAATAACCAAAATTACTATTTAAGTAAGATAATAAAGTATTTGTACTTCGTTACTTGACACCTCTGGCACTGGGTTAGGCTTTAGGATCCCCAGTGACCCCAACGGATAAGCGGTTAAGAAGATGAATGGATTAATGAATGTTTCTGAACTTGCACAGTACTGTAAGTCATGAATCTAATCCTCGTGTAAGAATGACCATAAACATTGATAAGATTTTCAGAATATTTTAAATGTAATCTCCATCTTTGTCCTCAGGCCAGGACGGGCATTGTGATGAACATCATTGGTATATTATGCATCACGCTGGCGATAAACAGTTGGGGCCGAGTCCTGTTCGAGTTAGACTCTTTTCCCGGTTGGGCTAACAGCACAGGCCCAGGAGTCTGAGAGAATGGACAACACAGCCAGCAGAGCAGATACACACATACAGCAACGGCTGCCTCCTCCACTGCAATTTAAGCTCAGAAGATGAGGGTACCGCCTTCATCACACCTCTGATGGGTTTCACTGGAGACGCCAGAGTCTTCACCTGCACTTATACACTGTGACAGTGTGACATACATGCAGTGTGTCAGTACCACTGATATATAAATCGATGTACAGAAACTGGAATAAAATTAAATATTGTTTATTACATAAAACCTATCAAGGATACTCATGGAAGCCTACAAGAGCTGGGATCATATTTGTATAAGATTTATATGTGTTTCTATTTATCTGTATGCATTTTAAGGGGTATATATATATATATATATATACATATATAAATATTATTGAAAGTGAAGACAACTCGTTGTAATATAGTGTTTGATTATGTAAAGTACAATATAAGATGAAATTAGACTTAACTACTAAATCAAATGTGATATAATTTTGGTAATATTAAAAACTTTTATGTAACATCTTTGGTTTCCTGTACTTCTGTTTCAACATGAATGCAAGAGGCCAACATAAACTGTGTACAGCAGGGATCTAAACAGGTCCCATTATCATTTCTTTAACAGAATGTCTGTATGGAATATATATTCTTTTAAATAAAATATGATTAGAAGCATGCAAGTTGTGGTGGATGTGAAAAAGCAAATGAAGCCTGCTGGGCAAAAGGGTAAGTGTTGCCCTCTACTGGTGCATAACCAGAAATCAGTTTGTTAAAAATATTGTGCAAGAAAAAGGGCTTCCTATAAAGCGTAGAGATGATTTATTATGTAGTTGCAGAGTTTAAGGATATAACATGCAATTAGTTGCAGTGTAGATGGTTCGAAGTCATTTTAAATCACATATTAAATTATGTTTTCACAGTATTGACCCGCTGTAAGTGTTGAGATATTATGACAAACAAGGGTAAACTAGAGTTGCACCCTTTGAGTATATATATATATATCGTTAGAAGTGTTTATTCTTTTCTGGCTATATTTGTGTATAATGTATGTTTTCTGTTCTCCTGTACGACTACAATATAATAAAATAAAAAATACAATTAAATATTTTTTAAATTAAAGATTATATTTGCATTTTTTATTTAGTTATTTATTTTTGTTTTTTTTTTGTTTTTAATGCCACTACAGAGTAACCAAGTAACAGGAGGTACAAACACAAAATTTAAAAAGCATTAAAAAAAATGAAAAAAGAATAAAAAAACATGTATTCTCGGCGTACATTGAAGAAAAAAAAGGAAAAGGAAAAAAATGCCGGACACTGATCAAAACTAGAAAACCAGAAGTTTATTTTCATAAAATGTGCAACAAGATGGGACGCTGGCTTCAGGAAAAATAACAAAGAAAACAACTAGAAAACGAACTAAACCTGAAACTAAAGAAAACAGAAATACACAAAGCTACCCGTAAACACTACAGAGTAACAAAAGTTGCAAACACAAAATTTAAGAATAAAATAATCATATGTATTCCCGGGTTACATACACAATAAATAAATAAAAATATATTAACTGAAAGATTATATTTACGTATCCTGTCTGCTGTAATCTGACGTCACTAACAACGTCACCGGAACTAGCGTTTGCTGACAAATATGGCGCTCGGCTAGATAACACTTCTATCTCACAATGAGCGAAATATTATTATTATTATTATAACAAATATAGTTTCTTTCACTGCTCTGGTGTACAGTTACGCCGCTGTATTAAGTCGCTGTTCTTGCTGTCCGGCTGTATAAAATGGCTGGAGTTCTGGAAACAGGTTTGTAACAGAGTTTTTCTGGCTGCAGCAGTAGCGCTAACATTAGCTGAGTTAGCTAACTAACTCTGGCGGTTGGTTCGGCTGTTGACTGTGTTAACTGTAATGTTTTGACGCGCAGACAGACTCAAAAATATTTTCTCAAAAATATTCCCGACAGTCTAAACTTGTATTTTCCACACAGAGGAGCAAGCGAGGAACCGCTTTCAGTCCGAGCTGGAGTTTGTTCAGTGTCTGGCGAACCCGAACTACCTGAACTGTGAGTTGTGTTTCTGAAGGAAAGCGGTTTAATTTCATTGTCTGTTAATGTTGAACCCAGTCGCAGTGACTTCACTGCAAACACAGTTACGTTGTGACAGCCGTAAACTCAGGCTTGCTATCAGTTTTCAGCCACGTCTTTCCTCAGATTTACGCCCCACAACGTCCTCAGAAAGTTGGTAACGCGTTATGTTGTGAGAACGTAGTGCTAACGTTGTCACAACCTCCTAGAATCCTTCATACGTTACATTGTATCTGTAAAGAACCCAGTGAATTGGGTTGAAGTTATCAAGTAGAAATAATGTTATTTAGCAGTGACATTGTGACAACCTTGTTCAGACAATGTGAAAAGCACTGCCTTTGAACAAGGTTGTAGCAACGTTATGCGTTTCCTAGGCCACGCTGGTGATATTAATGTCTGAAAGCTGCAATAGAGGAGTATAGAATAAATACGTTCTTATTGTGTGCTATTAGTATGTATAGCAGCTTCAGTCGTTGGTTTTCAATCTATTTGCTTTTTGTAAATGTACTAAAGCAGTTTCCTTAAGGTAGTTAACAGCTTGTTTGAGGTTAAAGTTAGATTCATTGAGAAAAGAGAGATGTGAACAACTGTGCTCGTTTTCCTCTCAATGAGACTGTTGACTGTTCAGGTGTATAACAGTCATTTACAGAACTGAACTGATGTGAAAACAGACGAACTAAGTCCTGTCTGGTGCACAATGTATTACTGCTAATGTATATTCCCTTGCAAAATACTAACCTGTTTAATCCCCCCTTAGAGTGCTTAATAGTCTGGCTTCAATCACATTCTTTATACTCATTATATCTTCCTGCATTTTCCTTGTACCACACTTAAAGTCAAAAAGTCAGGTCAATAGTCCAGTGGCTGTCAGTTAATGGAGATTCTTCAAATTAATTTTTTATTTTACAATTTTTGGGACAAGTCAGTGTGCAGCACAATAACGAGATCTTACAAAACTGAACAGCAATAATGTTTCAATGAGAAATTCCAAATTAGGGAATTTATAACTATATTGATAATGATTTCTAGTAGGGCCTGTGCTGTTGGCTAGCTTTTAAAGCATTTGAAATAAGCATATTGCGTCGTTCATGAAGCTGAATTTAGCTTTTATTCGCTTTAAATTCCAAAACAAAGACACTGAGATTGAAGGTGAAAAGAAGTCGACTAAGGAACGTGCTTTACTGCTGAGATAAAGCTGGCTTCATATTCAGATTTCTTTCTTCCATAGCTCAAATACTTGAAACTTGCAATTTATCGTCATCCAAGACAAGCAGCCACTACTTCTTTATTATTAGAGATGTTTGCTTTTTGGAAAACCACAAAACACACTTGATTGAGACGTAGAGAGCCCAGCACTGTTTACTTCTCTGATCTAAAGAAAACAGCTATAGCATTAAAGGGTCATGTGCCCTTTTGTCATATTGTCAGACAGAAGTACACAGAATACCCGTGCATGTTATGGTGACCACTCTTAATGCTGTAGGAAAGCGCAGTGCATTTTAATTACCCTGGTGTCGTCAGAGAACGAGTTTGTATGCCTGTATGTACATTTAATGTTGCATGTTGCCAGTACAGGTTTGTGTGGAAATCTGCCTTCAAACTTCACTCGAGTTTTCATGCCTGAAATAATTATATGTCTTAAAAAAGACCAGACTGGTCTTAAACTGAATACATAAGTCACTACTTGTTTTGTTTTTGCAGTTCTCGCTCAACGAGGATACCTGAGAGAAAAACCTTTTGTAAATTATCTTAAGTATTTGCTTTACTGGAAAGAACCAGAATATGCCAAATTCTTGAAGTAAGTGTTCATTACATAACCACTTTTTTGGCATTAAGCCTTTGTTTACACTACTTAAAAAAAAAAATAAACTCAGCAAAACATTTCCTGCATTTTTTCTAGGTATCCCCACTGCCTGCACATGTTGGAGCTGCTGCAGTACGAGCACTTCCGGAAAGAACTGGTTAACGCTCAATGTGCCAAGTTCATTGACGAGCAGCAGATCCTGCACTGGCAGCACTACTCACGCAAACGCACGCGCCTTCAGCAAGCTCTCGCCGAGCAACAGCAACAACAGCAGCAGCAAGCACCTCCTCACGGCAATCCTGCCTCCAAATGAAGCCCCTACATTAACTGGAGATGTGAATTTGTTCCAGGACTCATGTCGCTTTATCAAGACATTTGTGTAAATAGTGTAAACTTTCACCCTCTTCTTTTCTTTCCTTCTTCTTTTTCTTCTTGTGTGATGCCACTGAAGGTAGAGAGTGCAAAATTTAGACCTGCAGTTTTGATTGTTTCAGTACGAGACTCATAGGATCCAGACAGGTTTGTATACTTTCACAAAATAACACCGAAATTAAAGTAAATTTACTGCTTAAAAGTCCCATGTTCTGCATTTTCTGTTTGAATAAGGAATGTGTGACTAAACTGCCATGGGTGAGTCTGTTGGGTTAGTTGGATTGTTCAGTGTCTTTTTGTCATTCATTAAAAAAAAAGTTTTTAAATTTTTGTATAAAAGCTTCTACCTGTGCTTTTTGTTTTGTTTTGTGCTTCTTGCGTCAGAACCAGGTAATTAATTGAGGTAACAAAGACAACTCGGAGAAGATATGCGGGTTTTTGTTTTTGGCCCGTTGTGTTCTTGTTCTATTCATGGTATAGAGTTTGTTGGCTGAAATGCTTATAAATATTTCTAGACCATCATGACTGTCATTAGTCAAAACACTGCAGTGTAAATGTAAACAGGCTGCAGTGATATGCAAATCATTAAATCCCTATATTTGCTTGAAAATGGTACAAAGACAACATATCGAGTGTTAAAGCTGAAAAATGTTCTGTATTTCTATGTATTTGATGCCAGTAACACTTCAAAGAGATTTGAAAATGATCTTTTTAATGATGTATGGTTTTGGGAGCTACTGGCAGTCCAGCACTAGCTGAATAAAGAGAGGAAGATGGGCAGTAAGGAAAAAACTTTTCTGATATGTGGTCAGGAGGTGTGTTATGTAAGGCTTTATAGGTACTTTCTAAGTAATACGGAGGGACACGTTTAACATGTGTGCCAAAGGATCTTCACTCTGCACTCTTAGGACCTCTTACCTAAAACCATGAATCATTTTCAGTGTGTCGCCATACTCTGCACAATTCTGTCACATATTACCTTCATACTTGTTAATGGTTAAAGCCTTAACACAAGCTAAGATGAGTGTCTGGGTTTTTGTATCTTTATTAAAATCAATGTTTCTATGTAGTTACCTTTTCATAAAAGGTTCAGTTGGCATGCTGAGTATCTCCTCATAAACCAAACACTACAATTAAAACATTAAAACACAAAATGTTACACAATTATGCCCAGCAGTATAAAGCACCCATTAATGATGTGGTCCAGTATTGTTTAGAGGGGACATGTAAATAAAAAGCTGTGATGTAAACAGAGTAATTCAGAATGGTTTGCTATGTAATACAGTTTTAGATTAACTTGAAAGGGTCTGAATTTGTTCATGGTGGTGGGAGGTGCATCTATGAAACCTTGCTCACACAAACATATTCCATACCACATGCCGCCTGATGTCATTGTCATATAAAAGATTGCCTAAAATCTATTTTATTTCATTTATGTATAATCAGTTTATTTTAATCCATTCATGGTGAATGGATACATACAGGACGCTGTATGGTTGAATAGACCCTTATTTAATATCATTAACATTTCATATAAAACCTCATAATACACATGCAGGTTAATTGCTGGTCATAGACGGGGTGACCCCTGGTTCCCATCATCACTGTAATGAAATTAAGAGTTTGTAAGGTTCTCTACAATAAGCACTTTTACATCAAACCACTCAGAGGAAATCTGATAACATCAAAAACACTGAATTACACGTACATTTTGAAAATAAAAGTATTTTAAAAGTTTTTTTTAATGTAAAGAAATATTAATTATATAAATAAGTATAAACAAACCAATAAATATCATACATAATTACACAAAGTTAGTCAGAATTGTTCACAGTGGTGGTGATGGGAGCTAGCTATCCAAAGCATGTAATAACTTTAAAGCAGCCCCACAGAAAGCTCCTACACAAGACGGTTGTAAAAATGTTACCTGGTGCCTGCTTGCCTTGTTGTTTCCGACAGTTTTAACCAATTTTTTAAACAAATTTAAATCTATTCACGGTGGAGAGGTACGTAGAGATTCCCAAAGAACAGCCCTGCACAGCCATGGTCCACATATGAATCACTTGTGTAAGTTTTCACTGGTGGTTTTGGATTGTACACGTTGTGACAGCTGGCCCCCAAAACCACCAGTGTACAGTACGTTTACCTGCAACACAGCTTTCCACATGAATGACTGTGTTTACATCTCAGTGACGGAGTTAGACACAAGTTTTCTGGGCCTGTTCTGGAGTTTAGCCTCCTCAGCGCCTTCACTAGCGGGTTCACAGCCCGCCAGCGAGCTTACTGCGCATGCGTTATAGGAAACAGCGCCCCATCTGGCCGTCATCACGAGCTCGTCCTCGTGGCTCGTGCGGGCGGGACGGGGATCCTCGTGGCCCTTTAACGCAACCTGAGCGGACTGTCCAGCTATGTGTTATGTAACGCCCTCATGGAGTCTCTCGAGCTCTGTTACGGACGCCCAAGGAAGAGACACGTTATGTAAGGAGAACAATTCTCGTTAATGTTTTGTGTAAAGTTCACCTGTCCGCCCTGGTCAGAGCGTAGTAGTGGTCAGTCTCCCTCCGCTCGAGCTCAGACTCTCTCTCACCGGGGCAGCGTGCGGAGGAATGGACGCCAAAACAGAAATCCAGTTAAACGGAGTCTCAGCGGCGGGAGACGCAGACGCGCAGGACAGCAGCTCTCAGTGTGGAGGATGTGCGAGGAGGGTTCGGAGCTGGATACCGGCGAACTACAAAGAAGAATCTGTCCAGTTGCTGAAGTTAGCTGGACCTGTGGTACGAGAACCGCAGCCAGTGTTGCGCTGCTGTGTTAACTGCAGTCTGATTGTCTAACGGTTCTAACGGTTCTAACGGTTCTCAGCCAGGTTAAAAGCAGTAACGCCACCTCTCAGCATTTTATATAAACACTGTAAAATGGCTAATATGTATATACCCTCTTCTCTTGCCTTCTTTCTTTCTTTCTTATGTTCTTTTTTTGTTCTTTCTTCCTTCCGTCCTTCTTTCTTTCTTTCTTTCTTATGTTCTTTTTTGTTTTTTCTTCTCTTCTTTCTTTCTTTCTTTCTTATGTTCTTTTTTGTTTTTTCTTCTCTTCTTTCTTTCTTTCTTTCTTTCTTTCTTTCTTTCTTTCTGTTTTCCTTTTTCCTTTCTTTCTTTCTTTCTTTCTTTCTTTCTTTCTTTCTTTCTTGTTATTTTTGTTCTTTCTTTCTTTCATTCATTCTTTTTTGTTCTTTTTGTTTGTTTGTTTGTTTCTTTCTTTCTTTCTTTCTTTCTGTTTTCCTTTTTCCTTTCTTTCTTTGTTTGTTTGTGTGTTTCTTTCTTTCTTTCTTTCTTTCTTTCTGTTTTCCTTTTTTCTTTCTTTCTTTCTTTCTTGTTATTTTTGTTCTTTCTTTCATTCATTCTTTTTTGTTCTTTCTTTCCTTCTTTCTTTCTTTCTTTCTTTCTTTCTTTCTTTCTTTCTTTCTTTCTTTCTTTCTTACTTTTGTTCTTTTTTCATTCTTTGTTCCTTTATTCCTTTCCTTTTTCTTTCTTTTTTTGTTTTTTTGTTCTTTCTTCCCTTCATTATTTCTTCCTTCTTTATTTCTTTCCTTTCTTTCTTTCTTTTTTTCTTTTCTCCTTTCTTTTGTTATTTTTTGTTCTTTCTTTCTTTCTTCCTTCCTTCCTTCTTTCCTTCCTTCCTTCTTTCCTTCCCTCTTTAATTTCTTTCTTTCTTTCTTTCTTTCTTTCTTTCTTTCTTTCTTTCTTTCTTTCTTATACAGTAATATCAATAATAGGAATTCACTTCACATGTATTTGTACTGTTTAAGAGATTGGAATATTTTCTTTAGTATTCTTAATATCTCTATTTCTTGTTACATTAGTCTATATACAGTAATAACCTGTAGATTTAAATATTATATATGCTGTATTGTAGGTATAAATCTTGTAAACTAGATCATCACCATATATTTTTAGACCATTTCTAGTATTTTGTGCATTCCGGATATTAACGTCACTATAATTTCTTGCTGGTTCTCTGAGTCAGCTCTCTGAGTCATTTCACAGCCATCTACTACCTTGTTCATCACACCTGGCACATCGACAGCACTTTTTATAGCTTCCCGGCAATTAAGTGAAATCTGTGAAGAACCAGGGTTTTATTAGTTTTATGTTTTTTCTGCAACAAAATAGTTTTTACTTCATTAAAACCAGTGACTGCAAACCTCAGACAGAAAAGTGTATATAATTACTATAATAAATCCACAGTGCGTACATGATTAATATCAGATAAGAAGAAAAAACCCAGGAAGAACCGGTACCTGCTATCCAGTAGCTTATTGGGATTCAGCTCTGACTGCTTTCTCCTCTCCTGCAGTTTATTTCACAGCTGATGATCTTCTTGATCAGCTTCGTCAGCACTGTGTTCTGTGGACACTTGGGGAAAACAGAGTTAGCCGGTGTAGCTCTGGCCATAGCTGTGAGTAAAGCTCAGATTCTTCAGCGTAAAGTTTCTGATTGGTTTTGTTTGTGTAGGTTGTTGATCATTGTTTGACTTTCTTCTGCTTGGCAGGTTATTAATGTCACAGGTTTGTCCATCGGCTTAGGGCTGGCATCAGCATGCGACACGCTTATTTCTCAGGTGAGCTTTCTCACATGGTCTCTAGTGATGGTGTATTATTGCATTTGGGAGGAGAGAACAGTGTTCTGTGGTTATGTAGGTTATTAACACACTCCAGTTTTACCTCTCTTAAGGTCTCTCTGATCCCGTTTGTGGATGTTATGTTTTCATGATGTGATCTCTCTGCAGACGTATGGCAGTAATAATCTGAAGAGGGTTGGGGTGATCCTGCAGAGGGGCATCCTCATCCTCCTGTTAGCCTGTTTCCCCTGCTGGGCCGTGCTTATCAACACGGAGCCCATCCTGCTGGCCGTCAGACAGAGTCCCAGAGTGGCCAGGTACGTGCCGCACTATGACTATTCACCAGTTACTTCACCAAAGTCCATCTGCATTGTACTGGCCATCACCATAGACAGTAGTTCTGATGTTGCATAATAGAAGTCAATGGGCAGATACTTAATATTTTAAATAAACTTTTAAAATAGGTTCATTGAATATGTAATCCTAGAACAGCTACACTCTAATAGTGAGGCTTTAGATGTGACAGGCGTGAAAACTTTACAGACTTTACAGTTTTATTTACAGATACTTTTAACTGAAGCACTAATGGAAGTGTCCTACAGAAACATGGTAATATATCGTCGCTGTCCAGCGGAAAGCAAATGTGTCCATATTTGACGAATTTTATTTTTGTACATGATTTGATTGAAGCAGCCACTGTTAACGTTGTGTAAAAACTCCATGATGAATGGACCAATAGAAAAAAAGAATTCTGGTTCCATTGACTTACATTAAAAGTGAAGAACAGTTTGGCCTCTCCTGTAAAGTTGCTATTTTGGGGATTCTTGTTTTTTGTTGGACAGCAACGATATGTAAATATTGTAATTATGTCCAATTGTAACAATTTTGGATATTTTCAAAAGAAAACCAGGCAGTAAATATCAAGAAAACAAGAGAATTCTTTAATGAAGTTATTGAACAAAATCCTACATGTATGCTGTTAAACAGCTACCATAGTTAAATGATAGAGAGACTATCACTTTAAACACTCTCTCTCTATACGGTTACCCCAGCGGTTGCTCAGCGATGCTTTAAGGAAACACAGTCCTGATTAGCTCAGATCACGATAAGGTATCCCTTTAATGGTATTTGGACATATATTTTCATATGTATTTGTATGTGAATTATTGACGTCCCCATAATTCACATGATATTTGTTTCCCCTCTCCAGTCTTGCGCAGCTGTATGTGAAGATATACATGCCTTCTCTGCCTGTGAGTTTTACCACATCCATATTTTTGCACACATATCTCAGCAGATCAGTAGTCGTGACTTCTCTTCTTGTGACTTCCCTGTTTTGCATATCTCTCTAGTCAGTGTTATTCTGTCTGCTTGCTTTTCATGCTGCAGGGCTGGTAAATCTGAGGATGTCTCCCAAATATGAAGCTGTAATTAATTTAATATGCAGGTGTTACTTCAGCTGAATCTGCCATGTAAACGTTGTACTTTACTTTTCTCTTCAGGCTGCTTTTATGTATCAGCTGCAAGGTCGATACTTACAGAATCAGGTAACAACTTCACACACATGAATGTAGTTTCTTGAGACTATATAATATAATCTGGTTAGATATAATAGGTTAAGTTACATATGACAGAAAGGCCTGATTGATACTGATTTTGAAGCTGTGAAAATCATCCAGTACGAAATATAGAAACTACTGAACTTGAAAGTAAATTTTATCTTGTTAACTCATGTTCATGTCAAATATATATACATATGCCAGATCTAATAAAAGACATAATTCTTGTTTCTTTCAAAGTGTAGTGACTTTTGTCTGCTTCTAAACAAACATACACACACACACACACACACACACACACATATATATATATATATATATATATATATATATATATATATATATATATATATATATATATATATATATATATATATTATTGGTGTTCAATGAAATCATGTATCTCCATTTTTGTCCATTTTTGTTTTTCTACATCATCTGAATATGACTGCTCCCATTTGCATTGTGGGAAAATTTCATAATGAATAGACCAATAGAAACGTTCCAAAACATCTTGGAAAAAATTCTGGTTCCACTGATATATTGAAAGTAAAGAAAGAAAGTTTTTGTTCTCTCCTGTAAATTTGCTCTTTTGTAGCTTGTTTTTCATTGGACAGCAACAATATAAATCTGTATGTGTGTGATATTTATGAATCATGTTTTATATAAGTTTAAATTAGTATATAAAGTTTAGTATATACTACTACTTTACACTGTATATATATATTTATTTTCAATGTAAGTCTATGGAACCAAAACTCTTTTCCAAGCTATTTTGGAGCACTTCTATTGGTCCATTTATTTCGAAATTTTCACACAATGTAAACTCTACATCAAAAAAAATAAAAATAAAATTATATATATATATATATATATATATATATATATATATATATATATATATATATATATATATATATATATATATATACTGTGGAAATTTTATGATGAAAGGCTCAATAGAAATGGTCAAAAACAGCATAGGCAGCATATACATTAAAGGTAAAGAAAGTCTTTTGTCTAATATCTGTCCAATTCTGTTACCTGCCATCGCTACATGTTGCTACATTATGTAACAATCTGCATAACTCACACTCTGCTCTTCTTTAGGGCATCATATGGCCTCAGGTTATTACAGGAGCTGCTGGAAACATCCTGAATGCTGTGATAAACTACATCTTTCTTCATTTGCTTCATCTGGGTGTAGCGTGAGTCATTTTACTTTAGTTTATGTCTAGAAACGTGTCACTTGATGCATCCTCCTTATTATTAGACACCAAAAGTTAAGAGGATATAATTCTGTTATTTTGTTTGTTGCTTTTGTGAAATCTTTATTTCTTTCTCATCCCACAGTGGTTCTGCTGCAGCAAACTCCATTTCTCAGTGTTCCTTGGCTGTGTTTCTCTACGTCTACATCCGCTGGAAGGGTCTACACAAGGCCACCTGGGATGGTGAGTCAGCAAAATCTGTCTCGGCCATTAAACCCCACACTTGTATCCCGTTTTTGTGTTTTGGAGAGTAATTAAATAACATGTTCGCAGTGCAATTGAAATGACCTGCTCCAACAGGATGTGAAACATTGCTTCTCACATAGTCATAAGGTTTGGAATTCACGTAACTAGTCTGACTCAGGCCAATTATATTAGACCCCTCAGAGTTTCTTGTATTGTTTCACCAGGTTTACGTTATTTAGTCAGGTAAATATAAGTAATATGTAACAATGTGCTTTGTCCTATTTAATATTTTACCAGCTTGGTTTACTTTGTGACTTTTTTATTTTATAATCTGAAGGGGGTCAATTAGTGCATGACTGGACTATGTAAGAAACTCAGTGTAATTCCATAAGTATATTTAAACGAACACTACTTCTGTTTTTCAGCCTAGTCTTTATCCACTGCATCAGTATCCTAACATCAGTTAGCACAGTCTTTAATTTTTACATGTTTTTCAGGGTTTAGAGAAGATCGGAAAGCCTATAGACGTATATGCTTTACTCTAGGGCAGTTGCTGAATCCATGAATTAATGTTTCAGTTATTTGAATTTATAATACACTTTATAAAAGGTCGTAGGCTCTAACATCACAACTGAGACAGACAGTAAGGCATTTGCATTCAAGAACCATTATTATGAAATTGGATCCAACATTTCATGCAAGTTTTGGAGATTGTAAAGACGTTTGACATCTGCTCATTGTTTTCTATTAAAAGGGATTAAAAGGGATTTAAATATTCAATATTATTGTTATTGTCATCAACTGTATGATACAGATTTAGCTGATAAACAGTAACAGTTCACTTATTTTCACTTAGAAAATCATCAAAACGTCACATTTATATTAATTTCCATTTCCAATATTAATTTCATTATCAGCCATTCAGTAATATTATTGTTATTTATTCACATCTTTAATTACAAAATTACAACTAATATGTGTAACTTAATAACTTTGCTATTCAGAAACAGGACTAAATGCCTTTCTTTAATGAAACTTTCCCTTTATTTATGTTATCCACACATTTACACCCACAGGCTGGTCTCGAGACAGCCTGCAAGAGTGGGGCGACTTCATCCGCCTGGCCCTACCCAGCATGCTAATGATGTGCGTGGAGTGGTGGACCTATGAGATCGGAGGATTCCTGGCAGGTCTGGAATCTTCTCACTTCGCATTCTTTTAGCTTTTTCACGTCTCTATGAGCCGATTCTACATTTGATATGTTCATCATTGTTCATTGTAGGTCTCATCAGTGAAGCTGAGTTGGGGGCCCAGTCTGTAATCTACGAGCTGGCCACAATTGCATACATGGTAAGACACTCCAGTGGACTAGATTTACTGCTAACAACTTGAATTTAATTTTCAACAGTGCTTGCATGTCTACTCACAGCCTTAACCATCGCCAAGAAAATTATCCTCATGAGCTGGATATCAAAAAACACTACCACTATCAATCACTGGAAACATCTATAGATCGTATACCTTTGGAAAAAAATCTAATAAAAATCACTCCATACACTCTGGACACCAATTATTAACCTCCTTCAACAGTGACCAACCCACCTAACCAACTCCACTGTACACACAGGTATACTGAAATCCAGTACCAAATACAACACCACTATACATAACAACAGCAAATAACCCTCTCTATGCAGACATACACACACACATTGATTCCTGTCTTCTTTCCACTTCGAAATACTACTAATACAAACCCTTGTTATCTGTTTTCTTACTATGTTGAGTATGTTGTGTGTCTTCTTTATTTGTTTGTTTGTTTTATTTGTTTTTAGTTTTTTTATGTTTGTTTAAGTGGTAGCAAAGTCCTATATAGACTGCTGTGCGACAGTCTTTAATATATATATAATATAATATATATAATATATATAAATATATTGTAAATAAAAATATCATCTAAATAGTCCTTCAAAGAGGGGGGTGATGGCAGCGAATTCATATAACTACTGTTGTACAGCTGTCTTACATATTAAATGAACCTTTTTTACAGAATTTATACAAATAATTTTATGAATATTTAATAAAGAGTAAATAGAAGACTTGGACAAATACCTAAACTTTTGTTTAGCTGCTTTCTACAAATTGAGTGGGATTTGTGATTTCAGAGGAAGATTAATCCTCTCTTAACAGTCAGCATGAGCAGAAATGACAAAATGCTGGTCTGATGTTCCTGTAGAAGCTGTGAGGTAGCTCTGACATGTGCCCTTATTATCTGGTGCTGCTCAAACTGTTTAAGTGCCTCTTTGCTGACCAATGCAGGACAAAGAATGAAATGGTTAATAAACAATACCAGTATGACACATTTTGGGTGTGCCTTAAAACCTAGTGAGTGTCTAGGTAGGCTGTCTAGGTAGTCAGCTGTTTAAGTAGCAGTGTTCTCTCCTCATCTCTCCTCATAAAACAGATTACTGAGACGCTCTAGTTAGAGAGAGACTGCGTCACGACTTGTTCCCGCCCACTGCATGTGACTGTGTTTTAGCTAGTTGCTAAGATATGGGCCGTCATCCAAAACAATAGCCCAAGGCTTAAAAATCTGCTAGCATAAATGCTAATGGCTTGAGTATAAAACTGCTAAATGGTCTTTGTTACAATGTTATAATCAAAATACTGTTTTGTGTGATTATATGACAAAAAACACATTAAAACACCAGAGAAAATCGAAATAACTTACAATTGAAGATGACTTCTTCGCTAGTAGCTCCACTTTTGTCTGCCCGCGTAGCATCATAAGATTGCCTTAGCGGCTGAGGAAGAATTCAATGCTACCTTAAAATCAGAGCAAAATATGACGCCTCAGTAGACAGCATGTTAAAGGTATCTAAGTATTGGGACAGCCTACATATCGGGAGCGCATACTATGACGTAAAATGCTGTCTATGTAGGCAGCTCACTAGGTAATGAGACACACCCAATATTAATGTCTTCTGAAAGATTTCCTAGCATTTAGATGTAAATGGTAACAAACAGCATAAGCTGTAGCTTCTGATGGGCTACCAGTAAAGCTGTAGCAACATTGTAAAGAGCAGAAACATTATAGTTACGTTAATAAAGGTCAGTTAAACCCAGTCGTGTTATTGCAGGTGGTGTTTCAGATCTACCCATACCACTGGACATAAACTAGTTACAAGAGTCAATCGTTTCAATTTGTGTAGAAAAAAAGAGAAAGCTGTCTTGTTGGGTTACGAGTTGTTGGGTTACGTGTCATTGTGTTACATCTTTGTTGGCCATCATATGACGCACAGTAAGAAACACAACACAAGAATTATTTCCACTATCCACCATTTCTTCAATACCACTAATGTCCATGGCCGGCGAACGTAGTGTATCACAGTTTTGAGGAAGCTCATTAAAGTACTGAAGTAGAAAAGAGCAAAAGCCAGAGTTTGCATGTTTTGTAACAGCAAGAAAGTAGAAATTTAATCTGTTTTTTGTTGACGTGAAGTGACTACAAAGTTCTACATGTCTGTTTTCTTACTCCCACCCAAGAAATCATCTTTCTGTTTAGATAAGAGATTTTATAACAGGTAGTATCCTGTTACACTAGCTAAACAGTGTAATGTTGTCTTGTCTTGTCAGTCACGAGTGCATTGGCAACTCTTCGTCTTCAAGTTAGAGCGCTTATGTAAATGATTGGGAGAAATACTGAAATCTGTAACTTTAAGGTTAAAGTAGAGGCGGGTTATGACGTGGGAGGACTGAACGCCTGACGTATAAAAGTGTTTTATCTCCGATGGATTATTACATGGGTATAGTTAATAAAGTTTCAGTATACTACAAATTAACTTATTAATACATCTCTAAACACTAGGTATGACTTGCGTTTCTTACAAGGCGTTTTGGTCTGTTTCCTGTCAGTTTCCTCTGGGATTTGCAGTGGCAGCCAGCGTGAGAGTTGGGAATGCTCTCGGAGCTGGAAACACGGAACAGGCCAAACTCTCTAGTAAAGTATCCCTGATGTGTGGACGTAAGTGGAAAATGAACTTTCAGTTACTACTGAATCACTATGTGCTGTACTGAGTCTGTTCTTTCTAGTTAGTAATGGTGCTGGTATTTAATTTTGATGTGTAGTGTTAATGTAGATTCTCAGTGTTCTGCTTATCTTGTAACATTGTGTCATGCTCATTCCTTGTTTGTCTGCTTCTCCCTTCTTGGGTACCCACTTTAAGGGACGACCGTGCACCGAGAGCAGGGGTATTTAATTAGAATTCAGTAAGGTCCAGTTAGAGGAGATTTCCTCAGGCCAAGGTTCTGACCGTCATCATTTCTAACGTGTGTTATGTTTCAGTGGTGTATCCTGTTTACTGAAGTAGCCTAGTATCAGTATCTTATATCATCAGCAACTGAAAGAACAACACATCACACATACTGTTCAGTATATTTCAGTTTATACTCAGACTCGCTTTATACTCAGACTCTCTTTATACTCAGACTCGCTTTATACCCCGACTCACTTTATACTCCGACTCACTTTATACCCCGACTCACTTTATACTCCGACTCACTTTATACCCCGACTCACTTTATACTCCGACTTGCTTTATACTCAGACTCACTTTATACTCAGACTCGCTTTATACTCCGACTTGCTTTATACTCAGACTTGCTTTATACTCAGACTCGCTTTATACTCCGACTCACGTTATACTCAGACTCACGTTATACTCAGACTCACTTTATACTCAGACTCGCTTTATACTCCGACTCGCTTTATACTCCGACTCGCTTTATACTCAGACTCGCTTTATATTCCGACTCGCTTTATACTCCGACTCGCTTTATACTCAGACTCACTTAATACTCCGACTCGCTTTATACTCAGACTCGCTTTATACTCCAACTCACTTTATACCCCGACTCACTTTATACTCCGACTTGCTTTACACTCCGACTCGCTTTATACTCCGACTCGCTTTATACTCAGACTCACTTAATACTCCGACTCGCTTTATACTCAGACTCGCTTTATACTCCAACTCACTTTATAACCCGACTCACTTTATACTCCGACTCGCTTTATACTCCGACTCGCTTTATACCCCGACTCACTTTATACTCCGACTCGCTTTATACTCAGACTCGCTTTATACTCCGACTCACTTTATACTCAGACTCACTTAATACTCCGACTCGCTTTATACTCCGACTCACTTTATACTCCGACTCACTTTATACCCCGACTCATTTTATACTCAGACTCACTTTATACCCCGACTCGCTTTATACCCCGACTCACTTTATACTCCGACTCGCTTTATACTCAGACTCACTTTATACCCCGACTCACTTTATACCCCGACTCGCTTTATACTCCGACTCGCTTTATACTCAGACTCGCTTTATACTCAGACTCGCTTTATACTCCTACTCACTTTATACCCCGACTCGCTTTGTACTCCGACTCACTTTATACCCCGACTCGCTTTATACTCCGACTCGCTTTATACTCCGACTCACTTTATACTCCGACTCACTTTATACCCCGACTCACTTTATACTCCGACTCGCTTTATACTCAGACTCACTTTATACCCCGACTCACTTTATACCCCGACTCACTTTATACTCCGACTCGCTTTATACTCAGACTCACTTTATACCCCGACTCACTTTATACCCCGACTCACTTTATACTCCGACTCGCTTTATACTCAGACTCGCTTTATACTCCTACTCACTTTATACCCCGACTCGCTTTATACTCCGACTCACTTTATACCCCGACTCGCTTTATACTCCGACTCGCTTTATACTCCGACTCACTTTATACCCCGACTCGCTTTATACTCAGACTCGCTTTATACTCCAACTCGCTTTATACTCAGACTCGCTTTATACTCAGACTCGCTTTATACTCAGACTCACTTTATACCCCGACTCACTTTATACTCCGACTCACTTTATACCCCGACTCACTTTATACTCCGACTCGCTTTATACTCAGACTCACTTTATACCCCGACTCACTTTATACCCCGACTCACTTTATACTCCGACTCGCTTTATACTCAGACTCGCTTTATACTCCTACTCACTTTATACCCCGACTCGCTTTATACTCCGACTCACTTTATACCCCGACTCGCTTTATACTCCGACTCGCTTTATACTCCGACTCACTTTATACCCCGACTCGCTTTATACTCAGACTCGCTTTATACTCCAACTCGCTTTATACTCAGACTCGCTTTATACTCAGACTCGCTTTATACTCAGACTGCTGCATCTCACTTCGTACCTTGCCAGTGTGCACGCTGCACTTCAGAATCTGGACAGATCTTTTTTTTTTTTTCTTTTTTTTTTCTTTAGGTTGTTATTATTATTATTTTTATTTTTCTCTCTCATTGATATGATCACTCTTCATCCATGTTAAAATAAAAACAGTTGTTCACAAAAAAAAGAATCTGGACAGATCTGATTGGCTGAGAAGTGCCTTCAGAGATCTTACGACGCACGTGATTGGTCTGTGAGGTTACTGCGCCGCAGAGCCCGTATACCGTAAAGACAGGAAAAGTTGTGCCCCTTAAAACAAACACTGTCAGAATTAAATCATTCTCAACAGTTTATCGTTTTGGGTCCGCATTAGACAACGCCTGGGTCCGGATTCGGGCCACGGCCCGTCTATTAGTGACCCCTGACCTACAGTATGTTTGTTTTGGTTTCCATCTTTTCCCTGGCTCCATCCTATTGTTATACCTCACACCTTTGTAGCTCCTCCCTTTCCCAGGTGCTCCTTTGTCAGTCCTTCTGCCCAAATACGCCGTGTTTGCTCCCACTGCTGCTTTGCGTTGTATGTATTGTGTGGTTTGCTTGTATGCTGTTGTTAGATTCTGTGGGTTTGTTTTCTGAGTAGCTTTGTCTCTTTGTTGTTCTTCATGGACTTTCCTGCAACTACCATGTCTGTTATCTTACATTAACTTGGAATTTTAAAAAAAAAAACACCTGCTTTACTTGCCAGGATGTTACAATAGTAAAGCACTTTGAAATTTTGTGACAAAAGGAAATTTTCCTATATGGACTGTTCTAATCAATGATTAAAGATGATGAAAGAAAAATGACATACATCTTAGAATGAATATGTATTGTGTTATGATCTAGGTAAACCAAAAATCTGTACCAAAACATATATTTCCAACATTTTAGTACATTTTCTAGTTTGCTGGTAATTGTCTTCATAATCATCAATAAGTGTTTACTACAGAAATAGATGCTTGTATCATTTTATTAATGACAAAAAGGTATGTTTATTCATTTGTTTTAATGAAATTAACATAAATATGATATAGACTCACTTAAAGCAGAAGGATTTTAGGCTGAAGCCATTTAACAGTTAAATTATTCTTATAAACTCACCAAGACCTTCTTTAGGAACAACCTCTTGTATCTAAATCATGGTAAAGTTTATCAGCTCCACATGCCACGTAGGTGCACTTTGTAGTTCTACAATTACAGACAGCAATCCAACTGTTTCTCTGAATACTGTGTTGGTCCCCTGCACCCTGTTCTTCAATGGCCAGGCCCTCACAGGACCACCACATCTGCTGCTGCAGAGTTTGTCTTTCATGAGTGGTCACAGGATGCTCCCCCTATAACAGTGTTGGTGTACTGTTCTCCAGCAGTGACAGTGAGGTGTTAAGAAAACTCCAGCATACCAGCACAATACACACTAAGATACCACCACCACATCAGTGTAAATGCAGTGCTGAGAATGATCCACCACCCAAATAATACCTGCTCTGTGATGGTCCTGTGGGGTTCCTGACCTTTGAACAACAGGGTGAAAAGGGGCTGACAAAGTATAAAGTGTTACAGAAGGACTACAGTCTGTAATCTAGACCTATGTGGTAGGAGGAGCTGATAAAAAGAATGAGTATATTAAAATGCTCAGTGAGTGCAGTGCAAAGCATGGGCACCAGTATAGAGCTCAATGACTCCGTTATGAACTCAAATGTTATCTACTTTCTTTCCTTCTAGTCCTCGTCTCATGTGGAGTTGCTGCAGTGATAAGTGGAACCAAAGACATCATTGCATACGTCTTTACTACTGAACAGTAAGTAAGCCAAGGTGTCTAGCTATATATAACATGTTAATCTATTTCAGTGGTCTAAAGAAGTTTTATATTTAGTGATATTAATAAGAAAAATACAACCCTGTTTCCAGAGAACTTGGGCTGCGGTGCAAAATGTAAATAAAAACAGAATGCATCTAATGCGCAAATCAATTAAACACTATATATACTATACTTTTAAAAAAAACATAGACCCATTTAGCATTTGATGCCAGCTACACTTATAAAAAAGTGAAACGGTGACAGGTGAAAGACAGGTAAAGTTGTGCAACGCTTATAACGTAATACCTAATGGAACATGACATTACAACTAATAGATTAAATGATAACAGGTCAGTAACATGATTGAATATAAAAAAAGCTTTCAGAAGTAAACAGGTGAAGGGGTCACCCCTCCAATGAGGCAAATAATGCAACAATTCAAAAATTATTAACATAAAAGTGGGGGATTTCATTAACTACACTTCATAATATCGTTAAAAGATTCAGAGAATCTGGAGAAATCGCGGTATGAGACAAGGCCCTGTCTTAAATATTTCTCATAAACCATGTCCGTCTGCTAAATTGAGTCTGTAGATAACCGTTATTAAGTTTATGGCTCAGCAGATCTTGTTGTTTTATGGTAGGAACCCCCCAAGGACACCTGCCCCAAGCCCAGTATACAACGACCTGGCCATGCAGTGTCATAAAGTAGTAACCTGTAGTCGGCTGGACTTGCTGGTTGAGTTTAGACCTTTCTCAAACCTTCTCAGATCATGTCTGCACCCTTAAGAATAATGTATCTCCAAGAATAAAGCATATACTTTTATACAAATGTTAAAGTTAAAATACTACCAAACCACGGAAACCATTGACTGATCATCTAAAGTGGAGAGGGACCATCTGGCTTGCTATCAGTGCACAGCTCTAATGCTAGAATCCTGGATGGTATGGGGGCATTAGTGCACATGGTATGGGTGACTGTCACATAGGGCACCATTAAGGCTAAACAACATATACGGGTTTTGGAGCAACATATGCTGCAAAACATATTGTTTCAGCAAGACAGTGCTAAACCACATTGTGCACATAATACAACAGAATGAGTCCAGGTGCAAAACTGGCCTGCCTGCTGTCCAGACTGGTCACAGATTAAAAACACAAGCCGCATTTAATTAAATATAACTGCATTTTTGGTGATTTTTATTTTTTGACATCATTTGATCACAGCTGCTGCCGTTTACATTGGGTAAAAATTTCATGGCGAATAAACGAGTGCAAATGCTTTAAAATAGCTTAGAAAAAATACTGATTCTATTAACTTCCATTAAAAGTTCTTTTTTGTTGTTTAAAGAAGGTTCTATCCTGTAAAGTTAATTTATACTAGTTTTTCACTGGACAGTGATGATATGATAAATGAGTGTCTAAACTGCTGAAATCCTACATCAAGCAAGAATATCGTTCCATTCACTTCTTATTTTTTTATTTTGCACAGCAAACAGGGTTGTAGATTAATATTGGCAATGGTTGTGTGTGCTGTTGCAACTCACCCTTCAAAGCCCGAATTAATAATTAAAAAGTAAGAAGTACGGGAGGTTTTCAGACCACGTCATATGTCTTTACACATTAATGTCGCACTCAGAGAGAAGCTCCTGTTCTGTGTTTATACTGGTAGATCGTTCACCTGCAGAAGAAACGCTTGAACACACTTGCAATCATTATATTCGTCTACTGTGAGATCCAAAGCATGTAGCATGCAGTTACACATTTCCATCAGAGAGGTCTGCAAATCCCCAGATCAAACATAGTGCAGCTTTAAGCAAAACAAGGTTTGACTTTCACTCCTTCTTTTAAAATGCTTTACAGTCTTTCAGTCATCATTCTTACTGCTCTCTCTCTCTTACAGGGAAATTGTGGTCAAAGTTTCACAACTTATGGTGATGTACGGCCTCTTCCATCTGTTTGATGCAACTGCGGTAATGAGCTTCATCATTTGCCATAAACAATCTTTAGTGTAAAGAATATATGAATAATAATATAAAAAAATGTTTAAATTATCATCCCTGTCTAAAGAAAGACAACTTTACAGAAGAGAACAAAAGCTGTCTTTACTTTAAATGTATGCCAGTTGAACCAGAAACCTATTTTGAAGCATTTCTATTGGTCCAGTCATCATGAAATCTTATATACAGGATATAAAGATCAGCTATCATTTTCAAATAATTTAGACAATAAATATAGACAAATATTGAGATACTTTTTTAAATTATTAATTTTAAAAAAAAATTATTATTATATTGTTGGTTGGGGAACTTGTCCCTCAAGTCAAATCCCAATAATTTAGTTATGTTGTTTACTGACCTTTTGAATGTAGTCGTTTAGTTAACATAATTTTCAACAGTGACTCCAAATATCTGGTCCACACAGCAATACGCTGACCTTACACTAAACATTGTTTTTATTCCAACCATAGATGATAATGAGTAGTTTACAGAAGTATTGCGTTGGTAAAGTGGTTCTGTGTCTGTGTGCAGGGTATTACAGGTGGTATCGTCAGAGGGGCAGGAAAGCAGCTGCTTGGTGCCATGTGTAACATTGTTGGCTACTATTTTGTGGGCTTCCCAATTGGAGTGTCCTTGATGTTTGCACTCAATATGGGAATAATCGGTAAGTTGCAGCACATTAGGCCTTCACAGTAAAGCATAGCTATGTACAAATAAGGCATTAGAATGCATTAGAATTATAAAACACGCATTCAAAGTCAGAAGTCCTCTTTATGCCAATCTGGCGAAGGCTAAGGAAATCTGCTTTTCCGCCCTCGGCAGGTTTGTGGACCGGCTTTTTTGTGTGCGTCTTCCTGCAGTCCGTTTTTTTCATCATTCTGATTTGCAAGCTCGACTGGAAAAAAGCAACTCAGGAGGTAAGTGTTGTGTTGCACAGTTTTTAACCCTTTGATGCACAACCTGGGACACTAAGATTTTGTTTTATATATCTTTGCAATAAATTCATTTTAACATTTAATCTTCCATGAATTCCTCAATTTACTCGTTTTTGATCATCACAAATCCTGATTTTATTTTATTTTTGTATCACGGCCCTTCTCAGACACACCACAGGCCAAAACTGTCCCTTATATATTAACTCTGGATTTTGATAGGAACTACTGACATTTGTAAACATTTGCAGTCAGGAACATAATAAATAATAAATAAATAAGAATAAAAAAAATGATTTGATCATCACAGATCCTGA
Source organism: Megaleporinus macrocephalus (assembly GCA_021613375.1). NCBI lineage: Eukaryota > Metazoa > Chordata > Actinopteri > Characiformes > Anostomidae > Megaleporinus > Megaleporinus macrocephalus. The sequence goes on along the minus strand of CM038717.1, from coordinate 30,576,869 downwards.
TTTCAGTTTTAATATTTTACTTTTTAATAAAAAATATTTTTGTATCATGGCACTTCCAACACACAGCATGGGTCATTAACATTTATTAATGTTAACAAGATTAATATTTACAGTCAGAAACGTATTTACAAAAAACTGCTTTTGTTCATAAAGTAAATAAATAAGAATGAAAATAATGATTTAAGGTCAAAAACAAGATTTTTAATAATAATGAAAGAAAGATACCAAAAGAGATACTGAGCAATACATAGAATAACATAGATGAATACAGGTCAAGTTTGACCCATGTTATGCATTAGAAGGGGTTTGCTTAGCTTGTGCATCAAAGGTGTTAAATTGAACATATCTGACTAGAAAACTAATATTATGCAATAATGATATGAAGTAGTATTCTTGGTTTGAATCAGTGGTACATCTTTTGGTTGTTGGTTGTCTCGCAGGCACTGGTGAGAGCAGGTGTTCTACCAACTAAGACAAAGGACGAATCGTATGCTATGGAAAACAAGTGCTGTAAAGAAGGTAACGCTCACCGGGTTATTTGCCTGTCTGCGTTTAGCACTGTTGAAGATCTGTGTCTCAGATGAAACTCTTCATACGAGGCTCTAAGCTGCAGGAAAACATGTAAAAGTCTGGATTTCAATAGCAAAGTTTCCAGGCTTGTCATAGATTATAAGAAAACGGTTTTGGAAAAGTTCTGTAATTTTGGTGAGACATTAATTGTGTAGGGATGAGCCAGGTAGCCAAATCTCCATCCATCTGATGCATGTGTAGCATATGGTTGAGTACCAAAAACACTTTTTTTCATGACTCACTTGTGTAGTTATATGCAGAAAGTTGGTAAAATAGTGGTTTTGTTGGTTTATAAGGTAAAATGTCCACAAAGAATATTCACTTTGAAGCAAGATGACTGTTTGTTTGCTGAATATAAGAGTAATTGTGCTATTAACTGTTATAAACATGCTTGGAATTTATGTACAGGTACCTGTAGCACAATTGAATAAATAACACTGCAGTATTCCTTTAAACTTGTTTAGCAGTAATGTGCTGTCTTGTCATGAAATCGTTGTTGTTGGTTGATCTTTAGTAAATGATTACGTTTTCCCATCGTTTCTCTTTGTATAGTCATGTTTCACCTCGTTTTTAAGAGTTAAAATTAAAAACACTAAAGCAGAGCAACTCAATGTTTTATGCCAGTTAAATATTATAAACTCTGCTTCGGTTGAAGTCGAGAACAATAGACGTTAATGGAATTTTTAAAAGAGGTTCTCCTATTTAACATGACTATCCCTTCACAGACATACCTGAGGGGGCACAGCCCGGTGGAGAGGACTACATTTATGAAAAAACTGATGTGGAGAGCCAGGACAAATGCGAAGAAGCTGCCACTGAGGATGGAGCGGTCATTGTGGGTGGCCTGCTGACGACCAAGCAGCTGATTGTTCGTAGAGGACTCGCTGCTCTTCTAATGGTGCTCATACTCGCCGGTGGGATCGCAATAAACATATTTCTCACAGATTTCCTTAAGCAAGCATGAGAACCTCCACTGCCGAGAAGTGACCTTTCTCAACAACACACCGGGAGGGTGGAAACACTATCTTGTTTTCTAGATCAAAGGGTCAAACTCTCTCTGGGAAGTTGAAAACAAAGCACACAACCTTCAAAACGAAGTTTGTTAATGCTGTAGTGGGATCATGTAAAGCTAGCCGTTTCAGTTGTTTTGTTTTTCTGAGATGTATCACATCATGTCTGTATATGTGATGCCACAAGCTGTGGACAAATAAGCCAAAGAGCTGTTAAACTTGAAGTCCTGAAGTGCCCATGCGCTCCGCTGGGAGGTTTGTAAATATTTCGTTGAGAGGCAGTTAAAGTGATAGTGAATGTATGAATATAGCAGATCAAATTTTACAGAAATTTGAAATAACCTGTTGAATTCTGACTGACAATTTAGTTTTATGAGGATCTGACATGAGTTCTAGTCACACAACAAATGGGGGATGATATATATATATATATATATATATATATATATATATATATATATATATAGACACTACCGCTCAAAAGTTTAGGATCACTATAGAATTTAATTTCATGCAATTTTCATGCAATTCACAAACAATATTGTCCATTTCACAATTAATTTAAGTGTATCAGATGATTTTTAAAGAATTAAAATGTTTATATTAAAGCCTATTTTTGTAAAGAGGCTTATTTAGCATATAGTCCTATTATCAGCAATTCTCAGTCCTCTGTCTAAATCTCCTGGTACGGCCGCCAATCCAAGATAAGGATGTTATTGGGCTAATTGGTTGTTAGGACACTCTTGCTTAATTGTGATGCACAGCTGAAAAACATTCTACTAATAAGTGAGCATAAAAGGGAGAAAAACATTCTAGGTTAGTTTAGTATCTGAAGCATCAGCAGTTGATGGCTTGCTGACAGAATCAAAATGACCAGAAAGAAACAACTTTCTTTAGAGACCCGTCAGTCCATTGTTGTGTTAAGGAAGGAAGATACTCCATTGAAAACAAGAACATTTCACTGTGATCCCAAACTTTTGAGCCATAGTATATATATATATATATATATCTTCAAATACACTCAATGAGCTATTTTATCAGTACATCTAGTTTGTATCTACAGTCTTTGTTATTTTTTTTGTACTTAGCTCCACAACTACAGAATGTAGTCCATCTCTTTCTCTGCATACTGTGTTAAGCCCCTTTTACCCTGTTCTCCAGTGACCAGGACCCCTACAGGACCACCACAAAGCAGGTAATATGTGGGAGGTGGTTTATTTTCAGCACTGCATTGACCACTCACTGTTAGACACTCCTATCTTGTGGATCCACCATGTAGATATCATTCTCAGCACTGCACTGATAAAATAGACAAAGGTGTAGAAACATGAATATATACTTGATTAAGTGATGGTCGGCTTTGTTGCTGTACCCAAGCAAATGTATTATAATTAATATAATGATATTTCTCAAAAAGAGAAATATTACATATATCAATTCGGTTTAGAATTAAATCACCAGCCAAGACTTTTTTTTAAGACTCTTAAGACATCTCAGTTAGAGATTGAGCTGGAATTCTTCTAGGAGGGACTTCTAGAACCTCTACTATAGACTGTACTCGTTTTAGAGGCATTTATTTGTAATACTTTTTAGTTATGCTATGAAGTTTCTTTACCTGTTAAGTAAACAGTAAATACAGAGTTTGTACTGTTTAACACTTCTTGGGTGATGAATGCACTTTAATAAGCATTAGGATGTAAGAAATGATTGAAAATATCTATTATTGCAATATTATGTTTGGTGAGACTGTATCAATTCTCAGACACACAGTATCAGTTTTTAATCAACAGTTTACAATCAAAGACTGGTGACAGAAAGTGTTTCATTTTGTGTTTTGTTTAAACACCTGACTGCTAGATAGGAATGCTCTTCACAGACAAGTAGCACAAGGACGCACCGCTAACGTTAGCATTAGCAGCAATCTGCATATCGGGACTGTCCAAAGAAAAACATGTATTTACATTTTTTGTCGATTTTGATATTGCTACATCTTGTGCACACAAATGCAGCTCTTTAAAGTTTCATGATGACTGAACCAATGGAAGTGCTACAAAATAGCTTTGAAAGAATTCTGGTTCCATTGACTTACATTGAAATTAAAGTTTTTTCTCTCCTGTAAAGTTGCCATTTTGGAGGTACTTCTTTTTCTTTGGATAGCAGCGATATGGTTATCACTTTGCTTACAGTATCACAATATATCAAACTGTAACCCCTACATAATGATACGTACTGTATCACTGGGTTCATGTTAATAAGCAGCAAGTATCAAAATCAATGTTTTGCAGCTTAACGTTACTATTAATGAGATCTTATTTCAACTGAATTCACTGTGTAGTGATATCTACTTTTGAAAGTGACTAGCCAACCGTTTTTATTGATGTCCAGTTGGCGTGCAAAGCTGTCATAAAGCAACTCTAACGTCAATACTAAACAATGTTTTCAATGTTCCAAGCTGTTGAACTACCCCTATAAGCTACTACAGGGCTGTTCTGTAATAATTAGTAATTGCCTTACTAACCTTAAAGAGTGGGCTGTTACAGTTATGGGATGTATTTGCTAAACAAGGGTTAGTCAATTAGACCTTTAATTAGTAATTGTTACTAATTTCTATTTAAAACTTTGTTTTGTTTTATAATGTTTCTTGTCTTGTCCAGCGCACAATGTTTATTATGATTTCTGTGCATTTGTTGTATTCTTAATTGAAGTCCCTATTAAAAAAGTGAGTAATTGTGCATGTACTGTATTTGAGAGCATATCACTGAAGCACTGACTGTAGAAAAGTACTGATCATTTTACACATGCATTTATCAAAATCGCTTCACAGTGTAGAAACCAGAGATGCAGTTCTGTTGCAATAAATTTCTTTACACTTGAGACTGTTGGTCACACTGAATATTTGAACTCCATGAAAAATAAAGCACACTGTTCATAATGGCATGTGCTGCATTATGAGTAATACCACTAAGGCAAACTGACAGACTACCCCGAGTGTTACCTGACTAAAGATTTACATTAATAGTTTTACTATATAAAAATCATACAGTCTGTTATCAATATCATCTGATAGCTTATAAGCTTTCTTTACATCTGACATTTACTACGACATTGTTTTTAAGAGAACTAAAAATAGGTTTCTGTCCCTCTTTGCTGTACAACTAGCATGCTGCTACATGAGTCTCTCTCTCTCTCTCAGCTGGATGGCAATGCAACTCGTCCTCTCTAGCATAGCCGCCCTGAAAGAGCAGCTGTATATTTATAAACACTGCAGCCAGTGCCGATAGAGAATGGAGTGTAGAATGCACTCATGCATTGTTTAAGGGGCGCTCAGTCGGGCTTATGACCTGCATTTCTAAACCACGAGGTTGTAAAGCAAGGAGTTTCATAACACTGGTTTGGTAAACCTGCTCAGAACTTGCTGAACAGCATGTTCCTCCTGATTGCTTGGATGGAACAGGTAGACTGATGTTTTGAAGACTGGCGTATACTGTTCTGAAATCAGCGCAGTGGTTAACTGGCTGTGGAGTTGGGGAAGCTCGCAGGGGTAGTGTAGTTCCACCAGTCTGTGGTGAGGTTGCTCTTAGCTTGGATGAAGGGCTCCGGTGCGGGGCAGGTCAGATGGACCACAACCCCGACTGCCAGGATCACGACAGCGCCTAGCAGAGTGAGCCCTCTCCTCAGCACCAGCTGAGGGATGGAGAGCAGCTTTCTGGGCTGACCTTCTCCTCCTTCCCCATCCTCCACTCCAGCATTTCCAGACGTATCTTTCTCCTGCTCCTTGGTGCCCACCAGAGTGTAGCCACTCGCTTTAGGGGTTTCTTTTACTGCTTGCACCTAAAACGGAGGTATGAGGGAGAAGGATTAGCATGAAACAGGCATGGAAATCTTTGGCTTTGCAAGGATTTGATTGGATGGCTCAATGCAATATAAACCAAACTATGATATGCTGAATATACAAATGTGACTGGAGACGGTGAAATATAGACAGACTAATGGAAAATCATCGCTGTCCAATGAAAAACAAGTATCTTCATAATTGCAACTTTACAAGAGAGACCAAAACATACTTTACTTTCAATGTAACCAGAATTTTTTTCAAGATATTTTGGGACACTTCTATTGGTCCATTCATCATGAATTTTTCACACAATGTAAACGACCATTTTCATGTTCAAATGATGTAGAAAACTCAAAATTGAAAAAAATAAGATGTTTCTCATTGGTCAGCAACGATATACAGTTAGGACCTTCATTATTGGGACCTTTGGTAAAGATGTGTAACACAGGTCAAGTCTTTGTGGTTTAGTATAAACACATAAATTATAAAAAAAAAGGTAAAAGTAAATTTAGGTAAAGAATGAACCATTCTAAAAAAAATATTTGAACAATATCATGAGGTAAAATGATTAGCCCTACATCCTATACCTTTAAGACAGGGGTGACCAAAGTCCAGCCCTCATCACTCATCACTCAGCCCGGCATCACTCATAAGATTACATTATTGGGGGCCCGCCGGTACTTAGCAATTATTCCTTTCCTTGCATGCATAGTACGATTCACCGCTGTGTTAGCAATCAAAGTTAAATAAAGTGTTATTTTTCTGACTGGGCATCCTGAATTTACAGAACGGCATGCAGTGACGGCTACGCCAACAAGGCGCAAAGCTGACATTGAGAACCGGTGATTAGAGAAAGATGGACATTAGAATATTTTTACATAGAGAGATGCTGCAAATGCGTGTGTCTCTTATACTAAGAGACTATTGCAGTGATGAAGGAGTTAAATATGAAGAGACATTATAAAAAAAAGTGTGGACAGTATAGTTAATACTCTGGGGCAGAGAAACCTGGTCTCAAAGCAGCAACTGTTCTTCAGGGCATGTGGGGCAAAGAACATGACCACAGCGAGTTATGAGGTAACACTAAGGTGTTTAAACACTTCTACAGCACTGCTGTGTCTGATCCACTCACACCAGCACAACACATACTAACACACCACCACCACCACGGCAGTGTCACTGCAGAGAAACTCACCATCAGAGAAAGCTTTTCAATTCCATAATAGATCATGTGACTCATAATATATTATTAATATGAAATATAAGACTTGCTGTTATTGAGCTCCATATGTTTAGTAATGAATAGCAACTAAGTGATATACAGTCTATATAAGAAAAACTGAAGATACTTGATGTATAAATGTTGTTCAGCACATGTTCAGACAGAATTTAAATTAAATTAATTAAATTAGTGAAATAATTATTCATTATTCTGTACATTTGTGTTATTTCATATTTTGAATATGGTGTTACATATAACTTATGAATAATACGTTTGGAAAGAGAGACCATTAGTTATGATATTGTCCAATCCGGCCCCCTTTCAAAAAAAGTTTGGACACCCCTGCTTTAAGATAAAGCTTAAACATCAATTCAGTGCTCTTGCTTTCCAGCTGATCACTCACCACGATTCCTCCATCAGGAGTTTGCTCTAGGCTGTCCTGTCCCTCAGGAACCACAGTGTCTATGACGGGTACGCCAACGGGTCCCTTCTGCGCTACACACACCACTTTTGCGTTTTTTCCAGCACGTTTCTGGGCCTGAAGTTAAAACATGGACAATCTGAATATTTCCAGAATACATGCTCAACAACACATCAGAGAAAACTGACTTTTTTTAAGAGGGTAAACTTGGACTCTCTAACTTCTAAATCTAGCTGGTGAAGCTTCATGCTTCTATCCATACCTGCTCTGTCACTTGTTGCCAGTCGAGTTTGAAGATGAGTGTGATGAAAAAGAAGGCCTGGATGATAACACACACCAAGAGGCCGAGTGTAAGACCTGAGGAATTCGAAACAAGCCATGAGTTTGAACAATAAGTGAAGATCAGATGTTTTTTATTGTCACATCTGTAACAAATTTATATTGGAAATGGAAAACGAGGCTGCAGTTGGATGAGCTACTGAGAGTCCATCAGTTACCAATAACATCTTTAACTGCTCATTTTAGAACATTTTCTGCTGTTTCTTTAAAAATTAGTCTGGCAATTTAAAAAAAATTATCATCAGAAGATTGCAAGTTCAGTCAAGGGCAGCTTATTTGGTCTCACTTTCTTTGGGGTGGATAGGATGGCAGCAGTTGGCACTTAGTGTTCTTGTCAAAGCATGTTGAGATGTCCAGCGATATATTAGATAAAGATTCCATGGAGCTTTGCAGGTCTCACAGGAAGCATGTGTTAGCCTTTGCTGTCTCAGCTTGGTAGTGGCATGTGATTAGAGGACTGGACATAACTAAATTGGGGTTAGCTAAACCCCTATTATATATTTATACAACACCAGCCCTTTGCAGAAGGATTGGACATCCCTGATATAAACTGGTTTTAAACTAACTTTTTGGATGTGAATTAGTTAAAAACTGAAGGGGTGGAATGAAAATGTGAGGAGAGGGGGAATTACCCAGAATCCTCAGCTTGGCAGCAAACATCAAGGATATTCCCACAGGCAGACCAATACAGTAGTAACAGATCAGGTTAGATATGGCTGCTATCTTCTGTTTCCCTGCACCCAGTAGGATCCCTGAACTCACACACTAGAGGAAAAGAGACAACAGACAGCAGCATGTTACATCATAAAGATTATAAATACTGCAATTAAGAGAAAAGGCCTAGTCATGGAATTGTCAATAGTAATGTATATGACACTATCAAAAGGAAAAGCATTCAGAGGTGTCAGGTTACTTCTACTCCTCACATTTACACTCCATTATCTGTACTTTCTACTCCTTACATTTACACTCCATTATCTGTACTTTCTACTCCTTACATTTACACTCCATTATCTGTACTTTCTACTCCTTACATTTACACTCCATTATCTGTACTTTCTGCTCCTCCTTACATTTACACTCCATTATCAGTACTTTCTACTCCTTACATTTACACTCCATTATCTGTACTTTCTACTCCTTACATTTACACTCCATTATCTGTACTTTCTACTCCTTACATTTTAAACATAGCCTCGTTACTCCTATTTCATTTCAGCTTGTTTTATTCATGTACATTTACATTCCAGTAAAGATTATTGATAAGATGCCTTTGAAGTTTGACTTTTTGCACCATTACAATATTTATAGACAACTAGTCATCATATCTTCTGCACCATGAAACACATGTTAATGCTCAGTAGTACACAGATATGCTTCTTTAATATATTTACATTGTACTAAAATACATTCATTTTCAATGGGCATATATGTGGCTGAAACAGGAAGTCTAGCGCATCCCAAATTTATCAACATTAATATTTTAATATAACATTATAGCCATTATGGCTTTTAGAAGAATGTTTTTTGGGAAGGTGGGCTAGTGCACTATAGACCCCTGTGGTGCGGACTAAGTTTTGTCCTTAATGGAATTTTTCCCCTTACATTACTTTTGCTTTTATACTTTAAGTAGTTTTGAAAACAGTATTTTTACACTTTTACTGGAGTAAAAAGCTTGAGTTGATACTTCAACTTCTACAGAAGTATGTTTAAACCCTAGTATCTATAATTCTACCTGAGTAATGAATGGGAATACTTTTGACACCTTTGAAAGCATTTATTACAACATTGCTAAAAAATTGAATGTCATTACTGTAAAGTATGGAGTCATAATGATATCATTTCCAAGAAGACTGACAACTCACCACAAGAGCATCAAAAAACTGGGAGAAAACATAGAAGGTCAAATTGTCTGAGACGATCCCTATAATGCTCCTGAGGAAACAACCACAGCAGAGCATTACTTTATTTCAGAAACACCACTTGTTTCATGTAAATAAATAAAGTGCCAGTATTCAGTTTCAGTGATACTGCAGTACAGATGTTACAAAACAATACTAACAAAGTCAAATCAGTCAGTTTTCCACCGCAGCATGACAACATGGTTTAAATGACTGCTTATCATTGTAGGCACTTTTGACTTACTCATCAGAGGTGAAGATGAGGCCCATCACTGATTTGGTGGACCCAATGACAATTCCCTGAAATACTGCTAAAACTCCTGAAACAAGAAAACTGCAATGAGAGGCGTCCTCGGACCTTCAGTACTTCAACATATCTCCACTGACCAAATAAAAACGAGTATCTCCAAAATGCTGACTTTACAGGAGAGGACAAAAACTGACTTTACTCTCAATGCAAGTCAATGGAACCAGAATTTCATACAGGCTATTTTGGAGATTTCTGTTGGTCCGTACATCATGAAATTTTCACACAATGTAAACAGCAGCTGACGTGTTCACACGATGTAAAAACATAAAAATTGACAAAAACTGAGGTGCATGTTTTTCGACAATGACAATATTTGCAGAAACACCGCTAAGAGTGGCGGTTAACCAAATCTATAACCAGTTAATAATATTAAATAAGAATTTGGCCAATTACTTATAAAATAAGGCTAAAATGTAATACAATATTTCGTGCATTGTTCTTTAATGTCAAGCACATCATGTCCAGTGAGTCAATCAGGCTAACCCTAACCCTAACCCTAACCCGTTAGTCAGTCACTCACTCACTCACATTTAGCAGACTGAAGACTCTCCACCAGCGGAGCTAAGGAGGCTTTTGAAGCTCCATAAGTATGAATGTGTGTTCTTGTTATTGCACTACTAAATAGTTCCTCCAGTCAAATTAAGTCCAATTAAGGATTCAAAATAATCCTTAATTGGACCAAAACAGTCAAACTGAACTGAATCATACCTGAATCTGAACATCATGAAGTCAAAGATGAGGGTTTTGTGTTAGTAACAGAAACAGCTAAGAGCTTCTCAAACCTGAGACGACGAGGGTCACTTTGCTGGTGATGAGGGCTCTGGTGGTGTCTCCCGCCCCCAAAGCATTGCCCACCCGGACACAAGCTGCCGCATGCACGCCCAAAGGAAACTAGACAGAAATGTGAACATTTGAAGACACACTTTAACCAAACAAGCCTCACTTCTTTCTCTTAACCTCTTATTCTGTCAAGGGTGTAGAATTAGCATGGACGGAGGTGACGAATCCCCACCAATATCCAGCGATTATTGAATTGTCCCCACCAATAATTTGATCCCCTCCAAAAAAACAGATCCATCACCCTGTTGTAATACATATGGCCAGTGTGATTGGCTGGGCCTTTCCCTGCTGTCACGTAAGACTCTGTAGCTACGTTTGGTTGTTGGAAAACTTTCCAGTCATATGAGACTCACTGTGCAACATGGATGACGCATGGGTGTGAAAAAGCGAGTGAGGATGGCAGCAAAAAAGAAGGTGGACATAAGGAGTGTTACGTCCTCAGGGCGTATGCAGTTGTTCCCTGTTTTGTTTTTCTTCCTGTGGTGTTTTTTTTCTTTTCTCTCCCTGTCCTTACAATGCGGATTGGTGAGCTTCTGGGTGTTGATTGAGGTCTACTCTATGGCGGCATTGGGATGAACGTTAGCGTGCCACCATTTATTTAAAATCAGCCCAGAGTTCAACATATCTGTTTTTAGTCCAGCAACAGTGTGCGATTAATTATTGTTCAGCTCAGAAATGTAATCCTGTGTTTGATCAATGAACAGCAGTATAGATATATATTTGTGTGTAGTATAGGCCAACTGGCTGTGTTCAATTTTGTTCCAACACCTCAAGACCAATGTACTGTATGTTGGGGTCTCGTGCCTTTTCTGTTTATTATATGTTTTTTCCTGTTTTTGGATAGTTAGGGAGCGAGGTAAGCTTGTGTTCTTTTTTTTCTTTTGTTTGTTTGGGTTAGTTAGCTCCCTACATTTTTAGTTAGCTTGATCTTTTGTTTGTTATTTTGGCGAGGCCTACTCCAACGTTTTGAGTTGTGTGTGTTAATTGTAAACGTGGACTAAACAGCGAAAAAAACCAGCTTTAATTATTTAAATTTATATTTAGAGATGGGAGGATAGATCGGCTATGTATCGGTATCGGCCGATTTTGAATGAAAATATGTGATCGGTGATCGTACAATATTTCTCCAATTTAGCTGATCCTGAGAGCCAATCGATGGCATTAAACAAATGAGCCTAATTTCTGTATTTCCAGCTAGCGTTCCATCCAGGAAGAGGAGCCCTCCGGCCAGCTCCCTGCAATTCCTATCTGAACCACTAGGTGGAAATACACACCCTTTGAAGCAGCAGCTTGTCGTCCGTCTGCCAGTGTTTTACCGTATGTGGCGTGGACTCATCCAGGGCATTTTTAAAATGGTTGTGGGAACCAAGACAAAGACATTTAACACTATTAATCTGATACGATACTGCACGCGACTGAATACAGTGAGTATTAGTGAACAGCAGAGCTAGCACGCACAGCTAGCACAAAACAAACAACCCAGAACAGATAATAACCCAGTGCAGACCAGATCTGACCGGTACGAACAAAACAGCAGCAACAATTCAAGATCTACATTTAATGATTGCAGTTTTTGTTTAAAATAACCCACAATCTGTGTTTAATGACTGCAGTGTTTACTGCATGTATTTAATTAGCTTTTTTTGTTTTAAGTTAAGGGTCTAAATTGAATGTTTGCTGTTTTGGGGATATTTGTTTGATTTACTTTATTTATTTACTGCAAATTTTGCTAAAAATATTATGATGTTTCATATGAGCTCATTAAAAATGGTAATAAACAAGTTTAGATCATGTTTCATGACTTGCTTGCGCTAATAACTACATGTAGCCCTGCTGTGGCATATAGCCCCGCCCTCTATCGGTATCGGCTACCGGCCGATCACACTGAAAGGTGATCGTTGATCGGAATCAGCCTCAAAAACGCTGAACGGTCCATCTCTAGTTTAAATGTTGTCTTAGGGTTGATTTTGTTTTAATTCTTTATGTTACGATCTTAGCAAACCCCTAGACGGGTCGTAACAAGGAGCTATTTTTTAAAGAAACGTGTAAATCACTTAAAGTCTAGTTTACTAATGTAATAAGTCTATCATAATAAAGTTAATGGAAGCGCTAGGCTTTAGCGCTCAGCATACAGCAGGCTAACATCATTTGTAGTTATGAGTAACAAGCAGCGTTCCTACTTTTATTAATGTTAATGTATTAGAGAATTCAGTTGCACTATAGCTGAAGTAAAGTTAAGTCTTTAGATGTAAACTCACAGCTTATTGGTTTGAAAGTGGCAACACTGTCTGGATGGAGATATGTCTTGTACTTTCTTTGACACATTGAGAGAGATGTTTTTTTCTGGCATGTTTTTTTTTTATTGTTACTCTTTTGGTTTTGTGGAGATTACGCAGCTTCATCTACTTTTATTATTGCTGATGTGTGAGACCAGCACTAAGGTTGAAGTAAACTGAAGCCTCAACTACTTCCTTGTCCATCATTAGTTTAACAATAATTTAACATTCTATAATTCATGAGTTAAATTATGAATTGCTATTCATAATAGTTTAAAAGCACATAGAATAGCATAAGTAGTATATCAGTCCTTTATCGTTTTATCATGGAGCAAAGAGAAAACAAAAACAAAAAAGGCAATGGTGGGGGAGGAGTAGATTAATAGATCGCCACCCCAATGTCAGGAGCAAATCTACGCCCTTGTATTCAATTATTAATCTTAAGACTTAATATTCAGTAACTATACACGATTCAGTTGAATTACTATAAAAGACTCTGAAACTGTGAAAGTATGTTATCTGATTATGAAAGTGAGGACCTGTAATGTGGACCTGTATATGGGTCCTTAGACTTAGAGTAGGGTTAATATTCACTCATGCATGAGAGAACAGGACATCTCATCTAAAGTCTGATCTGGTCCAATCTTTTGCTTTACTTTGCATTACTGCCAGCAGATTTTTTACAACCTATGGTGTCTGTTAAAAGCTTGTGGACACTGATCACAGACTAAATGCCAAAGGGTTTTGGAGATACCGCTCTGGCCTGACGGGTCGAGGCAGGTTGACCTATTCACAGCTTGGACTTAAATACAGTGTGTTTGCCATGTTGAAGTTAGACCAGACCAGGGTTGAGCGCTCCCAGAATTTCTTATCTGCAGTATCCTAAAAAATAAGAGTTATACTCTGAACTGGTCTCCCTCTTCATTCTGACGGCAAGAATTTATACAACTTCAGTTTACTTGAAAGTCCTAATTCTAAGCTTTGTATCAGTTGGTTGATTTATATATAGCCAGAACTGTTCACAGTGGTGGTGATGGGAACCAGAAGTCCAAAAAATATAATGGCTGTAAAAGCTGTTATATACCAAAAGTTATTATATAAAACAGTTATGAATATGCTGCTTACCCTTACAAAAAAGAAGTTTATTCAAGTGTACCATTAGTTTACTTCTTTTAAACTAAAAGGAAGTGAGTATGCTCTCAGTTTACTTTTTATGTACTTCTCAGTGATATACTAAACACAGTTATACTTAAGTATGCTTGGGTTATACTGACAAGTATAGAACAGTCTAAGTATATTTGGCCTTTGCTTGTACTTTTGATTGAGATAGTAGAAGTAAGTATTCTTCCACATCCAGTACAATATTTATTTAAAATTTGATTTATAAAGATTTATAAAGATACAAATATGTTTCTTAATCTGAGTGTGTCTTGTTTATTTTATGTGTGTCCACTGGTGAGTAAGTAAACGTTGTTAAGTTCTATTTTAAGTAGAAAAAAAACCCTTAAACCTAGTCATATACTTTAAAGTACAACAATAATATAAGCAGTAAATTATAAGTATTATATTAAGTTCACTTAAAGAAAACTAGTAAACTAACAGTAAACCCTTAAGATTAATTTTAGTGTATTTGCAGAACAAAAGATGTAAACTAGTTGTATACTTGGTTTACTACTCTTACACCTAAAGTGTACTTAAAAGTATACTTTTAAAAACTAGAAAGTGGGCCAATTTACTCCCAAGAAGTATTAAAATAGTACATACACAAGTGTATTACTAGTACAATGACATTAGTATAGTAACTACATAAAGTATACTTAGTAAAATTAACTTTAAGTATACTTATTTTCTGTAAGGGTAATGCCTGATATAGTTTTTTGTGATAAGATTTTGGCCTAAAATATATATTTCAAAATCTATTCATGTAGCAGAGATCCAAACAGAGCACTGTTAAACCAAACAGTCCATAAAAAAACTTGTTCTTTCAGATTAACCACAATTTTACCATCAAGACAGCAAATAAACACTCAGAAGACACATGTAGGTTCACTGACCATTTTAGAAAATAAATAAAATATTCATCCCATTCATCTCCTATGACCTCTTATCAGCTTATGTCCTTCATTTTACAACAAATGCAGAGTAAGATCCTCAGCTGGCTAATGGTTGACAGGCCTGCACACAGTGACATGTCTCTGGCACTGTGTGCAGCATGTCAGCATGTCTCTGTCAATCAGTATCAAAGCAATATTGTTTTCCTCCTTAATAAAGCTTACAAGCCAAGACATGTTTAGTTCCTGTTGGTTTTGCAATAAAGCTCCAAGGACCGTGTTGCTGACGAGTAGTGTCCAGATTTATTGGCATCTTTTATGAAAATTTGCTAATAATTAATATATTAAATGAAGCACATATGCAATTGGTGATTTTGTTTTTAAACATTGATTTTAAAAACATTGGCATCCCCATTATTAATATTTGGTGAAGCCTCTTCCTTTAACAGCACAGTGTCATACAGAAGCAAACTATAAGATCATGCAACCTGTCAAAAAGTTGGTGTGTCATTTGCAAAGTCACTTGCCAAGAGCTTCAGCCATCGCTGAGTTACTGATCCTCTCACTATCTAAATGTCCTTGGATGACCTAACCGAGAGTAGGACCTTCAACATGACTGATAATAAAAAAGATGACTAGTTAACCTAATGGAAACATAGGCTGGTTGTGCAGCTTAGGCAGTGCAAGGAATGAGGGATAAATAAAGTGAAGGAGTGCTGGTCAGTGTGCTTGATGATCAACCAGTTTTAAGGCTGTAGGTGATACGAAACATAATGTTTGTGTATGCTTGAAAAGGAATGGGACTCAATGGGAGGAGTGAGGGGTGAATAAACAACAAATAGAGGAGTGCAGGTCAGGATTTCTGTGGATTAGAACTTGGGACATGCCCTGAGTGAGTACATGCAGTTTGGGGCTTGAACGTTGAATGAAATCATAACGTTTGGCTGATCTGTGGGTTCATCTGTTCAGTAAACTTTATTAATGGTAATTCCAACCTTCTGTCTGATTTGAATTGGTTTTAGCCAGGTTGATAGACGACAAAGGAATTGTACATGTGGCTAACCTCATATTTGTATCCCAGGCAAACAATGGACTACTTTGTTTCTGCAGAAATGCAAATTTCTTGGAGGTTTCATTTAAACAGAACTCTTGTAGGAGTTATTTCTAATAGATAAATGAATATGTTCTTCAAACATTTTTTAGAAATCAGAATAAGATGAATGTTTATGTTTATTTTATGATTTTTTTTTGTCATTTTTGAGATTTTTGGACTTTTAATTAGGCTCCTCAATCTGTATTAATGCTAAACATAGACATGGACAGAGTGCTACTACTGTTTTTAGATATGCATTCACTTGTGTCACCCACATAAGTAATGAGAATGCTTAACACAGTGTGAGGCAAGTATATGGTCATTTAGACAAGCCCTTTGCCCACTGCTAACTTGGTCATCTGAGCAATGAGCTCCCATTACATGTTGGCTGAAAGACCCTCATAACTCCAGTACAAAACTAAAAAAAACCTTGAGAATCCAAATATGCCTGTTGGGGTAAACTTGGTGTGAAAGCAGAACTGGATAGAGTTTAGAATATAATTCGATTTCTGGCTGAACTAAAGGAACAACAGCAAGTGTTTTGTTTCCTTACCATGTATGTTATGGCTCCCAGCTCCAGCAGGACGTGTTGGGCGGCCAGGTCCACCTCCCCCAGCATACCTACCAATGAGAAGAGGGGCGTAGAGGTCAGGAGTGCATGGTGTTTTTAGAAGCTGTGAGAAGTAGTTAGAAGGACTGAAACACTGCGTGGATAAAAGAGATAACACAGATACGAGAGGTAAAATATTGTCTCCTACTGTGCATTGCTACATCAGATTTAAAGTGTGATAATGTGTGACCTGACATAGCATCAAAGACAAAATTCTCAATCCAGATAAAAAGTGAATAAAGATTTTTAAATTAGTAGACACTCTTATCCAGAGTTCCAGAAAGAGGTTAATGTAGATTAATATTACAGATGTTACGGAAGTGTGAAGTCCAGGACCACAAGACTGACAAACAGTTTCTACTCACAGGCCATCAGGCTTGTGAACACCGCACGCACTACCTCTCCAACCCTTCCTATCTGAACTGGTTTTTAACTGGTTTGATTTTAACTGTACCTTACACTCACTGTACTGCTGCTGTCAGAATACTGTTTACATTCACTACTTGCACAAAAACACTATTGTTTACATTTGTTACTTGCAACTTGCACTTTATGGATGCTGCTCTTCATACTAGCACATAAAAGCACATGTAACTTTTATTTTTTATTTTTTAATTATAAAAAAGAAAAAATACTTTAATTTTATTTACTTCAACTTATAATATATTATTATACTTTATATATTTTGTTTTTTTATTATTTCTTTTTTTATATATTTATCTACTGGTGAATGGAGGAACGGCAAAGTAAAAATTTTATTGTACAGTGTAACTGTCTGTTTCTGCTGTGCATATGACAATAAAACTCTTGAGTATTGAATATGTACTTTTACTTTACTAATGTAGAGTATGAGTACATACATTTTAGTACTAATAGGATACAGAGTGCCAAGCCATAGCAAACAACTACTTACAAATAAAGTTGCTGTTAGTGTAAATAAGCACAATGCACCATACTAGTCAAACCCTGGTCCATTTAAACAATGTGTAGTAGCTAGTTATACTATCTTTAGTATTAGCATTAGTGTTAGTACATGAAATATAGCCTTTACAATTAGCTCTTTCTACAGGCATCTCTGTCTTTAAGCATTTTAAAGCTTTTTAATTTAAACAATACGCTGTGCGCCGAGTACTGAACAAACACGCTGAGGAACTGAGCTGCAGCTGTGCACTGAAACATATACAGGAGAGCAGTATGGTCGTCATTTTGTTTATATGTGATTTGGGTAAAGATAAAGACAAAATGGTAATGTTAGACTGACAAGAGCTCTGAATACGGGTGGGATGGAGTTTTTCTGAGGGACGAAAATGAGGGGCTCTGTTTTTAGCTTTGGGCTAAGTGAAGCTGTGTTTTGCCCCCCTTTCAAACTCTTGAATAAAAGCTTCACTTATGGACCAGACCTGAGAACTTTATTGAGGAGATTCCTTAATTACTTCACAGTTCTATTCAGGCAAACAGATCAAACTTTTTCACCTCCATTTTGCTAGCTTCATCTCTCCATCCATATTGGGTTGGATATTGAATTGGTTGTGACTGTGTGTGTTTATAAACAGACTAAAATCACACAGTGTATTCCTGGCTGAAAGGAAGCTGTTAAAAGTAACTGTCGGCTTTGTGTCAGACCTCCACAGAGCCAGTAACACTTCTCTGTGTGAGCAGATCCTCCTTCATTGCTAGCTAGGTCATTTGATCATTAGAGTAGCTACGCACATGCAGCTTATGTCACATGGTAACAGCTAGTATAGGTAAGTTGGTATCGGTATATGTTCATGAGTACAAGTAGGAGCAAAAGAGGGTGATATCAGTCCAAACACTCGTAACTGGTATCAGTGTCGATGCATCTAAAATTCCAGTTTAAAGCCAATTTTATTGCAGACACATGTATACAGTGATTCTAATCTAATAATGCTCTATGCAATTTCATATACTTCACATAGTTAGTAAGACAGTGTATGTACAGTGTAAATTGTGAATGTGTCCGGAATGATGAACTGAGCTGTAGAAATGATGATAAGAATTTATGAGAAAGCTTTATAGCATTGAGTGTAAAGTTATAACAAATGTATTATCCAGAATTCATTATATTTCAAAAGCTAAGCTCAAAGGTCAAAAAAATGTAAAGTAAATTAATAATTTATTATTTAATAGTTTGCCGATTACAGAATAGAATAGAATAGAATAGAATAGAATAGAATAGAATAGAATAGAATAGGTCATTATACAAGCACAGCAAAACTGGACTGATACATCCTAACTGGATGCTATATAAAAATACCTGCATGTATTACTTTTAGTACAATTCTAAATACTATTATTTAGTACTAATACTTCAGTACAATGTTGGACACAGTAAAAGTGAGAGGTGCTAATCCAATGATGGGTATGGCAATGTTATAATGCTAAAATATAATCAATATTCTTAAAATATAGAATAAAAGATGTAAAAACACCTTTCAGTAAAATGTGTGTAATATTATTGTATAAAAATTATATGGCAAGTAATTAAAAAATTACCAGCAATATACAAATATCAACATACCTGCCAGGAAACCTCCGATTTCATAGATCCACCACTCGAAGCAGAGCATAAGCGTGCTGGGGATGGCGAGCTGCATGAAGGAGCCCCATTCCTGCAGTGATGCGGTGGACCAGCCTGAAGGGGGCGACACTCTCATTCATTAGTTCACTCATTCATAAAACACTGCAGGTGTAGGTCAAACATTTATATCAGAGCAATATTGCTCTTATCCTTATATGTTTATACAGCCACGCTGTACCCGTAGATTTGTTTCTTATGGGTAAATCTTTGATATTCTTCATAATATATACTTAATTTGAATTTAATTTAATTTTCAACTTAACACAAACACATTTTACTAAATAACATGACTACATCTTATAAAGAACAAAGAGAGCCTTCAGCTCCTCAGTGTTATTCTTACTCACCGACATAACTGACAGTTACTGTAATTTACATCTTTACATTTTGGGCCTACATACCACACGATCCTACAGCAAATTAGCATATGGTATTTTTTGGAATTGCACTTAGAATGGCTCATATGCATAAAATGAGTGTAAGCGTATGTCCTTTTTTCCTGGCCAGGTCTTTTTGGGGTCCAAAAAAATGTGCATCAGGTCGTGATTTGCCTAAAGTGCCTAAAATTTCTTTTATGGCTTTTAAAATGTGGCTTTTATGGTGGCATTTACTTTCCACTGTATGTCATATGCCAAACTCCTGACTCAGTGTTTGTTTTTTTTGGTTGTTCTACTAATCTAATTTTTTTCAACTTCTATTAAAATCACTAATACTGTAACAACACTTTTTGAACATTATCCAACTCTTGACATGTACACATCATTTTAACAAATATTTGGAAAGAGAGAGAGAAAACATAGCATGATGCTTTGCTGAGGTCAATTTTATTGACTATATTTTACAGCTTCTTTGTTTGTTTTGTGTTGTGGCTGTTAAGACTTTTAATTTTAGGGCCATTTAATTTGAGGGTGTGGGGGGGGCAAACAGAATCTGACAGGTGAAAAAACAAGGTTTTAAGTGATCCTTATTAACTTATCCTTGTTTCTTTAGCATCTAATTTGTATCTTATAATTGTAACAAAATGAGACTAATATTAATATAAATTTCTGATTCTCTGTTAAATTCTCCTGGCATTTTTTCAAATAAAGGGGTTTGCAGCTCCTAATAGAGGGAAAGGGAAGCATTTACATTTACGGCCTTTGGCAGACGTTCTTATATAAAATGACGTGAAATTGAATTATGTTACAGAGGCAGGTGAAAGTAGCATCTTGTCAAGGGTTCTTATGTATGTCACAATATCTCATTATATCACAATATCTTGTGCATTCCGCTGACTCTGGAGTTTTCTGGTCAGTAATATTAAAGCATTGTTCAAGTTTTTAAAACATGCCTTTAACACCACCCAGTCCACATAGTCTATAGACTCAAGTGCCCTTGAGCAAAGCCCCAACTGCTTCCCCCAGTGCCATAGATTAGGCTGCCCACTGCTCTGGGCAAGTGTGCTTCCTGCCTCCTAGTGTGTGTGTGTTCACTAATGTGTGTATATGTGGGTGTGCACAGAAGGGTTCAATGTGGTGGTCATATTCCACTGTGTACAAACACAAGTGGAAAATAGTTTTAACCAAGTTTGTAGAATTAGCATGGACAGAGGTGACAGAGGTGTCCCCACCAAAATCCAGCGATTATTGAATTGTCCCCACCAATAATTTGATCCTCTCCAAAAAAATCCCTGATCTGTCAACGTCTCATTAACCTAGAGGTGCAGAAAGGGTTAAAGGGTCACGTTCTCTTTTGAGTCCTTCCTCCGCATAACACATATGGTCAGTGTGATTGGCTGTGCTGTAGCTACATTTGGTTGTTAGCAGCGCCAAAACTGGAAAAGCTTTCCAGTCATATGAGACTCACTGTGGAAGACTCAGCATGCAGCATGGTGCAGCATGGTTGAAACATGGGTGTCAAAAGTAAATGAGGATGGCAGCAAAAAAGAAAAAGGTGGACATATGGAGCTATTTTTTAAAGAAACGTGGTGGTGTTGGGGGCAAATCTCTGCTCTTGATTCTAACTTCTGAATTCTAAAATTCCAAATTATATATAAGGAAACTCGGCTGCAAAGACTATTCTGGATTGATTCTGTGGCATCACAAGTGGTGCTGAATGAGGCACAATACTGGGCAGAGTTTCCTGAAAACACCATTGAGAAACCACCATAGTTACCATAGACAGTGTTTACTACGATAGTTCAATGCCACTTTTGGGAAACGCCCCTCAGAACAGAGCTCTTTTACATAGAAAGACAGATATGGGCCCTTTAACATCATTTCTTAAGCCTATACAGAATATCTTCAGCCAAAGGCAGTACTTTCTACTTTGTGGGAAATTAGCACAATTAATTAGCCGTTCTAAACCTGAGCCCCCCGCTGCCCCCAAACCCTGCACTCACTCATTCATGTTATCTGTCAATCAAAAAACTAATTGGTCTCCGCAGTTTGAGGGACTCTGAAGAGAATGTGGTACTCATTAGATAAAAGGCAGCCCAGAGCGTGTTATTAATAATCCTGCTTCTCTCTTTCTCTCTCTCCAGATTCAGCCACTAGGGGTCACACTTGTCCTCTACATAAGGCATGTTGTGTTGTTTCTGTGGATTGCTCACCACCCCATGTCCTGACATGCAGCTTCTTCCAGCGTATGTAGCCGAACAGCAGGAAGCAGATGGAGATCTGAGAGATGCAGTTTGCTGCAGCAGAGCCCCTGCAGAGAGAGACACACACTGAAACTGCGCACTCCCCCACACAGGTGTCTATAAACACTCTCTTTAACCAGCTGATCAGCAGCTCTTACAATGAGATAAAATATCTTCACAAAGCACCTCAAACCCCTGAAGTTTGTTTTAAGGAATAGTTTTTTTAACCAAGATATGTTTCAAATTTAGCTTTTTCTTAAATGGAGCTATAAGGCTAATGCAGTTAACAAACACTTAACTCAACAGTCACCCAAATACCCCCAAAAAGTTTTAGTAAAATGCCCCAAACTTCTCTCAACCTTTTCTCTGTCTGGGCTGGAGGTTAGAGAACCAGGCTTGTGACCGGAAAGTTGCCGGTCCAATTCTATGAACCAACTGGACACGCCACCTAACCCCTGACTACTCCCCGGGTGCTGTGGTAGGGCTGCCCACTGCTCCGGGCAAGTCTGCTCACTGCCCCCTAATGTGTATGTTCCCTAGTGTGTCTGTCTGTCTGTCTGTCTGTCTGTCTGTCTGTCTATCTATCTATCTATCTATCTATCTATCTATCTATCTATCTAACAGTTTAACAATAGCTAGGTTTACATACATTCTGATATACCATTAATGATCTAATTAATAATTCAACTAATAGCTCAGTCGGAATAGAACATGTTCATGTATACTTCAGAATAGATCAGTCCAATTACAAGGTCATTCTGAATACAGATTATGTCTGATTGAAGGAGGTGGGTAATCCTGTAAATAATCTGTTAAATAGAAGAATATTAGGCATGTAAGCCTGTATCTGATTACATCCCCAGTCCAATAGTTTAAGTATGCTCTGCACATGTTTCTAACGAGTAACACAGCAGGAGCCAGAAACTTGTCTGGAATAGAGATAAACTGTATGCTTCACACTTGGAGGCCATAAAGCTTGCAAGCGCAGTTCAGTCAAACAAGTATTTCCAAAATAGCAACTTTACAGGAGAGGACATGCTTTCAATGCAAGTCAATGGAACCAGATTTTGGAGCATTTCTCTAAGTCCATTCATCATGAAACCTTCACAGGATATAAGTAATATATAAGTGAATGAACGACAATGTTGACACTAACTCTAGAGCAGATCCAAAACAGATACAAGTTCCTTAAATTTGCAAGAACAGTGAAAGTGGCTCTGATTTATCAACATTTCCAGTTTATAAAACTATGCAAGCATGAAAACAGAAAACCCCTGCTGCTTCTCTAACATCTCATTGTGACTGGACTCATAGTCATGAGAACGTCTACACTAAGTGGTACTCACACGTGCATAGTATTGGCTCTATTGTTGAATAGAGTCTGTATATAAACATCTGAGCCTTAATCTGAATGGAGTCAAATAATCTGAAATGAATTCAGTTGGATTAGTAAAAATCTTCACCACATATTTATTTTTACACAGACTCACTGACTTAAAACACTCCAGCAATAGAAGTCAGTGAGGAGCCACTTCAGCACCTATAAGCAAGCTCTCTAAAATGTTCTGAGTACAGGAATATGCCTGTTCATGGTAACCGGTCACAGATGCACCATGAAACCTGCTGTGAGCTGCTGGAAGATTCCTTTAAAGCAGTTAAAAAAGCATTGAAGCCATGATAACAGACAAATAACCAAGTAGAGCCTATATACCCAAGAACGACTGCTGCATAGTACAAAACAAATATAACATAATAATAATGTTATAAAAGCAGTTTATGGCAGTATGTGTAAGCACACCTACTTTACTCCCAGACCCATCCAGAAGATGAGGACGTAGTTGACCGCTACGTTGACTACATTGGCTACAGCTGCAGTGTACATCTGAGGCAGGATAATACCCTGAAGCACAAAAACACCAGCATGTGAGTGTGCAGTCAGAACCCTCCTGCTGTCTTTCACAGCATATATATTAAAGATCTGAGCGCTATACCTGATTCTGAAGATACGCCACCTGCAGCTGGTGCAGAAACATGGCCTGCGCACACGAAAGAGAGAGAGGGGGTTACTTTTACATTTACGGCCTTTAGCGCTCTTAGACTATCTTATCTTACCCAGAGCGACAGTTTAATTATGTGAGGTTAATGTGAGTCAGATCAGTGTAGCTTTACGAGCCTGGCCCAAGGACTTTTTTTTTCTGATTATATAACATGGGATTAGCCCAAGAGGTCATCCCATGCAAATATACTTACAATCTTTTATTAATGAACGACTGCAATATCAACGATGCTATTGAACGGAAAACTGTGTTTACATCAGCATAACTGACTAACTGCCTATGCTGAGATATCTACCGTTCCAGGCTGTGGTCAACGTTTATCCCTAAATTATGGCAAAGTTGTCCTACTATTCGTTTCCTAATTAAATAATCAGTACCACCTTAAATGCTACAGCTCGTACAGGTGCTATAATGTAACTGCGACACCATTTAAGATTCCCAAAACAAGCTGGTGTATAAAAAAACACTATTAATAAGATCCTGAACAACTTAAAGTCAAAGCTGTTAGTTTGGTCTGCACGTTTCACTCCAGACAGTTCTCAAGCAGGCTTCACTCAGCGATTGACACTGGAGAGAATGAACAGACTGGCAGATCCACATTTACTACCATCACAACCTCAACAGCGACATGTTGCTTTTGTGTGATCATCATGGTCTCTCACTCTTAGACCAGCCAAGCAGAGCCGAGCTCATCATATTATTCATAAGTTCACCAAAAAAGGAAAAATAGCTTATTCTAGAACCAAATTACATGGTTTTAATGAGTATTCATAAAACCACATCCTGACCAAAGTCACACCTGCTATGAAGCACGTTAATTCAAAAAGCTAAGTCAATGCATTCTATAGCACCTTTAACTGTTTTCAAGGTATTTAACAAATGTATACAAAGTCAGGTATCCAACTTGTGTTCCTCAGATTGTTGTATTCTAACAAATATATAAAAATATTTATTTACAAAATAAAACTTTTTAGCATTATTTTAGAATTATTTTTTACAGTATTCATTTATTTATACATATTAATTTGTGTATGTACACTACCGCTCAAAAGTTTGGGTTCACAGTGAAATGTTCTTGTTTTAATGGAGTATCTTCCTTCCTTAACACAACAATGGACTGACGGGTCTCTAAAGAAAGTTGTTTCTTTCTGGTCATTTTGAGTCGGTCAGCAAGCCATCAACTGCTGATGCTTCAGATACTAAACTAACCTAGAATGTTGTTCTCCCTTTTATGCTCACTTATTAGTAGAATGTTTTTCAGCTGTGCATCACAATTGAGCAATAGTGTCCTAACAACCAGTTAGCCCAATAACATCCTTAACTTGGATTGGTGGTCATACCAGGAGATTTAGGCAGAGGACTGAGAATTGCTGATAATAGGACTATATGCAAAATAAGCCTCTATACAAAAATAGGCTTTAATATAAACATTTTTATTTTTTAAAAATCATCTGATACACTTACATTAATTGTGAAATGGACCATATTGTTTGTGAATTGCATGAAAATAGCATGAAATGAAATTCTGAAGTGATCCTAAACTTTTGAGCGGTAGTGTATGTATTGTGCTTCTTATTGATGAAACACTGCAGAGGCAAATAGCTTTAAAGACGTTTCACAGCTGCCTTAGACTTTTGCACATGGATAATGAAGCTTAGCCTGAAAAAACAATGGTCCTGTATAATGCCCTTCCTTCCAGATCAGTATTTACATGTTCCAAACTATAAAAAATGTTGACTATTTTCACAAATCTGTCACATATTCAACATGTTTACATCTATAATTACAGTTATTTATAATATATGATAATCACAATATTTATGTTTGTTATCATGTATTTCTTACAGTAAAACCTATTGTTAACACTTCGGTGCACAACCTGGGTCAAAAGTGACTCGACTGAAATTATATTTTCTATAAATGAATTTACTTGTTTGATCATCACAGATCCTGATTTCAGTTTTAATATTGAGCTTTTTTAATAAAAACCATTTTTGTATCACTGCCCTTATAACACACAGCATGCATGAAAATGAACCCTTAACTATGGGATTTGATAGGAACTCCTGACATTTACAGTCAGAAATGTATTTACAAAAACTACTTTTGTTCATGAAGTAAATGAATAAGAAATAAAATAATGATTTGGGGTCAAAAACAAGATTTTTAATGAACATGAGGAACATTAAATCATAAAACAAACTGACTTCAGAAGATATACCAAAGAGATACTCAGCCATACATAAAATCACATAGGAAATTAATACAGCTCAGGTTTAACCCATGTTGTGTGTTAAAAGGGGTTTGCTTAGCTTGTGCATCAAAGGGTTAACGGTGCCTGCTAAAAACACACAGACGCACATAAATGAACAAATCAACATGGTCATAAATGAAGCCACTTACAGGAACAGCTGGCAGGAAGGCGAGCACGTACAGCTGTGCGATTCTGAGGAGAAAGAACGATGACACACTCTGTCAAACTAAAACGCATAATATCCCATAATCGCACATCAATCACTGTCACATTAGTAATTTCCCACAAAATAAAGGCTGCTCAAACATCTGTCTATCTCACGTTCAATAACTAAGCTGACTGATTTACTTATACTGTATCAGCACAGAGCTTTGGTCTCCTGACCACTCGACTTATCACTCAGAAAAGTTGAGGCCTATTTTCCATCCCACCCTCAAATCTCAGGTCTGGGGAGAACTTACACAGTCCAGTTCTGAGCATCCTCATACACTGCAGTGCTATTTCTGCTTGCTTTAAACAGAATGTGGGCTGGAAATGCGAATAAGAGCAAGTGAGCGATTAAAACATGCCATAATACTTCAGTCCACAAAGCAGTGAACCAACCCCCCAAGACATGCCGTAAGAAGATTATGCAAATAACAGACCTTTACATGGTTTAGTTCCAATAATGCTGCACCTCAAACACTTTAGTCTTGACCAGTAACCTTGAGGATTAACCAATAACCATTACTTAATGGTATTTCATTCACATTAACAAAACACAACAACATTTGTTCTTATTCCAGATGCAGGGAACTGGTGGGGAGAAAGGTTATTATTGGGATAATAACTTGAAATGTAGGTCACATCTTAACCTAGTACAGTTCCACTACAGTCATATCCCAAACCTCACAATATACAGTTTCATGCAAACGTTTGGGCACACTTCATAAAAATTTCTGTGAATAGCTAAATGATTAAAAGATGTACAGATT
Source organism: Megaleporinus macrocephalus (assembly GCA_021613375.1). Lineage (NCBI taxonomy): Eukaryota > Metazoa > Chordata > Actinopteri > Characiformes > Anostomidae > Megaleporinus > Megaleporinus macrocephalus. The sequence goes on along the minus strand of CM038717.1, from coordinate 30,549,887 downwards.
TTCAAAAGGCATACGGCTAAAGATGCTACATTTTGCAACATTTATTTTATATTTTAAGCAAGATTACTTTTTTTTAAATTTTCAATAAAGAAAAAATCCCAAAGCAAAAGTTTGGGCACCAGCAGGAACCAGTAACACCAGCCTCTGCCAGTTGTACGTTGTGAATTTTGGAGAATGTTTAGGATCATTATCCTGTTGTAGAAGCCATCTTCAGATTTTTATAGGCAATTTTGTGTGATGTTTTATTCTACTATTTCAGAGTTTGCTGGTAATTCATTAATTAATTAAACTTAATTCATTAAATAAATCAGTTATGTTTAGATGTTCCTTTGCAAACTTCAAGCACTGAACTTTATGGTGAAGACACAGGCAATGTTTCTTCTTTTTCATCAAGGTCATGTTTGTGCAGATGTAACTGCACAGCAGAGCAGAGGACCGCCAGGCCAGAGTCTGCTGATTCTCCCAGAAGGTCTTTTGCGGTCAAAATTAGGATTTGCTTTTCTAGCCATTGTATGAGCAGTTCTCTGAGAAAGCTTTGTTGGTCTTCCAGACCTCCACCAATCTTGTTACATGCTATTTCTTAATTACATTACAAACTGAGGAAACTGCTTCCTGAAAACGTTTTGTTGTATTCTTATAATCTTCACCTGTTACTTTCATTTTCTGAGTGCTGGGCAGCTGATTAGAAGACCCCATACATTGTTGGATCAAGGTTTGAGGAGTCAAAGTATTGATTCACCTGGCCTTTTCTAATGATGACTGTGAACAAGTCGTAGTTCTAGCATGCTAATTAAGGTCTGAGATTTTGGTAAATATCTTCTGACAGCTCAAATCTCTTCAGGTGCCCAACTGTCTTGGGGTGCATTGTTCTCCAAAACAACACCAATCTTGCTTAAAATGTTGTAAACAAGGTGGTGATTTTCATGATTTTCATTTCTTCTACTTACTTAACTATTCACAATAACAGAAATCTTAACATTTGAATCCCTGTGTATACAGTAGGTCCTTGCTTACAACATTCCTTGATTTACTAGTAAAGGAAATTTAGTTCCATTACAAATATTCACCCTTCCTGATTTTCTCTATTTTTTTCTATTTTGCTAATTTGTTGTACAGGTAATGCTGTCTGACCTTTAAGCAAAATGTAGTGATATACAAAGAAAACTTTCCAAACACAAAAAACATGGTGGTGGTAGCAGCAAGACCTGTGGATCATTAACTTTCTTTTATAAAAGGAGCCATGAATTCTCTATGAGTGGTTTATTAAGAGGGTCTCTTCATCTGCCCCTCAGACTGAGAACAAAGCAACAGTAACATTTGCAAAGACCCGTCTTAGACCCAACCGAGACCCTGTGGCCCCCAAATCAGCAGTTGAGAAAATCGACCAATATCCGTGGATTGCACTTTTTGCAACTAAAACCACAAACTGTTGAACTTTTTGTGTTAAAATACTTTTAATGTTATACATTTTTAGTGAGCAGTTACTTTTTTCCCATGGGTGAGTCATATGTTGGATATATTTGATCCCGAATAAATGAAATCATTAATTTAATTATAAATAAAAAGTAAATAATTAAAAGATATTTAAAAATATATAACATTTAATATCAAAATATCGCATTAATAGAGAAACTACTTTTTCGCACCCAAGTAAATTTCAGTCTTAGAAATCAAGGTTTCTTCATTGTTCTTGGTTTGAGCGTACAGAAAAATAATAAATGGTATGTGTCACGGGGGTCTCAGCAGGATCGGACACAAACGCAGAGCTTTTTGAAAATAAAGAGTACTTTTAATAAACACGAACGTAAATGGAGGGTAAACAAAACACAAAAGAAAATACTAACAGACTGGATACAATGACACATGACAAGAAAATCCCAAGACAATGACCAACAAAAATATAGGGCAAACACTGGGTATATATATACACGGGCTAACAAGAGGGAACAGGTGACGAGACTAAACAGCGATGGGGAACAGGTGTGCGAGGCGGGGCAAGGGGCGAAGACAGGGAGCACGTGACAAAACACACATGGACAGGATGTAAACAAAGGCACATGGATGGTAGGCGTGACAGTATGATATTATCCTGGAGGTTCTTGAAATGCTTACATCACACATGGTTTTATGATGAACAGGAAACCAAAAGCTTTTCAGTGACTTCACCCCAAAGAACATTTCATTTAGAAGAGTGTAAATAATAAAGGGTGTTCTTTTAAATAACAATTATTAATTTTATTATCATTATTATTAGCATCATAATAGCCTTTTGAGACAGACATGTCACATATTTCTGATGGGTCTCACCTGGCCACCTCCGCCTCTTGGTACATGGCCAGCAGAATGGACTCGGCATTGATGAGGATGGCCCAGCATGGCAGACAGAAGAGCAGCAAGATTAGAATACTCTTTTGCAGAATCTCCCCCACACGCTTGAGGTTTTTGCCGCCAAATGTCTACCAACACAAACATAAACAATATATATATTACAATAAAAAACAAGTATCTCCAAAATTGCAACTTTACAGGAGAGAAAAAAACATACTTTACTTTCTATATAAGTCAATGGAACCAGAAGATTTTCCTAACTATTTTGGAGCACTTTTATTGGTCCATTCATGAGGAAATTTTCCCACAGTGTAAATGATCCTTGGTGTGTTCAAATGATGTAAAAAAAACCCTCAAAATTGACAAAAATGGAGATACATGTTTTTCATAGGACAGTGAAGCCCTCCAAAAATAAACATGTATCTTCATTTTAATTTGGACATCATTTGAATCCAGCAGTTGCTGTTTACATTGCATATTATTCAATTTTATGATCAAACAGAAATGCTCCAGAACCACTTGGAAAGAAATCTGGTTCCATTGATTTACATAGAAAGTAAAGACAGTGTTTGTCCTCTCCTGTAAAGTTGCCATTTTGGAGACACTTGTTTTTCATTGGACAGTGACAATAAATATATTATAATGTTTAATAGCATATATGTTATAGTGCACAACATGCAAAGAGCCTTTCTATGACTTCCAGCTGTGACACTTCAATATCAATCAACAATCATTTTCTGCTGGAACGGGCTGACCTTAATCATTTGACTGACCATGTCGACTGGTAATGATGACGCTCAATTTAACTGATGTTAGGAAAAATGTAACAGATACCGTGCTGACAATTAAAAACCATTTTCAGAGAAAAAACTTGAGACAGATGTGCTACTTGGGGAAACCAGCCCCTTATTTTACTCTGACAGACTGGATTTAAACAGTAAACGCCATCATGGTTATTAACGCAAAAATGTAAACCATGTATCTAAATCTAGCGTTTGACATTAGAGTAAAAATAAAAAATAGAAAAAATAAGACATTATTTAAAGTGTTATTTGATAGTTTTATCCAGTAATTTATCCAAATTCAAGAAATGTGACAATGAAAAACATCAATTTCAAATGATACTATTATATTATTATTGACTGTTGCAATAATACCTAAAAGCTTGACCTGATTGGATCATTCTACCAAACTGGTTTATAGACAGAGACAAGAAAACACATTTATGTTTAGCTGACTTGGACTATCGACTAAAATCATTTAACTTTAAATGACCCTGAACATTAGTTATGTTTATGACAATGATAAAACATTCTATTCTGTCAATAACAAACAATCACAACACTACAGAACGTTTACCACACACAGTCCCATCACATAGCGATAACTGCAGTTAATTCTGAGCGAAACACAAAAACTCCTAACAACCATCACAAGTGATTAAGTGACCTCACCTGAGACACCAGAGTGTCGCACGCCAGGGCCAGACCACATCCTGTGGCAGTTGTGGTTACGTTAATGGTCTGAGAGAAAGAAAGATAGGAAATCAGCCAGGTCTCTTATCACACACTTCTTCCTCTCTTGGAATGCATACATTGGTTTTTTCATCAGTTGCGTGCCCTCAGGTGGTCTGTTAGTTTTGGTAATGAAGAAGCTGGGCTACACTGATGTAGAATAAACAGATATACCACATTTGTTAAAACTGATGTTCACACCATTGTTACAATCGGAGGAGATGGATTTAGACAGGCTATTATGATTGTGTTCATTTCTTTAAAAAAGGGTTTTTTTTCGAGAGTAATCCATAAACCCACTCTTGTGCTAATTGGATGGTGGTCTACCAAGTCTACCAGACATACACAACACAAACATAAACAATATACATAGTATAATAATACTTATGATATAATGCACATAACAGCATGCAAAGAGCCTTCTTCTAACTTACGTATTTTAAAGTACTACTACTATTTGAGACATATGAGTGTGAGGAACCTATCATGTTTAAAGAACCTCCACATCATGTAAAAGGTCTGTGCTAGTCCTTAAACCATACGTAGAAGCCAGGAATAATTTAGCTTTATTTTTAAGAGCCAGTGTTACAGAACTTAGCAGAGAGTCCTCCATCAAGCAAAGAAAAAAACAGCAATGGGCTAGATATTTTTAAAAACTGCCACTTTTAATGTTTACTAGATACACCTGGTTTGATGGATGTAAACATGCAATATATATTTTTTTTATTGTCACTGTCCAAAAAAGACCAAACAGGTATCTTCAAAATGGCAGCATGAGAGTCTTCATATCCAGTGAACATCATGTAAAGCAAATTTGCTTTTCTATATTAAAATTTTGCTCCTTTACATGCTTGTAAATTTGACTTTGTGTTACTAAACCTGGTCAGTTAGCTCTCGGCCAAACAAAGCAATAACAACTAAGGAAGGCAGGACTCATCAGAACTAAGGTCTCTGTACCTCTTTTCCAAGCTGAGATCATGTTTGTTGAGACCCTAGCCATAAATAGTACACTGCTCCACTGATTCACAAACGTAAAGCTCTTCATGAAGGTGGCAAAAAGGGTTCTTTGGAGAAATTCTACAGAACAGTGGTTCCCAACCCTGGGACTGAGAGGCCTTCTGAACGTTTCAGGCACACCCAAAGGTGTCAAGAGTATAGAGTATTCATATTCATTACTCAGGTAGAAGTATAGATATTAGGGTTTAAAAATACTTCTGTAGAAGTTGAAGTATCAACTCAAGCTTTTTACTCCAGTGAAAGTGTAAAAGTACTGCTTTCAAAACTACTTAAATTATAAAAGTAAAAGTAATGTAAGGGGGAAAAAAATTTAGGCCGCACCACAGGGGTCTATAGCGCATGAGCCCACCTCCCCAAAAAAACATTCTTCTAAAAGCCATAATGACTATAATGTTATATTAAAATGTTAATGTTGATAAGTTTGGGATGCGCTAGGCTTTCTGTTTCAGCCGCATATACGTCCATTGAAAATGAATGTAGTTTAGTACAATGTAAATATATTAAAGAAGCATATCTGTGTACTACTGAACATTAACATGTGTTTCATGGAGCAGAAGATATGATGACTAGTTGTCTATAAGTGTTGTAATTGTGCACAAAGTCAAACTTCAAAGGCATCTTATCAATAATCTTTACTGAAATGTAAATGTACATGAATGAAAACAAGCTGAAATGAATTAGGAGTAACGAGGCTATGTTTAAAATGTAAGGAGTAGAAAGGACTGATAATGGAGTGTAAATGTAAGGAGTAGAAAGTACTGATAATGGAGTGTAAATGTAAGGAGTAGAAAGTACAGATAATGGAGTGTAAATGTAAGGAGTAGAAAGTACTAATAATGGAGTGTAAATGTAAGGAGTAGAAAGTACTGATAATGGTTTGTAAATGTAAGGAGTAGAAAGTACAGATAATGGAGTGTAAATGTAAGGAGTAGAAAGTACAGATAATGGAGTGTAAATGTAAGGAGTAGAAAGTACTGATAATGAAGTGTAAATGTAAGGAGTAGAAAGTACTGATAATGGTTTGTAAATGTAAGGAGTAGAAAGTACAGATAATGGAGTGTAAATGTAAGGAGTAGAAAGTACAGATAATGGAGTGTAAATGTAAGGAGTAGAAAGTACTAATAATGGAGTGTAAATGTAAGGAGTAGAAAGTACTGATAATGGTTTGTAAATGTAAGGAGTAGAAAGTACAGATAATGGAGTGTAAATGTAAGGAGTAGAAAGTACTGATAATGGAGTGTAAATGTAAGGAGTAGAAAGTACTGATAATGGAGTGCAAATGTAAGGAGTAGAAAGTACTGATAATGGAGTGTAAATGTAAGGAGTAGAAAGTACAGATAATGGTTTGTAAATGTAAGAAGTACAAAGTACAGATAATGGAGAGTAAATGTAAGGAGTAGAAAGTACAGATAATGGAGTGTAAATGTAAGGAGTAGAAAGTACTGATAATGGAGTGTAAATGTAAGGAGTAGAAAGTACAGATAATGGTTTGTAAATGTAAGAAGTACAAAGTACAGATAATGGAGTGTAAATGTAAGGAGTAGAAAGTACTGATAATGGAGTGTAAATGTAAGGAGTAGAAAGTACTGATAATGGAGTGTAAATGTAAGGAGTAGAAAGTACTGATGATGGAGTGTAAATGTAAGGAGTAGAAGTAAAAAGTCAGCTGAATAATAATTACTCCAGTAAAGTATAAATAACCAACATTTCTACTTAAGTAAGGTAATGTAAGTATTTGTACTTTGTTACCTGACACCTCTGGGCACACCTGATCCAACAAATCAGCCCCATAAACAAGTCCTCCTCGGTTGAAGTGGGTGTGTTTTGTCAGGAAAATACAAATATGTACAGGATAGGGGGTCTTCCAGGACCAGTGTAGAGAACCACGGTGATAGAAGATCCCTAAAGAACCTTTCATGGTGGTTTCAATGTACGTTTTAGAGAATCATCCAGTAAGCAATGCCTTTACTACTCTCAGAGGCCATAAAACTTTATCTTTGTTGACAAGAAGCTGATAGATCAGCATTTTGGGAGGTGCACGATACATGCCCTTCAGTAAGAAAGCTCACTACAAAAGAGTTTAAAAAAAAGAAAGCTAAAACCATAAAAAACTGTATAACTGTAAAACACAGGAACCACAGCTGGGGGGTTAGTGTACGTTACCGCAGAGGCGAGGGCATATCCAGCTAACTCGGCATTCCCCAGGTGACCAACAAATATGGTGGTGACAAACGGCTGAAGGAAACTTAAGATCCGGGAAACAAGCTGCAAAAGAATAAACACACACATATCAGCCCACAGTTGTTTAGTGGTAGAACAGTATGGATGTGCTCAGTGAGCAGAAGGGGTGGGGGGGTGGGGTATAGTTTCAGCAGGGTGAAATGATTTAGATTTGTTCAGTTAGCTCCTGCCATTAGACCTGTTACACTACGGACCCCTATATCAGCTATCAGGCACTGTTATACTCCAGACCCTTATATCACTTATCAATTATCAGACTGTATCATATTATGTATTTATTTCACAAATTTATCAGTAAAAATATGTTATATATAACTACTGTAAACCAAAGGTCACTAATAGGCGGACCGCGGTCCGGGTCCAGACCCAGACGTTGTCCAATGTGGACCCAAAGCGATAAACTACTAAGAGAGATTTAATTTTGAAAATGTTTATTTTTTAAGCGTTAAAATTATCTTAAGAGGTGGAACTTTTCTTGTCTTCACGGTATACAGGCTTTGTGGTGCGTTAACCTCATAGACCAATCCCCCTTGTTTTTATTGAAGTAAGTTAAAAAATTTATAAAAGTTTATAAATAATTCATTCAGTTCAGCATTTAAACAGTAAATATACTGAAATATACTGAACGGTATGTGTGATGTGTTGATGTTTCAGTAGCTGATGGTATAAGATGCTGATACTAGGCTACTTAGTATACAGGATATGACGCTGAATCATAACACAAGTTAGAAATTATGACAGTCCAGACCTTGGCCTGAGGAAATATCCTCTAACTGGACCTTAGTGACTTCTAATAAATATCCCTGCTGTAAACTATATATAATAATGACTATACTGTTGTTGTTATTATTATACTATGCCTATTATATTATACATCTTGTATACAATCTATACATATAAATAGTGCTGCTGGTAACTTCATATGGTAAACCAGACAGAACCAGAACTTCCCTGTATGTTAGATTAGTGTACAGACTTGTGGGTAAGCAGTTATTTCTGTGGTTATGTCTGCGACTGATTAGAGTTGTAGGTAGAAATCTATTTCATACTCGGCATTCTACAAATTTACTATGAACATTACATAATGCATGTCTTTGATGATTGAGGAAATGGTGATTACCTGAACGCATAGGCTTTCAAAGGTAATAACTAAATAACTGAACTGAGCTGTTATGCTGCAAAGAGCTGCTTGAAAAACACAGACAGACAAGGTGCGACAGCAAAGAGTCATAGTTTCAAGTCAAAACTCACCAACAGGACAGATAAACATTTGCTAAACAGAAGAAATGTAGTTAATATAATAAACCATCCCTGCCTCAGTAAGCTAATATACTGATTTATGCTTAGATCATGCTTAGATACTTTCACACTCAAAAGCCTTAATTCAAACCTTTTAATTCCAATATCATTTTAACGAGCTATGATAATATATTAGGCTAATGAGCCAGTAAAGATTTTGCATATTAACCTAACAAGCCAGTGGGGATTCTGCAGATTAGCTCTGTGAGGCACTCGGTTAGACAGCCAATTGATAATTCAGTATATAAGCTTAACAAGCCTATGGCAAGGCTTAAGGGACCAATGACAGTTGAGGATATTAGCCTAACAGACCTATGAAGATTGAGTATACTGACCTGAAGAGCCAATGATTATTTAATATGTTACCTGAACAAGTGAAATATTATTTAAGCAGGAATAATTCACGCTAGAACTTAAGTGCATTGTTTTAACAAGCCAAAAGACAATTCAGTCTATGATGATTCAGTATATAAGCTTAACGTGCCCATAGTGATTCAATAAATTGACAAAACAAGTCAATGAAGATTCAGTATATTAACATGTCAATGAAGATTCAGTATATTAACATGTCAATGAAGATTCAGTATATTAACATGTCAGTGATGATTCAGTATAGTAACAAGTTAATGCAGATTCAGTAGCATAGGAAGTCACTGAAATTTCAGTATATTAGCTTAACGAGCCAGTAGTGGTTTAATAAATTGACAACATAAGTCATTGAAGATTCAGTATATTAACAAGTCAATAAAGATTCATTATATTAGCTTAAGAAGCCAATAAAGATTCGTTATACTAACAAGTCAATAAAGATTCAGTATATTAACTTAAGAAGCCAATGAAGATTCATTATATTAACAAGGCAATAAAGATTCAGTATATTAACTAAGAAACCAATGAAAATTAATTATATTAACAAGTCAATAAAGCTTCACTATATTAACTTAAGAAACCAATGAAGATTCATTATATTAACAAGGCAATACAGATTCAGTATATTAACTAAGGAACCAATGAAGATTCATTATATTAACAAGGCAATAAAGATTCAGTATATTAACTAAGGAACCAATGAAGATTTGTTATATTAACAAGGCAATAAAGATTTAGTATATTAGCTTAAGAAGCCAATAAAGATTCAGTATATTAATGAGCCAATAAAAATTCAGTGTATTAGCTTAAAAAGTCATTGCAAATTCAGTATGTTAGCTTGATGAGTCAATAGTAATTCAGCACATTGACTTAACAAGCAAATTCAGTATGTTAGCTTACCAAGTCAATGATGTGTGAAGACCAGTGGTGGTTCAATTTACTAGCAATAATTTTGGCAGCAGAATAATAGAAGTCAGACAACAAAAAAAACGTGTAAACCATTAACACCAAAGTGTATTTAAAACAAACCATCGTCCAACAGGAACGATGCCTGGATTTTTAAGCTTCGGGGTCTGGAGGAAACTGATTAGGCGTGTCAGAAAGAAGCCAACAACAATGACAGCCGTCCATGGCAAAACAAAATCAATGATTTCCAGAAGTCTGCACAAAGCTGCTGTGTATGGCAGGCTGGAGAAAAGGAAGTCTTTATCTCTGTTATCTCAAAACACTCAAACCATCCAGCAAAACTGTGGCCAAAACTATTGTGACCACACGAGCCAAAACATAGAAGGAGTTTTAAACACCAAGCAGTGTATTTCACTTCACATACGTCACTTTGTTAACAATTTGCATATTTCAGATTTATTTTTGTTATAGTTCATTAAAATTTACACACCCATTTTACTGAACACCGCTTTTAAAATAAAGTATTAAAGAATATTACATTTGACAAAGCTTGCTTACTAATTTCTAGAACTTTGACAGCTAGGTTTATCTGAATACTGTATATTTTAAAGATATTTATCAGTCCTTGCTGAAATGAAGCTTGTTTAAACAGAGAATGAGGCATTAAACATGAAAGCTTTTTTTCATCCCTCCCGCTTTTAGTAATAATAACTTTTGTGTTTACATACAGTCTTTAAAACGTACTGTGAACCGACTTTGGCACATACTAACCAGTCACTAATATGTTGATAAAAATTTTAAAAATCCTAATAGTTTTTGTTACAAAAGAGCCTCAAAACCAAGGACCAGCTCATTTGGTTAAAACAATGGTTTTCTTTTCTTTTAAGTTTTTAGAGGGTCGTTTTAAATGTTATCATTTTAAATGTAAGAAAATACTGCAATATTTTGGTACTGGATCATTTCTCAAAAAATAGCATCAATTTGTAATGAATAGTTTACATGCAAAGATTTAGTTGTATTCAGTGTTTTCTTTTGTGTTGTGTTTAAGCCGCCGGCCACTAGAGAGCAGTGTTGTAATCCATTTCAGCCTCCAACGGAAACAAGTAATGTAAGGGTGCACTGCTAACATTGCCATTAACAAACCGATGCAAATGGTGCTTTTCATACATTTTCATGACATTGTTTCCTATTGAATAAAAAATAGTGTATATTGTCAATAGTATTGGATGACATGATGTCAACCTTTGTGTGTTTTTTAAATATTTAGTTATAGGTTCACCTTGTAGTTCTTCTGTTTCTCTATGTAGTTTGTTAGCCTGTTCTTCAATCATCCCCATGCCCCCAGAACCACCCTGACCAACTTGTCCCAGCTATAACAGCTTCATATGCTTTCTGTACCTGTTAGCTACATTAGCCTAGTAGCTCCAGTACTAAAATAAAAAAGAAAACTTTAGTAGCCAAACCTGCGTTGGCATATTAACTATATTTGGTAAGCTCTGTACGCTATCACTGTAGGAATAAGAGAATATTGAACACTTGCAGTGTGCAAAAGTAGCAAACACTTAAAAGATGAAGAGCTGTTTCTGTTACAGCAATGGTTTGACAACAACCTGTGTACTTCAGTTCATTTGGAACTAGTGCTGTTATCTCTTTTTTAAAAATCTGACCTTCTGTGCATGAGTTTCTTTCATTTGTAGGAGCAAAATACTGTAGCTGCATTTTCAGGGGTGTGAATTTCATAAGAGTGTCAATGAAATCAATGAAATCTGCTATTCAGTAGGTAATATTGAGCCATCTGCACATAATTTCCAACAGGATCTTGTGATTTTATTGTGACGTGGAGGGGCGTCAGATGACTCAGGGTCTGTACCCACAACGCAGGACTATTTAAATCTAGCCATGTCGTCCAGAGTCCACAGCAAAATAACCACAGACGACCACAAAACCAAAAACTAAGACTTTCTTGTACACGCTAACGTCTTTATGCACTCTAAGGCAGAAATATCTTGAAAATTAATATCCAGGCAGAATTCGGCGAGTGCTTCTGAGAGCTCTGAATATACTTTGCAATGACAGTGCAGCTTTCTGGCCAACACAGTCATTGGAAATGTATTTAAATATGTGCTGAATTTCTGTTTTGTAGGGCCAGACTCATATATTCTGTTTAATGCACAACAGGCTAAACGGCTGTGCAGAGAAAAGAATGAATACAGTTCTGTTTAAAAGTCTGAATCTTCCCTTTACTATTTTATTTCCAGTCAAGATAACTAGTAAGTACAAGCAGTACAATACAATGTAAATGCTTCATTGAATCCTAAATACAGTGTCTAGTGTTTTGACTCTGCACCCGTTTCTATTCATTTCAGGTTTTCAAAGAAAATAACAGGGATATTTTTTGACACCTCCAAAGTTCAGCATTAGAGGTTGCATATCCTGCTTTAGACAATCCCAAACATACTTAATGATGCTGCAGTCTGGGTGGTCAGCCCAATGTTCTGAGGACGCCGGTTTTTGATTTGCAATATTTCTTCTTGTTTTTTGTTCTTATTGAGAGCTCTGCTTTTTTTCAGAGCCACAGTGCAAAAGGATGGAGAGAAACACCTGCGGATGCTTTCAGATCTGAAGCAACAGTGGAGCCTGATTTTCTCCTGTCGCTTAAAGATGAAATCTTTAAAGACTGTTTATCTGATGGTCACTGTTTTGGTGGGCTACAGTTCACCTGTTGTCCTATGACTTTATGTAAGTAGATTATCTTATGCCTAATCTCCTCGAAACAATGAATGAATGACCCGTAGGCCTACTTAAGGCCACTTTGACTGGAAATTGAAAAAATTGGTGGGATTTAATTTGCACGGAACCGTGCACAGTAAACAAAACGATTACTACAATCAACTGCGATCATACAATCGTAGAGGAATAGCTGACGCCATATGGGGTACGACACACTAGGATAAGATAATGCAGAACATTTCATTATCACAGTGGCTAACTTGTGTCCCACTGTAACCTTAGATTGTGAACATGCCTTACACATGTGCGCAGCAGTTCTTTGCAAGGCATCTTCTCTTCAGGACACAAGAAATATGTTGATAGATTACATCATCAAGAACAGATTCCAAAACTGATGCCACTGCTGAGAGTTTAAGGATACACAGAACTACTGAAAATAGCTACAGAACTATCCAAACAGTAAAACTGAAGACTCACAATTTGCACAAGAAGTACTCTTTCCTTGTAAGCATGAAACCCCCAGTGGTGCGAGGTATTTGGGAGAACGGGTGACTCACCAGAGGCCCAGTTAGGCGCAGAACCTGATAGATCTCTTCTCTGTAGGCCAGGGGCACCCAGCGTTGGACAAAGGCACAGCGGAACACTCTAGAACTGGGTGCTGTTGCCTCGGCGACCTGCCCGCTGCCCGTCAGGGGGCTCGCAGCCTCCTGGATCCCAGCTTTGTCCATTCAACCGTGGAAAGAGGGGGAGAGAGGGAGGCACAGAGGGAGAGGGAGTGAGGGAGTGAGTGAGAGGGAGAGAGAGAGTGAGAGAGAGAACACGAGAACGAGAGAGGTCCTGTCCCGCAGTGAGTCCAGAAGCCGTGCTGTCAGTCCATGGAGGCCAAGTTACAATAACAACTAGCGTAAGAGAGAGATAGAGAGAGAAAGAGAGAGAAAAAGAAGAGAGAGAGAGAGAGAGAGAGAGAGAGAGAGAGAGAGAGAGAGAGAAAGAGAGTTACTGATTTAGCGAACGGTTGCCTCCAACCACCCAGGGAGCCCAAGAGAAGCAGGCCACAATCAAGCTCTTTATAATTCCCTGTATAAAGTCCAGCAGAACTTGGAAAGGGTTGAGGGGGGGGGGGGGTTTGGAAGGGGCGGGCTACGCAGCTTACTTCTTCAACACAGCGGTAATCTTATCAGGAATGCCTATGTAAATAACAGACTGTTGCGCCTTTGATGGGCCCATGCTGGAGCCTTTGCCTCGTAAATCCCAACTTTAATTAATTAGGGCAGTAAGGGAGCACAAAATCCAGAGCATAGGAGAAGTCACTGTGGCCCACATATTGACCCCTGAGGCACCCCGCGAACTTTGAGCTGAGGCATTACTGCTTCACCTGGGTCGGACTTTGCTGTTTGCGCACGTGGCTCTCTTTTGGTTGGCCGTCCCTGCAGCGCCACCACATGCATCTCACGCCCTCCTGGTTCTGGAGAGAGAACCAAAACAAACAAATCACTCTATAAATATCTTTGATGCACTCATTCATTCGCTCATTTTGTGTCTTCCTCTATATCATCTGACCACTGCTGAGTGAAGTTATCACATTGATCTACCACCAAGAGACTACCAAGCAGGTCCAAGTGTCAATATTACAACATTGCATATCACACATAACCTTTGGCCACTGTGTTCTGAACCAGTTAAACTGTGATGCCTAACCCCAATCAACCCAACTGGTCTTACGCAATTCTGAATGCCCCCCAACAAGCTTGACATCTTTTTTTTGTGTAACCAGAAGATCATCAGTGTTACAGTATCTTCTACAGATTGAAGTCACTTGAACAGCATCAGATTTGTTTAACTTGTGACAACTTAGCATGGAAGGATTAGACTGAATGCTTATCTTTCAGGTGTGTGGTTATCAGAAGTGACCTTTGGTTTTCATGTGCAAGCAGGAAAGAGGAAGAGGACATCAGTGCACAATATACTGTACAGTAAAAGGAAAGACAATGAGAGATTAGGACAAGTGACAGTGATCAATATTAGATTTTATTTATTTATTTTTCATCTTTTACCTAAATGCATGTCGGGGCCAAAGCTTTTGCTGCCTCAGTTCCTATGGTTGCAATTTGTATTAACTCTAGACTGTGAAGAGTGACTACTCCATTCCAGCCACTGCATTTCAGCCCTACACAATGGTCACAATGGCAAACATCATTTCAGTGATGATCTCTTTAGCTCAGGAGAAAAGGTTAATGAGGACAAGACAGCTGATATCACTCTGTCATGCTGATTGGAAGAGCAGACTGGTTGCTTTAAAGTTTTCTTCTGTTAACCAAAGATAACCACCTCCAAGGAAACACGTGTAGTCATCATTGCATTGTATCCAAAGGGTTTCACAGGCAAGAACATTGCTGCTTATAAGATAGCACCCCAATCAACCATTTATCCACTCCTCAAGAACTTCAAGGAGTGTGGTTCAATTGCAGTGAAGAAGGCTTCAGGAAGCCCAAGAAAGTCAAGAATGCGTCAGAATAGTCTTATAACGAGGATGTAGCTACGAGATCTGAACGCACAGTGAGATGAAGGCTTGTGGAGGATGGCTTGGTGTCAAGAAGGGCAGCAAACAAGCCACTTCTCTTCAAGAAGAACAACAAGGACAGACTGACATTCTGTAGGAAGTATAGGGTTGGACTGCAGAGGACTGGGGTGAAGTTATTTTCTCTGATGAAGCCCCCTTCAGACTATTTAGTACATCTGGAAAAATGATTGGCCAGAGAAGAAAAGGTGAGCGCTACCATGAGTCCTGTGACATGCCAACAGTGAAGCATCCTGAGACCATTCATGTGTGGGGTTGTTTCTCATCCAGGAGAGTGGGTTTACTCAAAATGTTGACTAAGAACACTGACATGTATAAGGAATGGTATCAAGACATCATACAAGAACAACGGCTCCCAGAGATCCAGGAGCAGTTTGGAGATGAACAATGCTTTTCCAACATGATGGAGCACCATGTTACAATTTCAATAACATTAAAATTTTGGGTCCACGCCAAGAAAACTCCCCCAGATCTCCATCCCATTGAGAACCTGTGGTCAATCCTCAAAAAGAGGGTGGACAAACAAAAACCCAGAAACTGTGATCAACTCCAAGCACTGATTAGGCAAGAATGGGTTGCCATCATTCAAGATTTTGCCCAGAAGCTGATATCCAGCATGCTGAGGTGAACTGCAGAAGTCTTAAAAAGAAGGGTCAACACTAAATATTAAGTCTTTGCTTAAAAGTTACCACACGTATGGAATGCTTTTAAGTGTACTTCATTATACCATATAAACATCTGACACCGGGTTCTAAAAATAGGCAGCAAACTTTTTCAAAATTTGTGCCATTCTCAAAACTTTTGGCCACGATTTTACAAACAAACTACTTTACAAACACCTACTGCTGTACATTTTAAACACAAAGTCTATTCAATCCTTACAATTAAGGATTTATTCTCTTTAGATTTTATGCTGTTTTTCATTGAACTCATTCATTCAATTCCATGTCTTTGTTTCTTGCCTTTTTGCCAATAAAATAATACTAAATATCTCACGCTATGTAAGGAATGTGTCAGAAAATGTGAACAAATAAAAACAGGAACTGCAAATCGAAACATATCAGAGAACTCATTCAGCAACTCGATATCTCTGTACGGTTATCTTGACGAACCAAGAGGTGACCAGATGTAGTGCCGCCATCCCATTAAGCATGGTCGACCCTCCAGCCATCCGAAGTCACAACAGCATCCTATATGACAATTTCAGGATGCAAAATATGTAAACGTGGGACTGTCACAATTTGGTTCCATCTGTAATTTGTTAAATGTATTTAAAGCAGCAGCCTGCTTGCACTTATGCAACATAAAATAAAACGCCACTATATCAAACACAGATTCAGACACAGGTGTGAGCCTCTGTTTGGTAATAAGTATAAAACTAGAAACTAGAAAAGTGTATTTCCTGGAGGAAACGCAGGATGTGCAGTATGAGCAGTGCGAGGAATGAGCAATGAATAAACAACAAGTAGAGGAGTGCGGGTCAGTGTGTTGGGGGATCTCTCTGAGTGAGTACATGCAGTTTGGTGGCTGTATGTTAAACGAAACCATAATGTTTGGCTGTGCTCAAAAATGAATGGGATTCTATGGGAGGATGCAGGTGGGTATGTTTGTGGATTAGGGCTTGGCGATCTACCCTGAATGAGTACTTGTAGTTTGGAGGCTGTACAGTAAACGAAACCATGATGTTTGGATGTTTTTTAAAAAAATGGGACCCTATGGGATATGAAAAAAATGACAAACAGACAAGTGCGGGTTGAACCAACACTGCAGTCTGCCCTGAGTCAGTGTATGCAAAACAGTGTCTATCGGTCGAGCAGACGTACCCTAAATTGGTGCACGAATTTCCATCCTATTCATTCTCTATGGGAAAAATTCAAAATTCAAACTTCAAAAACAAAGCAAAAACTGACTTTTTCCTGTTTTTAAGTTACATTAAAGTTTCTGAACTCTTGGAACTAACTGAACGACTTAAAATAAAAAATCAATTCAAACAAATACACTATTAAATACATAGAACATGCAATTACATCTACTGGTAAGTATATGCAAATTATTTTACAAGGTTAACCCTTCTTTTATCTTTTCCCCACAGGTTCCCAGATCTCACCTGCCCCCTTCTACACAAGGCTGTGGGCTTTCCTGGCAAGTATAAGAGAAGCCCTGGAAGGTGCCCACACTCCCCTTAGGATCAGCATAAAAGAGAAGGTAACAGGTAAATATCACATGTGCACAAAAACTTAAATTATGATTACCTAGGCTTTTTTAAAAAATATCTTATTTCCCCAAGTGTCCTTTCACAAACCTGCTGACGGGGTAGACTCACTGGCCCCATCACAGAGCTGCACTTACATTAGTTACATTAACACAATGAAACAATTGAGGTCTCTGAATAAAAACAAGTGCTAAAACATTACAAAACCTATGTTACATTTGACACCTATTTATATATAATATTATAAACGTCACATATTTTATATGGTAGGCCAGACAGACATAACCGGAAATGTATGTTTGTTTGGGTCTGTTATTATGAGGATAATAAACATATTCCTTTTTTAAGAGTTCATTGGCCACCACAATGAATTGACAGGGTGTAACCTGGCCACACAATGATGACAGTTCTGGCTACGCTGCTGCCTCTTAAGCATTAAATATATGTTTAAATGAGACACTAACTGGATTTATTACTGCATTCAAGCCATACAAGCCTATCAAAGTCATGCACACACAGAGGTCTGAGATTTCCACAGATATACAAGCTCTAATTTAACTGATCTTTATCAGTTCAGTTAGATAAGCCTGACTCTTGGCTCACCTCCCTCATTAAACCACCTTGAGAACCTTCACTGAGAAAGACACTCATACTATAGTTCTTAATGACTGATTTACAAAATTAGTATAGGAGTTCATTCGACAACATTAACCCATTAAAGTCCATTACTGTTAATAAACTCTACTAACAAACTCTGTACTCACGCCAACCACCCAATCCCCCATTTGAAACAACCCAGACCTCATCATCAATAAAAAAACATTAAACTACTCACCTTGGATTGAAAAAGGCACCACACACCTCAAACACCTCTATTACAGTATCACTTTAATGTCACTTCCACAACTAACCCAGAAATACAGCATTGGGAGAACTCAGTTCATACAATACCACCAGTTAAGATCGCTCATCAATCCAGGAGTACGGAGTACACTACATCATATATAAAAAGTTTAAAATGGGATTCACAAGCTCACCATTACTTACGCATTGCTCCCAAAACACTGCTAATTATTCTATCTGTGCTATATGGCACAGTAAACCCGTTAACCAGTTCTGACGAGATGTTATGACCCTTCTACCTCGTACCCTAACCACTCATATCCACCCAACACCATTACTCTGACTATTAGCAGACACATCAAACACTTATATAACAACAGTAAACATAAGAATACTCCTGATGTCGCTAGTCATCGCTAAGAAAATCATCCTCAAGAACTGGGAAAAAAAATAACATTAACATCATCCAGTGGAAAAATCTAGAAACCCTCTCAGAACCCAGCAGACACACCGATTCAGATCCAGTTTAGAAACATTTAATTCAAACACTACAGTAAATGACATAATCAATAGGAAGAAGGGGATCTATCTATCTATCTATCTATCTATATATATATATATATATATATATATAGTCAAATGTTTTAAAACACTACCTGTCAAAAGTAGTAGTGCACTAAAACTTTCAACCGGTAGTGTATGTATATATATACAGTAGCATTTGTTATATTGGTAAAAAAAATTGTTTTACTGTAAATTTCGGTTACAGTTACCGATTATGTAAAATTATGTAAAATTATGAAAATTATAGTATAATAATATAGTGGTCTCAATTAGACATATATCTTTTACCTGTAAATCTTTTTTTAGCTTATTAGAACATTCTAAGTAGTTAATTAATAGTACAGTATTACGATGGTGCATTATAGATGATCTATAGATGTAATTTATTAAGAAATGTTCTGTTTATATATTCAGTTTATATATTCATATGATATTCATATTATATATTATGATATCCATAATGATATGACATATCATATATATATATATATATATATATATATATATATATATATATATATATATATATATATATATATATATATATATATATATATTACTATTGATATTCAATACTGGTTTTCAAACATAGTACTAATATCTACAAACTTGTTTTCTGTTTTGGAAATTATGCAGTTGCTAATATCACAGAAGCAGTCTTGTTCTTCTTTGCTAAGAATTTGCTAAGCATTTAATATACTTGATTCTAGAATTATACAAACACTTAACACCTATAATATTTAAAACCACATAAAACATTTCCTGCCTGTGTAGTTTGTTCACCTTCTGTTTCTACTACCTCTGTCCATTTTATCCTTAACAGTACATGTGCACTTTGTAGTTCTACACTTACAGACTGTAGTCTATCTGTTTCTCTATATACTTTATAAAGCTGTTGTTCAATGGTCAAGAACCCCACAGGACCACCACAAAGCAGGTAGTTTTTGGGTGGTGGGTCTTGGTGGTGATATGTTACTGAGTGTTGTGCTGGTACGAGTGGATCATAGCTGGAATTTTTAAACACTGTGTCCACTCACTGTTCACTCTATTAGACACTTCTACTGTGTTGGTGTGCCTTGTAGAAGTTAAGTAAGTGACGATTGCTCTTCTGCTGCTACACAGTTTTTGTTGGTAAACTTCTCATCCTTCTTCAGACGCTGAGGTGTTTAAAAACTAAAGATATTATTAAATATTTTGTTTTCAAAAGGTCAGGAAAGAAGAAATGATGGGCACATCACTAACATTTATTTTACACTTTTATTCATTACTAATTACATAGAGATAAAGGCTCTGCTTCCCCCATTACATTGTTAATGACCGTTATGAGTCCCTGAGCATGTATTAATTTATATTCATTTATTCATATAAAATAATACAACTGGAGTGATGGAGGGTTAATGGGTTCCAATAGGGACCCATAAATGGTGAGAAATGGCTCAGATGTGAAGAGCTGCTCTCCCCAGCCTCTCCCTGCGAGTTCACAGCGATCGAGCTGCGCCATCTGGTGGATGAAAGAAGCAGACTAAACCTGTTTCTTTCTGAAACACAACAAAAACAGCTATTAAACAGCTTTTAGAAATGTGAAAAAAGTAAAAAATTGAATCTAATTTAATTTAATGGCTGGTCAAATAAAGTTAGAGTCCTAATTTAGTCCATATGATCAGTGCATATATGAGGTGTAAATATTTATCTAGACCTTTTTAGAATCAAGAAGAGGGCAATCAAAATATTCAAATTGTCACAGGGGATGTTAGATCTTCTCCGTTAGCTCGGCCTCGTTCTAACTCCCCTGTCTACTGAGCAGACCACACCCCCTCGCCCACCTGCTAATCAAGGACAATATAAAGGACATTGAGGAACACATGGCCTTGTACGCTGCTGAGGTTGTTTCAGTTCACACTCAAGCTCTATGTTTTGTTTGTTTTTGCCAGCTGCTAACTGCGCTTACTGCTCTGAGTAGATTATTCTGTTCTTGCCTTTTGATTTAATTAAAGATCTGCTCTTGTATCCATATCTATTCATGACACGAATCAATAATTATTATATAAGTACTATTAACACTCAATTTATATATATAAATTGAGTGTTAATAGTACTTATATAAGTTTAAAATAAAACATAAATTTTTACCAATATAACAAATGCTTCTGTATATATATGCTACTGTGTGTATACACACACACACAGACACACACACACACACACACACACACACACACACACTACCAGCCAAATGTTTTAAAACAATACCTGTCAAAAGTAGTAGTGCACTATAAACTTTTGACCAGTAGTGTATGTATACTTATGTATATATTTATATATTATTATAATTATGTTTTACTGTAAATCTCAGTTACAGTTGCTGATAATGTCTCCTGAAAATGACACCTATGGGTGTATAATATAAGTGGTCTCAATTAGACATATATATTTTACCTGTAAATCTTTTTTTAGCTTATTAGCCTATTCTTAGTAGTTAATTTAGTAGTACAGTATTATGATGGTCCATTATAGATGATCTATAGATGTAATTTATTAAGAAATGTTTATATATTCAGTTTATATTTTCATATGATATTCATATTATATATTATGATATCCATATGATATTACATATCCTATATACATATTATATATAATATCAACAATATTAAGATTAGGTTGAAGTTTAGCAGGTTTAGCAGTCATTTATGCTCATCTTTAAATTCAGTGTAATTAATTACATTTTCTTGAATTGTAGCAAAAATATACATATATGAGTATCTACAACACATCTACGGTGGACCATCCAAGTAAAGTGTTACTTTATATTTTACAATAATCTTTTTCTTTTGTACTAAATTGAAATGCTTGTATTGAACAATACAATATGATCCATGTTGAGCTACATTCCCAGTAGTCCAGGGTGAGATGTGAGGTGAGAGTAAGGTTTGGTTGATATGACTGATGTCCTGTTACGTTCTGTCTAATGCACACACAATGGTATTATTCACATGATTTAAGTTGCTATTAATATTCAGTACTGGTTTTCAAACATAGTACTAACATCTACCAAATGTAACTACAAAGTCTGTTTTGGAAATTAGCTTCTAATATCGCAGAAGCAGTGTCCTATTTCTGTCGTGTTCTTATGTCAGACTTTGCTGGGCATTTAATATACTTAGTTCTAGAATCATTCAAACACTTAACACTTTTATAATATTTAAACCACATTAAAATTTCCTGCCTGTGTAGTTTGTTCCATGTAGTAGACATACTGTATTTTTATTCCAAAAATCAACAAATCATGACTTCGGCCAGTCAAACTTTCATATATAACTGTGATTTCTGAGTGTTGAGGCGAGTTACTAGACTCTGATCAAGGTTCTTTTATTGGTGGTGATAGTGCATTTCAGTTTACAAGGAAAGCCCACATAAAATGCATAATCCAAGCAAACATGGCACAAAACAATATAAGACAAAGGGCAAATTACAGAAAGCAGGAACCACAAGAAGAATACACTCCATAGATCTGATACCATAGATTGGATTGCGAAGGGGAAAACAAAAGAGAATTGAAAAGTCCTGTGGAAAATGTAGTCTGAAATATGCCAGTAATGTTGTTAGCTATGTATTACGTCCTCTGTGGTTAACAAAGTGACTGAATAGATGAAAATCTTAAAGGAGACCAAATTATGTTCATTTTCATTGTTCAGAATTGTATTTTTGGGATGTACTAGAATAGACTCACTGACTTCAAATGTTGTTCTGCACATCTGAATTCACACTTTGTCTGAAACGCTCTGTTAGAGCTCCTGTGTCTTTAGGCCCCGCCTCTCAGTGAGCCTATTGCATTCTGTCTTTGCTCTGACTGGTCAACTGCCATAGTGCCATTATCGTCCAGTGTCTAATCCTTAAAGTCCGGTACAACAAGTTGGTAACTCCACCTTCACAGAGCTAGACTGGAGCAGGATGTTTTAGAGGGGTATGTTTAAATTTTTAGCTTTCTGTGCGTTGTGTGACGGCGTGCCAAGCTTGCCAGTTGGCAAGCAATAAGGATTATGTTATAGGATGACATGAACTTCTAACAGGGCGTTTCAGGCAGCTAAGGAAAGTGGTAGAAGTGAGTTGCTTCCTCTGGCGCCCTGCATTTACATGAACAAAAAGCTTCCACGTTACAGAAAAAGTATAAAAACTCTTGCTCCGCACCACCAGAGGTCTCTGTCCCCTGAGTACGAAGGTAGTATAGAACACACAAACATGCCTGTCCCTCGTTCCAGTCACCTGCAGAGCTTGCGGGAGGGTCAGGGCTTTTTGAGACTGTCATAACTTCTTTTTATTCTTGGACTGCGGTATCGACGTTTCTCTGAGCTCTCACACCCTGGTCTACCCTGGTCTCAATGATGTCGCTGACTGCCAAGTCTTTTATGGCCCGCCTTCCTGATTCTTTACCCTTGCACCTGGCCACGTTGTAATTCTTAAAGGTGGACAGTGGTTCTCAATTAGAAGTTCCCAAGAGAACGCTGCAGGGTATAAGGCCCTATATGGCAGGGTCCCAAAAAGCACTGATCTTCCCGCAAGCTTTCTTGGCCACCTGTCTCTCATATACTGCTATAGTTTGTAAAATCCATCAAGACCCCCTCCATATAAGGCTGGGACTTATTTTAGGGAACTTCTATTCAAGAACCACTGTCCACCCAGAGAATTACGACTGACCCGGTGTACATGAGCCAGAAGGAGCAGTAAGGCAGAGAACGTCGATACTGCAGTCCTAAGAATAAAAACTTGTTCTCTGAGCTGGTCTCCCTCTTCATTCTGATGGCAAAAACAGAGTTACGACACTCATCACACTCACGCTTTAAAAACCCCTCTCACACTCCTCTCAGTGCGTGGTATTAAATATACACTTGTACGTGCTCACCAGGCCTCTTGGTCCCTTGTACAACTAGGCTAAGCTGTTTCCAGTCAAGTCAACATCTTTCAACGCTCAGTTAAGCTCAGTCAAGTTCAGTCAAGTTCGGCTGAGTTACATCAGACTCTCCCGCCGAACTGCTCACTAACTTTACCCTTTAATTAGGGTTCTTTCTACTTCTGTATCTGCTCAGACACTCCTGGAGAGCATTGTGACTGAGAGAGTCTGCTCTATTCACTGCTCAGACAGGAAATCAAAGCCTGGATAAGCCAGTTCAAGTCAGGACTTTCATCTACTGCTGCTAACCATCTATTCTGCACGGCCTGCTCCTTCAAACTCATCAATAGGATTTTACTGGTTCCCTGGTTTTCTGGTTCCCTGGTTATCACTCCATTCCCCTGGCCCAGTACAACACTATTTTAGCATTCTCTGTTGTTATTCAATAAACAAGTCTGCTTATGAATCTCACCTTTGCTTCTGAGTGTTCTGAATCATTACAAAAGCAGAAAAACATAGAAAGGAACCCTTTAATTGCTTTAATAAAGAAAAAATCTCATTTAAAGCATGGGACATGACGGAAAATGCAAACAAATCAGTGCTTTATAAATCTACTTGGGACTGTACAAAACTTGTATAAGGAGTTATCATCTTTGTTGTCTTTTGTAAATATTTGAAACCAATGCCTGGAACATGTTCCAAAAAAGTTGGGACAAGAACAATTTACACTAAATGTTCAGAAAACATTTAAAAGCGAGGATGGATCGAGACTCGCCACATTGGCAAAAATGCATCAATAAAAATTCCAGCAGTTTAAACATAAGGTTCCTCAGTGAGCGACTGTAAGGACTTTACCTTTTTTTACCTTCTTCAATACAATAACATCATTAACAAATTCGAGGGCTCTGCAGCCCGTGCTAGGGGGGCGGGCCGGTGGGGGGTTGGGCTGCTCATTGCCTCTGGCTCTCTGGACTCTTGCCCTTTGTCCGTGGGGGCTTCGTCTAGGGTCTCCCTCCTCCCTTTTCTGGAGTGTGCACGTGGTTGCCATCGGGATGTGTGGCCTCAGGTCTTCTGAGTTCCTAATGGGCTGTGGATAGTCTGGGTCCCCTGGGTTCTTCCCTATTTGCCTCTGGATTGCAGAGGCGTGGTTGTGGTTGAGTACATCCCCTTACAGAGGCACATATACACCCACAAACAATTTGGCTATTATTATTATTATTATTATTATTTTGTTGTTTTGTTTTATTTTTATGTATTTATTTATTTATAAATATTTTTGTTTTGTTTTGGGTTTTTTTTTTCATTCTTTTTTTGCCCTTCTTTATTGCCTGTCAGGCCTGGCATAAATAGCTAAAATAATAATAATAATAATAATAATAATAATAATAATAATAATAATAATAATAATAAATAGTAAATAAATAAATAAAAATACAAACATCAACAAGAATAGGCTATAGAAACCTATAGAGCTGTTCTTGTAAAAGCAAATATGTTTGGTACATCAGTGCATTCGGGTTATCATTCTGATTGTGAAAATTGACAGACATGAAAGGTTTAAAAAAAAAATTCAGAGAAATTTTGTAGGCCAAAAACCACAACTGAAAGCCCACAACCTTAAAGTCTGCAGATGCCCCCACATTAAAAAGCAGCATGTTTCTGTAATGGAGATCATCATAATGGGCTCCTGAATAATGATCGATAAACCCTTATCACCTAACAATGTTTATTGCTACATCCACAAGTTAAGACTGAACTATTCGCAGTGGAAGTCATACGTCAACAACATGAAACACCGTCAACTTCTCTGAGCTACAGCTGACGTGCCGTATAGACGTGTGTTGTGTTTTGATGAGTCATCCTTTCAGATTTCTATGGAAATAATGGCTGTCGTGAAAAAATAACCATCCAGATTCTCATATTTTATATGAATGTAAAATTTGAATTGCCTGTAATCATGACATTAGTCTGTCTTTATGGTACGTATCTCTTCTTGTAAAGAAAATCTCCTCGTCCCATTCCGAGAAAATAGAGTGGCACTGCTTAAAGCCGCCTCAAGCCACTGTATTTGCACAGCATCATAAAAGGTCTGTGACCGTGAGGGAAGGTGAGGTGACTGTGGTGATTCTGCTATAAAGCAGCCCACCTGCACAATATAAAGCTCTGCTGTGAGCACACCAGCCTTTTTCAGACTTCTGCTGGGCAACCTTTGGATTCCACGGCAGCTTTGTTAAAGCGTCACTGCGTGCAGGCTGGGTAAGTAGCTTAAAATGGTTTCAGTGTTTCTGAATTTTTTACTCCCATCCTCTCTTTCCAAAGTGTTTCTGTGCTCCTGTCACATTCCTCCTTTATTCCTAATACTTTAATATCTGTTAGCTTTGGTTCAGGCAGCTGTCTGCTTTGATATTTGAGGAAGGGGTTGTAGCAGAAAGAACTGAACTGAACATGAGAGAAGTGTCGGCCTTATCACATTCTTTCAGTTTGTTTTTCAGGGCAACAGAGAAGCCTGCGAAAAATGAAGCTGTCACTTAGTATCCAGTTTCTCCTGCTCTCCTCCGTCTGCAGCATCTACTGTACTGATGGTAAGGAATATCTATAAAGCTGTAAACACTAAAATCAACACACAGTTAATATTTCGGCACTGTCCAATGAAAAACAAGTCTCCACAAAATGGCAACTTTACAGGAGAGGCCAAAAACTGTCTTTACTTTTAATGTAAGTCAATGGAACCAGAATTCTTTACAAGCTGCTTTGGAGCCCTTCTGTTCACCCATTCATCATAAAATGTTTTTATCATGTAAACGGCATCTGTCGTGTTCAAATGATGTGGAAAAATTAAAATTAACAAAAATGGAGATTTTTTTTTTGGAATTTATATAAAACTTTTGTTACTTTGCATAAATGGACAACTCCTGTTTTTCTAGGCACTTTGCTCAAATTTCAGGATGAACGGACCAATAGAAATGCTTCAAAACAAGTTAAAATATCTTGCTATGTTTTTTTCTTTACTTCTAAGGTTACCATTTTAGAGATTTTGTTTTGGTGAAACTTTTATAATAAAATTCTTCATCATTTTTGATATGTGGAGCTATTGAAAACAATAATATTGTATAAATACTGACATCTAAAACATCTAAAAACACCTTTGACCAATAGTTTGCACCATTTAAATCCACATTTTGTAAAATTACAAAAATTACTAATATTAAAAGTGATTCTATGCTTTCAAATGTTAAGATGTTTGCTGTTAGGACAAAACCTTTTACTGCCAAAATTATAACTATTTGTATGAAATTGAATGCAATAAGAAATTTTGCACAGTTTCTATGCCATGAAATTTGGACACAGTATAAATGAACTCATGAGGTTTCGTCCCAACAGATAAATCTAAATATTATCTTGTCTTTCTACAACAAAACAACTGACCCATCTTACAAAAGCGCACTTGAGTGGAGTTTAAGTTGATTTCTCTGTATAATGTTGAGATATGCAATGTAGTGTAGTGCCGAGTGTATACACACAGCATTCCTAATTTGAAAAACAGTAAACTTGCAATGCAATGTATGCAATGTAGTGTAGTGCCGAGTGTATACACACAGCATTCCTAATTTGAAAAACAGTAAACTTAAGCTGAATCATTTACAGCAATGTTTCACAATTGCTGGCCTCAAGTGCCATTGTACTGATTCAGCACATGAAGGGCTTGATGATTAGCTCATGAGTTTATTGATCTAATTTGACTGAATACCAAAAAAGTTATCAAAGTACTTTTTCAGTGTACATATATATCCAAGGTTTGAGATGACTAGTGCAGCAGTCTGAGTTCCAAGGTCAGGTATGAAAACAATAGCTTTAAACAAGTATAAGTAAGCCACAGAAATAGACCATCAAAGGTTTTACTCCATTGTTAAACCCCTAAGATGTAACCAAAATCATTCCGTTTGGTGTAAAATTCACTGTTATGGAGAAACTTATCAAGACAAAATAGTTGGAGGTAACCAGACATCTGAGGAGTTTAATGCATCTACAGGCTCACAGAATACTATTATGAAAAATGGTTCTGAATACTGTCTGATGACTGAAACTTCACTGTGCAATAGTTGTAAAGCATATTTTTGTAAATCTATTCATAGTGTAGAGGTACATGGTGTTGACAGGTTATAGATGTGCCACTATTTCATGATAAATGGACCAATCAAAATGCTCCAAAATCACTTTGAATAAAACCTCTTTACATTAACTTACATTAAAAGTAAAGAACATTTTGCCTTTCCTGTAAAGTTCACTGATTGTTTAGGAATGCAAATAAAATATTACGTTTTATGGCTATATTTACGTTGTAGGCATCACTTACCCCAGTTCAAATAATTGTAAAGTTTTTATACAATCAACCAATCTACATCCAACCAGTGAGAACATCACAACATATGATTTATGCAGGTACATCAATTGGTGGATTTACACTTTAACACAATTGATCAGAGTTTTATTTTATATTAGTAATAGCTTGCGAACACAGTCCTGTGAAAGAATATTTAAAAAAATGCTTTACTCATAATGTAAAATCCTTTAAGCACTTCAAAAATTGGCAACATTACTGTTCAGTGCAATGAGGAGGACCTTTACTAATAGGAACACTGGGAGATCTTGGGATTTACAGTGCTGTAACTGTCTTAATTTGTAAACTATTTAACTCAAATTAAAGGAAAAAACAATAACTGCAAAGTTGTGGCTTCTTGGTAGTGCAAGTCAATCACTAGATGTACTTACTCTAACTCAACGTGAGTGCCAGACTATGTGGATTATCTTATCTCATCCATTGCTCGCAACTTTCTAACTTTTCTCTGATTTGTGTTTCATCAAAACTCACCAGTCATCATTTCATCCAATCCATCAACAAACGAGAGCTTCATTCAGACTGAAGTGGACAACACAGTGAGTCTGAGCTGTCGGGTTCAGGGCAGTGCTGAGAGAGAGGAGCTGCAGTGGTACCGCAACGGAAGACTAGTGAGCCTCAAAGAAGAAAACCGTGTGGATGAGAGTCACCTGTGTGTACAGCCCGTCACCTCAGCTGATAATGGAGTCGTCTTCACCTGCAAACTGAAGGCCAACGCTACCACGAAAGCCTCAATCAAGCTGGAGGTCAACTGTAAGTTCAGATGAAAACTGGCTTAAGTAGAAAACAGAGGTTTTGGGATGAAAATCATTTTTGTTTGAGTCATATCTGTTGACAGAGAACAAATCTTTAGGAGTAATTCTCCTCCTGAACTATTACAAAGAAAGGTTTCCAAGTGGTTCTTGGCATGGATTGAGACATGTCTATGAAAAATCTTTGACTGGTATAGAATCTTCACATCAGGTGTGTCAAACTGGTTTCCTTCTGAATCACAGTGCTCACTGAACACTTCTTATTCACCTCATCGGCTAACTAGCTTAGGCCTTCATGATCTGAATATAAGCTCAGAAGACAATTATTACAATATTCTTAGAATGCATACAATAGAACACAATAGTATTACAATACATCAGTAAAAAATTGGACATGCCTACTCAGGTTTTTCTTATTTGTTCCATTTTAATAGTAATAATATAAGTGAATAATTGTGAAGAGATCAAAACTATAAAAGAAAACTTATTCCTGGACCAGAATACAAAATCTCATCGTGGTCTAAATAATGTTTATAGTTTCTTTTAGAAATTAGCCCCATTGCATACTTTTAACATGAGAAGCCACATGAGCTGCTTTTCTAACAGGACTGAAAAAGATAGAATACATGTTGAGATCTTGTTGTTTTCTTGTGCTCTAGGTCCTTTAAAATATACATATTCATTATTTAAATGTAAGATGTAGTTGTTTCGGAAATTTTTGTGAACACAATCACCCACTACACCTCAACAATTTGAGATCAGTATTTATAACTAGAAAAGTGCATTTCCTGAAGGATGGTTAAAAGCAGGATGGTTAAAGGAGTGCGGGTTGGTATGTCTGTTCATTAGAGTTAGGGGATGTGGCCTGACGGAGTACAGGCAGTTTGGTGGATGTAGGTTAAACTAAACTGCAATGTTTGTTTTTTGGCCAAAAATGAATGGGATCCTATGGAGGAACGAGGGATGACTAACTAATAGACAAGTGCAGGTCTGTATGTCTGTGGATTAGTGCTCAGGGATCTGCCTTAAAAGAGTACAAGCTGTTTGGAGGCTGTAGGTTAAATGAAACCATCAAATTTGGGTGTGACCGCAAATGAATGAATAGGAGGCATAAAGCAAAAAAAGACAAACAGACAAGTGCGGGTTGAACCAACACTACACTTGTGGTGGGGGTCCGCCCTGAGTTAGTGTATGCAAAACGCCGTCTGTTGATCAAGCATTAGTTCAGCAGATTGGCGTGCACTTTTCCATCCTATTAATTCTCTATGAAAAGAAAATCTGTTGTTTTCTAAAATCTGTGCATCCGCTGTATACGAGCCCAACTCACACAATCATCCCAGACTATTTGTAGTTGGAACGAAGTTGACATCTTAAAAAACTCAGGGTGAGTTATGCAGCAAAGATCTGGCTGAATGCAAAAAAACGAATAACAATATAGTTGCGCATTGCCATTATCAAAAATATACATTATACAAAATATACAGTTAGGTGTGTCCAAGACTGGTTGTGTATATCTCTTTAACCAAACTGG
Organism: Megaleporinus macrocephalus; assembly: GCA_021613375.1. Taxonomy (NCBI): domain Eukaryota; kingdom Metazoa; phylum Chordata; class Actinopteri; order Characiformes; family Anostomidae; genus Megaleporinus; species Megaleporinus macrocephalus. The sequence continues at coordinate 30,519,719 of CM038717.1, read as the reverse complement.
TTCCTCAGTGCAAGTGGCTGAATCTGACAATTGAGAGTGCATTGATAGAGTATTCAAAGAGAACTCAGTCAAAATTTGGTCTAGCACTTGGTGTCTTCTAAAAGATACTGTCTACAATTATCATCATATTTTTATTAGTTAAATATTGATTTAGCCTAAACATCAAGCCAGACCTTCTTTTTGAGCCTGTGCATGTGACATTAATTTGTAGGACATGTAAGATGGATGGTTTCCTTGAAAAAACACCCAGAAAATACAACCAGACCACTCTTTTATATGATCATTTCAGGATTTACAGAATGGCTCGTGACTCATGCACATAATATGTTTGCTTATCTGACATAGTGCAGCTTTAAAGAACCATCCATTCAAATGTTTTAGGGAAGCACCCTCTATTTGGCTTTATACCCCTACTACTAATAATAATATCAATACATTTAAATAGTTCATAAGAGTATACATTTGTATGTTTTATTATTATTATTATTATTATTATTATTATTATTATTACTTTTCCTTTGTACAATCTCTTTCAGATGCCCCAGACCTGAACGGCAGTGAGGAAGTGCGAGTTGAAGAGGAAAGTGATGTTAAGCTGTCCTGTGATGTCCGTGCTCACCCTGCGGTATCTGTAAAATGGATGAAGGACAGTGCTCTTCTGGATCTTTCCTCCAGTGGATACAAAACCAGCAACAATGGCATTACTGCTCAGCTCTTCATCAACAACATTAAACGCAGTGCACATGAGGGCCTGTACAGCTGCGATGCAACCTCCTCCATCTACAGCGTCAAGAGCAAGAGCTTCATTCTCATTGTTGAAGGTATGTGTCTCCGTATATCAAATAAAATACAGCTATATACCTCAGCTGGAGTCTCTCCCCAGACTATCTATGAATTATAGCTTTCCAGGAATTGTGCCACAGTTTATTGTGTTTTTTTATGTCTTAGTATTCGCCACTAACTTTATGATTAGGTTTAATCACCACTATGGCCATAATCGTTTTCCAAGACAGCTGTTCATTAGTTCTTGGTCATTGTTCATACATTTAAATGTTAAACAGATGCTCTACATCACTGTTGCTTTTCCAATATACAAGCCTAATGTGTTGTCAGTGTCAATTAGGCTTCATGTTTGTGGTATTATTCCTCAGTAACAAGAAAATTGTTGGATATTCTTTCATGTCCCTTAATTCATATTTTATGAAAGGAGCAATTAAGCTCACTCACTGATTTCTAAATGAGGGAACTGTCTAATTAGGGATATTAAACGCTGGAGTAGCATTTTAAATGGCATAAAACATTCACTGACGTTTGGTAAGATGTGAAAAAGGGAACTTTAATAATTCAATTGGAAAAGCTTTGAGCTTTAGGAAGAAAAGTAGAAAAAATCATTTTTTAAAGCTGCACTATGTACTTTTTGGGGGTAATGTGTAATTGCATGCAACTTTTTTTTAATTGGGACTCCTTCCGGGAGCAGATGAACCTGATGATTCTGAAAGTGTTGAATTAGTATTCAAAGAGAACTCAGTCAAAACTTGCTGATGGACTGGTATCTTCTGAGAGCGTAGGTTAATAATCTACTATTGTCGATGTATCTTTTCAGAATCAGTATAGTATTGATTTTGCATTTGAGACCTAAACATCGAGCCAGACATCCTTTTTGAGCCTGAGCTTGTGACATAAATAAAAAAAAGCGAAATCTGACCCAACCCCTTCTAGTTTTGTAGTACTTCATTCAATATTAACAGAAATTCATACCTTTAAGTAGCCATCACATATAAGTGGGTATCAAGTAGAGCTGTTTATTGCGTTATACTGTGATACTGCAAGCAACGTGATATATTGTGATTTTCCAAATCCTACTATTAAAACACACCACTATATGAACATAGCATTGCGCCCTTGTGCTGCTTGTTAATGTTGGAGAGGACCTGAAAATGTATTACAACACTGCCATCTAGTGGTCAGAGGTTATCACAACACACAACGATTCAGTGTCTGCCAGGAATCTTTGCATGTAAACAGTCAGTTAATAATCGATACTGTGTTTTTGAGAATCTATACCGTATCACTAAACATAACATCGCAATATTTGATATTTCGATACTAAGCATGGTTTAAAGCTGAACTGTGTTAAACCTTCATCTGTCTGTATTAAATGTAATTAAAATGCAATTAAAATTTAATGACTAACCACGTATACAAATTCTAATTTGTCTTACAACTAGATAAAGTGCTGAAATACCCTCTGTGGCCTACGGTTGCTGGCGTGGTGGTGGTGGTCTTAACAATCCTGCTGGCTGCCATCTCCAGAAGGGAAAGGATTATGAAGGTAACATATGAAAGCAGTGAAGGGAAAAACTGCTCAAGGCTGTAGATGATTGACACTAAACAGGTTTTCTAAAATAACCTTATGAAATTTGACAGTACAGATAGTAACAAACACAGCAGCAAAACATTAGTGCCACATTTTTTAAAAAGACTATGAAATTTTAGATATTTTATTGAGGATAAAAATTAAATACATACATTACTAACACAATATATTGATTGTTATTCAAAGGCTCTAGTTTTAAACCATAATTGGTCTTTTTATGATATTTTGTGCTCTAAAAGTATTCATGACACCCATTATGTAATATATAATTATATATAATTATATTGCACCTCAATTAAAACATGCATTTTCATGGCTCCCAATATGTTCATGGTTTTAAAATACTTTGTTATGGCTTTTGTTGAGAAAAGGGGGACATTTATATATTTATTAATTTTTTTGTCTTGCAGTGTTATAAAAGAGCCCGTCATTAGTGAGCCACCATCTCAGGAATTCAGCCCACATCCGTTGAACTAACAGACCAGACCTACTGGAATGCAAGTTACAGTTACTGTATAACAGCACTCAATAACAGCTGGGACATTCTGTATACAAAGCTTCTCAAATGAAGTTCTTATATGTTTAATTAAACAGTGAAAACACAACCATGAAAGTCTGCACAGAGCCCTGGTTATCTATTTTGAGCAAAAGTATGAAAAAAGCAAACCATAAAAGTTGGGTGGAAACTTTTCTCTACTCTTGTAAACCTTGTACATCCACAGGCCAAAGACATTGTGCAATTGTTCTCTGAGACTTAAAAAGGCGTTATACATTGACTGCTGCTGAATAAAAAAGAAACACGGCCACACCGGCACATACACAGGCTTGTATCTCAATATTGTGGCAATATAATCCCATTAAAATGTGCTACTTACTATAATAAAGGTTGAGGTCCCAAGGCTGAGGTCAGGGAGTTTACCTGTATTCATTAGAAACCATATACAGGCCTAAGTTTTTTAGTTTGTACATTTTAGTCACAAAAGAATGTCTATGTGTTGTTTGATTGATCTCTGATGCACAAATATTTCTATAAAGCATAAATAAAAAACAAGGTTCTCAATGACTCGCTTACTTTCCAGAAAGTTTACATCTTCTGTGAGTGGAAAAACTTGGACCAGCAGGACTGGCTGGCATGGTTTTCTGTCTCTACCATGTACCGTGGATATATATAATAACATATATAAGATCATTTAAACAGAAAGAAATGAAAGCTGAGCACTGTATCTAAAATGGACATGTTGTTAAATATTTCCAGGAATTAGTGCATTTATGTCTAAGTTCAAGTTGTTCACTATAAGGTGAGCTGCGACATATTCTGGGGACAGTTGGTTCAACATTAAAAGGCTATAGCTTCAAAGAATGAAGCAACAAATCTGAGCATTTAATTGAAACCACAAATATAAACCTTTCATTGAAAGTGAATGACATTTCTGAAACAATGAAATATTAGGAATGTTTTCTTTAATTTATCACTGGCTTGCATTTAAGAATAATAAGAAAAACAAAATCAGCCCAGTTAACCAAAGCAATGTTTTTCTTTCAGTGGCCTGTATTAAAATATTACAATTTATTATATACAACATTTTTTTCATTTAGTGAACTAAAGGGCGCCAATTGTGCTTATTTTCAGTCTTCAGAATTGTATTTTAAGGTCAACGACAAACAATTTACACACTTCAAATTTCCCAAAACACAATATTTTTCTCATACTGTACATCTGTGCTCAGCCTCACTTTGAAACACTCTTTAAGCCCCACCCCCAACTGAGCCCACTCTGTTCTGACTGATCGACCACCAGAGCGGCATCCTACTACCATTTCTGCACTGTTCTGGTTGTTCTTACAATGGTGTCAGTTCTGCTGTACCAGTGCTGGTGGACCTGATCGATCTTCGCAAAACAGACCTGAGCAGAGTGTTTCAGAATGGTAAGTTCTTACTTTATCGTGCAGTGTGTGAGCGGAGACCAAGCGTCTGGTATGTGGGCGATATGGATGGTGTTTCGACATGACGTCACCTTGTAACAGATAAAAGGGCTGAAATTCCAATGAGCTGATGTGTACTTTCAGCCTTATAACTCGGCAGGCCATTTACATGCACAAAAAGCTTCAAACAAAATAAAAGAAAGGGAAAAAGTTTTAAACAGTGTGGTGTTCTAATAAAAATCTTTAAAAAAAAACATGTCCAGTACATAAATTACTCCTTGAGACAGACTTACTATCAAATGGCTAAAAAGCGTATGTATATTGAATATATATGAATGTATATTTAATACATAATAGTAGAGTACAATGTATTACAGTGTCGTATAGTACAGTTATGTAGTACAATACTAGCTGTTGCTATTTATTACGTAGCATTATAAAATAGACTATAGCTCTACACTTTTCAAATCATATTTCAAACCCTTTACTAAAAATATTTATTTTCAAATTTATTTATTTATCACCTTTAAATCTCATAGGGCAGTTCCACCATTTTCTATTTCAAATGTCCTTATAATACAGACCTTGAGATATAAAGAGTTGTTTAGGATGCTGACAAGAAGTGGTTAGTTTGTAGAGTAACTTTCTGCTGATTTCTTTACAGTGGTGGTGATGGGAACAGGGGGTCCCAAAGTCTACAAAACAAATATAGCCATCCAAAACCACCAGTGAACATAAGATAAGATAATCCTTTATTAGTCCCACAGTGGGGAAATACACTGTGTTACAGCTGCAAAGGGATAGCAAGGCACTCCGTACAAAAAATAAATAAATAAACAGTACAGTATATACAATATAAATAATAAAAAGTTAAACGCTCTTGAGATTATATTTACAAATAATTGCACGTTGCTTCTTAATTGCACCGGGGTAGTGGAAAAATATTGCACATTATGTTTCACTGAAAAAAAAAAAAATTCTGTAAGTGTGTAGAGTTTAAGTGTGTGCGTATATAGTCCGCTGTGTATATGTGGTGAATTGGGAGCAGTGCTGGTTGTAGAGTCTAAAAGCAGCAGGAAGGAAGGACCTGTGATACCGCTTCTTCACACATTTGGGGTGAAGCAGCCTGTCGCTGAAGGCGCTGCCCAGTGCTGCCAGAGTCTTAGGCATGGGGTGGGAGTCATTCTCCTGCACGGATGCCAGCTTGGCTAACGTCCTCCTGTCTCCTACCACCTGCACTGTGTTTAAGGGGCTTCCCAGGACAGAGCTGGCCCTCTTTATGAGTTCGTCCAGTCTCTTCGTGTCTGCCGTCGGGATGCTGCCGTCCCAACAGACCACTCCGTAAAAGATGGCAGATGCCACCACTGTGTCAAAGGAGGTCCTCAGGAGTTTTCTCTGCAGTCCAAATGACCTCAGTCTCCTCAGTAGGTAGAGCCTTTTTTGTAAAGTGCAGTGGTGTTAACTTATGAGTCCAGCTTGTTGTTTAGGGGAACACCCAGACACTTATATAATACACACGTTTTTATGTGTAAAGGTAATGTTAGTAAAATAGTCATAAATCTGCAAATGGAGTTTTCTTTGGGGATTACTTTGCCTTACACTGCCCTGTGTGTGGCCCACTGCAGAGCATGGATTCATATTAGTTGATAAAAAAGAAACCTTTATCACATATCTATGAAAAAACAGTATGACAGACATCAGGCAGTGTATAGCCATTTTATGTGAAAGCTTTTAGAGGTGGACAGCTCGTTCCTATCACCACCACTGAGAAGGATCCTGACTGCTGTGACGTTTCTCTAGAGCAAAGCCTTATACACCAATCCTCACTTGGTTTTCATCTCAACCATTTTATTATTTGGATTTATTTAAAAATCGGTGGAGTTCCCCTTTAACACATTGTAACGTTTGGAACTCTTTACTGTGTTACCGCTGAGTTAAAAAGTTACTCCTAGAGTGAATAAAGTGGAAACGATCCGTTTATCATAACAATGCCGTTTCAGGACGAACACAACAATGAAGAGCAATGAAGCGTCTCTTTGCTCCCACTTTGACCTGTTTTGTCTCGTTCTAATCACAGCATGACGGAATATCTGACCAATCAAAACAGGAGGCGGGACTTTAACAGCTGTGTGCTCCGTTATTTGACCAATCAGATAAGAAGGCGGACTTGAGGGGCGAGCTCTCTTGGCGTATTTCAATCACAGCATGACGGAGTCTCTGACCAATCAAAACAGGGGGCGGGACTTTGGAAGCCGTGTGTTGTGTTTTTTGACCAATCAGAAGACGAAGCGGGGCGTAATGGGTGGTTCTGTGTGTCGCATAAGGGAGGTCCGCCAAATTCAAACACTGAAAAAGAAAAAGGCTCTGGAGAGTCAACACTGCAAACAATCACTACACAAGAATAACGGTAAGCTACTCGTTTAAATCACGGTCTTTTGTGGTTCTTTCCAAATAATGTGCGCTGTTAATACGACAAAGCGTCAAATATTTGTACAGTCAGAAAGATTAGGGTTACCGTAAAACTCGTACTCGCTATTAGTTTACCGACAAATCTCAATTGGTTTCTGAAATTATCTTCTTATTCGAATTGCAGCAGTTGCTACATCATTTAAGGTGAAACGGGCAGTTATGGCACGTCTTTCTTCAGGTTTACGCTCAATAACGGATCCCCAAACATTTGTATGTAGCTAGAAGTAAGTTTAGCTCACATAACTTAACCTTCTGTAACAAGAGAACAAAAAGTTACGCGTGGATATTCCTAATACATGTAGCTTTTGTTGCTGTTGCATCAATTATAGTGAACAAAAAATGGAAATATAACACACACTTCAGCTTTAAAATCGTTGGTTAGTGACCAACCGGCCATGTAGAGGAGAAGTTAGCCAGCAATGCTAACCCGAGGGGAGAAAGGGTCCCGCCACTAAACTCACTTTTGTCCGGTTTTATTCTAAAACCGAGAACACTGGAGTTTTAATTCAACTGAGAACTCTCTGCTCAACTCATATATACATGTATACATATAATCTGTCTGTAAATGTATTCGCTTTTTGACTTCTCTCTTTGTTTAGCTCTCAGTATGGCGGCTGTAGTGAGTGGGCTGTGGCGCGCGCACAGCGTGCTCGCGGACTCGGAGCCGGACAGCTCTCCCGAAGCCCCCCAGCAGACCCTCCGCCAGCTCCGCTCCTCCAGCTCCCTGAACGCTATCAGGATGTCCCTGCGGAAGAGACTGCCCCTGAAAACTGTCCAGAACAACACAAACGTCGCGGAGAATCCCACCTGGGAGTCCCTGGAGATGAACAAGAAGACGAGCGCTGTGACTCAGATCAAGCGCACTGCAAAGAACTCCATTGGTAGTGCATATCAGGTAGTTTACCACTGAACTCAGACCTGCACCCACTTTACTGAACACACCAATTACACCCACCTTGTAGCTCCACCTGGCTGGTGTACAGGTGGAGAATGTAGTTCACACGTTGGTGCACTGTTTGTGTTGAGCATTCTGTGGCCCTTAATCAATAGTCAATTTCTTATCACAGGGTGGACACTTTTGGGTAGACGTGAGTGTGCAAATATTAATGCTTGCTGTCCTAATGTTTCTTTCTAAGAATCAAACCTCACATGATAGTATTGGTACTATGGATGGATGTCACTACAAGTATATCCATTCTGATCAGAAAAACAGACATTACATGGAAAAAATATGAAATGGTGGGGGATTGGGTGGGTAGGTTATGATCATGAGTTGAAATACATTTGAAAATATATTAACAACCATAAGCAGTACAAAATTAGTCACCCCTGGCTGTCAGCACAGCTTACACCAAGTTCAAACTTGGGCTACCTAACAGTTAGCTGCTAAGATGATTATATCCTATTAATAATAATAATAATAATTTATTATTATTATTAACATTCTGATAAGGACATTTAGACTACCAGAGTGTCCTACTTGTCGTTTATCATCTGACTGAACTTCCTATCCTCCAGCTTCTTGTTTGAATTTCGTGGTTTCATCTTTAATGGTAGACCATGTACTACCATGATACCTGAGTTACCAGCATGTAGCTGCCACACTATCTAAGGTGGAATGAGAAAATTTGAACAAGCATATTATGTGTGGAGAGCACAGAAAGATGCCCAGCTGTAGAAATGGTTAAGGTGGTCAGATGCCCACGAAGCAGAGCACCCCTCCTGCTGATTCAGTTTGGCAGCAACCATTTTAAAATGGTAGATGTGTAGAATTAATTAATGTCAAGTACATACCATTCGTCTATGTGCCTATTGATATTTTGATTTTGAACTCTCAGGAATGGGTACCAATTTAGTACCAGTTCTCAATGCTTATTCCTAATCAATACTAGGTGTTTTCTCTAAGTCATTAACTATAATAATATACATCAGTATGAGGTAATGAGAACATTTTTTAAAAAACATGGCAAAATATGTTTAGGCTAGGAAAAAATTTTGGTGTGAATATAATGGTGGATAATTTTATGTATTTGAATACATGAGTTATGTATACACTTAAGTTTACTCAATGTTAATACAAAGTATATTATGTAATGTCTGTTTTTAAAATCTTTTTTTAATGTGAAAATCAAATGTTAAATGCTAATTGTATCAAGGTATTAGCTTTGGTGTTACTTGCCATCAGATTGGGTCATATTATTGGGATGGTAGGCCTCTCTCTACATTATACTGACTGTAAAGGCATCAGCAGTACAGCTGTGCCACACTTCCACTACCAACGGACACCCAAATAACCATTAGATGTATTACAAAGTTTGAACACCGCAGTCTAATTACATGTTTAACTGTGGGGGTGGGGGGGGCATAACTTTCCTTGTTTCTACAATATCTATCCACTTACCTTATTTTGCAGTGCTGAGAATGATTCACCACCTAAATAGTACATGACCATTGATAAACAGGCTGAAAGGGGGCAGAGAAACTGTACTGCTGTCTGAAAGTGTAGAAATATGAAGTGCACATATAAAATAGACAGATTTTGTAGAGACAAGTAGGTGGTTTGACTGTTATGGCTGATCAGCGTACATGGATATAAATGAGTAGCTATAAACGTAAACAGTGTTCTCTGCAGATGTGTATGCATAATTGCATAAATTGTATTGGATTTTTTTTTCTCTGCACAGCAGGTTAGCCGGATGACTCAAGTCTAGGTATGAGAATTGTCCAACACAAATAAATGTCCCTCAGATGTTTTCCTATTGCACAGACTTAACTTGGGGTTGCGTTATCTGACTAGAATAAGACAGGCATCTTTGAGAACACCTCCCAGGGGCTGCCAAACACACACATCTCAAAAAAAGGCTGTAGTGTCTCAGTGTTTTTATTTTTTGGTTTGTTTGTTTTGCATGAAAACGCTCATTTTTGTTTTTGTTGCTCACCCACAGAAATTTCAGAGGAGCTTAGGGTCACGTGAAGAGTGTCTGGTAAGGACGCCTGGAAGAGTCACGGAGGGAGAAGAAAACAATTGTACGACAACGTGTACCCCAAAACGACCCGCTTCTCGCTCTGCAGCTACCCCGAGGCGTACGCCTAGGTCAGTCAGCAAGCGCACCCCTCGAGGAGCACGCACCCCGGAGGCTCGTGGCTCTGCTGTGAGAGCAGTAAGAACGGGAGGTGGCAGGAGACAGCTGGTGCGCATGGCAGCTCTCAGAAGCCCATTCGCTTCACCCAACAGGAGGTGAGTGACCTTTCTGTTTCTCATGGGCTGCTGTGTTGTATGAGAAAATAACTTGCTTTAAAATATTGAGTGCTTATCTTTTAATCACGCGTCCTCATCTGCATTCCTTGAATCTCTTCTTTGCGTCTTGGCTCTTTTAAGCATCAAATACAAAAGCAACATTAATGCTGTCATTCCTTAAAGGATGTGTCTTGCAGCGATAAGAGTTAATTACTAACCTTAAGGATTTTTTTATTTTTATTTTATAAACACACTTTCAACATCATCAGATTTAATCACTCAGGATGGGGTCCGAAGCACAACCACTTCTTTTGCACAGTGTGTGCAGTTACACATTTCTATGTATTTAGTGCAGGTTTAATTTAAATCAGTAAAACATTGTTGCATTAAGCACATAAAATAGCCTAAGCAAGATTTTATTGACTTTTTATAGCAGCATCATTTAGTAAAACCTGGTCTCTCAATGCAAAAAACATGCCTTTGTGTGTCCTGGCTCTCAATTCAATGCCACTTAATGGGGGAAATACTGAATGATCCTTCCTGTGATGTATTTCTGAGTGAAAGATGATATCAGGGAAGAGCTGAGCCTTTTCTTTTGATAGGTAGGAATGTTGGGAGGATACGGCGAAACATATTATTGGTTGATATTTTTCCCCCCACTCGCTGCAGCATATTGTTTAAAAATCTTTATTAATGTCATCAAGCAGCATTAAACTTCGACTGAAAAACAAGTATTGTGCCTTTTTGGAAAGGTACAGTATGCAATCTTGCATCAAACATGATTTAACCAGACAAAAAAAAAATGAATGAATTAATAAATTCCATTCCCCTTCTCATCACAGGCAGTTTGACCAGGATCTGGACTGTGTAGCAAAGGGCCTTAGGAGACTGAGGAGTATCTCGCAGGCTTTTAATGATGTCATCAGTAAAGATGACCGGTGAGTAGTTAATGGTTCCTGTAGCCACAGAATCACAGTGAAATGTTCTCGTGACTTTCCTTACGTCATTGGTAAGCCTGTATGCTTCTAGGCTTAACAAAACCTTGTTGTTTTTAAAGAAGTCCACAGTTTCTGCCTCATATATAGTAGCTTTTCATATGCCAGTATCCTGTTTTCCCAGTTTTTGACTGATGATGGGTCTGTTTCCTGTTTGTTATTAAGTCGGGCAGGCGAGTGGGTCAGGTTTCCAACGGTCGTCTCCTTAGCTCCCTTCTTTAAAAAGTTTCCCCGCCCACTCTCTGAGTTTATCACCAGGTCGCAGGTTCTGTAGTTGATTTGGAGTGACTTCCAGGGGCTCACACATACATAAGTTATACTGCTTAATAGCTGCTTAAAACTGCATACAGACATTGACAATTAATCATTCATTACGTGTGAGACTTTTAGTCACTGCACATTTGTAGATGTGCAGTATACTCTTTCTGCTTCATGTGCTTGCGGAAATGTGCAGCGTTAATGCCGGGGAGTTATTTGGATGTGAACAGCTCTTTGTGCTGTATCAGTCTGTATAGCTGTGCTGTGTACCGCACCCTCCTGAATTCCACACATAGCTCTTGTCCCGCCAAGATTTTCAAACTGCTCCAAGTCTCTTCCCATGGAAGGAAGTCGTGATAGTCCGTTACAGGCAGACGTGTGGGATGTGTAACAGATACAGAGCGTCTACTCCTCCCTTATTTACATCTGCTCCAATTCACATGGATTTCTTAGCTGCTCGTGCTTTGTCTAATACTAGATGTTTTACGTTTAGAGTTGGGCAATGTGAAAAGATTTTCTGGTCTCTGTGCTAAATTTTGTTGTTATTATAAACAGCATACTTTTCTAAGGGGTTTTATAGATATTCATCAGTATTTAGAGAACACTGACATTCAATGCCTGATTACACGGACAACAATGATTAGCCTTGTTTAACTGGATTTAGTGCAGTGTGGTTTTTAAAACACTGAACAAAAATCAATGCATTCATTAGTTTGGTGGCTGTTTTTAAATGCAGCACTACAAGTGCTACACATTGTATGTTGTGAATTGTCTATTGTTTGCCATAATGTTGTCAGTATATTTCAAAATGTAAAGAGAACATTGCTCTTGGGGTTTATATGTACATTAACAAGGTTTTACCAATTTCATTTAATTTTGGAACAAAGAAGTCAGGTCTAATAATCATACACACATTTGAAACTGTAGGTCAAAGCTGGTTTTCTTTATTGAGGGAGGAAAAACAAGAATGGCCATCACACCCTGTGGTTAACAAAATGGTTCCAGACTGTTTTATCCCATGTACATGAACCTCAGAAGTTTGAGGCCAATGAGGAGCTGAAATATAAACTTTGCTACATGTGAGTTAACACTGCTGCTTACTTAATCGAGAGGGTAGGCAAGTACACACAAATCCCCCACACAAGCTCTGTTCAGTGTGGTAGTTAAGTTGTTTGGACAGTAGAGGAGTGCATTAGGGGTGGCTGGTGTTGATTATAGTATTAAAGTTTCATAGTAGTCTACTGTTTTGTGCGACAGTTTCAGGAGTGCAAGAGTGTGGCCTCACTATTAGCACAAATGTAGCAGCATTAATATCACTGTACTCTGTAACCCCACCCCAGCCCCTGAATTCCACACATAACTCATGTCCCTCCAAGATTTTAAAACTGCTCCAAGTCCCTTACCATGTAAGGAAGTCATGATGATCCGTTACAGGCAAACTTGCTGTGTACTTAGCAATTATACAGAGCCTCTGCTATTCTGCCTTTATTCTATAACTAAATTTCATATTTTCATATCATTTCAAGTACCTTTTTAGTTTTTGCCATAAACATATCCAGCTTGGACCCAGAGTTGCTAATATATGCAAAATGCATTACTGCAGAGGTCTATTAATTTGTTTATTTCGACACTGTTTATATGACTGCTAGCATTTTCAAACAATATAAAAGTAAAACTAAAAAAATAGATACCAACTCGAATAGACATATAAGGATTTGTTCGGTCAGAGCTGATATATTGTAAAATATTCTTGACAATATTTGTTTAATTTTCTTTCTATGGATGTGTTGAGGCCATTAGAAGAGAAACATCATCTAAATGATAGATTTTGATACCCAGTGTGATCACAGTATTTAAAATTCTTTAGATCTTATTTACAAAACATGTTTTAGATGACATTGTTGGCTGATGATGGATTTAACAGAGGTTAAAAATTTTTAACACACGTTTACCTTGTTTCAGACATTACTGCCATTTTTTTTTTAAACTCATAGTCTTTTCGAACTGAGACTAGAACTCTATTAGGTATGATGAAACTCTGTCGTATCAGGAGGAAACAGCTGCTCTGGGGCAGCTGTGCGCTGACCTCTACATGTGCCGCAAGAGAATGACTTAATGAAATCCTGCTCCGCTGCCCCCTCTGGCCATCAGTGGTCATCTGGTTTCATTTCGTCGCTTTCTGTTCATGCATTTTAAGTGGAAGACTGTAGATTTGATGTAAAAGCACAATTGTAGGCTAACCTCTTTTCCATTTTGTCACCAGCAAATTCACATACTCTCTCATCACGGAGTAAATGTTCAGGTAAAATGATTTCAAAAGCTAAAGTGGCACCTTCGTTGTAAGAATGTGTTTTGAAATGCATGAAGGCTGAACACAGCTTCTTTTATGTATAAAGGCATTATATTCCATACTGAAGATACAACTAGAGCGCTCTAATGGTCTGCTGTATGTGTTTTTCACAAGCTTCTGTGCTAACTGGCTTACCTTTTAAAGCAGCAATTATGAAAAGTATGCTAATGCAGCTTATTCAGGTCTGCAAACATTGCATGTGCAAAAACTGCCCATTTCCGACCTGTGTGTACACCAGGACCTGACCAATATGACCAGTCACTGAAGTCAATATAAAGGAGTTGAAACATTCTGATAACTAATATATTGACTGAGATCATCATTTGTACATGGTTAGAACTTAAGCATACTCTAGTTTTAGTTAAGCTGTGATTTTCATATCTGACAATTTCTTTAATCAATTTCTTTTGCTGTGTGGAAAACAAAGTTACATTAGCCTCAACTCAAAACACACATGCTGTTTAATGAAATGTGTGATATATATATCAGTGCTTAACAGTGGGATCTGAATAATTGGTCTGGCCCTTTTGTAAACAAAGGTGAAAACTGTGTTCCCTGCAATACGGTTCATCTCAAGTGTTTGTGTTTGTGCAGGAAGCAGGCCATGGAGCACTACAAAACTGTGATGACCCAGGGCTACAGCTCCACTCGCAGCAGTGTCTCTGAGAAATTAACCAGAGCATCTATCCAACAGCAGACCCGCCGCATCCTACAGAGAGTGGGTAGCTGGACTGACGGTGCACTCTCAAGCATCCACAAAGCTACTTGAAGAGGGATGCAGATTTCTTCTTTTTCTGTGTGTGTGTGTGTGTGTGTGTGTGTGTGCGCATGCACATGCTCCAGGTTTGGTCGTGCCTGGCAGCTGTGGCCTCATAAGGAAGGTAAATGCTTCAGAGTAACTGTCCTCATTCTTTCAGTCTTTTCTATGTGCTACATAAGCTATTGTGTGTGTGTGAGTGAGAGAGAGAGAGAGAAAGTATTTGAGAAGTATTCAGTTCATTTCATTGCTTTTCTGCGAGACTGTTATCATGCTGTTACCATTTGCTGCTCTTCCACTGCTGTCCGTGTTGTGAAAAGCCATCAGATTGTTACTAGTGGCAAATATGCAAAATGTGAAGACCAAATTTGTTAAAAAAAAAAAAAAGAAAACCTTGTTAATTACTATGAAATTGTCTTGCTCTTGTAATACAGAGACGGTGCAGTTTTACCAAAGGCTACTCCTCTTTAAATACGTGTTACGGTCGAATGCAAAAGTTTGAACACACTAGTTAAAATTGTTTCATCTATTGAAAACACATTTCTGTACATTTTAGTTTACATTACAATGTACAGAAGAGTGTTCTCTGTGGGGAATGTTTCATAAAAAAAAAAAGCATGGAATAAAATTTGGAATTTGTTTGGGGTGCGCAAATGTTTGCATACAACTGTCTTAACGTAAAACAATCTGTTTATATTTACTACACTGTACTAACACTATACTGATACGCCAACATACAGTGGTTTAATGGTGGGAGAAGTTACAAGTTTACTAACTGTTAACTAGTTTTCTAGTTGTATATTACTGATTGCATATTAGACTACCTCTTATATTGAGGCTTTAGTGCTCTTGATTATTTCTAAGGAGCAGTTAGTACTACACTATGTTATTGACTTGTCTGTCATTTCCTTCCTTTTTAATATGCTAATACACTTTAATGAACACACGAAGGGAGAATACATTGTGCAATGTCTGTGCCAGTTTGAAAATATACTTGGGATGCCGAATAGCTGCAAATTAGTGTTTTTCTATCTTGTCGAACAGAACAAACTATGTTTGCTGTGATGTCTTTTTGTATGTGCTGTTTCATAATGTATTCACTTGTACTATAAAATGTTTCTTTTTATACAGAAATGAAATTGATAATAAAATATGCATATACACAATTCTCGATCTGCTGTTTATGCAACTATGATTACATATTAAGGTATTTATTTATAAAAGCAAAACATGGTCTTGATTGTTTTCCCAAAACATTTGGTCCATTACATTAGTCTTTGAATCTCAGTTTTGCTCAGCAGTTTAAAGGAGGGGTGAGGTAAAAAAAGATGAGTATTTAAACGATTTATACAATATTACTACTTGTATTATATTACTATTTAAACAATATACAATTTTACTACTTGTATTACTATTTAAACAATATTACTACTTGTATTACGATGTTACTATTTAAACTATATTACTACTATATTACTGATATTACTACTTGTATTACGATGTTACTATTTAAACAATATTACTACTATATAACTAATTATTACATTACTATTTAAACAATATTTATACAGTATTACTCATATTACTACTTATAACTATTCAGACTCTGTGTGGTGGTTTGTTGGGAGATAATGGAACAGGTTAGCTGTCGAGCGATCTTAAAAGGCTGCTTTCTTACAAAGTCTGTAAACTGCCGTCTTCTGAGCAACGTCAGTCTTTTTAAATCTAAACCAGCTCCACGCGAGTGAAGATGATCCTCGCCTAGGAGTTAAATCTAAGGAGGTAGACTGCGAGGCTGGCTGTGTCTGAGTTTCTTCCTCTGGTGCAGTGTGTTCACTCATTCTCAGCTTTAGGTGCGGTGTTTAGGCAGCTATGCTAGCTTTGGCCCATGCTAGCACACAGTATGGGCACTTTCAGTGCACACTCTGTACTGAGTACTGAGCACATGGAGTCGAGGCGATTTCATTGTTGTTTTTTCCCCCCAGTCAGTAGCGTACTCGATAACGTCAGCTCGCGCATCGTTAACACGGCAATTCAGATATTATAATAGACGATATATATATATCGCACACTCCTGCTCCAGCCCATCCCATCCAACACTCCATTATGAACTTTTGAATGTTTTTGTGATGTAACAAAACCATTGAGTTTACATGCATCTGCTTATCCAGCTTACAGCAGTTTAGTCCTACACGTTAACACTGCAGTTATAAAGAGTGTTTCAGCCTGAAGTGCACAATCAACATAACCAATCAGAACACAACTCATTTACTTATACTGACGATAGAAAAACATCCTGGGAGAGACTGGAAAACAGTCATGTATAATATATTGACTGTTGTTGCCTAAAACAATACACATGTTTTACGTTAGAGGGGAAAAAATAAGGTACATTTGCGAACTGGGGAATTGAAGACCACTTTTAGACCACTTTCAACAATTTCTTTTCTCATTAAATTTAAATGTCATGCATGTTATTTTTTTAGACATACAAAAATATCAAAGCTGTTTTATGATGAGGAACATGTTTTTCAGAAAGAAAAAAAAATCATTATACACCAGCAAATATTCTTGTTAGAATTTCGGATATTTTGAAACCTTTTAATGTTTTATTTTGCATTAAACCACAACCTCTTTGGTACTTTCCAACATTTTTATTTTACAAAAGATATTTTCCAACAACACCCATTTAAAGTATGTACAACTATTTACATTATTTTACAGCACAGCTATACAGCTTTGGCTTCTTGGCCAACAAAACTACACTTTACTACCACTTGTCACCAAATACAGTCAGAGCAACAGTGAAACAGGACTAAAGCTCTACGGCGTGAATACCAGTGCATTCAGAACTGAATACTTTACACGTGAACACTCGCTGCTGTGTTTCACATGGGAATCGTGTGGGAGTCGGGCATGCAAGCGATCTAGAGTCGCTGAGATGTATGTAGAAAAGTGTTTGCGTAGTCGCTGGCTTCCACGTTCTTTCTCAGCTTGTACATTTTTCTCTTTGTGCGGCTTTCAATACTCGGCAAAAATAGCAGATTTGGTCGGAATGCATGGGAAGGCCACGCGGTATTCCAAACAAACACAAATCTCTGCCCGCTGTGCTGTTATAAATAGTGTGGTTCGAATGCTTACGCACATGGTTACCTTCACAAAAGACCACCACAGCATTCGGTAGACAACATGAAAAACCACAGACACAAAAGAAAACTGTGAGCACAGCTGAGAAGCCGCAGCTCTGATAGAAGAGAGTCCTCTTGCATTCTTTTCACAGCTGCTTTCTCTTGGCTATCTCTAATCCATCATGATGCTTTCATTCTTCAGCAGCATCAGGTCTTTGTTGCTGGGCAATTGGTGAGATCTCTCCCTCTCTGCAGTATCATTATACTTCTCCATCACTTCTGTGGTTCAGTGATGGGCAGCTGTGGACTAATTACTTTTATTCGTTTTAACACTGTTTTCTAGAAACCTGCTGTATAAGGTTTGGATTAGAACAGACGAGCAGCTACATCCACAGAATCACTGGAAAGTAAAATAATACACTCAGTAAAGGTAATCTGGTACTCATGCTGTATGTGCACTTAATAAAAATATTACTAATAAGCATTAATCTAAAATAGCAAGTGGAAAATGTAGGCAGATGTTAATAGGGCTTAATTAACTGATATTATAGTCAGTTGTTGAATTTCTTTGAGAAACAGCAGGAATCACTCTTATTTTCATGTTTATCGTCAGTTCTCCTCAAAGAAAGGTTTTATGTGGTGTAACGTTTAAGGTTTAAGTTATGGGCCTCACTGATATCAACATCATTTACTTCTACTGGTTAATTGTGCCAATTAAGGATGTAACGATGCATCGCGAGACAGTTAGACAGCAAATATTCCACGACTGAAATTGATTGAGATGTAAATAAAATTTTGAAATATAATATCAAATATTAGTTTAATATACGGCATCACATCAGTGTCAGAACTAGGGCGAGCAAAAACATTTTAACAATTCACGTACATAAATTTTTCACTTGTGCAAATGTGAAACTCTCGAGTCGAAAGAACTGCACATCGCTCAATCTGTCTTTTTTTTTTACATCCTTTTCTTTGTTTTTCTCTCTCGATTTGAAAGTTTTCCTTTGAGCACAAAGTGCACCACTGTCAGCTGCTCTCAGCACTCGAGTTTTTTGAGGGGGTGGGTTTGACAGTTTGTCGAATGCTATTGGCTTATGGCACCTGGTTTCGTGACTGACTGCTCACGTCGAACAGCCTCTCAAACTACAACAAACATGGTGGAAGAGGAGCCGAGAATGATTAAAACTTTATATCACTTTTTATGAACCTTTTTTTATGAACCGTTTACTTTGATAAAGATAAGATTAGCAAAATACAGCATTTTGTATTTTTGTTACAAATAAATAATTAAAAATAAACTTTGTGGGTCATAATTTGTGTTCAGTTCGATTTTGTAAAAAAAAAAAAATGTGAGAAAATTGTATCGTGAGGCCAGCATCATGAATCGTACTGCATCGTAAGTAAAGTGTATCGTTGCATCCCTAGTGCCAATACAGTGGCCAGTACAATACTAGCTTAAATCACTGGATTGGCACCTGAAAAAAAGGAAAATATAAACAGATAGAATGCATTAGTCTAAACTTTTATGTAAATTCTCAACTACACTTTCGCACAAAGCTGTACTTTAAATTTGACTGTGAATGTTTGATGCTGTTGACCAATCAAAGATGCTGCCACTCTTAATACTGATACCGATGCTAGGGCAGTAAAAATACCCAACCCATTAACACTGGCAGATATTAGTGGATAATGGCAGACCATTCATTTAAGCATCAATTTATGATTTCTGCAGTTATCTGGTTATTCAAACTTCTCAGGATTTTCTTTCAGATGTCTCAGAGTGCGCATTCGCCAGAACAGAGTGCAGTACCTGAAATAAACAAGCTTCTGTTTACTTCACATCTAATTATGTGAGATTGTTGGTCGGTTGCAAAGCAGAAATCTGATTACTGACTTGACTTATACAGACCTGACGTATCTTCACTGCCTTACTTTCCAAGTAAATGTAAACATGGTGATCGGGGTACTGATGTAGTTTTGATTTTCTACAGTTATCAGATTAATAAGTGCATGTAAAACACACTCAGTGTTTAGCTGAGATACACGATTACTAGTTATCAAATATCTCACCTCCTACACTGTTTGTTTGTTTGATACCTCTTATTTCTCTTTTTTCATTCAAACTTCTCTGTGTTTTGCTATGTTCTTCATATTTATTAATATCTTATTGCCAATATTGATACAGTACACCAGTGTGATAGGCTGCTCAGCCTCAGTCTGGATACGTTGTACTTTATATCTACATTGTTAGTTTAACCATAATAGAGTTTTTATTACATCAGATGTGTCTATTCATTACAGTAACGCAAGCATTTGTGTTTTACTTGCTTCAATTGTTCAGCAAATACTACCAACAACCGACCAACAACCCAAATATCCATTGGGCTCTTTTATGGAGCTTTACGATTACTGGCTGTAGCCCATCTGCTGCACCCCTCCACCCCATCAACCAATGGAATGGGACCACTATACGACTACCACTGACCATTTGTGAACAGTGATACCACATGACAGTGGAATGTTAGTGGATGTTACTCATGTATGAGGCACGGCAGCACTAAAACAATCAGTAAAAAAATATAAGTACAAGGCAGGCATTTCCCTAATTAACTGCCAACTCACTTGTGTGTTTGTGTACGATGGAAGGACAGAAGCCAACAGAGTTTTATCAGTTATGACCAGGTTCACAATGATCTTCATAGAACATGCACATTTGAAGGTCAAAGACTACGACATCCAGTTTCTTTTTTTCCACAGTGTTTGTGCTCTTCACCAGCTAGCCTCAGGTTTACTGACAATAAGACAAAACAGGTACAGGGTGTGTGTTTTAATGGAGGAGCGTCTTCCATTATTTCACACACAGGTAGGTAGTGTAACATTGTAGAGCAAATGAAGCTGTTGTCTTCAGTCCTCTTGTTTAGCACATGAAGGCTGCCCCTCTAAGATCATTCAGGGTAATACAGCCCAGCAAATGAGTTACTCTTGAGTTTCTCACATAGTACGTGCAGCAGACTTTCACATTTTAGACTTCATGTACAAAATAACCAAGTGTTCGTTCATGCTCAGCACCCTGCAGTTGCAGAAAACAAGGAACGCATTGTTCTCAAAACCCCAGCTTTGGTGAACGGTTTGTGATAAAAAGCTGAAGCATATCAGCAGTGAAATCGTATAACATCAAAGTACGCTTCCTGTAAACATGCTGTTTCAGGAGTGTGCAATTTTGTTATGACTGTGACAATAAGCTCCAACAAACAGCCCTAACTGCTCAATACGGATGCACCATCAGCCCACTGTGTGGTCAACAATGCCACGGGGACCCAATCGACTCCTTCCAAAGTCAATGAAGACAAAAGGAGCTCTTCTCTGCTCTCAGCCAGAGAACAGCTCACAATGCAACGAGGGCTATTTTCTCCAGGACTCTCACTTGGTCTCATGCAGACCGGCTCATTCAGCCCTTGACAGCTCCCGGAGGCCTGGGTGACGCAGAGCAGCTCGAGTGCGTCAGCGCGAACCAAATGGGAGCTCCTTCATAAGCCAGTGGGCCTCTTGGCCTCTCAGCAGTCCGGCGCAAATGAAAGCCCCGCCACAAATGATAGCCTGCACTGAGCGCCGCACGAGTGTTTGTCAGTACACTTCATCAAACATCACGGAGCGAAGGATTCGCTGAATGACACGGTTTCCATGGCAACCGGGAAACAGCTCAGGTTAAACTGCGAGATTTCGTTCTGGGGGTCGAGGCGAGCCAGCGGCACAGGAACCGGGCTGCGACCCATTGTGCTCGGCACTCAACCTCCGCTCGTCCAACTGGGCAGAAATGGCAAAGAACGAACGAATATGCTGATAATAAGCTGGTATTTCAGCACAATCTTACCACAGACCTATCGTCATCCCTCGCTTTGTGGTCTCACGAGCCTAACGTCTTTTGTTATGGCTAGCGTGAAAAAAGCTCCCGCTTTCTCTTAGGTTTTGAATCAGCCCATTAAGAGCTTGTGAAAATGGAGCTACAACAAAAAAGACCTGCATGAAACAACTGAATAACTAAAGAAATAACTGAATATGTTTGTGGAATCTGAACTCTGCATTTAACCCATCCGGGCAGTAAAACACCCGCATACACACTAGGGGTGTAAAGAAATACTGAAATATCGAATATCGGGATATTATGTTTTGTGATACTGTATCGATTCTCAAAAACACAGTATCGATACACAGATTTCTGGCAGACAGTGAATCATTGTGTGTTGTGTTTAAACCTCTGACCACTAGATGGCAGTGTTGTAATCCATTTTCAGCTCCACTCCAACATTAACAAGCAGCACAAGAGTGCAATGCTATTGCAAGCACTGGCAAACCTGTTCATATAGTGGTGTGTTTTAAATCTTAATAGATCACTTTGCTTGCAGTATATCGAGATATATTGAATCGTGGCCGCTGTATCACAATACGTATTGTATCGCCAGGTTCTTGACAATACACAGCCCTAATACACAAACACACACTAGAGGGAAGCGAGCACACTTGCTCAGAGCAGTTAGCAGCCCTATCCACAGCATCCGAGGAGCAGTTGGGGGTTTAGGTCCCTTGATCAAAGGCAAATCAGTCATGTATCACCCTGTTGGTTCAGAGGGATCAAACCAGCGACCTTCCCATCACAGTTCACGACTGCCCCGCTGAGTACATGCAAAGTGACCATTCATAAAGCATTGTTTGGGGTTACATGTAGGGGCAAGAACTTGTCAAAAGAGATGCAATAACAAGAAAATACGTGCATAAAACAAAGTGGTATATCATCATTGTCCAATGAAAAACATGTATCATTTCTGTTGTACATCATTCGAACACATGGGCTGCTGTTTATATTGCGTGAAGATTTCGTGATGAATGGACCAATAGAAAAGCTCCAAATAGCTTGGAAAAAAATCTGCTTCCATTGACTTCCATTAAAAGTGAAATGTGTTTTTGGTCTCTCCTGTAAAGTTGGCATTTTGAAGATACTGGCTTTTCATTGGACAAAGACGATATGTTGGTTTAGCGACCATTATATACATAAACACCTAAGAAACTGTGCAACATGGTTTTCATTTCAGCAACTATATCTTGCTCCTAAAGGCTCATGGTGGACACAGTGTGCAGAGCAGGCGACCGCTTGCTACTGGATACTAGCTAGAATTCAGCTTGACGAACAAACATGGGACCCTTTAAAGCAGTGCACATCAGCGTGCATGCATGGCAGTGTAGATAGCCAACGTGAGTGTAACTGACAGGCCTTCTTAGAGTTTAGTGTAAATAAGATGGTTGTTAATCTAAGGGGCGGGTGGGGGTGGGATTTGAGGCCTAGACTACTTGCTTACTTTGCACCAAGTGACCCCTTATATCACAGCTGAAAAGCCCCCCTTCTCATCATCCTGATCGTCCAGCTCAATACGGATCTCGGGGCCGTCCTTGTGGGACTCGGGCTGGCTCTGTGCACGCTCAGGTTTGGGCGTGGAGGCCGAGGAGGAGGGCGGAGAGGGCTGCTGGACAGACATGGCACGGCGCAGGAGCGGAGTGCGCTTGCAGGACAGGAAGTCCGGCGAAGGCGACAGGAACTCGGGCTTGGAGGAAAGGCCGAAGGAGCCCTGACGGAGGATCATGCGGTTCTTCTTGGAGCGCGAGCCGTGCTCAAACTCCAACATGGAGAGATGAGCTGCGTAGCCCTCACTCAAGAACTGAGAAGAACAGAGAGACAGGAAAGATGAAGGACATGGAATAGCCCCATAGCCCCATAGGAACCCCAGATATTTCATTTAATTTGTTATTATACATTCATTCCTGCAATGGTATGGGATGAATGTAGGACTTGTAATGAGGTTAAAATAAACTACATAATGATGTAATTTCAAATTTGATCTTGTACAAAAGCGGTATCCACTAAAGTCTCTGAGGAGGAGAAGATGTGAAGATGTCCAGTTCGTAAACAAATTTGTGAGAAAATGTTTAAAAACAATGTTCCACAAAGAACGATTGGAAAGGATATGCATATTCTCCCTCTACAGTGCATACTATTATTAAACAATTTCAATAAATTGGGAAGAATTTCAGTGCATAAATAGCACAAGCCTAGCTGAACACCCCCCCCCCATGATCTCCTGTCCCTCAAGACGGCTCTACACCAAGAACCATCATTCAACAATAGCTGATACAACAACAGAGGCTTACTTTGGTGAACCTTTGTCAAGCACTTCAATACAGAGTTACATTCACAAATACCACGCACAAATTTACCGTACCAAACAGAAGCTTCATATTAACAAAGTCCATTGAGTAGCATTGAGTTCTCTGAGCTTGGGGGCATCTAGGATAGACCATCACATAGTGGAAACGTGTATTGTGGTCAGACGAGTCAGTAGTCCAGATCTTGGACGCTGTTTGCTTTGGACAGAAAAAAACAAAGAGGACCATCCAGTCTGTTTTCAGCAACAAGCCCAAATATGCTGCCTTGAAGAAGATGTTTTCCAGAGATGTCCATTTATTGTTCAACAAGACAACCCACAAACACATGCTGCACATTACAAAGGCATGGCTGGAAAGAAAGCGAGTTTGGATACTGGACTAGCCCACCTGCAGTCCTGGCTGTGCAGGAATGGCTGTACATTAACAGATGAAATGTAGTTGACCATAAAAAAACACTGAATATATTGGGTTCATACTGTCTGCAATAAAATAAAAGTCAGTGTTATTGTAAGAAACAGACTTTTTCCATACCACCCCTAACTTTCTCTAATTTGGGGCTGTAGTATGCACCAATTCTGAAAACTGAAAAAGTATTTTTGTTAAAATATAGAACTCTGTGAATGGAACATCATCTAGTTGGTTTATTTTATATAATAATCCAAAATCAGACCAAAATTGCAAATAGCATCTAACTAAACTGAATCATAAGATTAGAGTTTTACACAATTATTAGGTATACTCTCTGCTGCAGATGCCTGTCCTCCCATAATTTCAGAACTTAAATACTTAGTTAATATTAATATCAAGGTTTATGTACGGGGAATAAAATAGCAGGAGCAGTACCTGACACTGGTGCTGGTGCTTCTTTGATGGCCTTCCGACAATGTAAATCTGAGAGGGCTCCAGTCCCAAAGCACTGTACACAGACATGTCCTTCATAGAGCCGTATGCTGCGCTGATCTTAATGTGGCACTACAGAGCCAAAAACACATGGAGTGGTATTAGTCTTTATTAGTATACTCCAAACTTACCGTGATGCTATGCTGTCATCATTTAGCTGCTTCAATCACAATCAGCGAACTTCTGTCTTAAGAAGAACTGTGGCACTGGTCTGCCTCATGGTGGTGTTGTAGCACACTGGTGCACCCAGTTGACCAGCAACTGTAACTATTCCTGATATGTTGTTTAACAATGCATCAGTTCTAGCCACATTGTGTTGGTGGACACATGGGAAGAAATTTCTTCTTAATATCCACGTATGTCGTTTCACAAAGACTGGAGGTGCGTCTGAAAACGCCTACTAGTCAGTAGGTACTGGATTAGAGCCTGTACGTACTGCTCGAGCGGCAGACTAGTAGGCAATATCAGTAGGCTAGTTTTAGTAGCCACACAAGCTCAGACTCACTACGTCCGCCATATTGCCAGTGTCCTGTGACACAAGACGTCAGACCACCACCGTAAAAGTCCTGCTATTCATTTAAAAGCTCTGTTTACTGATAGATTTAGACTTTTTGTGACACTGATCTGCGTTTTTGTCTGCGTTTTGTTTTATGTACTCAGACGGTGTCGAGCTGTAGCCCAGAGAAGACAAAACGGGAGGAATGTAATCATTGTTTACCTCAGCAGTAGCGCTAACTCCTCTAGCAGCAGTTCACTAGCCGTAGCTACGTACACACAGCTGACATTCTGCTTTTCACCGTTTTTTCCTCCACTTTGAGTTCATCTGCGGCTCCAGGTGAATCATGGGATAGTGCAGTGTGCTGTGTTCGCCTACATAAAAATGGCTGCCGATTTAGGAAGTCATCTGGGTACCATTCATCTACTACCCAATGCCTACTGAGTATTCGGACATACTAGCCACGCTGATTTTGCCTACCGAGTAGTAGGCAAGTAGGCGATTTCAGACGCACCTTGTGTCATTCACCAGTGTTTTCTTATTTGGGATTATTGTTGGGACTCAATACACACACCCGTAGCGAGGCTACTGGCTAACAGTAGATCAGAGGTGGGCAAATGCTGTAGGTGCCAGGTACAAACTGCAACTCCACCAAAAAATTATTATTATTAAACACTGTTTATGAGGCCGATTCCGATTGCCGATCACCTTTCAGCATGATCGGCCGATAGCTGATACCGATCGAGGGCGGGGTATACGCCATGGCAGGGCTACATGTAGTTATTTTAGCGCAAGCAAGTCATGAAACATGGTCTAAACTGGTTTATTACTATTTTTAATGAGCTCATGTGAAACAGTATAATATTTTTAACAAAATTAACAGTAAATAAACAAAGTAAATCATACAAATATCCCCAATACTGCAATCATTCCATTTAGACCCTTAATTTAAAACTAAAAAAGCTAATTAAATACATGCAGTAAAACTGCAGTCATTAAAAGCAGACTCTGGTTATTTTAAATGACAATCTGTAATCATTAAATGTAGATCTTGAATTGTTGCTGCTGTACTGTTCGTACCGGTCAGATCTGGTCTGTACTGGGTTATTATCTGTTCTGGGTTGTTTGTTTTGTGCTAGCTGCGCGTGCTAGCTCTGCTGTTCACTAATACTCACTGTATTCAGCTGTGTACAGTGTTGTATCAGATTAGTAAAAAGTAGTGTCAAATGTCTTGGTTCCTCAAAGAGACACGCTGATTTTACACATTTTAAGAACGTCCTGGATGAGTCTGTATAACAGACTGCTCGACGGACAACATGTTTTCTATCAGCGCATGCTTTTCTGCTACGTCGCTGCTTTAGTCAGTCTGTGGAAAATGAAAGGGTGTGTATTTCCACCTAGCGGTTCAGATAGGAGTTGCAGGGAGCTGGCCGGAGGGGGTTCTTCTCTTTCTGGATGAAACACTAGCTGGAAATACAGAAATTAGGCTCATTTGTTTAACGCCATTGATCGGCTCTCGGGATCGGCTCTAAATTGGAGAAATATCGGCCGATCACTGATTACATATTTTGATTAAAAATCGGCCAATAACGATACATAGCCGATCGATCCTGCCATCTCTAGTTTTAAGTTTATCCCAGCATTATAGCATAACAAGGGTCATGGTTCACAATACCAGCCCTGTAGGACAGATCAGGTCTTAAAGCTACACAGGTCAGGTTCGAGCTTCAATTGCATTCCTGTGTATACCTTGAAATGAGTTCTAGTTCATAACTGAAATATAGCAAAACTGTAAAGGTTGTGATGTTAATAAACAATTCTAAACACGATCCTCATGAACCTACTTGCCTGCAGGTTTACATACAGAATATCAGGAGGACAATACAAGTCAAGGGGGCACACACACTCAAATTTACAGACCAGGATTTTAAATGAATGCAAAAAGTAATCTATTCAAAACCTTTGTTGTTTACTGGCCCTCATTTCCAGCACCAGTTCTGCACTGCTGAGCTGGAATCTCATTTTGGGAAATGGAAGGTGTGTTCCAAATCCAAGTCATTCTGTCTTTTTCTGCTGAAGAAATAGAGATGAGGCTATGGAGCCAGGAGTTAAGCCCTGTTCTATTGTGCATGCTGCATACAGCAAATCAGACTGACTCCGCTCAAGTATAGAGGGAAACGATATCTGAGCCAGATGTCATTGTTTGAGTTGGAGCTGCTAGATTGCGGACTTACTGGGCGTGTTGAGATTTTTTAATTCATTTTCATACTATCCACATTCAGTTTTGATGCAATTCTTAAAGCATTATCTATTAGAACTGTGGTATAGAAGAACATGGAATGTGATGTATACGAGTAAAAAAAAGTCGAGCCCTAACTGGACATATTACGGATTATTCCACAGTTATAAATAGTACATGTTTACTGTTTGCCTCAAAAACAAGACGAACCCAATAATTAAGCTTGTTGTTTGTGTAAATTACCTCTTTAACTAGGCCTTTAAGAAAGATGGTCTTCTGACGCAGAGGGTCGTGGACGAGCCCCTCGGAAAAGAACACCATGCCTTGGGGGAAGTTGTGCTGGGACAGCCAAGACACCACCCTCTGCTTCTGCATGTCTGGCCGACCAGTGATATAGATGATCAGGTAACCAAGGTCCTGCCAGTGTCTGAAACACAGCAGGAGGAGTATCGCCATTAGTCATATAGAGTAACCTGTGCCTGCATACACACACTTTAAAACGATCACACATGAGACTGTGTTACTGTGAACACCATCGCCGCTAGATGATTCAGCGAGTGAAGAAGAAGCCCTGAACGCTGTACCAAATGTGCTCAAATATCTGCAGATCCTTCACCATGAAACTTAGTATTGTAAATACATCGCTCCAGTCAGTCAATGAAACTTTTCATAGCTCATGTAAAGCTCCTCGTATAACTTCTTCTTAATAGTAGTACATTAAATACTACATTCTTACATTTCTCAATACTAGATTTAAGACTATATTACTACATTTCTCAATACTAGGTTAAATACTATATTACTAGATTTCTCAATACTAGATTTAATACTACATTACTAGATTTCTCAATACTAGATTAAATACAACACTACTAGATTTCTCAATACTAGATTTAATACTGCATAACGAGATTTCTCAATACTAGATTAAATACAACACTACTAGATTTCTCAATACTAGATTTAATCCAACATAACTAGATTTCTCAATACTAAATTAAATACAACATTACTAGATTTCTCAATACTAGATTAAATACAACATTACTAGATTTCTCAATACTAAATTAAATACAACATTACTAGATTTCTCAATACTAGATTTAATACTACATAACTAGATTTCTCAATACTAAATTAAATACAACATTACTAGATTTCTCAATACTAGATTTAATACTACATTACTAGATTTCTCAATACTAGATTAAATACATTACTAGATTTCTCTATTCTAGATTAAATGCAACATTACTAGATTTCTTAATACCAGATTAAATACTACATTACTATATTTCTCTATACTAGATTAAATACTAGATTACTAGATTTCTTAATACTAGATTAAATACAACATTACTAGATTTCTTTATACTAGATTAAATATTACATTACTATATTTCTCTATACTAGATTAAATACTATATTACTAGATTTCTTAATACTAGATTAAATACTACATTACTATATTTCTCTATACTAGATTAAATACTATATTACTAGAGTTCTCAATACTAGATTAAATACAACACTAGTAGATTTCTCAATACTAGATGTAATACTACATTAGTAGATTTCTCAATACTAGATTAAATACAACACTACTAGATTTCTCAATACTAGATTTAATACTACATAACTAGATTTCTCAATACTAGATTAAATAAAACACTAGTAGATTTCTCAATACTAGATTTAAGACTATATTACTAGATTTCTCAATACTAGGTTAAATACTACATTACTAGATTTCTCAATACTAGATTAAATACAACACTACTAGATTTCTCAATACTAGATTTAATACTACATAACGAGATTTTTCAATACTAGATTAAATACAACACTACTAGATTTCTCAATACTAGATTTAATCCTACATAACTAGATTTCTCAATACTAAATTAAATACAACATTACTAGATTTCTCAATACTAGATTAAATACAACATTACTAGATTTCTCAATACTAAATTAAATACAACATTAATAGATTCCTCAATACTAGATTTAATACTACATAACTAGATTTCTCAATACTAAATTAAGTACAACATTACTAGATTTCTCAATACTAGATTAAATACATTACTAGATTTCTCAATACTAAATTAAATACAACATTACTAGATTTCTCAATACTAGATTTAATACTACATAACTAGATTTTTCAATACTAGATTAAATACAACACTACTAGATTTCTCAATACTAGATTTAATTCTACATAACTAGATTTCTCAATACTAAATTAAATACAACATTACTAGACTTCTCAATACTAGATTTAATACAACATTACTAGATTTCTCAATACTAGATTTAATCCTACATAACTAGATTTCTCTATATTAAATTAAATACAACATTACTAGATTTCTCAATACTAGATTTAATACTACATTACTAGATTTCTCTATTCTAGATTAAATACAACATTACTAGATTTCTTAATACCAGATTAAATACTACATTACTATATTTCTCTATACTAGATTAAATACTAGATTACTAGATTTCTTAATACTATATTAAATACAACATTACTAGATTTCTTTATACTAGATTAAATACTACATTACTATATTTCTCTATACTAGATTAAATACTAGATTACTAGATTTCTTAATACTAGATTAAATACATTACTAGATTTCTTTATACTAGATTAAATATTACATTACTATATTTCTCTATACTAGATTAAATACTATATTACTAGATTTCTTAATACTAGATTAAATACTACATTACTATATTTCTCTATACTAGATTAAATACTATATTACTAGAGTTCTCAATACTAGATTAAATACAACACTAGTAGATTTCTCAATACTAGATTTAATACTACATTACTAGATTTCTCAATACTAGATTAAATACAACACTACTAGATTTCTCAATACTAGATTTAATACTACATAACTAGATTTCTCAATACTAGATTAAATAAAACATTACTAGATTTCTCAATACTAGATTTAATACTACATTACTAGATTTGTTAATACTAGATTATATACAACATTACTAGATTTCTAAAGGCGTTTGGGCGTGGTTTTTCTCCCTCTCTTTAAATTAAAAGACAGTATATTTCGTCAGGAGAGTTTCCTTGATGCACAAGCTTCTTTTGCTCCTCCCTCTTCTGCTGTCTCTTTCTCTCTCTCACTGTCGCCCTCCGTTTCATGTAGCGGTCAAATTCCAAGCATGTTATTATTATTTCTTTTTTGCAAAACAGATTAATAAAAATGCTGAAATGGTTGAAATATACTTCCATAAACCTGGCAGCACCATCAAAGTCTAGCCTGTGTGATCCGAGCAGGGTTGGTGCAGATCTGCTATCAAGCTCTAACTAACAGCTGGTACTCGAATGATAAAACTGTGCTGTTATAACAAATGCATGCAGGAAGCTTCTCAATGCTATCAATACATCAACGTTATGAATACATAAAGACACTCACCTGACCACATCTACAGCTCCAGGGCGGACTTTAGGATCACTGCCCATGAGTGACACACTGGCAGCAAATGAGCCATCAATGCTAAACACCACACACTCCATTCCCTGCGGCAGCACAGTGAGGAACGCCTCTGCACTCGTCTGGTCACCTCTTTAAACAGCATTAAAATACATAGTCGTTACATGTAAGACTATACGTACCTTTAGAAGACTCTATCTCTGCCAGGTTACAGTAAATGTACAGTTTCACTACTAAGGTTCTAGTGAACAATTCCAGCATTTTTCTTAGTACTTAATATTTTGGATTTTGTTTTGTTTGTGATGGAGAACCACGTGAACCTGACGAACATTTTGCCGAGGTTTTACCAACACATAGACATTCCAACACGGGGAGACAACACACTCGACCGTGTTTACACCAACATCAGAGACGCGTACAGAGCCGTCCCCCACCCCCACCTCGGGCTCTCCGACCACATCTCCATTATGCTGGTCCCTGCATACCACCCCCCGCTGCGACGCTCCAGACCCACACAGAAGACCATCACTGTGTGGCCCGGTGACGCAGACGCTGTGCTGCAGGACTGTTTCGGCTGCACAGACTGGCATGTCTTTAGGGAGGCTGCTGAGAGTGAGGGGGAGCTGGATCTGGAGGATTACACATCTGCTGTCCTCGGGTACATCAGCAAGTGTGTGGAGGATGTCACCACCACAAAGACAGTGACCTGCTACCCGAACCAGAAACCCTGGCTGAATGGAGAGGTGCGTTCTCTACTGAAAGCCAGGGATGCTGCCTTCAGGTCTGGCGACGCACAGGAACTCAGGAGGGCTAGAAGAGAGCTGACCGCAGGTGTTAAGAGGGCCAAAGCTGCATATGCTCTGAAAATCCAGGGACACTTCTCCTCCAGGATCCTAGGAGCATGTGGAGGGGAATTAAGTGCATCACAGACTATAAAACCAGAGATGCACAATGTTCCAAAGACCCCTCCCTGCCCGAGGCTCTCAACAAATTCTATGCCCGCTTTGAGGACCCTGACACCCCGCCCAGCATAAGACTCACCCCTCCACCTGGAGAAGTACCCCTCTGTGTGACACCAGCAGAGGTAAGGAGGACCCTCAGGAGGATCAACCCCCGGAAAAGTGCTGGTCCGGATAATATACCCGGACGAGTACTACGGGAGTGCGCTGATCAGATCTCCGAGGTCCTGGCAGACATTTTCAATGTCTCCCTCACCCAGGCAGCTGTTCCCACCTGCCTGAAGACCGCCACCATCATCCCGGTCCCCAAGAGCTCCACAGTGACAGGTCTGAATGACTACCGGCCGATAGCTCTCACGCCGATAGTCACTAAATGCTTTGAAAGACTGGTTATGACCCACATCAAAGCCACCATCGACGTCACTGTGGACCCACACCAGTACGCCTACAGGAGGAACCGATCCACAGACGATGCCATTTCCTCTGTGGTCCACACTGCCCTCACCCACCTGGAGCAGAAGGACTCTTATGTCCGTATGCTCTTTGTGGACTTCACTTCCGCCTTTAACACCATGATACCCCAGACACTGACAGATAAGCTCTCCTCACTTGGTCTGCGCTCTTCTCTTTGCAACTGGGTCCTGGACTTCCTGACCAACAGGCCGCAGTCTGTGAGGATCCACAACCTCTCCTCCTCCACCACAATCCTCAGCACTGGCTCCCCTCAGGGCTGTGTGTTGAGCCCCCTTTTGTTCACGCTGCTCACATATGACTGCTCACCCATCCACCCAGGCTGTCATATTGTGAAGTTTGCGGACGACACGGCAGTGGTCGGATGCATCACAAACAGTGATGAGTCTGGCTACAGACGGGAGGTAGAACACCTGGAGGGTTGGTGCAGAAAGAACAACCTCTGCATCAACATAAAGAAGACGAAGGAGATGATTGTGGACTTCAGAAGGGGCAGACATGCCCACCTCCCCCTGCATGTCGGAGGGTCTGCGGTGGAAGTGGTCTCCAGCTACAGGTACTTGGGTGTTCACCTGAGCAACAACCTCACCTGGAGCAACAACACTTCCAGCCTGGTCAGGAAGGCACATCAGCGGCTCTACTTCCTCAGGCGGTTGAGGCGAGCTGGGCTCGGGAGCTCGGTCCTCACCTCCTTCTACAGATGTGTGGTGGAGAGTGTTCTGTGCTCCAGCATCAACGTGTGGCACGGAAGCTGCTCTGCTGCAGACAGGAAAGCTCTGCAGAGGGTGGTGAAGGCTGCACAGAGGTCTGTCGGAGTCAGCCTCCCCACCACCACGGACATATACACCTCCAGATGCAGGAAGAGGGCCACCTGCATCATGAAGGACCCCACTCATCCAGCACACTCACTGTTTGTCCCGCTCCCCTCAGGCAGGAGGCTGCGGAGCGTTAAGTGTAGAACGAACAGACTGAGGAACAGCTTCATTCCGGAAGCTGTAAGACTTTTAAACGCCACTTAGTGGAACCACTGCACTGACACTTTTACTGCACTGACACTTTTACGACACCAGTCACTTTAATACACTCTGCTGCTACCTTCTCCATTCCTGTTTATTTTATTTTCATATATTTTATATATTTATGTTTATTTTATTTATTTAAGTACTGCTGTCTGGGTAAAACTGGGTCCTTGGGTACCACAATTTCGTTCCACCCCATGTACCACATGTGATGCGAATGACAATAAAGTCTCCTTGAATCCTTGAATCCTTGAATCCTAGAATGTGTAATCACTCACTTCACCACCATTTTAATGGGGTAGACGCCCACAGGCAGTCTCTTGTTGGCAGGAATGGTGTAGGTCACCCGGCCACTGCTGCTGGTCACCTCAGTGTCAAAAAACACCCAGCGTCCAGACGCAGGTTGAGTTACCAGAAACACGTCCACCTGAGAAGCAGAGAACAAATTTCACAGTGACTTCCGATGGAGAAACTATGCAGCTGTTTATGTCAATATTTCAATTTATATAAAAGGCTTAACAGGATGGACTCATGGTTTTAAACTCAAAAAAACAAGTAAACCAGTGCTAGTCATTCCAGCAAAAATAATAATGTGAATTAACCACCTTCTATTAGTTCTGTACAAGATAACAAAACTCTGCATACTGCGATAGTAAAGCACCTTCTTCTAAAAAGATATAGACAAGGTTTACAGAGAAATCTGCAATGCTGAGCAACTTGCTGTTTAGTTTATTTTATGGTTATAGCTTTTATAATAACAGCAATTGCAGATAAACTATGCACAGATTGAGAAAACCGAAATAAATCAGAGTAAGTGTATACACAAGCTAAGACCTGATGACTGAGCCCTAGTATTAGTATTTGTATTAGCCACTACCTGCCACTTGTGTTTGCTCACAGTGTAATTCGACCTCCGCCTTTAACCCAGCCGTGCAGTGAAACACCCACATATACACACACTAGGGGGCAGTGAGCACACGTGTCCAGAGCAGTGGGCAGCCCTATCCATGGCGCCAACTGAGCTAAAATTATTTTTGGATTTAATAATCAGATTTTTGGACCTTTGATCTAACACATTTAGAGTATGCTGTATGACTCACTTCAATAATCAGATATAATTAATTCAGTTTTGGTTAATTAATAATTTGATAACCGAATTGGAGTTACGTTGACCCCTTAAAAAACACATACACTGCAGTTTCACATGCACATAGTTAAAAGTCAAAGTAGCTAAAGATTATAGTTGTACGCAAAGGTTTGAAAAACCCAGACACATGGCATGTTTTGTTATTTTGTGAGAATAAGTTAACACGTCCTCTTTCAGCAAACCTTAGTGCTGGATTACTTTTTATTTTAATGTGCCGTTAAGTTTGTGCAGAACATATTTTATGTTTTATTTTTTACCCCCTTTTGTAAACTTAAGCAAATAACCAATGTACATTTCCATATTCAGAATGGATTTACAAATAGAACATATAGCTTGAAAGCTACCAGGAAACTAGCATTAAGAGAATGGTTTCGATTCACAATACGTTCATGCAGCTTTTTAAATTAAATTTTTAATTTTGATTTCCATCATTCTACAAATTCCATAATATTAATTTCAGAATCCTTGCAGAACCTTCTCGCCTGTGAGGGTGACCATGTCCAGAGGGCCGTACATGAACCTGCCCACCAGCGTCTGTGGGCCGTCCTCCGTTGCGATCACGTCATGAACTCTGTGGTTTGCCGTCACGTTCTGTGGACAGAGAAGAAACGTGACGTTACCCGGACGCCATCACTGGCCAGGAAACTCCATTAGTGATGAGAAAAGTGACCAGAAGCAGGGTTAGTGGAAGTTAGTGGAATCTCCTGGAAAAAAAATTAAATATTGCTGTATTAAAGGCAAAAGATGAAAAAAATAAAACTGGGTTTTGACTGAAAATCTTATAAATGAAGGGTGGTCTCTAAATTTTGCACAGCATTATATCATAATGACTGCTTACTCTTCTATTGCTGCCCTTTCTCCAGACCATTTGTCTTGTAACTCATTTTATCTCTTCTTCATTTCTCCCAGATGTTTAACGGTTGGGCAGACAACCCTTCTTGAGGAGCACTACTGCCCACCACCTGCCCACCTGTGGCTAAGCTCCCAATATGTGACTGATCTTAGTGACATATTTCACCAAGGACTCTTCATGCAGCCCCACGCAGTGTTCTTTTCTGCTTCACGCTGCCCACAAACCATATGTCTCCATTAGGGGGGCTTCAAGCTATCTAGTACAGCACAGTTCTAGAATATTTCTGCACTTTGCTGCACAGTGAGATATGAGCTGTCTTTCTCCAGCCCATTCTATTTCAGTCGAAAATGAAAAAATACAATTCAAAGGACACTCTAATAAAGAGCCATGCTACTGTCAAGACTGCTTTTCACTGAAGGACGACAAGCAGAGAGACTGCTTACTGTCACCGAGGAATAGAAAAACCTCAACAGT
This sequence comes from Megaleporinus macrocephalus, assembly GCA_021613375.1. Lineage (NCBI taxonomy): Eukaryota > Metazoa > Chordata > Actinopteri > Characiformes > Anostomidae > Megaleporinus > Megaleporinus macrocephalus. The sequence goes on along the minus strand of CM038717.1, from coordinate 30,483,969 downwards.
TCTCAAGAGATTTGATTTTCAATTTGGCAGCCAAGAGAATATTTGAAAATTAAAAACTTGTAGGGCTTCAGGCTTCGAATAAAGAGATATAAAGAGATTGTCCACCCTATTCAAAAGGAATATTTGTCAGTGATGTTCAAGCTTAATCTTAAGAAAACATATCAGTATCATATAAGTAACAACAGTAGGCCTCTCACTATCAATTATATTGGTAATCAATAATCTGCAGAATGACCCTCCAAAGACAAAGTACAAACTACTATACTGCATAAGAGACCACATTAAAAGAAGACCTAATAAAAGAAAGACCCAGTCTTCACTGTCCAAGGAAAACAAGTAAATCATTTTGTTCCAAGTGATTCGGGAGCATGTCTATGGTTAGGGTTAGAGTTAGGGTTAGGGTTAGGGTTAGGGTTAGGGTTAAGTCAATTCCTCATGAAACTTTCAGGGAATGTAAAAAGCAGCTGTTCACCTGTGATACCTGGTTTGGACAGTAAAGATATACATAAACACAACTAGGAGATCTGCAAGCAAACTGCCAACTAATCACCGCCAATTCACAGAGTAGGTACATTTGAGTCCTTCTCGTAATCGACTCATTGAGTTTAATCATGATTCTTAATTCGAATGTTGTGTGTTAACTCAGTTGACGACAAAAGACAATGCAGTTCCAGATGTATTCACAAAGCCTGTCCTCTGTTCCCGTGTGGAAAATGACCCAGTAATATGTATCTGGAGAGGAGGAACACAATGTCTTTCCACTGTTCTCATCGCTGCGTTGTTTTCTTCATACAACCTGTCAATTTGTACCCATCAGTGGGTGCGTTCACACCGCAATGCCCTATTTTCCTGAGACAAACAAGGTCTAAAACATAAACAGCCCATTTTGCATGCATGCGCAGAGACTGATGCTGCATTATTTTCGTCACCCTGCAGTGTCTTTCGTACATCTCATGCTTTGCTTATTCCACTTCATCCAATATTTATTCTGCAAAACATATTTAGCATCAGATCACTAAAACAAACTTTGCTTAGTCAAGAAAATAACACTATGGACATGGAACACTTCTTAGATAAGTTATCTCATGCACTTTCATGTAGTTGCTTAGGCCAAACACACAGCGTTATTGAACAAGCACTGTAGCGGGACTATCATTTTGAACACTACCTCAACAGTTATAGTCATTTTTAAGAAAAACTTCTGAAAGTATTGACAACATTCACGATAGGCTCTGAAAAGCATATTGTAGCACACACTGAATTAGCCATTTCAGTACATACTCCAGTTTCAACACAGCCCTGAGAGTATGGAGAGCAGAGATTAGTGAATTCAGGTTGACCTGTAATAAACTGAAATCACTCATTCCACTCAGACGTATATGCGTATTCCAAATTTAACGCCTGCAACATGTTCCTAAAAAGTTGGCACAGGAGCGGGATTACTTTTTATCATCTTCCCTTTTAAGAACTTGTCAGAATTGGTTGGAGACTGAAGGCACTTCTGGAGTGCAGACAGTTCTGGAATGTAGACAGTTCTGGACTGCAGACAGTTCTGGATTGCAGAGAGTTCAGGAATGTAGACAGTTCTGGAATGTGGACAGTTCTGGACTGCAGACAGTTCTGGATTGCAGAGAGTTCTGGACTGTAAATAGTTTGGGACTGCAGACAGTTCTAGACTGCAAACAGTTCTTGACTGAAGACAGTTCTGGAATGTAGACAGTTCTGGACTGCAGACAGTTTTGGGCTGTAGACAGCTCTGGACTGCAGACAGTTCTAGACTGTAAATAGTTCTGGACTGCAGACAGTTCTGGAATGTAGACATTTCTGGACTGTAAATAGTTCTGGACTGTAAACAGTTCTGGACTGTAGACAATTCTGGACTAAACAGTTCTGGGCTGTAGACAGTTCTGGGCTGTAGACAGTTCTGGACTGCAGACAGTTCTGGAATGTAGACAGTTCTGGACTGCAGACAGTTCTAGACTGCAGACAGTTCTGGAATGTAGACAGTTCTGGACTGTAAATTGTTCTGGACTGTAGACAGTTCTGGACTGTAAATTGTTCTGGACTGCAGACAGTTTTGGAATGCAGACAGTTCTGTACTGTGAATAGTTCTGGACTGCAGACAGTTCTAGACTGCAGACAGTTCTGGAATGTAGACAGTTCTGGACTGTAAATTGTTCTGGACTGCAGACAGTTCTGGAATGTAGACAGTTCTGGACTGTAAATAGTTCTGAATTGCAGAGTTCTGGACTGTAAATAGTTCTGGACTGCAGACAGTTCTAGACTGCAGACAGTTCTGGAATGTAGACAGTTCTGGACTGTAAATTGTTCTGGACTGCAGACAGTTCTGGAATGCAGACAGTTCTGTACTGTGAATAGTTCTGGACTGCAGACAGTTCTAGACTGCAGACAGTTTTGGAATGTAGACAGTTCTGGACTGTAAATTGTTCTGGACTGTAAACAGTTCTGGACTGTAGACAATTCTGGACTAAACAGTTCTGGGCTGTAGACAGTTCTGGGCTGTAGACAGTTCTGGACTGCAGACAGTTCTGGAATGTAGACAGTTCTGGACTGCAGACAGTTCTGGAATGTAGACAGTTCTGGACTGTAAATTGTTCTGGACTGTAGACAGTTCTGGACTGTAAATTGTTCTGGACTGCAGACAGTTTTGGAATGCAGACAGTTCTGTACTGTGAATAGTTCTGGACTGCAGACAGTTCTAGACTGCAGACAGTTCTGGAATGTAGACAGTTCTGGACTGTAAATTGTTCTGGACTGCAGACAGTTCTGGAATGTAGACAGTTCTGGACTGTAAATAGTTCTGAATTGCAGAGTTCTGGACTGTAAATAGTTCTGGACTGCAGACAGTTCTAGACTGCAGACAGTTCTGGAATGTAGACAGTTCTGGACTGTAAATTGTTCTGGACTGCAGACAGTTCTGGAATGCAGACAGTTCTGTACTGTGAATAGTTCTGGACTGCAGACAGTTCTAGACTGCAGACAGTTTTGGAATGTAGACAGTTCTGGACTGTAAATTGTTCTGGACTGCAGACAGTTCTGGAATGTAGACAGTTCTGGACTGTAAATAGTTCTGAATTGCAGAGTTCTGGACTGTAGACAGTTCTGGACTGCAGACAGTTCTGGGGTGCAGACAGTTCTAGACTGCAGACAGTTCTTGACTGAAGACAGTTCGGGAATGTAGACAGTTCTGGACTGCAGACAGTTCTTGACTGAAGACAGTTCTGGAATGTAGACAGTTCTGGACTGCAGACAGTTCTTGACTATAGACAGTTCTGGAGTGCAGAGAGTTCTAGACTGCAGACAGTTCTTGACTGTAGACAGTTCTGGACTGTAAATAGTTCTGGACTGCAGACAGTTCTGGACTGTAAATTGTTCTGGACTGCAGACAGTTCTAGACTGCAGACAGTTCTGGGCTGTAGACAGTTCTGGAGTGCAGACAGTTCTAGACTGCAGACAGTTCTTGACTGAAGACAGTTCTGGAATGTAAACAGTTCTGGACTGCAGACAGTTCTTGACTATAGACAGTTCTGGAGTGCAGACAATTCTAGACTGCAGACAGTTCTTGACTGTAGACAGTTCTGGACTGCAGACAGTTCTGGAGTGCAGACAATTCTAGACTGCAGACAGTTCTGGAATGTAGACAGTTATGGACTGTAAATAGTTCTGGACTGCAGACAAATCTAGACTGTAAATAATTCTGGACTGCAGACAGTTCTGGACTGTAGACAGTTCTAGACTGCAGACAGTTCTCCACTGACCCTCCTGGCTTTAAAACTACCTCGTCTGGATGGTCCTTTTCCTCTCTGACCTAGAGACCACAATGTCCATTATTTCCATAAAGAGTCTGAAAGGTTGAGCGAGAGTCTGGTGATATATGAATTCCTCTGTGCATAGTACAGATTTAACTGCAGCGAGAAGCAGTGTTTACAGAAAAAGGCTTGTTTATATATTCTCTAAGGGCGATGTCCATCACTGAGCAGTCAGTGTGTAATGTAGTGCATTCTTTGGGATTGGAGGTCACAGGCAGGTTTCTTTTGATCGAATGAAACTTTAATGATATTATGCACCGTAGAGGCAGAAGATCCTCACAGTTGCTCACTGAAGAACGGTATTTTTAGACTGCTGGATTTTTTGCCAATATGTTTTTGGCAAGGGGGCGAGACCCGACCCAGCCTTACTCATAAAGGGCTTTATCAGTGCATAATCACATCACCTGCTTTACATTACATACACACTGCTCCTGGCGTTTAACCGACCCTGTCCTGATTGATTTAGAACAGGTTTTAGAATCAATTTCAGAATACGTTTACAAAAAAGTTCACACCAGTGCAGATTTATAACTCACTGCTTTCTGTTTTTATTCACAGTTTATCTACTGTCCCAACCTTTTCTGAAACTGTGTTTGGGTAGACCCCTTTTTCTCAGCATACTTTTCATGTCAGGACCCTACAGGACCCCCACAGAGCGGATATTATTCGGGTGATGGATCATTTTCAGCAATACAGTGACACTGACGTGGTGGTGGTGTGTTGGGCTGGTATGAGTGGATCAGATCATGTGGAGCTCCCGGTCATTGAAGAGCAGGGTAGTGGATATATAACAAAGTATACAAAGAAACTGATGGACTATCATCTTCAGTGAAATTCAGTAAAAAAGAGCAGAAAAATGAGGAGTACTTGTGAGTACACATCACGTGGCCAGTCGGTGCATTGTGATGTAAACAGTAACTTTTGTCATACTGCCCACCTTTACAGGCAAATGTGTCATGCCCCCTGCTTTGGACTCCTTCTTCATGAGTTCAGTTTCGTCTGCTGATTCTCTGGAGTCCCTAAATGAAATGAATTTGGGGACTCCATTTCCCAGGAGACAGCAGTAGATCACCTCACTCAAAAGTTCATCGCTCTCAACCAATAGATTTTAACTTCCTTGCTCTTCCTCAACTGAATTTTGAAACTCAGCTGTTTCTCATTGTACATGATTATCCAGAGGGTAATTTAAACTCAGTGTTTGGCGTTAACCTTTGTAACGTATTTCCTATCTTCCGTGTACGTGTATTCTGTGAGACTTTTTTTATTTCTATTTTGTATATTCTATTTATTTTATATTCTATAATTTATTTTTTTATAAATTATAATTTATTTTTTGTTTTTTGTTGTAACTGTCCTGTTTTGTCTGACCTTGTGTACCTCTGGATTCCCCTGGGATCAATAAAGTCAATTCATCCATCCAGCCATCCATCCATCCATCCATCCATGGTTATGATTGATTATCTAGCCTTCTTGTGTTTTGATCTGATTTTGTGTATTGGACTACTCTTCTCTTTTTGCCCTCTGGCATTGTTTGCTTACAGTTTAGACCTTAGACCTAGGTTAGACTGCACCCTCCTGTGTATTTTCTGACTTAAGTAAAATTCATACTGGTTTTACATTTGCAAGCACCTGAGACTTTTTCTATTTCTATTTTGTATATATTATATTCTATTTATTTTATATTCTATATTTATTTTTTGTTGTAACTGTCCTGTTTTGTCTTACCTTGCATACTTGTGAGATAGCTCCATCTATCCATCCATGCATCCATCCGTCCATGCATCTATGCATCCATCCATCCATCCATCTATCCATTCATGCATCTATTCATCCATCCATCTATTCATCCATTCATCTATCCATTCATATTTATGATTGATTATCTAGTCTTCTCATGTTTTGACCTGATTTTGTGTATTGGACTACTCTCTGGCATTGTTTGCTTACAGTTTAGACCTAGGTTAGACTGCATCCTCCTGTGTATCTTCTGACCTAAGTAAAATTCATACTGGTTTCACGTCTGCATGCTCCTGACAGACCTGACAAAATGTCCTCTCTCTGCAGCTTCTCCTTCATCTCCCCTCAATAACGGCCTCAGTTAAAGAGTACATTACTGAGAAATAACACCCCTCTAGTTTCAGATGACTCCACCTCGAGCTCAATTTTGACAAATGTTTGAAACTTTGAGTTGTTGTTGGAGGATACGAGCACATTATCTTTCTATCTAGGCTTATAGCAGATTGTAGCAGACTGTTAAGCTGAAAATAGACGGGCTCATTAGGAACGTCTCCTCTTCACCTTGCACTCACGGACCTCCCATTTCTTTGCATGAGCTCCACCACGTCTGCCCACTTTGCACTGCATGAAGCATCAAATGAGCAAAACGTAGTCATGAATATAGCAATCTGTCAGAGACGTAGCACTGTGCTTCCCTGATAACAGGGTTGTTTATATTTTACTGGAAACTTGGGGGAAATGAGGCAAAACCAGCTCAGACATGTTACCTCATGAGGCACGAAACAGGCGTCAAGTTCAGAAGCTGGATCCAGATGTTTTCTGCTTGCAAGCTATATTTGCCAATGCTCCCCTAGCAGTTCTTAGTGGTAATGACAATCTATAATCCATATACACCAATGTGTTCTATGCCAAACATCAGTCTCAGCCTCAATAACAGGCACAAATACCTTAAAGCTGTCTGTCTTGGTCACAAACCATGAAAATGTGGAACTATTTGTACTGTACACCATCTGTTTGAATTACTGAGGAAAGAAAATTGAATGTGCAAATAAGAAAGCAACTTTACTGCGTACTCTCAGCTGCATGGACATTCATAACAGCCCAATGAGAATTCACTGAAGCATTTCACTGCTGGTTGTAGCGTGTATGACTATGTATGTGACAAATCAACTTGAAATATAATGTCAATTCTATTGAGAACCTACTGCAAGAATCAAGAGGACCTTGTAACCGGCTCACAGAAATAAAATAAAAAACAAAATGTATTGGTCTAATTCAGGATTAGGGTAATTTGTGTCGCTGGGATCAGTATAATTAATTACGATTTTCCTAACCAATCAGCTCAGTTGTGGCCTGAAGGTTAGGGTTCGATCCCCAGGACCAGCAGGACACGACTGAAGTGCCGTTGAGCAGGGCACCTAACCCCCAACTGCTCCCCGTGCGTCCTGAATAGGGCTGCCCACTGCTCCGGGCATGTGTGCTCACTGCCCCCTTGTGTGTATATGTGGGTGTTTCACTGCACGGATAGGTTAAATGCAAATTTCACTGTAACAGTAACAGAATAATTCTAAACTTAAGTAAAGAGGAGTAAGAGGAGCTGTGGGTTGCATTAAGTGCTTAGATTAGGAATGGGCAGAATTTACATAGTGGCGTGATGGTCAGTGTTAGGGTTGCTTTTGTTTACCCTCAGTTTGACGTGTGTTCGTCTCCGAAGCCACTTCTCTCGTGGGCTGGAGGGGGAGATGGGTATAGCATCTGAGCAGTCTGCTTCACCCGCTTTCAGACAGTCACACCGCAACACCTGAGAACAGAAACCACCATTCAGAGAATCAGATTCAACAAATTCATGCTCTTGTCTGTTTTGTCACATCACCTAATCATTATGGTTATAGATATTAGTAAGGCATTAGTTGAGGCACTGTAAGGGAAAATATCAAATACACCTTGCATTCGGAAGGTCAGATCAGAGAGAGCATCCACAGATAATACATATGGAATATTAGAATACTGGCAAAGGAATAAATGTATTTTTAAAGTTTTTTACTTGCATATTTATAAGTGTTACGAATTATACATTTAAAATTACTATGGGATGTTTAAAAATTGTTTCCTTTGAATTTTAATTACGTGACAGTTGCCTAAAGGCTCTGAAGATCATTTATGTTCAGTAGCATCATACTGTTTTTAGAGATGCACTGAAATGTCGGGCCTATTATTACAATAGAAATTAGTCAAAATGTCACTTTCAGATTTAAGCAAAAATAAATAAATAAATAAACAAAAAAAACAATGTCGTAAACACACACTTTGACATAATATTTAAATGGAAATGAAAATACAAAGCACTAATTAGAAATTGCTTGCTTCCTTCACTCTCCTGCCTGATCAGCACAGACTCATTCAAAAAGTTCGAGCAGCAGCAGATCAACAGTGGACAAAAACGTGACGAACATTAAACAAGTGTTTGCGAAGTGCAGACCACTAAGGCAGGGCAAGGAAGGGGAACTCTGGAGTTCTGGGTGGCTTGGGCTGCTGGGATTTCAAGCCAGGCCCCCCTTGCCAGGAAAGCGTGAGTAAGATTTTGTAAGAGAGGAAGGGGCTCGGGAGGTGGTGGGGTGCGGATTTCGTCATGAGAAGGTGAGGGCAGAGGAGTGGTTTATATAGAGAGTGTAATGATGGAGAGGAGGAGTCTGGGCGTGGTTATTCTCCCAAACTCTTTTATAATCTCTTTTCATGTCAAGTATGGAGCGGAGGTACAGCACTCAAGAATTTCACCAATGCATGTTTAATATCACATAAAACTCGATTGTTTAATGTTTGGTGTGTACTTAAAAGCATGAACACAATGGCAAATAAAAACCTGTTTTTCATCTGGGTGTGTCCTGACTTTGGGTTTCAGTCTAGAATTTTCTTTTCATTTCTATGAAAGCTTTAGCGAAAGTTCTGCCAGGTATACTCAAATGCTACGTCACTCTTACATTCATTATTCCAACCAATCACAGGCAGGCTGCCACCTGTCTTTAAAAGGATTTAACTTACGCTCCCTCTCTGCTGCCTTCAGGTGTGGACGTTTCTACGCTTCCCCCCTCCTCCCCACCACCACCAGTTGGGTCCCAGTCCTGCTGTCCTGGAAAGCCATATCCAGCAGGATCTGCGAGGGTCTGCACGCTTAAAAACCTGGACCTAGGACTGGGCCAATGCCAAAGTCTGTTTCTTTATGTCCTACAATAACTAACCTTTCACTTGTACAGCTTATCGAAGATTAAACCTTGTATTACATTCCTCTACTTCTTAAGTCTTTTTGGCAGAACTACTGATTATTAACAAATAATAATGAATTATATCAAAATCTAGCAGGAGAAATCAATTTGGACGAATTACTAATAAACTATTCAGAATTAGTTCTATTAAAATGATTACATATTGTCCTTTAAAGAACCTATTAAAAATACTACTACTATCTTTCATACAACTGTGCATTATTTCATCACCCTCTGGACATTCAGGTATTGCCTTGTCAGCTTGCCTTGTGCTACCACGTGGACCTAACTTATTTGCAAGAACCATCTCATTTCCTATCGTTACTTTAGAATTATGGATTAGCCCAAAGAGATTATATCATTATACTACATTTTCACCACACCATGTGTACAGAGTATCAGTAAAACAGCAGCAGTACATCATGAACGTCCCTGCTACGTGTAAAATTAATTGTTTCAGTTAATATCTTTTTATTCTGCGCACTAATACATCGAATTAAACATGACAAACAGGAGCCACATGACCTCCAGACAACAGGGCACAATGTAAAAGAGTCACACGGCAGCCTCTTTTAAGCAACTTTTTTTTTTTTTTACATATATTTTCATTGAGATGAACAGGTATTAGACATAAGCATTGAATGTCAAATTTTAGATTTTTCCCAGTAGCCCTCCCCCCACCAATACACAAACATACAGCAAATGAGCGGAATAAAAAATAAAATTAAAAAAAAGAAGAATAACAACAATAATAATAGGAATAAGAAGAAGAAGGGGGAAAAAGAACGACAAATGGATGGAAAACTCTGTGGACATTATTGGTTAGTCACGCCACATGCGTTATTAGGATAATACTGGAGCTTATCAAACTTAGCTTAAGATGGTATTTTCAAAGTGGGTTAGCACTGGAATCCAAATTTTATAAAAAATTTTAGCTGAACCTCTAAGAGAGTACTTAATCTTTTCTAATTTAAGAAATAGCAAAAGGTCATTAAGCCAATGTATAAATTTATACTGATTTCCAATCCAGCAAAATTCTTTTTTAATAAAACAAGCAAATATTTAATAAACTTTTTCTTCTGATGATACTCTCAGAAAGTGTATGGTGACAAACTACATCATCATAATATCACATGGGCTTATACAGCCCCATTTTAAGGCTATAACCTGCTTGCATTCGATGAACCAATACATTAATCTTCAGAAATCGCTCTCTAAAATAACCACTCTCTCTCTCTCCTTCTCTTCTAGTCTTTATCTCTGCATTCTCTGGGGTCTTTTGCGTCAATTTCTCCCTCCTTGCTCCGGCTGAGAGAAAAATGACCCCCGCTCTTCAGTATCTTTTAGCCCGATCAATGAACGAGTGCTGAATGTTTCCAGAAATAGTTTGCTGGATGATGCATTGCACTGTTTTCCTTCCTTCCCCCTCTATTTCTCCCTCTCTTATTTGTCACTGAGCAATGTTAAGGAGAGATTACTGCTGGATGCTGCACGGCCGACTTATCTCCCGCAGATGCTGCCGTGAGTCAGCCTATCCTGATGATATGGAGATCTATGCTCTATTGAAGGACTGCAGAGGACCATGTGAGCGCAGTGTAATTCGCGCATGTATGCGCGCCCCAGTGTTTGTGTTTGGGAAAGAGAGAGCGTGTGTGTGACGCACGCAACGGGATTGACCCTGACATTTCGACATTCAAATGCTCCACCTTGCCACACAAAGCCCCAGCGCTGCTCTGAATACTGTATTCCGATGCCGTGCTGTTGTTCAGCTTCTGACCTTGGTGAATGCGGAATGAAGGACATAAGAAAATCTGCCTCTGGCCTTTTTTCCCCCCACACCGAGCAGGCACTGAGAAAATAAAGAAGAAGCGGTGGAGAAAGCTAAAACTGACCTTTCTCGCCTCCTCTGTTGAGTTTAGATTACCTTGTTCCTGAGAGTTGTTTAAATCATTGTGGGCACCTGCCCTTCAGCACCGTTAATGCATCTAATACCGCAGCCAGGCAAGGTAACTCAGTAGCACCATCTCAATGCAATGCCATCTTCTAAAACTAGCATAGTGCCTTGATTCTATTAATATCAACTTGTAAAACATTACAGCTGCAATACATACGCATTAATAGTCAGTTAGTGGCCAGTGTCACTGGGGGCTGTGTCTGATCCACTCGTACTGGCACAATCTACTGCAACACACCACCACCAAGTCAGTGTCACTGCAGCGCTGAGAATGACCCACCGTTTAAATAATACTTGTTCTGTGGTGGTCTTGTGGCGGCCCTAATCTTTGACGAACAGGGTGAAAGGGGGCTATACAAAGAAAGAGATGGATTACAGTCTGTGAGTGTAGAGTTATAAAGTTGGTAGGTGGCATTGATAGAATGGACAACAAGTCTAGATGCAATGAGGTTTTATTGGTTTTAATGTTATGACTGATCAGTGTATATATATATATATAGATGGACTGTTTTTGAGGCTGATAGAGGGCGGGGCTATACGCCACGGCAGGGCTACATGTAGTCATTAGCGCAAGCAGGTCATAAAACATGGTCGAAACTGGTTTATTACCATTTCTGACAAGCTCATGTGAAACAGCATAATATTTTTAACAAAATTAACAGTAAATAAACAAGGTAAATCAAACAATCCCCAATACTGCAATCATTCAATTTAGACCCTTAATTTAAAACTAAAAAGCTAATTAAATACATGCAGTTAAAACTGCAGTCATTAAACATAGACTCGTTATTTTAAACGACTATCTGCAATCGTTAAATGTAGATCTTAAATTGTTACTGCTGTACTGTTAGTACCGGTCAGATCTGGTCTGCACGGTGTTCTGGGTTGTTTGTTTTGTGCTAGCTGTGCAGTGTCGTATCAGATTAGTAGTGTTGAATGTGTTTGTCTTGGTTCTCCCACGAGACACACAGATTTGACTAATTTTACTAAACGTCCTGGATTAGGCTGTATTACATACGGTAACAAACTGCCACACATGTTTTCTGTCAGCGCATGCCGTGAATGCAAACTGTTCTGGCAAGGCCGCTGCTTTAGTCAGTCTGTGGGAAATGAAAGGGTATGTGTTTCCACCTAGCGGTTCAGATAGGAATTACAGGGAGCTGGCCGGAGGAGGTTTTAACAAAACGCTAGCTCATTTATATATATATATATATATATATATATATATATATATATATATATATATATATATATATATATATATATATATATATATAGATAGATAGATAGATAGATAGATAAGACACAGCAGTGCTGCTGGAGCTTTAAAATACTGTGTCCACTCACTGTCCACTCTATTACCTCCTAAGCTGGTTCACTTTGTAGATGTAAGTCAGAGAAGATAACTCTGTTGCCTCACAGTTTGGGTTAGTTGTGTTGTAACTGCTGTTCTTGCAGTCTAAATGAAGAGGGAGACCAGTTCAACTGCACAATCTTATAGGCCTGCCTCCATGTTCCATCTGGCCAAGCTGTTATCTCCTGGGTTTGGGGCAGCTTCCTTTGGGGTTCCTGCCATGAATGACGGAATTCATTGAACTATAAACTTCTCGTAACCTCTGTAGCATTCAGTGTGCCCATCTGTATAAACAAGCTTTTAACAGACGCCATAGTACGTAAGAAATATTAGTGGTCACAGGATGCTGCCCCTAGGACGTTGTTGGTTGGATGTTGCTGGTTGGTGGACTGTTCTCAGACCAGCAGTGACACTGAGGTGTTTAAAAACTCCAGTACCATGGTTGTGTCTGATCCAGTCACACCAGCGCAACACACTAACACACCACCATCAGTAACACCGCAGTGATGAGAATGACCCACTATTCAAATAATACCTGGTCTGTGGGGGTCCTGACCATTGAAGAACAGGGTGAAGGTGGAACAGGTGGACTACAGTCTGTAATTGTGAACTACTAAGTGAATCTATATGATGAATGAAATGGACAGTGTGAGTAGTAGGAGATGGTTTTAATGTTATGGCTGATTTATAAGTATTCAAAGGCATGCATTTACATATTTATTACTGTTGTCCAAATTAACCAATGACCGCTTGTTTCTATGCTGTTCATGCAGCTGCTACACACCATATATAGAATTATACAGTTGTTTACAGTCTTGTTATAATCAGAACCTGTTTTATGATGCATGCAGTGTTTCACTGTACTGATCGTTCCCATGATATACTTAATCATACTGACATATCACCATGTTTCCCATGCCAAGGTGAGATACAGCTACAAAAGCAACTGAGCCTGAAGACGTTTGTCTGATCTGTTGTGGTATATATCTGCCATCCTCCTTGTGAAGGCAGTTCATGTTTTCCACTTTATAAAACTTTGAAAATGTTTTTTAGCCTCTTTTGTCTCTTTTTTTGTGGAATGAGACAGCAAACAGCTTGTTAGCTTTAGCTATGTGGGAGCAGCCCTGGGCCTACTGGCAGGAGGCTCATCGAGATAGCAAACATGCTGTTAGCCTAAGGTCTGCAAGAACAAACACTGAGCTAAAAGGCTTGTATAGAGCAGAGAGATGGCTGTCTGAAGGATCCAGCGGCGTCAAACACTAAGGTCTCTCTTAAAAAGGTTTTTGTAATTGGTTGACAGCAGTTTAAAACCTTGCATTACAAAGTATTCGGTGCACTCTTAGTCTGCTTAGATAACTAGATAGGGTGTAGGAATTACTACCCTTTTCATATATACCCCCCCCCTCCCCCCCCCACACACACACACACACACAAGTACAGACTAAAATATTAAAAAATGAAATTTTATTTTCTAATACTTGAAGCCTTGCGCCAATAAACAATATTATAGAATATCCGATAATTTAAATCCATTACGATATCATGGCAATTATCGACAAGTGTTTTCCATCACATAATGTGTTTACCTACATATATGATAATAATATATCCACAACAAATTAACTGCAAATATTAATGTTTACAACACCTTAAAGTTCTAGTCTGGTAAAGAATGCTGGGATATATGACGATGGTAAAACAGATCTGGTACATGCGACTTGCTCTCTGCTAGACAGTGAAGAAAATGGAGGAGCTCATGCAGAAGAAGGGAGTCAATGCACCAGTTTTTGTAACTTGGAGTTGGCGCTCACTACCCAAGCTGCTTACCACAAATTTGAATGTGCTCTAACGGAGCAGGTTCGCCTCCATAGACATTTCTATGATCTGTCTCTAAAAGATTACAGACATTGTGAAATAGTTGTTTTCTTCTTTACTTTTCTTTACTTCTTCCTCATGTCATCTCTGAGAATCATTATGCACCAACATAAACAACATGAAGTAAACGCCTAGAGTTATGCAGAGTCCTGCAAAAGTTTCACTCTGAAGTATACTCAGCCTTAAGCCAATGGAGACATTTGCTGTTTGGCTAAATTTACATTATCGCCCAAGCCTACTTGGTTGCTCATGTGTTGAAGGGTGGACCCCACAGACTTCCCTGGTGAAGCTCTGTCAGACCCGTACTGCAGCTGTCTTCAGTTCCTGCTTGTTCTCGGGGATGTTTTACGTTCCATTTTGCCTCCAGTAAGTGAAATGCATTCTCAATTTGTTTGAGGTCAGGTGACTGATTGATTGCAGAACAGTTGAACTCTATCTTCAAAGGTCTCGAGCTGCTTCACTTGAGGTCTTTGACCATCTGGACTGTAATGCGTTTGGCTGAATCTAAGCAAATAATACAGCCTATACATTTCAGCATTATTCCCACTGTTTTGCAGCAACTACAGCATTCACAAATACAAGAAAAACAATTCTTCTGGCAGCAATTTGTGTCCCTGCCAACATTATCTCCAGACGGGGTGGCATGCTCTGCATCATAAGCTGTCCCTTCTCAATACTCCTCATTCATTCTGGTAGGAGTTGATCTTTGTCTCATCTGTCTGTAAGATGTTTCTCTAAACCTCTATACCCCTATATTCTTGTTTCCGGGCTGGGTAGTGCATTTGTTCTTTTTAGGAATGTACCAAATGGTTTGTTTAGATTTTTCAGGCTTGACATTAACAGTTTTCAAATGCAAATGCCACTCAAAATCATGCCCGACTGGACTGGGAGTAGACCGTAGATCGGATTATAGGCACCCCACACTAGAGGATAATCTGCAAAGTTCATTGGTTACGATCGCCATGATGTGGGGGACTTTTGCTACTGTTGGGAGGGGCTAAATATTGATTTTCAGTAGTGGTCAGGCATTAGCAAATCACCATCTTGACTGTCCCACTGCTTGCATTCGAAACAAGTCCTACACATCAGTTGACAAGAAACAACCTAGCTACCTAGCTCTGCTAAAATCTGAGTAGACTGATAAATCAATGTGATCAGTTATTAATCTCAGTGTTATGAGCTCTACTAAAGTCTGAGTAGACTGATAAATCAATGTGATCAGTTATTAATATCAGTGTTACTGAGCTCCGCTAAAGTCTGAGTAGACTGATAAATCAATGTGATCAGTTATTAATCTCAGTGTTACTGAGCTCTGCTAAAGCCTGAGTAGACTGATAAATCAATGTGATCAGTTATTAATCTCAGTGTTTTGAGCTCTACTAAAGCCTGAGTAGACTGATAAATCAATGTGATCAGTTATTAATCTCAGTGTTTTGAGCTCTACTAAAGTCTGAGTAGACTGATAAATCAATGTGATCAGTTATTAATCTCAGTGTTATGAGTTCTACTAAAGTCTGAGTAGACTGATAAATCAATGTGATCAGTTATTAATCTCAATGTTACTGAGCTCTACTAAAGTCTGGGTAGACTGATCAATCAATGTGTTCAGTTATTAATATCAGTGTTATTGAGTTCTGCTAAAGTCTGAGTAGACTGATAAATCAATGTGAGCAGTTATTAATCTCAGTGTTACTGAGCTCAGCTAAAGTCTGAGTAGACTGATAAATCAACGTGATCAATTATTAATCTCAGTGTTACTGAGCTCTGCTAAAGTCTGAGTAGACTGATAAATCAACGTGATCAATTATTAATCTCAGTGTTACTGAGCTCTGCTAAAGTCTGAGTAGACTGATAAATCAATGTGATCAGTTATTAATCTCAGTGTTTTGAGCTCTACTAAAGTCTGAGTAGACTGATAAATCAATGTGATCAGTTATTAATCTCAGTGTTATGAGCTCTACTAAAGTCTGAGTAGACTGATAAATCAATGTGATCAGTTATTAATCTCAGTATTTTGAGCTCTACTAAAGCCTGAGTAGACTGATAAATCAATGTGATCAGTTATTAATCTCAGTGTTATGAGTATGTTTAGAGCGGGCAATTAACCTAACATGCATGTGTTTGGACTATGGGAGGAAACCGGAGTACCCGGAGGAAACCCACTCAAGCAAACCCACTCAAGTCTTACTGTGAGGTGACAGTGCTAGCCACTACACCACTGTGCTGCCTAAAGCAGGTGATGAGAACCAAAATAATGCTGAGAACGTTCTTAATTAAATGAGTGAATTTTTCATGAAGGATTTTAAATTAGATCATTTTTCATTTTCAGATTTTAACAGATGAGCTACAGGAAGAAAACTGCCAACCAGTAACAGCTATGATATAAGATAGATAGGATGCTTAATGGAAAACTCTCTTTAATGATAATATGATGCCAGACAGGGTTCTTTGGAGAGATACCAAAGAGGAACAGCTTTTGTAAACGAGCAGTACGTGTGGAGAATGGAATTAAGTTTATAGAAGCTCAACATAACGATGCTTTAGACCAAGTAAAGGTTTTTCAAACACCTTAACCAAGACAAGAAACTATTTGGAAATGTATCTTTAACTGTGTATGCAGAAACTGTACGCTGTGTCCCTGCAAATAGTGTTTCTCTCCTATGGAGACCAGCACATTGGTCAAAACCGGCTCTCCTCCACTCTGGTTCTGCCTACTCTATCACATGCATTTGGGGTGATTTCTAAAATCAATATCGTCGAAGTCCAAAGAAAAAATACATCTTCATTTTTGACAATTTTTATTTTTCTACATCATTTGAACACCACAGCTGCCGTTCACATAGTGTGAAACTTCCATGATGAATGGACCAATGGAAAAGTAAGTAAAGTAAGTTTTTGGCCTCTCCTGTAAAGTTCTCATTTTAGAGATACTTGTTTTTCTTTGGACAACAACAACATATTCCCTGGTTATGGAGAACTGGAGAGTCTTACTAATACAGTGATGTACTCAGATACGTGTGGAGAATGGAATTAATAAACACCTTAACCAACACAAGAAACTATTTGGAAATGTATCTTTAACTGTGTATGCAGAAACTGTACGCCGTGTCCCTGCAAATGAGTGTGCAGTATGTAGCACTCGATTTCAGGTGTTTGGAGGTGCAACACTGGCTGTCAGGCGGCTCTAACCTGTCTGAGGATGAAGGCCATGGCGTCAGTAGACTCCCAGTAGGATGCATGGAAGAGTGGAGGCAGCGCTACTGTGGGGAAAGCAGTGAGCACGTCCGGACAGTACAGCACGTAATCCAGCCGCTTACAGCCCCACCACCTACTGCACACTGAGAGACAGGAGGAAAAGAAACAGAGGGAGAGTGATCGGGCTAGATGAAAAATGATATAAAGCTCTAGCAAAGCATGCCAATGTACCACATGAGACTGGGGTGAAATTAAATAACGTAGCTTAGGTACAGTAGTCAGTAATGATGAGTCTGTACTTGTTCCCCTACTTTCAAATCATACTACTCTTGGCTTTAATTAGAAAATGTACAAGCATTCCCATTTACATTAGATTTTCATTCCATTCTGATGTATCTGGACTGCTGTTGCTCACACTGCTCACGTTTTACATTTTTATTATTTCATTTTAGACAAAAGTTTACGCTAAAGATTTCTGGATGACCTGATACTTTGTACTCCTACTCTAGTTTAATAGCTACTTTCACAGCTGTACACAATAGCTATCATTTCAGTAAAGTTATAGGATTTTTACTAGGGTGTAGTCTTACGCTACAGCACTCATCTCTGCTTTTAGATGCAGTTATATTGTGTAGCATTTATTCAGAAGTGCTCCTGAAATCTATATCACAGCACTCAAGGCTAGGAACAGTTATCACTGCATTATTCTATATAACTGACAGGAAAACGCCACCAGAATATCCATCACATAAACCCATCTGGCATTTAGACGATAATAATCATTTAAATTCAGCAGGTTTATAGACTAAGTGCCTGTGCATGCTGAAAGCTTGCTCTGCAGACTCACGCTGTGAGATGGTGCAGTCTGGATGGATGGGTGCAGGTGTGTTGTTCTCAGGGTCGGTCACTGCCCTTGCTGGCCTGCAGCCGCCTCCAGGGCAGCACGGAGCCGGAACAGCATCTGGAGCTCCGCTGCCATCCAACAAGTGTTTGACAATCGTGTCAGCTAGAGGGGTTTCACAGAAAATGAAGGGCGCATTTAAAAAAGAGGCGATTGCAAATAGTAGAAATACTGATAAACTGATACTAAGAACATGCTCCTTTATGTTAAATATAGAAATAGGTCAATGCAACTCTGCTGTATTATAACAATGTTAAACATAGCCTTTTAATACTACTAAGATTTTAATGAGCTTTTCAAATTAAAGCATTTCACTTAAGATGTTTAAAAGTTGGTTCTCGAGCCCAATCTAGAAAACTCAACTACTCTGATCAGGACCAAATGGTCATTTCAGATCACAAGAGGATTGAGGGGGCATAATAATGAAATAAACTAACGTTGTCACTCAGTTTTCTGATCTATTAGATATCAAACGTAAAGGAAGCCAATGTTAGTAGCTACTGCAAATATAATTTTGGCTGACGTCACTAGCATTAGTAATTATAGCACTGTGGTGCATGTAATTGGCATGTAGGTGGCAATGTGTCACAGTGTTTCTCTCTTCTGGAGACCAGCACATGGGTCAAAACTGGCTCTCCTCCTATCTGGTTCCGCCTGCTCTTTATCGCCTGCACTTGGGGTGATTTCTGAAATCAATATTGTCGCTGTCCAAAGAAAAAATATATCTCCATTTTTGACTATTTTTATTGTTCTACATCATTTGAACACAACAGCTGTCGTTTACATTGTGTGAAAATTACATGATGGACCAATAGAAATACTCCAAAACAACTCGGAAAAATTTCTGGTTCCATTGACTCGCAGTGTAAGTAAAGTAAGTTTTTGGCCTCTCCTGTAAGTTTGGTATTTTAGAGATATTTGTTTTTCTTTGGACAGCAATGATATATTCCCTGGTCATGGTGAGCTACCACACTGGAGAGCCTCGCTAATGCAGTAATGTACTCGGATATTGTGCACGAATCATAAAAACCCAATGGCCAAGCTTAAAAGGCGAGAAATCTTGTGCCAGTAGAAAGAAATAGATCCAGAAAGTACAAATTTCAATAAAAAAAACTTACTACATAACTACATAATGTGAAATAATATGAACACATATTGTTTTACTGTTACAACAATGGATTCTAATAAAATAAGGCCTTAAAAATGACTTGCAATGTGAAAGTTCTCCAGTAAGTTGCCTTGAAAGTACACTAGAAGGAACTCAGAAATGCACGTGCCCAGAAACATCTGTTAAAATTATGTTTTCAAGTCGTTTTCAGAAGCTGCTGGGTTACTCAGCATTATATTATCAAGTATGTGTGTTTTGCATTACAACAATTTGAAAAAAAAAAAAAACCCAAAAATTGCTCTTTTGCTATGTTGCCAGGATTATTCTGTACCTGCTTGCCTGTATTAGGATGCTCTCTTTGGAACTGTTTTCTGATTTACCTCATACTTCTATCCTGCTGTTCATTTCTAAGCTTGTACATGTATCCTGCTGTTCACTTGATTCCAGACTTTGTAGTCTGTTTGTCTTTGAATCCCACAAAAAAGACATTATGAAATAAAGAATGAAGCAGGGGAATAATTTAATTCAATGAGTAAACTTATCCAATATGGGCCAGCTAGTGTGACAGCTGCTGTTTCTGCTTGTTTACTTAACTGCCCAGTCCTCAAACAACTTATCAAGTGTGTCCCTGCTTAGTTGGAATGAAACCACACCTGCACTAAGCTACATTACCAGTACGCTATGCCTATATACCACTGATACAGTCCTTAAAACATATGTATCTAGTTCACTCACTGGCAGTCGATCAGGTTGTAAATGCTGGTTATATGGCTATTGACCGACATACATGAATGTAAAATGACCTTAATCTTAACCTTGACGTCTTCTCACATCGCCCTGGATAACCCAAATCCAACAGAACGCAAGAATCTCTTAAATTGAAACGACCAGCATCATTGCTTTCACACTAAATTACTTTCACATCACTTCAAATGTCCAGCGATGATTCAAAGGGACCCAATCTGAAAATATTCAAAATCCTGTCTCTGATCCTGGCATAAGAACCAACAAAGTATCATGTGTATGTGTGTGTGAGGGAGAGAGAGAGAGAGAGGGAGGGAGAGACTAAGCTGACTGGCCTGGCATGCAGCAACAGTTCTGCTTTAACCCCCGTGTTAAGCTGCTGTGACCTCTGCTTGGTCTTCTAAATGAGTCTAATTTGAGAACATTTTCTGGCTCAGAGTGCTGCTGGCACTAGCGTCATACTGAGCCTGAGAGAGACCGAGCGAAAGAGAGAGAGGCAGCCTGCGAAGACTGTCACTCACAACTTTCACATTTCACATAATTAACTTCAGTCTTGAAGGTTTAGTCCCAGTTTCTTCTGTATGTGCGCATATACCATTGAACAAAGCTGTAGGAATGTTCTCTGTTATAGAATAACACATAGATAGATACCATTTATAAACAATAAATAATAATTAGCATACAGCCATCAGCCATTAAAACCACCCCCATGTATCTACACACATTGTTTATTTTGTTAGCTCCACTTAAAATACAGGCACATTTTGTAGTTCTTCAGTTACAGACTGTAGTTCATCTGTTACCCCCTTTTACTCTGTTCTTCAATGATCAGCACCCCAAAAGAACCACCACAGAGCAGATACTCTTTGGGTGGTATGTTAGTGTGTGTGTTGTGCTGGTGTCCACTCAGTGTCCACTGTATTAGACACGCCTACCTTGCGGGTCCACCGTGTAGATGTAAAGTCAGACACAGTAGCTCATCTGTTGCTACACAGTTAGTGTTGGTCATTCGCTAGTCCTTCACCAGTGGTCCCAGGACGCTGCCCACAGGACACTGGCTATGTTTACATGCAGCCGGATAATCCATTAATAAATCGACTAATAGCTCAATCGTCTATTTGTACACCTCAATCTGAATAGACTAGTCCGATTGAGGTCATTCTGATTACAATTTCTATCCAATTGAAGGAGGTGGGTAAATAATAGAAGAAGAACAGAAGAATAATAGCCGTGTAGACGCCTGTATCCGATTACATTCCCAATCGGAAAGTTTAAATACGTTCTGCGCATGTACTGTAGAGCATAGAGGACATTTCAACATGGTGGGAGGTAGAAACTGGTCTTCAGAAGAAACAAAGTTCATGATTCAAACCTTAAAAGGTTTAAAATTAGCTAGCAGGATGAATGGCTGTAAAGTAATAACGGGCTGTTCAGACGAGTATATGAGCAAAGGAACGAGGGTGGGTTTACACAAACTATAGAGCAAATTAAAAACAGATGGAAGTTTCTCAGATGATGGATGAAGTCAAGGGAGATCGACTCCTTGCTAACACGGATGAAAACGGTGTTGCAGGACGTGACGTCTTACTCTTGGCCCTTCTTTAATAAGTATGTAAAATATGATTTTATGATACAATTAAAAACACAAACCCCACTTGAAAACTCAGGTGACATGTAATTTTGGATCCGATTTGTTGTAGTGTGCATGTAAATGGAGATTTGCATAGGGTGAGCATATAAACACCACAGTCTATAATCAGAATTAATTCAATCGGATTGGAAGAAATCTCTGCATGTAAACATAGCCACTGTTGGCTGGATGTTGCTGGTTGGTGGACTGATCTCAGTCCAGCAGTGACACTGAGGTATTTAAACACTCCAGCAGCACTGCTGTGTCTGATCCACGCACACCAGCACAACACACACTAACACACCACCATCGTCAGTGTCAGTGTCACTGCAGTGCTGAGAATGATCCACCTCCCTAACAGTATCTGCTCTGTGGTGGTCCCTTGGGGTTGCTGACTATTAAAGAACAGGGTGAAAGGGGATAAACAATGCATGCAGCAAATCAGATGGACTACAGTCTAAGTGCTCCTATATAGTAAGATGCCCTAATCAAGGGCTGTGCTGGTGGTTCCTTCAGTGTACTGGGCAGTTTTATGTCCCGTCCTTATTCGTTCTTTTAGGAGGTGACATTGTTTTGGGGTAATGCTTTAGTTCTGCGTGGGTTAATTTTGGGCTTGTCCCAGCTTGTCACTGTATTGGTTTTATTTACTCATTACCTTGAAAAACCATTTGTCTTAATAATTTACTTTCTATTCGCCCTGCGTATAAGGATAACATCCATATATGAAGTGTTCTGAGTGTAACGCCCTATTTGAATGGACCTCCTCTCAGAATTACTGAATAATTTAATCAAGCAAAGTCATTCACAGCAGTCTGGTGTGAAGTGCTTTGTTCTTGAGAAAATTGCAAAACCCTGACTCATTCACAATGGCGGTGATAGGAACCAGACATTTTAAAGAGTTCAAAGCCTCTTAAAGTTCTCTTCAAGAAAGTTATTACGTGAAATCAATTTTGAGTAATACCTGATACCTGAGACGTTGTTTCATTGATATTGATTTAATTTAGGCTTAAAAATCCATTCATGTTGGAGGAGAACTCTGTGAGGCTTACATTTCGCACAATATTACAACCACTATGTAGGTTGATTGTCTGTTTTAGCTAGTAAATAATTTGGCTATATTTATATCTGTTTCCTATCACCACCACTGTTAGGAACTCAACGCAACTAAATTTACATGAGGTTCTTGGGTAATTTCCTCCGGTACATGTGCTACTCTGTGATGCTTTGATTTTCTGTATGAATCTGCCATGTCTGTGTTTTGCTTCTTCCTCTACTTACAGTACAGGTAGAATGGCCCACAGCCAGAATGTCGACACGCGTTAGATAAAAAGATTTTTGACCTTCCCCACAATATAAAAATGCTTTCCAAATCACAAAAAACGGAAGCCCTTGAAAAACCACTCGACCATTTAGTTGGTAGTAAAACTTCTACTCCGTACGCTACTACAGAGAGCATTAGCAGGAGGAGAAGGAAAACCTAATCTATAAGGAAAGCAAGATCTCCCAGGCTCATTACAGGGGTGATTTCAATGGCAGCTGCAGGTATAAAGTGTATAAAGTATAAACTGTTACTTCATATTTACATGATCACAATATTATCTACCGGTTTTACACAGCTTATTTAGAACGTCCTCCAGAAATAATGTCTATAATCGTAATAGTGATAAATAATAATGTTATAATAGTCCACAGTAATAATAATAATAATAATAATAATAAATATATTTTTATATCCTCATAAAATAAAAGGCAAGTCATTAAAAACTTGCCCATCCAATACATCATGGTGGAGATGCATAAAATCTTTTTAGACATCCCAAATAAACTAATCCATTTTATAATCTAATGATGGATAATTCCAACCAATCAGACGTCACTATTCTCAAAATTTACTTATTTAACAGATGAACTTATTCATTTTATATAGATTGGAATGGTATGTAAATGTAGCATGTAGAGTATATATATATATCAGAAATAACTGTAAATCATTGTGTAATTACCATGTAATTATGTATGTTATTTCATTTGTATAGTACAGTGGAATGACAGTAATAAGACCAAGTCAAAGGTTAATAAAGCTCTTACAGATGAGAGTGGAGCGTCCATCGCCCAGCGGGTAGCGCTGGTAGCGTGGCACAGGAAAGGGGGGCAGCTGGGTGAGAGATGGGTGCAGCAGAGGCTCCAGGCGTGAGGCTGAAGGGTCCGATGGATAGAACAGATTAAAGATCTGAGAGCAGGCCGGATACAGCTGGGACACTGCAGAGAGAGAGAGACCAGCAGGGGGAGTGAGCGAGGCTATTAGTGCAACGGCCCTTAGTTCTTCTATCTAGTCTCTGCCTGCAGCATCTACAGCATATGGCTGATTTCCATGATCAAGATCATTTAGATGCGTTTCCCTGTGTTTGGAAAAGACTCAAGACTTATAGAAGCCAAGCAGTAGGTGCTGAAGCCCCTCAAAATGTATCACCTTTGACATTCAGCCATATGCCACAGGCGCACAGATGCTAGGATAAGCTTGACTGGTCCTGGACATACTACTGCAAATTTTTCAGTTTCTTCATCAAATCTGATGCAACTTGTCATGTAATTATCACCGCTCACACATTTATATCCACTCCCTGCCATCCAAAGTAGCTCTCGGCATGTGAAACTCCCCTAATTAGAAAGAACACTATTGCTGCTCTTTGGGTTAGGGCACCTGCACAGTCTGTGCAACTGATATAAGGGACAGTGGATGTAGAAACATGGAGGTGGGTTCAATGGTATGGCTGGTTGGTGTATACATATGATTAACCAGAACTAATCAGATGATCCTGATTTAAGGACTGAAGGACTGAAAAAGCACCCATTCTAATTTAATTTTAACCAGTTTGCTATAAAATTCATACATACATAAGCATGCAAATTGCTATGAACCTACACCAGAAGGAGTTGACAGCTTTCAACAATACAGGTGAAACAGTTTGGAAAAAAGGTCACTAACTTAATCATCTTGTATGATAGAATAATAAAATACTCATGTTATGGTAGAAGCCCTACAAGGAGATTCACAAGGATTTATGTACGACTGTGTTAGGCACTATGGGTGTGGAGACAAGATCCCAAGTTCCAAGTGCACTGGTGTTTATTATCATTGTTACACACAACAAAGCTAAAAACTGCATCAAACAGAAAGAAGTCGCTTTAGGCTTCACCATAAGACCCAACCTCATCACAATAAGTCTATATGCTCGCTGTTACAAGCGGCTAACTGCAGGACAATTTTAAGAGGCCTATATGTCAAACCTCCAACGGGTAGGAGAGAAGACCCATAGCGAATGAACCTCGAGAGCTCTTATCACTAAAGCCCCGCCCAGTCTAATCGAATACCTCACAAGAGGGTTGATGTCCCAAGATATTAATTATACACATACATTTACATACATACACACAAACATAGCGCTGTCACATGGCTATGACTCGTCTTTCAGCATTACCGGTACCAACAGGAATAAGAAGTCCCTGTTCCCCTTTACCTCCCATTTGCCCCGCATCCCCTTCTACAACAAGACACCAAGGTAAGGACATAAAACCTGTAACATACCAGTTTAAGTTAAATACTCAGATACTGGTACTGCTAATATCGATGATGGGCTACCTTGAACCAACTCATTAAACCAATTAATTTTGAATAAAGCATTTAAGCTATAAATAGATTAGAAAGTAGGTCTGAGCTACAGTGGACAGTGCATGTGTGTTGTAATTGTTAAAGTGGATGTAATCAATAATCTTGTTTTTTTTAATAAAATAATTAAATTGCTATTTGTTTTAAGGTGATACAGCGCAGGTCTGTGTTATAGGGTGCTCAGGACTGGACTTAAAAAAACAAAGTGTTTGTAAAAAAAAATTTCGGAGTGTGAATATGTGTGTTGTGTGTTTTGATCTTAGTTACCCTGAACAGCAGGTAACACGGTTCTCCTCATGGCGAGCACCAGTCCCAGCGGGCAGCCGAGCAGAAAGCAGTCCGAAACCTCAAAGTCGAAGCACCCGGGGTGCCTTGAGCTGCTCTGTTCATCCTGAGACAAACTGAGAACCAGAGAGAAGAATAGAAACAGTCAGCAAGTTCAGCCTGTGTTTTTCATGTGTCTCCAAAGCACAAAGCACATCATGATATGATGTTTTTTTATTCCAAGTTATTTGGGGCAAATTCTATACATGCAGTCACGGCTCCTCCTGCAATGCTAATATATCTGCATGTGAAACATTTCTTTCAGGCCTGAGCAGCATTTTACAGCACAAACATGCAGAGTTAATGAGAACTATCACAATAATGTATGGTGATCAATGCTTAGCTTGACCTTTATTAAACAGGGTTTATGGTAACTATCAGACGTAAAACGTCCAGTGAGGACTAAATTTGGAAGTGTCAAATCAACCTTGAAGGGAACCCCGGCTGGTAACACTTGTAAGCCTTAATATGATGTAAATTAAATTATTAAATTATTAAGACACATTTTTTTTTATTTTCTGTAAAATGCCGCTGCACGTAGGTCGCCATTGTAGTAACTACTGACAAGTACAGCGGGTAGTGACATCAAATGGTTGCAGTAACCGGCCGTCACACTTGAGCATAGCTAGCTAGCTAAACATGGCTACTGTTATCCTTTGCAGTTTGAGCAAGAACGCAACTTTTCTGACATCGGCGAAAAGACAACACACACCAAGTGAGTCAAAATGATGATGAACAGAGAGCCGTGAAGGCGAGAGTGGGACACAGTGCTGGAGTTGTTGTGAAACTGTGTGTTGGTGTTGACGGAGAAGAAGAGTGTCTGTTAAAAGGAGCTCCGCTTTCTAGGAGGAAACACTCACGCTCAGAATAGAGCTAGATACACTGAGCAGGAGTTTCTCTTAGCTTCACACTCATTTATTACTGAAGTAGTATGTTGACTACAATGGCTGTACTTTCACGTTCAGGATCTGCAAATGAGGGAGAAGCAACTGCCGCTAACGCTAAACTTTGTTGGCGGGACACCAGGAGAGAATTCAGCCTATGTTTACATTTGAAGTTCTCGCTCACACAATTCCTGTGTGGGAAAACTGTGAACACTGCATTGTGTTTTAGTCTACGCTTAAAACCAACAGCCTCCATCAAGTCTCTCACCAGTGGTGGTCTACTGAAGTTTATTTTTATAGCGCTATTTACAACGATGTTGTCCACACGCTGCTTCACTAACTATTCTCTTTTTTATCTTTGGGAAAGCTGTTTAGACTAAAATCAGTCTTCCTACTGCCCTTCCACTGGAAATAACATCCAACGGCAACACAATATAGCATGTTTTTCTTTAAGCTAGGTTAGCTAACTAATATTCACTCCTCCCAACCGCAGTCAAGTTTAGCACGCTGCAACCATTTGACGTCATCTACCCAACAAGCTTTGCATGTCAGAAATAAAAGTTAAATGTCAGATGCATGTCAGATGTTAAAAGTTCTGAATAAAAATGTTAATTTATAAATAAATCTGCTATTTTTGTGTTTTTTTTGCAACACATCTTAACAATTTATTCATGACACCATATTAAGGCTTACAAGTGTTGACAGCCGGGGTTCCCTTTAACACTACTGTACAAAACTGCACGTTTATAGAAGGATTTGTGTACAAACACTATGAAAAACTGAATGAAACAATTAGGGATGCATGATTAGAATCAACCAAAATTAGAATCTGCAAGTGTCACAGCTGGGGGGTTAGAGGAGATGAGACATTGAGACGAAGGGAGGCAGGAGGAATGAAGAGAGGAAGCAAACAAGAACTTTAACCAAAATACTTTTAATAAAGAAAGAAACAAGAACAAAACACAAAGTATATAAACAGAAACTGAAAACAACCAAACTGTAACACAGGGATACATCACTGACCAAACCACAGAAAACAAATCACAAAGCAGGGAGCAAAACAGAGGCAATATATACACAGGTTAACAAGAGGAAACAAGAAACACCTGAGAACAATAGGCGGGGCCACAGATGGGAAAAACAGGTGAGGGGCGGAGACAAGAAGCACATGATCAAAACAAACAGAACCACATGGTGAAGAGTGTAAACACACGCACATGGGACAGACAAGGACATGTAAACAAAGACATACAGGCAGGAAACCAGGGCAGGACGTGACAGCTAGCTTATTATGCAAACATTGGCCTATTTATTTACTATTTATTTACTTTTTATTTACTATTTATTTACTTTTTATTTACTATTTATTTACTTTTTATTTACTATTTATTTACTATTTATTTACTTTTTATTTACTATTTATTAACTATTTATTTACTTTTTTGGGCCGATCTGTGTTACAATTAGTTAAAAAAATAACAGCCTTCAGCAAAACTAAAAAAAAAGGGTAGCTGGTGAGCTGGGGCAGACAAAGGCAGGGACACAAACGTAAGCTTATAAACGAAATGTACTTTTAATAAGCAAACAAAACGAAAGGAAAACAAACGGGATACGAAGACGGACAGAAGTTATCACAACGACAGAGTTACCACAACAAGTTATCACAACAATGACGGACAAAGACAGACTGCAAAGACAGGTATAAATAACACAGTATAACAAGAAGGAACAGGTGACGGGTCTGAACACAAATGGGGCACAGGTGAGGTGAGGCAAGGGCAGAGAGACAAAGGAGCGCATGACAACATGAGAAACGTAAACAAAGACCACGCAGACTTGACAGGGCGTAAACAGACAGGTGACAGGGAAGAGCGTGACAACGTAAATGAACTGGATTTTTTTCTGTGTGGATTATAGATAAGCACTTGATTCCAGTTTGAAATTGTTGGTAAATAAAATTTTATAATTATCAGTGAAAGGATAAATTAAGTTTCCTATCCCGACCACATCACGGCTTAAAATGATCAAGTAACCACAAAACTGAGTATGCCCCAGTCACGATTACTGTCACAATTTACTGAATTTGGAAATTCAAACCAATACAAGACTCCAACCTGCTGAAGAAGACCTCTCTCTGACCTCCTGCAACATCTGCATCACATGAGTCGCTCTGCTTGCGGATGAGTGGACTGCGGATGCCTGGGCCCGAGTCGCAGGGAGTGGATACGTCGATGTTGCTCTTGCTGAGGCGCTTGCTCCCCCTCAGAGTGGGACTCAAACTGCTCATCACGCCGGGCTTCTCCTACAAACATCAACCGTGAGAGAGGCTCAGTCTATCTGGAGTAGAACCTGACTATTCACATCAGTCTCAGTTCCATTTAGAACACCATTACTTAAATATTAGTTAAACTCAGATCAGGTTCAAATTTCAAATGTTTCTGACAGATTTCCTGTCTAGTTCACAGAACACACCTTAACGAGTATCCAGACTGAAAACATGTTACGTACAGACAGATCAAGAGAAAAATGTGTCAGGCTGCAGCTGGATCAGAGGAATATTTGGTCAGGTTAAAAACAGACGGGGAGAGAATTTTATCAGGCTTCAGTCAAAGGGGGAGTGAATTTAGTCAGACTACAGGTGAACTGGGAGAGAAATGTGTGAGGCTACAGCCTGGGGAGATTTTTTCAGGCTATTGTCAGATTGGGGGGGAATTCTAAGGTCGCACTCACAGAAACTAGTCAGGCTACAGGTCAGACTCAACAACTAAGGTCAAGTTTATTTGTATAGCCCTTTTTACAACGATGTTGTCACAAAGCTGCTTTGCAGGAGTTTAAAAGCATGAAAACATGAAATCACAACACTATCCTCTGTGAGCAAGCCAGAGGCAATGGTGGCAAGAACAACTCTTTCAACTGAAGGAAGAAACCTTGGGAAGAACCAGACTCACAAGTGGAAACCCATCCTCCTCTGATCACACAGAAGTTACAGTTTAATCAACTAAAACTACAGTCTGCTACAGTCAGGCTGGGTAAGAATTCTGCCGAGCTTCAGTCAGATTATGGAAAAATTCTGTCGGGCTACAGTCAGAATATGGAAGAATTCTATCAGGCTACAGTCAGAATATGGAAGAATTCTGTCGGGCTACAGTCAGATTATGGAAAAATTCTGTCGGGCTACAGTCAGAATATGGAAGAATTCTGTCGGGCTACAGTCAGATTATGGAAAAATTCTGTCAGGCTACAGTCAGAATATGGAAAAATTCTGTCAGACTACAGTCAGAATATGGAAAAATTCTGTCGGGCTACAGTCAGAATATGGAAAAATTCTGTCGGGCTACAGTCAGAATATGGAAGAATTCTGTCGGGCTACAGTCAGATTATGGAAAAATTCTGTCAGGCTACAGTCAGAATATGGAAAAATTCTGTCAGGCTACAGTCAGAATATGGAAAAATTCTGTCGGGCTACAGTCAGAATATGGAAAAATTCTGTCGGGCTACAGTCAGAATATGGAAGAATTCTGTCGGGCTACAATCACATTAGGAAATAATTCTGTCAGGCTACAGTCAGATTATGGAAAAATTCTGTTGGGCTACAGTCAGATTAGGAAAGAATTCTGTCGGGCTACAGTCAGATTTGGGACGAATTCTGTCGAGCTACAGTCGGATTGGGGAGAATTCTGTCTGGCTACAGTCAGATTTAGGAAGAAGTCTGTCGAGCTACAGTCAGATTAGGAGAGAATTCTGTCGGGCTACAGTCAGGCTGGGTAAGAATTCTGCCGAGCTTCAGTCAGATTATGGAAAAATTCTGTCGGGCTACAGTCAGAATATGGAAGAATTCTGTCAGGCTACAGTCAGAATATGGAAGAATTCTGTCAGGCTACAGTCAGAATATGGAAGAATTATGTTAAGATACAGTCAGATTATGAAAGAAGTCTGTCGAGCTACAGTCAGATTAGGGAAGAAGTCTGTCAGGCTACAGTCAGATTGGGAGAGAATTCTGTCGGACTACAGTCAGATTGGGAGAGAATTCTGTGGGGCTACAGTCAGATTGGAAGAGAATTCTATGGGGCTACAGTCAGATTGGGAGAGAATTCTATGGGGCTACAGTCAGATTGGGAGAGAATTCTGTGGGGCTACAGTCAGATTAGGGAAGAATTCTGTTGGGCTAAAGTCAGATTAGGGAAGAATTCTCTTGGGCTACAGTCAGATTAGGGAAGAATTCAGTCAAACTACAGTCGGATTGGGGAGAATTCTTTCAGGCTACAGTCAGATTAGAAGAGAATTCTGTCGGACTACAGTCAGATTAGAAGAGAATTCTTTCAGACTACAGTCAGATTGGAAGAGAATTCTGTAGCTCTACAGTCAGATTGGAAGAGAATTCTGCGGCTCTACAGTCAGATTGGAAGAGAATTCTGTAGCTCTACAGTCAGATTGGAAGAGAATTCTGTAGCTCTACAGTCAGATTGGAAGAGAATTCTGTAGCTCTACAGTCAGATTAGAAGAGAATTCTGATTCTCTACAGTCAGATTAGAAGAGAATTCTGATGCTCTACAGTCAGATTAGAAGAGAATTCTGATGCTCTACAGTCAGATTAGAAGAGAATTCTGTAGCTCTACAGTCAGATTAGAAGAGAATTCTGATGCTCTACAGTCAGATTAGAAGAGAATTCTGATGCTCTACAGTCAGATTAGAAGAGAATTCTGTAGCTCTACAGTCAGATTAGAAGAGAATTCTGATGCTCTACAGTCAGATTAGAAGAGAATTCTGTAGCTCTACAGTCAGATTAGAAGAGAATTCTGTAGCTCTACAGTCAGATTAGAAGAGAATTCTGATGCTCTACAGTCAGATTAGAAGAGAATTCTGATGCTCTACAGTCAGATTAGAAGAGAATTCTGTAGCTCTACAGTCAGATTGTGATAATTTTATTGGGCTACATTTAAGATGCAGAGTAAGATGTGTAAGGCTACAGTTAAGACTGAGATTATTTTTTATGGGTTACAGTTTGGACAAATAGAGCAATGATATGGGAAAAAGTTGAATTGGAAAAAAAATTGATGTGCTTCAGTTGGATTTGGAAATGATTCTGTCGAGCTACAGTCAGATTGGGAGAGAATTTTGTCTGGCTAAATTCAGACTGAGAGATAATTTGCTCAGCCATGTGAACAGATGTGTAGAAATAGTAAAGAATTTCTTTAAATTAACACACATTCAAACATTAAAACTAATTATCATGTCAGAGATAATGGTATTGTTACATCGGTGATAACAAATTACACCATCACGCGCCCCACTTAATATCCTTCTGCGTCTATACCTGGAGCTCACGGACTTCTCTTCCTCTCAGTCCCAGAGCAGCTGGGATGTCATCAGCTAAAGCAGCAGCTGGTGTCTCTCTATTGCGCCCCCTTGGCACTGCACAGGTGACTGAGTGCTCATTAAAGCGTCAGCACAAAGTGGGCAGGCAGACGGGGCTGCTGGGAATCAGTGCCTCGGAAACAGTCGCCAACTGAGCCGCAGCAACCCAGCACAGAGTGCCTGCATCAAACCCAACGTTGGACAGGGGGAAAAACTCATTTCAGTGCTGATAATTGTTCCAAATTGAGTTGCTAGATTGAAACCTAGATTTTATCAAGTAATCAGCCAGCGCTCTACTTGAAATCATCTTGAAAACCAATTATGTTGATGTCTTCTTCTCAGTT
Organism: Megaleporinus macrocephalus; assembly: GCA_021613375.1. Lineage (NCBI taxonomy): Eukaryota > Metazoa > Chordata > Actinopteri > Characiformes > Anostomidae > Megaleporinus > Megaleporinus macrocephalus. The sequence continues at coordinate 30,451,807 of CM038717.1, read as the reverse complement.
TTTACTCAATTTTCAAAACAGGCTCCACATTGTTTTTGCTTCTACATCATCGTGTGCTGCCAGACTACCACGCTCATCTGATACGCAACCAGCAACTCATTCTGACTCACCTCCATCGTTTTCACTTTGTGTTATGCAGAGAAAAATAGAGCTTTTCATGTATAGACATGATCTGCTATTGCGTCCGTCACAATGCTTTGTGTAGAAAACTGTGCACCAAATATTTCCCAGTTTAAATGGTAGTGACATCTGGCGTATCTGCACTACACTATTAATCAATAATAACAGTTATGTGTGGCAGCGAGTGGATGAGGCTGCGGTAGCTTTAGTCTTCCGCTGTGCAAAGCCTCTTAGTTGAGTGTGTCAACGCTAAAGTGATTCTGCTGCGCTCCTTTCGTTGAATTTAGAGTATATTTCAAAAGAGCCTCTGGCAACCTCAACAGATACGACAAGATAGGACTGAAGAAAAGAACAGGAAGACAAAACGAGTGCCCTGCAACATTTCAGCAGGAGGACAAGAGGACAGATTTGTTCTGTAGGACAGAAACTGGACAGGAGGTGAAGCATTTGTCAAAACAAACACAGTGTTATGTCGGATAAGGACATACGGGTGAAAAGTCTGAACCTAAAGTTCAAACAAAGGGAGAGAGTTAGAGAGAGAGAGTGGGAGAAAGAGAGATCCACTGAATAAAGACTCAGTTCAACTGTGTTAAGAGACAGTAGAGAAAAGGAATATATTACATTCACTCTACTGCTTTACTTGTTTTGCCAATAATTGCAGCTGTGCATCAGTAAGAACCTGCCAATATGATACGAATGATATCACAGGAGTTACGATTTGATATATTGCGATACTGTAAGCTAAAGCGATATATTGGCTTTTTTTTCTAATATAATTGTAGAAAAACTATCTTAGTACAAATATTAGTAGTGCACCCTGTTTCTCTCTTCGGAGGACCACGTTTTCTTTATTAGTGGTATTACAAATTTCTATTAGTATATGCTGTCATGCATAGAAGGATGACAACAAACTACAAACTTAGAAGCAAACAAAAATTGCAACAGGGAATAAAGGAAAGAAAGAAATTGGTAGAAATTGGGAGAAAAAACAAACATACAAAACATACAAACATATAAAGCATGTGAGTGCTTTGTCAGCTTCACTGCAGTGCTGGGAATGATCCACCTTCCTCTACCTGCTACCTGCACTATGATGGTCCTGTGGTGGTCCTGATCATTGAAGAACAGGGTAAAAGGGGATAAACCATGTGTGCAGCGACTCAGAAAGACTACAGGCTGTAGTTGTGTTCTTATATGTTAAGAGCTATATATATATATATATATATATATATATATATATATATATATATATATATATATATATATATATATATATATATATTGTAGAGCAGGTCCAATGCATATATGTATTTTTTATATTTGGTTTATTTTAGGGTCAGAGTTGGAACATTACACATGGGTATATAATACACCTGCTGAATATGTCCAACCAACTTACATACTGTCCAGAAAGGTGACTTTATACGACTTTATAATATGTTTTTTGTGTAACAGCGAACATTTAAAATACATATGTATGACCCCGCAACCAGCCTGAGGACACAGAGGTCCAGACCTTGCTAGATTCAGAAGGTTTTTATGAGATGTAGAAACAGCGGAGAGACTACGCCCTCAGCAGTGACGGGTTCTCAGCTGATCTTAAACAGCTGTGGCATCTCTGTCCTCTCTGACTATACCCTCACTGAGTTTTATTTGATGAGAACACATGTACCATGTTTTTATAGCCATTTAACAAAATATGCTTGTATAACACAAATCCTACACAATGATATAATAATGTCCAAATCATTTAATATTGTCCAGAAATAAAGTAGAATTTTGTTCTTAACTTGGACTAAAATGTAACAGCTCACCCAAAAATGTAATATAATTTCCTTTTTTACTGATAATGTAATTTCTTATTACATTACTGGTAAGCCATCATATTTTTTTTAGGTGTGCCATTTGTAAAACCTTATTACATTACTTACAAGCCAGCTGACTGTAAGTATAAATACAATTACTTCTTAAATTCATAAAAATCTATTACTTTTTACAGACTAGAGTCATAATCAGGCCCAGTCTTACAAGAAGTCTAAGAATTAGATTCTTGATTCTGCGTTCCTGCTAGTATTACATAAACTATTAAAATATATGTTTGAGCAAAAACATGTTTTAGCAAAAACAACCATTTTATAAAAATATTACCTTTCCATAAATTTAATAACGCAGTGCATGTGGTTAACCTGAATATGTTCCAAGAGCTTACAAAGCTATTACACTACTGGTAAAAGTACTAGTACAACAAATTGCAATTAACTTATTAGACATTATTAGGTTTTATTCTATTTTCGACCAGGTTAATTGCAATTTTTTGTTACATTATTATAATATATGCTTCTATAGTGTTTCCTATACAGACATCCTACAACAAGCCTGAGAACAAAACACTGTTAACCAGCAAATAACATCAGGAGTTATATTTAGCTGTATTTTCTAATTAAATGTATGAGCAGCCTTTGTTGCCATAAGCCGGGCTTTGGTAGAAACAGCCTTGTATTTTTAATGAATCATTTTTCAATTAGCAGTGAGGAGCCTGAAGCAAGAAAGAGAGAATGAGAGAGAGAGAGGAATGTAAAAGGATGTAAAGGCAACTTTTAAGAGATTTAGCATAAATAGTTGTCAACACATATTTTCAGAAGCAAAATAAATGGGCAAATAATCAAATTAAATAATTAATAATTTTCTGAAATCAAAATAGTAGTTGATGGAATTATAGAGGGCTGGGCAAAAACAAAGGAAAGAGCAAGGCATAAGAATTATGGATGGTAAAAGAATCGAGCACTGTAGCTCTGATCCTGATACAGTGTGTGTGTAAGCATGTGTGTGTGTCAGTATATGTGTGTGGTTGAGCATGTGTGCATATGTGTGTGTGAGAGACTGTGTGAGAGAGAGAATGTATGAGAGTATGTGTGTGTGGCTATGTGTGTGTGAGTATGTGTGTCAGTATATGTGTGTTTGTGAGAGACTGTGAGTGTGTGTGTTTGTGTGCATATGTCTGTGTGTCAGTATGTGTGTGAGTTTATGTGTTTGTGAGAGACTGTGTGAGTGTGTGTGTGTGGGTGAGTGTATTTGTGTGAGTGTGTGCGTATGTGTGTGTGAGAGTGTGTATGTGTGTGTGTGTCAGTATGTGTGTTTGTGAGAGACTGTGTGAGTGTGTGTGTTTGTGTGCGTATGTGTGTATGTGAGTGTGTGTGTCAGTATGTATGTGTGTGTCACTATGTGTGTGTGAGAGTGTGTGTATGTGTCAGTACGTATGTGTGTGTCAGTATGTGTGTTTGTGAGAGACTGTATGACTGTGTGTGTTTGTGTGCATATGTGTGTGTATGTGTGTCTGTCTGTATGTTTGTGAGAGACTGTGTGTGTTTGTGTGCATATGTGTGTGTATGTGTGTCTGTCTGTATGTTTGTGAGAGACTGTGTGAGTTTGTGTGTTCGTGTGTGTCAATATGGATGTGTGTATATGTGAATGAGTGTGTGTGCGTGTCTGTGTGTGTATGAGAGAGTGTGTGTGTGTGTGTGTGTGTGTGTCAGTATGTGTGTGTGTGTGTGTCAGTATGTATGTGTGTGAGTGTGTGTATGTGTGAGAGAGAGAGTGTGTGTGTGTGTGTGTGTCAGTATGTATGTGTGTGAGTGTGTGTGTGTGTGTGTGTGAGAGAGAGAGAGAGTGTGTGTGTGTGTGTGTGTGTTTATGAGAGAGAATGTGTGTGTGTATGTGTACCTTGAGGCTCTCAGTGCTGTTGTTTCTGCTGTTAGCTGTAGGACTGCCGTGTCGCTTGTCGCCGCTGAAACACAACGCATCAAAACACAGCACTCCACCAACACAGTCTGCCACCAGGCACACCTGAGAAAACAAGAGAATGTGAGAAAGAGACGGATGTTACACCCTCAAATCAGTGTTTGCCAAACGGGTAATCACAGTGTGAGGAATGCTAATAACAAAGAATGCCTTCTTCTGATTCAGTGCCCCATTTCTGCCTAATTAATTCATCTATCTCTGTGCAGCGCTTCTCCTGCCAGGCAAGTGACAAAGACAATAAAAATCTTTAACACAGGCAGTTCAGCCGATCTAAAAAGCACCAACACGAACTCACACTATTCAATTTGGTAAACGGAACACAAGGTCACAGGTGTGGGAAGATATGCTCATGTAGTTGTTTCTATTAGAGCTTTACAAAAGGATCTTCAGATAAAACTCCACTGAACTAAGACCTCTGACCACTAGAGTGTAAATCTCCAACCATGTTGACCAAGTGTAATATACACTTAAATACAAAACTACAGTTAATATCCATCCAGCCATCCAGTATCTTCTGCTACACCATGTAATAGTACTGGTACACCATGGACAGGTTGCCAGTTTGTCGCCTGGCACTACAGTTAATAATGATGATTTGTTCCAGCAATTTCCAGAACCGTGCTACTGTTTCTTTAAGACTGACAGTTTGACAATTTCCTCTAAATAAAAGTTAATGAATAAAATTTTTATTAAAATCAGTGTTGCAAGCATCATGCAGATAAACAGATCTGCATGCAGATATTTATTTATTACATCAACTGGAAGAGTAAAAAGATCTGCAGAAAGCATTTTTTCTGTTTTAAAGTTTTTTGACATTGTTTTACCCCAATTTTCATTACTGTTAAGTGTCTGTATATGTGTTTTTGAAAAATTATAAAAAAAAAATTATAAGAAGAAATGAGTTTGTTTTGCTTTTATATGTGAAATCGTTTTTACTTTCTTGGTTTCTATGTAAACTGTAAGGTCATGAAATAAAACATTAAAATGTTATGTAGCACATATAACAAAGAAAAACCTCAGTGGCTGTGTGGTGGAAGTTTCATATATGAATGCTATTTTTTATTGCAGTTGTTTAGTTGTCTTCTAAAAGCAGTGCATGTTTATTGTGTGTGTTATTAGATGAACTTTGGGTGGCTTTGAACTGTGATGAGAGATCAATTGTAATGTTCCCACAACCCCGCGCTCTGCAGGGGTCAGAAAACATCAGGCATATACAATCACACTCTGGAGGGGTCCGATGAATATTTGGCACCAACATCTCTGCAGGGGTCCCGGAGATCACAAGAGTACCGTATGCTAAGCGCATGGTCAAAACATGATTCCGATAAAGCGGGTCATGGACTGCGCAGACTGTGTGGGGAACTGTATGAGGGGAATCATCAATGAGAGAGAGCTGATATGTGTTTGAGCTCTCCTGCTTCATTCCTAAGGCATTTGGTTTGATGATTTATTCAGTATTAACAAATACTTCATCCACAGCTGTTAGAGTGTTTATAGATACAATTGCAAAACACTATATTTTGCACAATATACACTACCAGTCAAACAATTTTAAAACAATTCTAAAACGTTTGACTTGTAGTGATCTAAAACGTTTGACTGGTAGTGTACTAAAACGTTTGGCTGGTAGTGTACTAAAACGTTTCACTGGTAGTGTGCTAAAACATTTGACTGGTAGTGTACTAAAACGTTTGACTGGTAGTGTATCTAAAACGTTTGACTGGTAGTGTACTAAAACGTTTGACTGGTAGTGTACTAAAACCTTTGGCTGGAAGTGTACTAAAACATTTGGCTCGTAGTTTTACTGAAACGTTTGGCTGGTAGTGTACTAAAACGTTTGGCTGGTAGTGTTCGAAAACGTTTGACTGGTAGTGTTCTAAAACATTTGACTGGTAGTGTACTAAAACTTTTGACTGGTAGTGTACTAAAACGTTTGACTGGTAGTGATCTAAAACGTTTGACTGGTAGTGATCTAAAACGTTTGACTGGTAGTGTACTAAAACTTTTGACTGGTAGTGTACTAAAACGTTTGGTAGTGATCTAAAACGTTTGACTGGTAGTGATCTAAAACGTTTGACTGGTAGTGATCTAAAGCGTTTGGCTGGTAGTGTACTAAAACGTTTGACTGGTATTGATCTAAAACGTTTGGCTGGTAGTGTACTAAAACGTTTGACTGGTAGTGTACTAAAACGTTTGAGTGGTAGTGTACTAAAACGTTTGACTGGTAGTGCACTAAAATGTTTGACTGGTAGTGTATCTAAAACGTTTGACTGGTAGTGATCTAAAGCGTTTGGCTGGTAGTGTACTAAAACGTTTGGCTGGTAGTGTACTAAAACGTTTGGCTGGTAGTGTACTAAAACCTTTGGCTGGAAGTGTACTAAAACGTTTGACTGGTAGTGTTACTAAAATGTTTGGCTGGTAGTGTACTAAAACGTTTGGCTGGTAGTGTACTAAAACGTTTGACTGGTAGTGTACTAAAACCTTTGGCTGGAAGTGTACTAAAACGTTTGACTGGTAGTGTACTAAAACCTTTGGCTGGAAGTGTACTAAAACGTTTGGCTGGTAGTGCACTAAAACGTTTGACTGGTAGTGTACTAAAACGTTTGAGTTGTAGTGTACTAAAACGTTCGACCGGTAGTGTTCTAAAACGTTTGACTGGTAGTGTTACTAAAACGTTTGACTGGTAGTGTACTAAAACGTTTGGCTGGTAGTGTACTAAAACGTTTGGCTGGTAGTGTACTAAAACGTTTGACTGGTAGTGTACTAAAACCTTTGGCTGGAAGTGTACTAAAACGTTTGACTGGTAGTGTACTTAAACGTTTGGCTGGTAGTGTACTAAAACGTTTGACTGGTAGTGTACTAAAACGTTTGGCTGGTAGTGTACTAACACGTTTGACTGGTAGTGTACTAAAACGTTTGGCTGGTAGTGTATCTAAAACGTTTGATTGGTAGTGTATCTAAAACGTTTGATTGGTAGTGTATCTAAAACGTTTGGCTGGTAGTGTACTAAAACGTTTGGCTGGTAGTGTACTAACACGTTTGGCTGGAAGTGATCTAAAACGTTTGACTGGTAGTGTATCTAAAACGTTTGATTGGTAGTGTACTAAAACGTTTGGCTGGAAGTGTACTAAAACGTTTGACTGGTAGTGTATCTAAAACGTTTGATTGGTAGTGTATCTAAAACGTTTGGCTGGTAGTGTACTAAAACGTTTGGCTGGTAGTGTACTAACACGTTTGACTGGTAGTGTACTAAAACGTTTGACTGGTAGTGATCTAAAATGTTTGGCTGGTAGTGTACTAAAACGTTTGGCTGGAAGTGTACTAAAACGTTTGGCTGGAAGTGTACTAAAACGTTTGACTGGTAGTGTACTAAAACGTTTGACTGGTAGTGTACTGAAACGTTTGACTGGTAGTGTACTTAAACGTTTGGCTGGTAGTGTACTAAAACGTTTGGCTGGTAGTGTACTAAAACGTTTGACTGGTAGTGTACTAAAACGTTTGACTGGTAGTGATCTAAAACGTTTGGCTGGAAGTGTACTAAAACGTTTGGCTGGAAGTGTACTAAAACGTTTGGCTGGAAGTGTACTAAAACGTTTGACTGGTAGTGATCTAAAATGTTTGACTGGTATTGATCTAAAATGTTTGACTGGTAGTGTACTGAAACGTTTGACTGGTAGTGTACTAAAACGTTTGGCTGGAAGTGTACTGAAACGTTTGACTGGTAGTGTACTAAAATGTTTGGCTGGTAGTGTTACTAAAACGTTTGACTGGTAGTGATCTAAAATGTTTGGCTGTTGACTCCAACAACAGTGTACAGATTGTGAAGGTGACATCTTCGAATGTTACTGTTGTGAGAATGAAACTAGAAAATATCTGAATTTGCACATTATTTGAATAGTAAATTTACTGAAATATACTGAACCGTATTTGTAATAAGTTTGTCTTTCAGTCGTGGATGGTATGAGATGCTACTTCAGTATACAGGATATGGCACTGAATCATAACAAAAGTTAGAAATTATGACGGAAACTAGAAAATATCTCTACAAATACTTTTATTCAAACTAATGTAAAACATTCAAAGAGCTACAACTGTGATGATTTTGAAATGCCAGAATTGATTAGAAAATGTCATTATATAATTATTTGTTATTATGTAACTTACTGAAGGTCATGCTACATGACTGCACCACTTCAGGGCACAAATCATCTAGAATGACTTTCAGTATATTACACCACAGTGTTATTAACAGGATTATTCAATATAAGCTGTTTTTGCAGCTTTATTCTTTTGTTTTGTATGTACTACGTTAATAAAGAGGTTTGTTTGGGGGGTGGGGGCGTGTCTGGGTGATACTCACAGTCATAGTTCAGAAAGAACTTTGGTGTTATTTGTAATTATGCAATAACATACGAGAGGGAGTGGTCTGTTGTGAGGTATTGGCACTGGCGTGGTGCAGTCCTTGGTACGACTGTATCTCATGGCATAGCATGACCTTGTGTGTATTAAATGTAATTACATAATAATACATGAGAATTGATTCTAACCTTCATACAATACAGCTGACTAGTCACCTTCAATGACTGCATTATTTCTATGCCTACTGACCACTGAGATGGGTTCTGCGTGTATGTGTGCTCTCGATTCAACTGTACCTGCCCGGAGAAGCCCACTCCCTCTGGAGACTGGAGGAAGTTGTGGTAGACCTGGTTGGCCTGAGTGATTACTGAAGAGACAGCATCTTGGTAGCGTGGCGAAGCGATGGCGAGGATAGGGAGAGCAGCCAAAGGCAGATGATCCACACTGCTGGAAACGCAGCTCTCATCGTAGCTGTACGGATTCAAACTACAAAAGAAACGAGAAAAACATTAGAAATCTGAGCCTCGGGTAGTGATTTGGTCAATAGCCGAGTCTGTGTGCATAACATTACAACACTGATAAGCTTCTACACATTCAGCTGCGCAATGAAACGATCTATTGCTCTATTAATCTCCACCAACATGGGCTGAATACCAAGTACAGCGGAGGTGTCTGCTTCCTCTGAGCTTTGTTTTAAGCATTCCGGAGAAGTTCAAGTCTGCCACGTTTAACAGAACACTACTACGAAAATGGTAACTCCTCTATGATCCTGCACACAGTGAAAAAAAATCTAATTGTTAAACACGGGGGGAGAGTTTGTAGGACACAAAGATGGGCCTGTCTGATAAAACAACACCGTGATTCTTCTATTTTTGCTGGGTCTTCATTTTAAACTGTAAGCACAAATACATGTTTGTAGTATTTCTCCAGACAGTCAAAGAAAGGCTGATAAAAGTAATTCTTACTGGTTTAGCGGCCACCAGTAATGTATTGGTAAAGAATATATACCCTCCTTGGATCTACACTTGTTGTTCATTTTTTCAGCTCCACGTACCACATAGGAGTCCTTTTTAATTATATATTACATAACGTCAGACCCCTTTCACCCTGTTCCTCAATGGTCAGGACCCCTACAGGAACACCACAGAGCAGATATTACTGAAAGGATACTGACATGGTGGTAATGTGTTAGTGTGTGTGGATCAGATACAGCAGTGCTGCTGCTGGAGTGTTTAAACACCTCAGTGTCACTGCTGGACTGAGAATAATCCATCAACCAGCAACATCCAGCCAACAGTGTGCTGTAGGCAGAGCCTTGTGGGCAGCATCCTTTGGCCACTGATGAAGGACTAGAGCAGGGGTCACTATTAGGTGGACCACGGTCCGGATCCGGACCCAGACGTTGTCCAATACGGACCCAAACCGATAATCTATTGAGAATGATTTAATTTAGACTGAGTTTATTTTAAGCGGCGGGGCTTTTCTTGTCGTCAGTGAACTCACTGACCAATCGCGTGTGCTGTAAGATCACTGAAGGCACTCCTTAGCCAATCAGATCTGTGCAGATTGGGGCGTGGGGTGTGTGTGGCGTGCACACACAGGCGAGGTACGAAGCGAGGAACAGCCGGAGACTAAAGCGAGTCAGTAAGAAAAACGTAAAAATAGAAAAGTCAACAGAGAAAACTGACTGTTTAACCAGGAACGGTTATGGAATGGTTATGGAATGGTTATGGAACGGACTTGCTCGTCTAGTTTTGGAGAATACCGCTCTGTAAAACCAACATGTCCATTTGTGAAGCTGAGTTAACAAGAAGACACACATTTTATTTACTTATCTCCATAAATAAACACTTTAGGATGAGCTTTTTAAAAAGCATTCTGTTTTTTTTAATGTAGCCCTTGGGTTTACTTGAAGTAAGAAAAAACATTTATTAGAAATTTATAAATAATTCCTTCAGTTCAGCATTTGAACAGTAAATTTACTGAAATATACTGAATGGTATTTGTAATAAGTTTGTCTTTCAGTAGCTGATGGTATAAGATACTGATACTAGGCTACTTCAGTAAACAAGAAATGGCACTGAATCAACACAAGTTACTTGGCCTGAGGAAATCTCCTTTAACTGGAACATACTGAACTCTAATTAAATACCCCTGGACTAGAGGATGGCCAACACAAACAGTTCAGCAACAGATGAGCTATCGTCTCTGACTTTACATCTACAAGGTCGACCAACAATGTAGGAGTGTCTAATAGAGTGGACAGTGAGTGGACTCAGTGTTTAAAAACTGAGTGTGTGTGTGTGTATATATACACACACAAGATATACAATGCATTTCCATATACAGATTTTGGTAGCTAATGTTGACTTTTTATGCCGAAACCCTCCCAGTATAATCCCAACTGGTCCCCATGCAGTACATCGCTGAGCACATGATTTGTGTCTGCAAGGAAGATAATAGTGGACGGTTGGGGACCAGCTGAAACAAAATGCTTAAAAGCAATACGAACAGACTCTCCTGTGCAAAACAACCAGCAATAGGGACAATAGGGACTGAACAGACAAACAACTGGTTACTGGTTGCCATGTAACAAGCTGATTTACATATTCCGTCCCACACAGTAATCAGATTTCAGTCTGACTAACCAGAGACGCATTTGACTACTAAGTGTAAATGTATGTGGTAAATAGGTGATCAGGCTACGATCCGCAAATGTGTAAATGGGGTCAAAGACCCTCGTGTGAAAAATGGTATGCAGCTGATAATGGTCCAGCCATTTAAGCTCTCCACAGCCACATATAACAGAACTTTTCAGTCTTGAATGTCCACCCTAAGCTTTTACTAGAGTTTTCAGTCTCGCTTTCAGTTTTCTAGACAAATCTGGAAACCTGTCTCAGAAGCTGGAGCTGTTTTTGACATTCCAAGTAATTTAAATTTTGAGGTCTTTACTGTCAAGTCTTTTGTTTTGAGAACACCAGTACCTTTCTTGTTTGATCTACAAATCCCTGTTTGCCTAATTTCCTTTCCTTATCCTTTTCCTTTATTGTTTTTTTTATTACAAACTGATTATCTAATATCCAGTGATGGGGGTAACGAGGTACAAAGTATTTAAGTAACAAAGTAATGTAATGCATTACAGTTAAATAATTGTAATCACATTACAGTTACTATCTTAATAAAAGACTAACTTGCGTTGCTCCCATTTTTATATATAAATATAATTTTAAATGGCTAAAATGTAGAATAATTCCTGAATTCATGCACAGCAATCAATTCGTCAAAGCTCAAAAAAATAACATCAGTTGATGTGAAATCCATTGTATACACATTAAGTGTTGCTACGACTGATACAATCTGTTCCTAAATGAACTGTTGAAAGATTAGTTGATTTATACTTTCCAGATATGTTTGTAGATTTGATTCCAGTATATTTATAAGGGTTTCAAGATGTAACGTAAAAGTAATGAGGTATTAGAGGTATTAGATTAGTAATCCCATTACAATTATTAATAATAAGTCAGTAATTGTTTTTCCACTTTATTCACCTTTTATTGTGGCTTTATTTACAACGTGATTATTTACAATGTTCTTAAAAAGATTATTTACGATGTTCTTAAAAAGATTATTTACAATGTTCTAAATAAGATTATTAACAGTGTTCTAAATAAGATTATTAACAATGTTCTTAAAAAGATTATTTATAATGTTCTTAAAAAGATTATTTACATCGTTCTTAAAAAGATTATTTACATCGTTCTTTAAAAGATCATTTACAACATTCTTAAAAAGATTATTTACAACGTTCTTAAAAAGATTATTTACAATATTCTTAAAAAGATTATTAACAATGTTCTTAAAAAGATAATTTACAACGTTCTTAAAAAGATTATTAACAATGTTCTTAAAAAGATTATTAACAATGTTCTTAAAAAGATAATTTACAATGTTCTTAAAAAGATAATTTACAATGTTCTTAAAAAGATTATTTACAATGTTCTAAATAAGATTATTTACAATGTTCTTAAAAAGATTATTTACATTGTTCTAAATAAGATTATTTACAATGTTCTAAATAAGATTATTTACAATGTTCTTAAAAAGATTATTTACATCGTTCTTAAAAAGATTATTTAAAATGTTCATAAAATCATTATTTACAGAGTTCTTAAAAAGATTATTTACATCGTTCTTAAAAAGATTATTTACATCGTTCTTAAAAAGATTATTTAAAATGTTCTTAAAAACATTATTTACAATGTTCTTGAAAACATGATTTACAATGTTCTTAAAAACATTATTTACAATGTTCTTAAAAAGACTATTAACATCGTTCTTAAAAAGATTATTTACAATGTTCCTAAAAAGATTATTTACAATGTTCTTAAAAAGATAATTTACAATGTTCTTAAAAAAGATTATTTACAATGTTCTAAATAAGATTATTTACTATGTTCTTAAAAAGATTATTTCCAATGTTCTTAAAAAGATTTTTTCAAATGTTCTTAAAAGGTTATTTACATCGTTCTTAAAAAGATTATTTACAATATTCTTATAAAAGATTATTTTCATCGTTTTTAAAAAGATTATTTACAATGTTCTTAAAAAGATTATTTACATCGTTCTTAAAAAGATTATTTACAATGTTCTTAAAAAGATTATTTACAATATTCTTATAAAAGATTATTTTCATCGTTTTTAAAAAGATTATTTACAATGTTCTTAAAAAGATTATTTACATCGTTCTTAAAAAGATTATTTACAATGTTCTTAAAAAGATTATTTACAATGTTCTTAAAAAGATTATTTACAACGTTCTTAAAAAGATTATTTACAACGTTCTTAAAAGATTATTTACAATGTTCTTAAAAAGATTATTTACAACGTTGTTAAAAAGATTATTTACAATGTTCTTAAAAAGATTATTTACATCATTCTTAAAAAGATTATTTACAATGTTCTTAAAAAGATTATTTACAATGTTCTTAAAAAGATAATTTACAATGTTCTAAATAAGATTATTTACAATGTTCTTAAAAAGATTATTTACAATGTTCTTAAAAAGATAATTTACAATGTTCTAAATAAGATTATTTACAATGTTCTAAATAAGATTATTTACAATGTTTTTAAAAAGATTATTTACAATGTTCTTAAAAAGATTATTTACAATGTTCTAAATAAGATTATTTACAATGTTTTTAAAAAGATTATTTACAATGTTCTCAAAAAGATAATTTACAATGTTCTAAATAAGATAATTTACAATGTTCTAAATAAGATTATTTACAATGTTCTTAAAAAGCTAATTTACAATGTTCTTAAAGAGATAGTTTACAATGTTCTAAATAAGATAATTAACAATGTTCTAAATAAGGTAATTTACAATGTTCTTAATAAGATTATTTACAATGTTCTTAAAAAGATTATTTACAATGTTCTTAAAAGATTATTTACATCGTTCTTAAAAAGATCAATTGACACATCAAAATAATCCTCTAGCTGCATCCTCCTGTAACTTAGTGTTCTCTCATATGAAACAGTCCAACAACTGCAAAATACAGACATTTAACTGTCATATCATATCATATCATAGCACTCAGAGAAGGTTTTGTTAAGGTTTTCATTAAATTATACTATCTGCCTCCTTCAAACCAGCATGTATTGATTATGAGATGATATTAAATAGTTACAACATGGAAGGTTTCTGATGAGGTGAATGCAGTCAAGGCCTTCAAAGCATCTTGGTTCATTGACAAAACTACAAGCGAAGATCAATAAAGCTGAGCAGAGCCTGTTGTGCAGAGTCCACTGGGAGAAGACTCAGAGAAGTGGATGAAGTGGAGGAAGAAAGTTTTCATTGAAAGGGCCAAAGTCCTTGTCTCCCAGAGAACTGCATGTCTTATTAAAGCAGTAAAGCTCCTGCATCCCTGATGTGGTGTTTTTCATCTGGTGAGGTGTGGTGTGCTCCCGAGAGTGGCAGTTTGATTAATAATCGATCGCTGAAGCCCACGGAGAGACTGTTAAGCCTTCTTTAGCTATCTCTTTAAGTATGTGTGTACCAACAGAAAAAAAAACATGGATTCGATTTGGTGGACACTAGGGGCTGCACTGAAAATAAGAATGGAGTTTGCTGCGCAAGATTTTATAGGTAAAGGTAGAAAGAAGATTTTAATGAGGACGGTTTCAATAAAAGGAGCCCAAAAGAGATCTTTGGCACAAAGCCAGTGGAGAAATAAAGCAAAAAAAAATCTACTACATACTACAGCTACAATCCAATTAGGGCTAAATCAACAAACAGTGTGAAAGAATCAATAATCATTGATTAACTGTCTTAAATCTGGGAACATAGATGCCATGTTGTCTGCCGTTCTCTATCTAAAACAACGCTTCTGCGCATCTGCTGTTCTTGACTTCTGCTGGCACAATTGTTGGTTTCTTGAAGAGGGAGTGGAGACTGTAGTCGAGGAAAAAGAAATTTAATGCATGCATATATTCTTTCTTCCAAGTCTAACCCAAGTTTTCAAACCGATGGTCTTAAGTAGCAAAACAGAAGTTGGCAACAACTGGCATTGCTAGATTGTAATACAGAGGCTACCTGTTACATGACAGAGGAACATACCAAGAGATATATGCAAAACGGAAATGGCACAAAAGGCAAGAAATAATATTTAACACCGCCATGCTGTGATCCACTTGTAAACAAATGTACTGAGATATATGTGCTTATAAATAAATGGGCCATAGCTTCCTTATTTACATTCTTAGGAAGTAGCTCAGTTAGTCAGAACACTGGCATGTAGGGAAAATTGTGCTGCTTCAGAATCAATATCAGAATGTTCACTTTTCCAGTGGCTGACCATATATATATATATATACATACATACTCAGGTTTTAGACACTTGGGGACATTATATTTATTTTTATTAAGTTCCAAGTTTCTCCATGTAGAAAGAACCCAGTATTATTTACAGTTCCCATCTAATACCTGCTTTGACTGCTCAGTTCTTCATTAAGCTAAATCAAGATTGCTGCTGAAGAAACTGAATACATTTATACTATGTCTAGGGCGTCCAGGAGAAATCTGGAACTACACTTTGTTCTTCAAACTGGAGTTTCAAGACTTTTATTGTCATATGCACAGCAGAACAGACAGTTACACTGTACAATAAAATTCTTACTTTGCTGTTCCTCCATTCACCAGTAGATAAAGATAACAAAAAAAGAAATAATAAAAATATATACAAAATATACAAAGTATAATAAGTTGAAGTAAATAAAAGTATTTTTTTATATAGTTAAAAAATACTAAATAAAAGTTACGTGTGCTTTTATGTGCAAGTATGAAGAGCAGCAGCCACAAAGTGCAAGATACAAGTAACAAATGTAAACAATAGTGTTTTTGTGCGAGTAGCAAATGTAAACAGTATTGTATGTAAACAGTAGTACAGTGAGTGTAAGGTGCAGTTAAAATCAGACCAGTTAAAACCAGCTCAGATAGGAGTGGTTAGAGAGGTAGTGCGTGAGGTGTTTACAAGCTAAAGATATGATCTACTTCTTTCACAATAAGATATTAATGAAACATTAATAAGATAATAATGCTACATTGTTTTGTATTTAAGCATATTATGGCAACTACATTGTTATTTGTTTTCTGCTTTCTGCCAGATCTTCGCCGCGTAATTTGTCTCGCAGTTTTCTAAATATCAACTACGTTCCAACTACAGATTGTCCGAGCTGATGTGTGTGATTTGGGCTTGGATGCAGCTTTTGATCAGATGTACTTTTCTAGTTTATATCTGCTCTATTGATATCTGGTGTTTGTACTGGAGAAAATACACTCATTGCTAAGATAAAGGCTTTTAAAATCAGCTTAATTGCCCAAGACTTGCACATTGGTGTATGCTCTCAGACGTTCTTTCTTGTTTAACTCACAAGTTAAACTCACAACTGTTCTTTTTCTTTCGCTATCTGCTCAGAGAGTTAAGACACTAATGAATTGCTTCACTCTGCATTCCTAAATCCATAACTCATTCTGCTGAAAATGTAAACAAAAATCAACAATGAAAATATCTGTCAATGGTTTGTGTATTATTTATAATTACCAACAGTGTTAAATAAAAGTCCCAAAATTGCAGGCTTTATCAAATTGTAAGTTCAAAACAAGAATTATTCAGGAATCAATTTTCTATTTCTGTTTTGAAGAGCTTTAGAGAAACTGAATCTTAGAATGCAAGGCACACAACCGAGCTTTGGATTAAAAGTGTAACACAGGTGCAAGCAGTGCTTCTCAGTAGCGGTGAGGCATTTGAAAAGATATGAAATATGGATAATATGGTCAAGGTTATACTCTTCCTAACAGCTGCATCCAGCCCAAAACCAAGAACAACATACAACCCCATGTGAAATATGTTGTTAATCTCTCGCATCTTAGAAAAAAAGGCCTTGTATATGTCTTATGTATATTCAGCTTTATACTGCTGGATATGTAAATCTTTATGGGAGTTAGATGTGACACAGATGTAGAACTTTATTTTAAGTTTGCTGATAAAACATTAATAATTCTAATCCATGTTTCCTTTAAAAATGACTTACATCTATTTAACTTTGCCTTGACATATTTCATATGCACAGTTCATATGTAATAAAACAGTAAACAGTGTTTGTTGTTTTGGTTTTATTTACGGTTTATATATCGTGGATGTACAAAGAAAAACATTTATTTCCCAAATAGCAACTTTACAGGAGAGGCCAAAAACTTACTTTACCCTTAATTTAAGTCAATGGAACCATAATTATTTTGGAGAAAAGTTATTTTGGAGCATTTCTATTGGTCCATTCATCATGAATTTTTCACTCAATCTAAACGGCAGCTGCTGGAAACTAAAAATAGACAAAAAATGGAACACAATACGCACTCTGGGGGACCCTGAATAGGTGAGTATTCAATGACTTGGGAGCCAATCTCATAGTGGAATCATTGCAAAACCTGGTTATGAAACAAGGATCAGTCCATTCTGACTATATTGAGGTGCTGAATGTCTGATTTTACATAGAATGTACATCTTCTTACATTTTATTCACATATACTATCCCTGTATGGCATAAGCGACTTGGCAGCATGACCAGTACAGCTTGCATACACTGGTCATGCACACATTAACAGCAAATCAGTTTTTGATTATTCAAACAAGTAAATAGTCAAATAAAACATTCTATGCAATAAAAACATCATTTGGAAAAGAGCTTAGTGCATTTGTTTACCCTTAAAAGCATTCTGACTTCCAGTTGGCAACAGCTTCATATCTGTTAGCCCAGCCGGGAAATCTGTCTGCAGCAAGTAATGTTTATCTAGTATTTCATTTATCTCTTTATCTATTCTCTAAAATCTGTCCTGCGCAAAAAACATGATTTATCCCACAATAGAGAAGAATTGACCAATTACATTTAACTAAACTCCATTACATGATTTAACTTCAGGTAATGTTTCTTTTTAAACCCAAATCGATTTAACTCAATCAACAACAACATCAACAACTGTGTCTAATATTACTTCTGAACTGTTCTGTGTATTGTTACACAAGTATTTTTAAATTATTAAGGACAGTTTACTAAATGTTTACTAAAAGGGACACTAATTATCAACAGCCTACCAACACTGCAGCAGTGGTGGGGGTCACTAATTTAGCTGGTCGTGTGCTAACTTCCATGTGAATGAACACAGATAGAACTTTAGATAAAAAATATATATATATATATAACTGGCTCAGTATAAAACCCTGTTTGACTCACATGAAAGCCTGTTTTTTTACCAGCTAGGAGGAAAAAAAGACCCTTCTCTGATTTTGGTCCAAACTGTGTCTCATAAGGTGAAAATAATGAGTCAAGAGTTTGACTTAGTAAGGCTAACAAGTCAAAAAACAATTCGTTTCGGCTTATCTTGAGTATTGTTGATATATACAATTACTAGACTTCAGAAAAGTAGATTTCCACTCCCTTCATCAAATTAAAAATATGAATGGCAGGAATTCACTGATGTTCTTTTTCCCCCTGAAAATCAATAAACGTGTACAAATCACTTGCTTTTCTTTGCCTGAGCACAAACATCTATATATATATAAATTGGTGGTAAATTGCGAAACACGGTTCATTACAATAATCCGCTCCCAAGCAGATTATTAGCAGAGCATGCAGAAAAAGAAATGCATTCAATTAACTTCATGCCACATGAAGAAAATATACAACATCAACACAATTCCTGCCAGAAATGAGAAAGACAAATTGCGTTGATTCATATGGAAATGATTCACATTTGAATGGAGTAAATTCATTGCATCACTTTTTTCAATGCATGTAATTCTGGAAAACCACATCAGTCAGAGGAAAAATCTCTGAAGCAGTGTGAACTCACTGAGAGACGAGCGAGAAAGCCTCGGCGCAGACCGGCGGGCAGGGTACCAGCCGCACCAGCAGGCCGTCTGCTGCTTCCTGGAAGTGAGCCCGCGCCACCCGCTCCAGTACTGAAGCCAGCGTGGCAGCGTCACCAGCCTTTCCGCCTGGGTCACCACCTCCAGAGTCCAGAATATGACCTCCATGAACCACCAGGATCAACAGCTGTGTCCTGCACTTCCTCTGCAGGACAGTGAGTGTGGACAGAGAGGAGTACAGAAAAGAAGAGATGAATGAACAGAAAACAAAAACTGGTGCAGTCAAGGTCACAAAAAGGGTTGGTTGGAGCAACGTCATAGAACGACCACCTCTGCGATAAGCACTTTAGCGACCGGCTAACTAGGACTAGGACTAGGCGATATTTTTTTATATGAGATATTAGATGAGACAATATAGTTTATATCGATACAGTCTGTGTTGCGCTGCAGTTGTACCTGTAGATCCACCAGTTCGCCTTCCTCTCTCTCTCTCCCAGTTTGTCTCAACTTCACACTGCCCCGGCTCTCTCCCATTTTTGTATAAAAAATTTTTAAACAATATCCAGCCCTAGTCAAGTGCCTGTGTGACAGTTGGGACGTGTAGCAGAAGTGCCTTTTTGTTATCACCTTATAGGAAAAAAAAATATTGAGATATATATCGTAACTCGCCATTCAGCTAAATATATATATACATATATATATATATATATATATATATATATATATATATATATAATATATATATATATATATATATATATATATCGTAAAACGCCATTGAGCTAAAAACATCGAGATATTATTTTTGATCCATATCACCCAGCCCTACAACTGACAGAAGAGTTTTTTTAAAGAAGCATCTATTAACAGATTCTTTAAAGAACTGGTTCAGTTATGGATTCACTCTGAAGAACCTCTTTGTCACCTATGTCACCTATTAATATGCTTTACTGTTTTTTTTTTTCTATTTTTTTGTCTTATGTAGCGTTCTGGATGTAAAAGGTCTGCAAAGTTATAAAACTCAAAGTTCACACCAGAGGGAGAAACTCTCGTCCACAGAAACCACCTTTTCTCATAACAGGTTTCATTTAAGTATAATAAAATCAATCAAATTCTTTTTTAATTTAATATCGGCTCGCTCTTTAGCCTACGGTGTAAAAAAATATCATGAGCATGCAGAGAATGTATAAAGTTGGCTACTCCCACATTGAAATCTCACTAAAGTCATTTATCCGCAGATACAAATTTGAAATAGTTTCTTTTTTTCGTATAATGAAATAAAAGCTACACAATTATTACAAACTCTATGTGACAACATGGCTTTGTATGTCAAATTGCTAAATTAACAGCCTAATCCTGTAACACTCTGATACAGACTTTAAATTCAAATACACTGTCTGAAAGTTACAGATACACATTTAGTCCAAGTTTCTTCTGAAATCAAGAACATTAAGGGAGTATCAAGGGTGTTTGCCCCTCTATTGCTAATAAGAAGAGGTGTCTGGATATTTCTGGACCTATAGCTTATTCAGTCGTGGCCTGAAGGTTAGGGATCCAGTCTTGTGACCAGAAGGTTGCCGGTTTGATCCCATGACTGAAGTGCCCTTGATCAAGGCACATAACCCCAACCCCTTCTCCCTGGGCGCCATGTATAGGGCTGCCCACCGCTCCAGGCATGTGTGCTCACTGCCCCTTAGTCTATGTTCACTAGTGTGTGTATGTGGGTGTTTAACTGCTCAGATAGGTTAAATACGGTGGTCAAATTCCACTGTGTGAAAACACATGGGGATGATTCTAGTTCTAAATTCTAAATATAGCGTATTTACTTAACAATTAGCAACTGTAGTTTTACAAATGCACATATATAGGCTAAAACTGCTACAACTATAGTATATTATAATTAAAATTATTATTAGTATTTACACCGATCAGCCATAACATCAAAACCACCTCCTACACACATAGACAATTTTATCAGCGTCACCATATTTGTAGTTCAACAATTACAGACTGTAGTCTGTCTGATCCACTGCATACGTTGTTTATCCCCTTTTACCCAATAACAAAGTATACAGAGAAGCAGATGGACTACAGTCTGTAAGTGTAGAGCTACAAAGTGCTCCTGTATAGTAACTGAAGCTGATAAAATGGAGAATGTGTGTAAATACAAGTAGGGGGGTTTAATGTTATGGCTGATTGGTGTATAGTTACTATAGTATTATAGTATTATGTCTGGGTAGGTAAGGCGCTACCATAACATCTCATCATCTTATAAAATCTCATTTCTCTGCAGAAGCCACAGGCCACTAAAAAGAGGTTAAACAAAAGGCTTCTTATTAAGCTGAAGTTTCTATATTAAACATCTCTCTACATTGTATTTGGTCAACTGTTCTAATGTGCTGCCTTCCAGTACTCCACGGCAGGGGTTCTCAGCTCCAGACATAATATAGACAAAATTAGTTTCAAAGATCCAGACGAGAATTGTTTTATAATCGCGTCTCGGCACTTTAAATCAAAAACAAATCAAATTTCGAGGTGCTCAGGGAATCCCACCCCGGTACAAACATGATGCAGCCTCTTTGTAATGAGATGTGCTCTAATGTGGCTGCTACACCCACATCGTTTTTTAGGCAACACTGCATGTCCACATGACATTAAAGCCTGCCCTGTGCCTAGAACCCAGTCTATTGTGTCTAGGACTCAGGAGTGCATTTCAGTGTCACCTTCAGAGGAGGAAAAAAAATCAGCAGACTAACCTCCATATCCTCCAGGCCATCCACGCTGCTCTGTGGTGCGCACCGAGGATGCCTCAGTCTGTACAAACTCTCTGGGGGAGAGAGAGAGAGAAAAACAGATATTTTGAACTCTTTCAGCTGAAAAAACAAATGATGTCCTCTGCGGCTGTTCAGAGGAAAATGCAGCTCCAACAGATTAACAGCGGTTCACTGATGAATAACCAAGAGACTGCGCATTTTCAACACTACAGACAAAATGAACACGCAGGTTCTTCATCGTTTTAGCCCTCTATCGGTTTTACTGTTGTTCTTACTGTGCTTTATTATAATGTTATGACATTCACATAGCATCTTTTCTACTTACAAACACACATGCGGTATCAGCTGAGCATTTAGGATCATTCCAACTGTTTCAATGGTGAGAAATAAGCATTTCACCATGTTTCTATTATCACTCGCAATAACTGGATCACAGAAAACAGCATTTTTACTTAGTAATAAATGTGTTTTAATGATGTAAACGATGCTAAAGGCAGTCTGAGGTAGTATGTAAACATTAAAACGTATGGTAATTTAGTCCCGCAAGTACACTATATTGACAAAAGTATTCACTCATCTGTCTTCACATACAAACTTGAGTGACATCAAACTTTGAATCCATAGGGTTTAATATGATGTCAGCCCACCGTCTGCAGCTTTAACAGCTTCAACTCTTCTGGGAAGGCTCTCCACACGGTTTAGGAGTGTGTTTATGTTTGACCGTTCTTCCAGAAGCGCAGTTGTGAGCTCAGACACTGATGTTGGACGTGGAGGCCTGGCTTGCAGTCTTCGCTCTAATTCATCCCAAGGGTGTTCGGGTTGGGGTTGAGGTCAGAACTCTGTACAGGTTGGTCAAGTTCTTCCACCAAACTTGCTCCTCCATGTCTTTATGGAACTGCTTTGTGCACTGGAGTGCAGTCATGTTGGAACAGGAGGGGACCGTCCCCAAACTGTTCCCACCAAGTTGGGAGCATGAAATTGTCCAAAATCTTTTGGTATGCTGAAGCATTAAGAGTTCCTTTCACTGGACCCAACTCCTGAAAAACAACCCCACATCATAATCCCCCCACCTCCAAACGAGACAAGTACAAGACAATCAGACAAGTACCGCTTTCCTACCAACCACCAAAGCCAGACTCGTCCTTCAGGCTGCCAGATGGATAAGTTTGATTGGTCACTCCAGAGAACACGTCTCCACTGCTCTAGAGTCCAGTGGCGGTGTGCCTTAAAACACTGCATCTGATACTTTGCATTGAGCTTGGTGATGTAAGGCTTTGATGCAGCTGCTTGGCCATGGAGGTCCATTCCATGAAGCTTTCTACTAATCTAACCTGTTAATTTGAAGGCTACATGAAGTTTGGAGTTCTGTAGAAAGTTGGGGACCTCGGCGCACTATGCTGCTCAGCCTCCGCTGACCTCGCTCTGTCCTTTTTATGGGCTACCATTTCGTGGCTGAGTTGCTCACAATCACTTCCACTTTGTTATAATAGCACTGACAGTCGACTATGGAATATTTAGCAATGAGGAAACTTCAGAGAACACTGACCACACAAGAAGTTGTGTAAGCTAACAAAGAAGTAGCGACCTGTAGGCTGTTCTGTAATTTATCCAGTACAGTCCTAGTAAGCATTCAACCATCAGTTTATCATCAGTTTAGCAGAGTAACTATTTTAGTCTGTATTTATTGTTAATTCAGAGCCGACTCAGCTCTACATTACTAACTTTCAGGTAATGTGGTTTAAGCTATGTACAGAGCTGCATATTGTCATGTCTCCCTCTATCTCCCCCAGTACTACTATACCTCATGCCTCTCCGCACTCCAAGCAGGCACCAGCTGGTCACATGAACATTGTCAGCTGACTACCCCAGATCAGCCTCATCGGAGTACTGACTGTTTATACCTGTGTTGGACCCTATATAACATGTCTTTTTCCTATCACTACTCGCTAAGTACTGCCCCAAAACCTTTGAGCATACAAAGCCTTGTTTGGTACTGCCTGTCTTTCCGGCTTTCTCTTCATATTTTTCCTTTCTAGTTGCTCTTTTAGTATTGTTTTCTGTATTGATGTTGACCTTTAGCTTGTATTTTAGTCTTTCATCTTTTGCCTTTAGCTCCTCCAATCTTGTTTTGCTCGTTCTCCTTTTTTGACTGTTTCGGATTACCCCTTTTGTAATACACGTTCAAAACTTAATCTCATTCACCAGTGTCTGGCTTTTTCAGCAACATTACACATACAAATATGCTGCATTTCAAGAAGGTGGCACAATTCTTGCTTGCCAGGAGACACAATGCACTTACACTGCGTGGCCTTCCAATTGGGTGGACTTAGTTACTCAAAGTATCATGTTAGCAAGCTGTCTGAGGAGGGCCGACAAGCTGGGGGTCACAGTGTGGAATACGGCCACTGGACGCTGACGTAGCTGATACTAGTAGTAAAAATGCTGTAGTTTGTATTATAGTATAGTGTTAAGGGAGAATTCAGGTTAATTAAGGCTCCTGATTTCAGGTCCTGCCCCAAAAATCCTACTTATCATACTGATAAACTACACATGTTAGTACTACACAGTCCAGTCTTTTCCGCAACTATTTTTTAATTTAACATGTTTAGAGAGGTTGGAAAATGGTCATGCAAAAATGGATTATGATTGTTTTAAAACATAATTGTTGTAAAACATAATTATGTTTATTATTATTATTGTAAAACATAATCAATGTAAAATGACCGCAAACTACCAGCTGCATTACTTTGATAGTAACAAACTGCCAGAAAATAACAGTACAGTCCTTTAAATATGTTCATCCTGTTTGTTAATTTCATCTACAATGAACATAGGTACTCTGAATATTTTGTATTGTATATGCAGAGAACATTCACAGGAAGTGGGGTGCTCTGTCCAAAGAAAACCAAGTATTTTCATTTTTTGTGATTTTCAGTTTGAACTCTACAGTTCTTATAATTTTTATAATGATTGGACCAATAAAAATGCTTCAAAACTGCTTTGAACAACAAATCTTTTCATTAACTTATACTGAAAGTAAAGAAGGTTTTTGTTCTCTCCTGTAAAGTTATCATTACGGAGATATTTGTTTTCATTGGACCGCATCTATACACAGTTTAAGTCAATCCCAGCTGTTAGCAGCTTTTGGAGGTCTCTAAAACACAAACTGGTTGATGTGCAAAGTAGCCTAAGCAGCCTAGTATTATTTTTAATGTAATGTAATAACGTCCTGTTGTAAACACATTCATTTTCCCATTTGAGTGGGACGTGTCAGTGCAGGTCTCTGGGCGTGACACAAGCGATTGCCACTCTCGGCTGCTCAACTATGCTAATTTGAATGCACATACACATTCAGACAGCTTAACTTCGTCCATGATTTGCACAAACGTAATTCAGTAAAGCAACACTTTCATTCAAATGTTTATTTCTTTTGAACTCATATCTGTAATTTACCAGAAAGCTGTGTAGTAAAGTTTAGTATTTTTGTGCAATATGTGTATTATTATGTTAGTATCTTAGTATGTTACTCCTATAGGTTCTAGATAGTGTCCAGTAGCTTCTTGCGGTTATTAGAATTCTATCCACCCATCATCTTCCACTTTATCCCAATCGGGGTCACAAGGGCGCTGGAGCCAATCCCAGGTTGCCAGTCCATTGCATGGCCAACACTCACGCACACACTCACACCTACGGGCAATTTAGAGTGAGTGATCAACCTAACATGCATGGGTTTGGACTGTGGGAGGAAACCGGAGTACCCGGAGGAAACACACTCAAGCACGAGGAGAACATGCACACTCCACACAGAAAGGCCCGGACCAGGAATCCAACCCGGATGTGCTGTGAGGCGACAGTGCTAACCACTACACCACCGTGCCACCTCCCTTTATTAGAGCTCATTAGAGTTTAATAAGTCACTAATACCTCAAGACGAGTTTCTATATTCTAAAGTGCTGTTTTCATAATTTTTAACCAGACTTTAAATAAAGTGTTAAACAAGTTTTCATAGACATCAAAAACTCAGTACATATTTTGGTTGCCAAAAAACACAAAACTGCACTTTAGAATACAGAACTCAAAATATAGATCTCAAAGTATCAGTAGCTAGTTAATCTCATATTATGTCTATGAGCTAATATAAACTGAAATTAAGCAACAAACCTGACACTATATAGAATCTATAAAAATGAAATTAGTCAAGCTCAATAATTTTCATAGCAAGGCCTTAAGAAACATCCATTTTAATATTACAACTAATAATTCAAATTCAATTACAGAGTAAATTTACACTGTAAAAATGTGCTCAGGGCTGTATTGCACAAAGAACAAGACCTTAATAAACTCCTAACACGTGTTCCTTACAATAAAGCGATCTTCAGCCTCTGATTATTATAGTTTAACATGAAGCCAAATGACTATGTTGCCTCTGGGAAACGCTGTAATGAGTCACAAAAGCGATTTCCACAAGTTACTTGTACAAGAAGGTTTCTTGGCTGAGAAGATCACTGTGACCTTTTCCATTCTTCTTCAATCGATAGCGCTCTAAAATGACAGACCTTTACTCATCGCTAGATCATCCTTCACCGCTCCTTGTCTTTTGGCGACATGAGGCTGTCGACAGCATGTTTGTTATGATGTTCCTATGGCTGCGTGATTAGGAGAAAAGTAATAGCAATGATTAGCTGCCCAAGAATTACTACTGTTAATTGCAATTTCAACAAAATGACAGTTCACTGCAGGCTGCGTACGAATGCCTGTCTTGATTATGAGTTGACAGTAAAGTAGTACGGGATCAAACCGTCATAGGTGACCGCTGGAATGAAGACGGGCGAACACACAGACCTCTCACGGAACACTGAACAGGAACATCTAAAATTGGTCAACGGGTTCACAGCAGACGCACACTGTCATTTCAGAGTTTTATTAGAGCGCACATGCTCCGAATGCTCTTCCTAACTACAAATCGTATATTTCTATGCAGCAGGTGGCGTTTTATTATAGAAATCAGATTAATTGTAGCCTTTCATAATCTGCTAATTGCAAAGGCCAAAACTGCCTTATCAGTGAATGTATAATTAATGCTGCAGTGATGCATTTATACTCACGTCTCTCAGAGGAGCAACACATTTCTACACAACTGATATAGAAAGACTGCACTTTTTTTAAACATCTAACTTTTTATTAGGTCCTTTTGTGACGTGGGAGGTCTTATACACCAACATTGTCCATTAAACTGTTTAGACTGTTTAGTTTTGAATTCCTATAAGTATTTCATTATCTCAGTTTAATGCCGCTTTTCTTCATGACAAGCACAAACACTGATAGTAGAATGCTGGCGTCTTAGTAAAGTTACTTTTGTCTTGAATATTTAAATATTTTCTTGTGCATAAGTTAACCTCATTAGGCTGTATCTTAGCAATTAGTGTATTTTCACCAGTATGGCCAACAATATATTATAAAGTATGCAATATAAAGTGATATCTTATCTAGAAGGAAGTAGATCATATCTTGAGCTCCAGTTTGAGGAACTGAAAGTTTAGTTCCAGATTTCTCCCAGACATTGTATGAATGTATTCAGTTCCTTCAGTAGCAATCTTGATTTAGTTTAATGAAGTACTGAGCAGTCAAAGCAGGTATTAGATGAGAACTGGAAATAATACTGGGTTGTTTCCACAAGGAGAAGCTTGGAAAGGGTTTAATGAACACACTGATATTGCTGAGCAAATAAAAGTTTCCTGTCTGGAAATGATGTCCCCAAGTGCCCAGTATTATATATCGTTGCTATCCAATGAAAAACATCCATCCATCCATCCATTATCTGCCGCTTAATCCCACTAGTCGGGGTCACGGGGGGCTGGAGCCAATCCCAGCGTCATCGGGCAAAGGCGGGGTACACCATGGACAGTTCGCCAGTCCATCGCATGGCCAACACTCACTCAAGCACTCACCGCTATGGGCAATTTAGAGTGACCAATCAACCCATCATCGATGTGTTTGGACTGTGGGAGGAAACCGGAATACCCAGAGGAAACCCACTCAAGCCTGGGGAGAACATGCACACTCCACACAGAACAGCCTGGACCGGGAATCCAACCTGGATCGTCTTGCTGTGATGTGACAGTGCTAACCACCACACCACCATGCCGCCCCAATGAACAACATGCATCTCCATTTTTGGTGATTTTGGGTTTTCTACATCTTTTGAACACGCCAATGGTCGTTTACATTGTTTGAAGATTTCATGATGAATGGACCAACAGAAGTGCTCCAAAATAGCTTTGAAAAAATTCTGGTTCCATTGACCTACAGTGAAAGTAAAGTATGTTTTTTGTGTCTCCTGTAAAGTTGCAATTTTGGAGATACTTTTTATTGGACATATATATATATGCAGTTCATCTGACTTACCCTGTTCTTCAGTGATCAGGAGCCCCACAGCACTCCCTCAAAGCAGGTACTATAAGGGAGGCGGATCATTCTCAGCACTGCAGTGACACTGATGTGGTGGTGGTGTGTTAGTGTGTGTTATGCTGGTGTAAGTGGATCAGACATAGTGCTGCTACTGGAGATTTTATTCACCTCACTGCTGTCACTGCTGGACTGAGAATCGTCCACCAACCAGCAACATCCAGCCAACAGTGTCCTTTGGGCAGAATCCTGTGACCACTGATAAAAGACCAGAGAATGATCAACACAAACTGTGTGAGCTATCATCTCTGATCTTGCATCTACACAATGGACCCGCAAGGTAGGCGTGTTTATTAGAGTGGACAGCGAGTGGACAGCGAGTGGACACGGTGTCCTTAAACTCCAAGATTTTAATGCTCTGGCTGATGAGTGCTTTTCTGACCCCACAAGCAGGCGCTAAAACTCGTACCCTCACGACCAGCGTACCGTAACAGAGAGCCGCGAGTGTTCGTGCGAGGGAGAGTGACAGCAAGCGGAAGAGAGTGTCGGCAAGAGAGAGTCGAGGAGAGATTGAAGTAGCGATGTTTTTACATAAACATCCTCCCTCAAACGACTGCTCTGCCATTAGCCTTCTCCACACAAGCTATTATTCAAATTGCAGGCTGTATCCACAGGGCAACAGCAGTTTGTCTCGTTTCTATTTTCCTTCGCTCGCCTTATAAATGTTTGATACGGTGCTCAGTGCCCACGTAGCACGACAAAACAGCAATTATGCGGCGGCCATCAATCACAGTTTCCAAATTCGGCGTGGATCATAAACATCTCACTGGGCAAAGCACTTCGGTTCCGATGCTGATAATTGCTAGGAATGTGTTTGATGACTAATTGTGTGAAAAATCATATTGAAAGAAGAGACTGGGATGTTTACCGCTCGTCGACAGCCATCGAGAGCCTCCCACGAGTTGCCCTGTGGGGCCTATTTTACTGTGAAACCTCAGAGGCAACGTTAAAACACAAGCACTTACGCCGAACGCATTAGCCGCACAAACAACATAATTACGCTGATGGCTTTCACCCACCGTGTTGGTTTAGAAGCTAGTAAGAAAGCAGGAGGCTCACCTTACGAGGCCGGAGTGTTCATTATGGCTGACGTCGGTGGAGTTTAATGCCGGAATGGTGCTACTTTCACTGTCTGAGCAGACAGAGCTGCTAATAGTCTGAAGTTCGCATCCAACAAGGGGCATTACCCGTCACCCGCAGCTAAAATCAATGTTAATTTACCACATATTGATTTGCAAAGATACATATTGGTTCAGCATTAAGGGTGCGCACGCAAGCATGAGCACACAAATACAGTCTCGTAAAGCTGTCAGGTGCAGTGGCCCATGCGACCCAGTGTAGAAAGAGATGAAACACAGGTTGCAAACTCATGAACATGATATTCTAACCACTAACGCATGTCATTTCAGAGATGCTGCACAAAGTAAATAAATAACTGGTCAATCACTGACCGGATTGCTGGTAAGACCACAGAGGCTCACATCCCAGTACGTTCATGGTTAACTTGGCTGTCTGGTTATCTGTCTATCTATCCAGTGTAGCTGTCGTATAATAGTTATCAGTCATATAAACGAGATGCTAGTGGACTTCAGAAGGTCCAGGCCTTCTCTGAAGCCGGTCTCTATTGAGAGGGTTGGTGTGGAGGTGGTCAGGGCCTACAAATTTCTGGGTATACATCTGGACGACAGGTTGGACTGGTCAGCGAATACTAACACCCTTCACAGGAAGGGACAGAGCAGGCTCTACTTTCTGAGGAGGCTCGGGTATTTCGGGGTCTGCCGAAAACTCCTGCGGATGTTCTACCAGTCTGTGGTAGCCAGCATCCTCTGCTGTAGTGTGTTGGGGAAGCAGCATTAGAGAAGAGGGACACCGGTCGACTAGACAGGCTGGGAAGGAAAGCTGGTTCTGTGCTGGGAACAGAGCTGGAGTGTCTTACATCAGTGGCGGAGAGAAGGACCCTTAATAAACTGCTGACCATCATCTACAATGTTGATCACCCTCTGCACAGCTTCAGCAGACAGAGGATCTCATTCATTGGCGACTGCTGCCAGTTCTGCTCCACAGACTCAGATTCAGGATGTCTTTTGTCCCTCAGGCCATCAGATTGTTTAACTCATCCCAGCACAGCAAAACATAATCCTGTAACACTGTTGTACTCCAGACCCCTGTATCAGCTATGAGACCCTGTTATAATCCGAACCCCTATATCAGCTATCAGTTATCAGACACTGTTATACGCCTGACCCCTGTATCAGCTATGAGACCCTGTTATAATCCGAACCCCTATATCAGCTATCAGTTATCAGACACTGTTATACGCCTGACCCCTGTATCAGCTATGAGACCCTGTTATAATCCGAACCCCTATATCAGCTATCAGTTATCAGACACTGTTATACGCCTGACCCCTGTATCAGCTATGAGACCCTGTTATAATCCGAACCCCTATATCAGCTATCAGTTATCAGACACTGTTATACTCCTGACCCCTGTATCAGCTATGAGACCCTGTTATAATCCGAACCCCTATATCAGCTATCAGTTATCAGACACTGTTATACTCCTGACCCCTGTATCAGCTATCAGACACTGTTATAATCTGAACCCCTTTTATTGCATATTTGCACTGCTGACTGCATAACTGTGTATTTGCACTACCATAGTCTACACTGTTCACACTGGTTAACTGCACTACTGTCATCACTCTCACATACTCACTGTGAGACCTTTTCTATTTATTTTATAATTTATATTCTATTTATTTTATATTGTATATTGTATATTCTATTTATTTTATATTTTATATTGTATATTCTATTTATTTTATATTTTATTTTTGTGTTTGTTGTAACTGTCCTGTTTTGTCTTATTAAAATTAAAATTAAAAATAAAATCAACAAATAAATAAAATTGTGCACTAAGATTTGCAAAAAGATACTATATTGAAGTCAGGAGACATAAACATTAGAAGTCTGTCTGTTCATCTGTTGGACTCTAATTACCACAAAAAAGGGAACAGAACTTAATCTGCTTTGTGTAGTTGGGAAGTGAATGATATACACACACATTACAGATTATATTCTAATGGCGTTGTGAATGTGCTATGATTTCATATTTCTCTGATGTGCAGCATCCCGCTCCTTCCTCTCGTTGCAGCGCATGATCAGTGTGTTTCTGCTGCTGTTTAATGTTTGAACCGACACGACTTCCAAGAAAGCAATGCGGGGGTGTACTCTGTACATCCAGTCGTGACATGACAATTAGGTTTATTACAACAGCGAGCTTTCATTTTCCACTTACACAGTCAGGAATGTGTCTACAAGCTCTGTAACTTAATTTATTTAAATCAAATTAATCTGAAAAAAACTTGTTCACAGCTTTGTTTAGCCAGACCCAACAAATCCATACAGTTAGCGATCTCCCAATAAACGACTCTATGGTGATGTGTACTGATACCACAGGTAATGAAATGATCATGCCATCAACTACCACAGCATTGTACTGTTTAAATATTTTACTGTCTACAAAACAAATACCATTATGCAATTTACAGCACTTAGGCCAGGCTGCAAAGCTGCCAGTGACTAAAAAATATATGATTTTATAGTAGCTATTAAATAAGATAATGAGATAAGTTTAAAAAACACAAGAAAAGAAGAAGCCTGGAGTCCAAAAGGGTTAACTGAAACACAAAACACCACCAAGGTTGGTGTATGTAAATGTTTGGGTAAATGTTTTTGTATACTTTACAGTAAACAAAAAAAAATACACATCCAATAACTTTTAATGCGTTATTGTTTGTTTGCTGAATTTAACACATGAATTAATATTTTATATCATAGACATATAATATATACCATACACTATATAGTTAAAATTTACATCAGTATTATAAGCAAATATTTATATATTGGGTTTTACTTTTACCAACAGGTTAACATCAGCACATATATAAAACTTGTGCACTAAAAATTGCTGAATAGTTCCATATTTAACGCTTTAAATGGCCAAGACCCACCGGGAAGGGTCCAGAGATTTGAAGATTGGAGTTTGGATTGCAGTTAACGTAGCTACTGATTAATAGGCCTGTGTGTGTAATATGCTGGGGATTTGAATGGGGTTAAGTGTGTTCTCTATAGAGGATGTGTTAGCTTAGTTTCACGTATAAAACATCTAAACATTGACTAAGGGGTGTTCAAACTTTTGAATACAGCTGAAATGAAATATGTACAATGCATTCAAATGTCAAAAACGTTGCACACTATTTCACTTAAATCGGATTTCAATTATGGCGCATATATACCATGCCACTGCTTTGACACCCATATTTAACATCACAACATTTATTTCCAGCCAGTTACATTCAATTTTGCCTGAGATCCTGTATTAATGTTGGGGAAGTCCAACCACTTCAACCATCAGAACTCTGTGGTGGCCATTTCATGTGTGAAAATGATTTCTCTTTTCCACTATTTGAGTCCAATGAATCTTGGAATGGCCATGCCATGACAGTAGAAAAAATCTAATGATGGTTAATCAGTACATCCATGTGGTCAGCTGACTCCTCCTTATTGCTATATAATGTTGGTGAGTCTTGATGTAACCAACTGAAGCCACTCCAGATCATAAAACTACCTTCAGATTCTTCTACAGTGGACACCAGGCATGGTGATACATCACTTAACGTGCTTCCTTCCTTACCCTGACGCACCCATCGCTCTAGAAAAGGGTCAATATAGACCACATGACCTTCTTCCATCACTCCAGGTCTCCATGCTCCCCAGCAAACTGAAGCCTTTTTCCAACCTAGCCTCAACAACAAGTGGCTTTCTTATAGGCCCGCAGCTGTTACGTCCTGCTGTAATTTATTTTCTTGCAGTCAAAATGAAGAGGGAGACCAATTCAGAGTATATGCTTTATTCCTGAAGATACCGCTGTACTGATATGATCTGAGAAGGTCTGGGAAAGGTCTAAACCAAGGGGTATTTAATTAGAGTTCAGTAAGGTCCAGTTAGAGGAGATTTCCTCAGGCCAAGGTCCGGACCGTCATCATTTCTAACTTGTGTTATGATTCAGTGCCAGATCCTGTATATTTAAGTTACCTAGTATCACCATCTTATACCATCAGCTACTGAAACACCAACACATCACACATACCGTTCAGTATATTTCAGTATATTTACTGTTTAAATGCTGAACTGAATTATTTATAAAGCTCCAAATTTATTTTTCCCTTCCTTTCCAAGTAAGAACAAGAGCTACATTAAAAAAACAGAATGCTTTTGAAAAAAAGTTAATCTTAAAGTGTTTATTTATAGAGAAAGTAAGTAAAACGTGCGTCTTCTTGTTAACTCAGCTTCACAGATTGACATGTTTTACGCTTCATACCTCGCCTGTGTGTGCCGCACGCCCCAATGTGCACAGATCTGATTGGCTGAGGAGCCTTCGGTGATTATACAGCGCAAGCGATTGGTCTCTGAGTTCACTGCGTTGTAAAGCCTGTATACCATAAAGACGAGAAAAGCTCCATCGCTTAAAATAAACACAGTCAAAATTAAATTATTCTCAATAGTTTATCGGATTGGGTTCGTATTGGACAACATCTGGGTCTGGATCCGGACCGCGGTCCGCCTATTAGTCTAAACTCAACCAGCAAACACACCCTATTTTAAGTCCAGCCGACTACAGGTCCAACTGGCCTTTAAGACACTGTATGACCAAGTCATTAACTCCTGGGCTTGCGGCAGATTTCCTTGGGAGCTTCCTCCTGTAAAACACAGGAACTGCTGAGCCATAGACTCAATTCAGTAGGCGGACATGGTATGTAAGAAATAGACTTCTATTTTAGTTGTCTTCCTTGCTTGACGCAGTCCAATAGTTTGAACCTTCTGAAACACAGTAGCATCTTCTTGATGACCACAAGATACTACGAGACTCTACGAGCTACTCACTGCCTTAGACAGGTTTAAAACAATTGCTGCAAGTTGAAACATCAAAGCTTGAAAGTTGTAACTTATTTAAATCTAATTGTTCACTTTTTGTTGTACTTGTAAAAAACAAACAAGAACTCATAATGTTTATGAAATGAGCTGTGGATAGGAAAGTAAAAGCTATGCAATAAATGCTGAACATCTTTGCCTCCACACTACAACACCCACTACAACAGGACCCCACAAACTACTGGTCACTTTCCTAGAGATGCTTCGCAAATAAGAAATGCATCATTTCAGCTCCTCGGATGAGAAGCGTGAGCTGAATCTGAAGCAATCAGATGCAGTACGATAGGTCCACAACTTCCACATACATTTGCATTCAATTTGAACTCAACAGCCAAACATCCACACATCCATATCTGACCGAAGAGGAGTCAAACACACGTAGATGGGGGGTGGGTGGGGGGTCCTGTTAGTGTTGTAGTGATATGTAGTGCTACTTAATGTGTAACTACAGCAGCATGAAGGAACTCTAAATAGCTTTGCAATGATCAGTGCCTTGATCCATGAAAACCTAATCATATTCTCCTCTCAAATGTGATTTCTGTTTGTGTTTCATCTTCTTACTTCTTCCTCTTTAGAGCGAAAAACCTGACAGACTTGCATCTCTTTCTTTCTCCCTCTCTCTCATTTTCCCTCATCACAGTTCCAATTCAATTCAGACACTTGTTCATCAAAGGAAGATCACAGGAGCGTTCTCCTAAGTCGATGGTGCTCAGCTGCGTTACAAATTCAAAGCCCATTCGAAACGGGAACGACAAACAAGAGAGTCCTGAGCTGCTACAGGAGCTTTCAGATCAAACAAACAACTGCTTATTCGCCATCATCCCAATTAGAGCTGTCATAATTAACCAATTAACTTTAATTACTCAAATAAAGATAAACTAGTGATTCAAATTTACCTTCCTAATCTATACGCAGTGACGGGCTGGCAATTTGGATGATTATACAGCGTATTCTAAATTCTCCTACTAGTCGCTCACAGTATGCAGCTCAGTCTGATTGACACATACGTTAAAGTGCATTTGTGCTGTATAGTGCTGTTACATGTTTTTTCTAGTTCAGCTTTGGATTGTTGTGATGCATCGATCTCAGCACTTCCAAGCAAAACTAGAATAGTGAAGGAAACGCAGGATGGTGGCGAATAAACAACAAATAGAGGAGTATGGGTGGGTATCTCTGTGGATTGGAGCCTGGGGATTTGGCCTGAGTGAGTACAAGCAGTTTGGAGGCTGTAGGTTAAATGAAACCTCAAGGTTTGGGTGTGACCGAAAATGAATGGAACTCTATGGGGAAAAAGAGAAA
The DNA here is from genome assembly GCA_021613375.1 of Megaleporinus macrocephalus. Lineage (NCBI taxonomy): Eukaryota > Metazoa > Chordata > Actinopteri > Characiformes > Anostomidae > Megaleporinus > Megaleporinus macrocephalus. The sequence continues at coordinate 30,416,566 of CM038717.1, read as the reverse complement.
TAAAAGAAAAAAAACAACAACAAACAGGCGAGTGCAGGTCCAACCAACACTACAGTCGGGGGTCTGGCCTGAATCAGTGTATGCAAAACGCTGTCTGTCGGTTGAGCAGAAGTTCAGTAGATTGCTGTGTATTTTTCCATCCTATTCATTCTCTATGAGAAAAACCTGTTAAAAATCAAATCTACAACTAACACTAACACTGCCACTACATCTACATCTAACACTACCACTACAACTACTACTACAACTACAACTACCACTACAACTACTACTACAACTACAACTACATCTAACACTACCACTACAACTACTACTACAACTACAACTACCACTACAACTACTATTACAACTACCACTACTACAACTACATCTAACACTACCACTACTACAACTACATCGACATCTAACACTACCACTACTACAACTACTACTACAACTACAACTACTACTACAACTACTACTACAACTACAACTACCACTACTACAACTACATCTAACACTACCACTACTACAACTACATCGACATCTAACACTACCACTACTACAACTACTACTACAACTACAACTACTACTACAACTACTACTACAACTACAACTACCACTACTACAACTACATCTAACACTACCACTACTACAACTACATCTAACACTACCACTACTACAACTACATCTACATCTAACACTACCACAACTACAACTACAACTACAACTACAACTACCACTACAACTACTACTACAACTACTACAACTACATCTACATCTAACACTACCACTACTACAACTACATCTAACACTACCACTACAACTACTACTACAACTACAACTACCACTACAACTACTACTACAACTACAACTACCACTACTACTACAACTACATCTACATCTAACACTACCACTACAACTACTACTACAACTACCACTACAACTACTACATCTAACACTACCACTACTACAACTACATCTACATCTAACACTACCACTACAACTACTACTACAACTACCACTACAACTACTACTACAACTACCACTACAACTACAACTACTACTACAACTACAACTACCACTACAACTACCACTACTACAACTACATCTAACACTACCACTACTACAACTACATCTACATCTAACACTACCATTACTACAACTACTACTACTACTACAACTACAACTACTACTACAACTACAACTACTACTACAACTATTATTACAACTACCACTACAACTACAACTACTACTACAACTACTATTACAACTACCACTACAACTACAACTACCACTACAACTACTATTACAACTACCACTACTACAACTACATCTAACACTACCACTACTACAACTACATCTACATCTAACACTACCACTACTACAACTACTACTACAACTACCACTACAACTACTACTACAACTACAACTACCACTACTACAACTACATCTACATCTAACACTACCACTACTACAACTACATCTAACACTACCACTACTACAACTACTACTACAACTACAACTACCACTACAACTACTGCTACAACTACAACTACAACTACTACTACAACTACAACTACCACTACAACTACATCTAACACTACCACTACTACAACTACATCTACATCTAACACTACCACTACTACAACTACTACTACAACTACTACTACAACTACTATTACAACTACCACTACAACTACTACTACAACTACCACTACTACAACTACATCTAACACTACCACTACTACAACTACATCTACATCTAACACTACCACTACTACAACTACTACAACAACTACAACTACTACTACAACTACTACTACAACTACAACTACTACTACAACTACTATTACAACTACTATTACAACTACCACTACAACTACTACTACAACTACAACTACCACTACAACTACATCTAACACTACCACTACTACAACTACATCTACATCTAACACTACCACTACTACAACTACTACTACAACTACAACTACTACTACAACTACAACTACCACTACAACTACTACTACAACTACCACTACAACTACTACTACAACTACTATTACAACTACCACTACCACTACAACTACTATTACAACTACAACTACCACTACAACTACTACTACAACTACAACTACTACTACAACTACTATTACAACTACCACTACAACTACTACTACAACTACCACTACAACTACTACTACAACTACTATTACAACTACCACTACTACAACTACTATTACAACTACCACTACAACTACTATTACAACTACCACTACAACTACTACTACAACTACTACTACAACTACAACTACTATTACAACTACCACTACAACTACTATTACAACTACCACTACAACTACTACTACTATTACAACTACTACTACAACTACTACTACAACTAACACTACTACTACAACTAACACTACTACTACAACTACATCTACATCTAACACTACCACTACTACTACAACTACATCTACATCTACAACTAACACTACCACTATTACTACAACTACACCTACAACTACCACTACAACTACTACTACTACTACAACTACAACTACCACTACCACTACTACTACAACTACCACTACAACTACTACTACCACTACTACTACAACTACCACTAACACTACTACTACAACTAACACTACTACTACAACTACATCTACATCTAACACTACCACTACTACTACAACAACTACATCTACATCTACAACTAACACTACCACTATTACTACAACTACATCTACAACTACCACTACAACTACTACTACAACTACAACTACCACTACTACTACAACTACCACTACAACTACTACTACAACTACTATTACAACTACCACTACCACCACAACTACAACTAACTCTAACACTACCACTACTACTACAACTACCACTACAACAACTACAACTACCTCTACCACTACAACTTCCACTACTACAACAACTACAACTACCACTACAACTATCACTAACACTAACACTGGTACTACAACAACAACTAACACTACCACTACCACTACTACTACAACTACAACTACAACTAACACTACTACTACCACTACAACTACAACTACCACTACTACAACAACTACAACTACCACTACTACTACAACTAACACTAACACTACCACTACTACTACAACTACCACTACAACTACTACTACAACTACAACTACAACTAACACTATCACTACAACTACACCTACCACTACCACTACTACTACAACTACAACTACTACAACAACTACAACTTCCACTACTACAACAACTACAACTACCACTACAACTAACACTATCACTACAACTACACCTACCACTACCACTACTACTACAACTACAACTACTACAACAACTACAACTACCACTACTACTACAACTACAACAACCACTACAACTACCACAAGAACAACCACTACAACTACCACTACAACTACTACTACAACTACCACTACTACTACAACTACAACTACTACTATTACATACACTAACACTAATGGAATGATAGTGGTCTTAATCTGAATTAGTGTTGAAAAGTTGAATAATGTGATTAGTGTCTGTTGGAGTGGAAGATGCTCTCAGTGTTATATTTTATGCTGAGAGAGGAAGCAGCAGGACGTCATGTAATTTTCTCTACACGTGTATGATTTGGGTGAAGAGGTGCATCTTCAGTCAGAGTGAATTAGTTCTCTGTTGTAGTCGAGGTTAAAGACACCACGCCAAGACACGACTGCTCACTACCCACCGCAAAGCCTGCCATTTGTTAACTTCCAAACACAGATAAATCATTTAGAAAGATACTCCTCCTTCATTCTTCCACCTCCCTCTCTCTCTTTAACTCTACTCTTCCACCTCCCTGTCTCTCTCTTTAACTCTACTCTTCCACCTCCCTGTCTCTCTCTTTAACACTTTCTCTTCCACCTCCCTCTCTCTCTTTAACTCTTTCTCTCCCACCTTCCTCCCTCTGTCTCTTTAGCTGTTTCTCTTCCACCTCTCTCTCTCTTTAACTCTTTCTCTTCCACCTCCCTCTCTCTCTTTAACTCTTTCTCTTCCACCTCCCTCTGTCTCTTTAACTCTTTCTCTCCCATCTCCCGGTCTCTCTCTTTAACACTTTCTCTCCCACCTTCCTCTGTCTCTTTAACTGTTTCTCTTCCACCTCTCTCTCTCTTTAACTCTTTCTCTCCCACCTCTCGCTCTCTATTTAACTCTTTCTCTCCCACTTCCCTCTCTCCCTTTAACACTTTCTCTTCCACCTCCCTCTGTCTCTTTAGCTGTTTCTCTCCCACCTCTCTCTCTTTAACTCTTTCTCTCCCACCTCCCTCTCTTTCTTTAACTCTTTCTCTCCCACCTCCCTGTCTCTCTCTTTAACACTTTCTCTTCCACCTCCCTCTGTCTCTTTAGTTGTTTCTCTCCCACCTCTCTCTCTCTTTAACTCTTTCTCTCCCACCTCCCTCTCTTTCTTTAACTCTTTCTCTCCCACCTCACTGTCTCTCTCTTTAACACTTTCTCTTCCACCTCCCTCTGTCTCTTTAGTTGTTTCTCTCCCACCTCTCTCTCTCTTTAACTCTTTCTCTTCCACCACCTCTCTCTATCCAACTCTCTCTTTAACTCTTTCTCCCCCTCTAGCTGTTTCTCACTGACCTCCCTATGCCTCTTTAACTCTTTCTCCCTCTTTAACTGTTTCTCTCCCACCTCTAACTCTCTCTTTAACTCTTTCTCCCCCTCTAATGGTTTCTCTCCCACCTCTAACTCTCTCTTTAACTCTTTCTCCCCCTCTAATGGTTTCTCTCCCACCTCTAACTCTCTCTTTAACTCTTTCTCCCCCTCTAATGGTTTCTCTCCCACCTCTAACTCTCTTTAACTATTTCTTCCTCTCTGTTTCTTGCGCACCTCCATCTCTCTCTAACTGTCTTTAACTCTTTCTCCCCATCTAACTGTTTCTCGCCCACCTCCCTCTCTCTCTAACTCTCATATTTTCCCTTTCTCTCTCTCTTTAACACCGTCCCTCTGTTTCTCTAGCTCTCCTCTTAACTCTCTGGTTCTTCCTCTCTATCTGTTTCCCTCTTTCTCTCCCTCTAACTCTCCTCCTCTCTCCCAACTCCCTCTCTCTAAAACTCCCAGTCTTTTCCCCTTTGTCTTCTCTCTCTCTCTCTCTCTGTCTCTCTCGCTAACTCTGTCTCTCTCTAACTGCCACTTTCTCTTTTCTTTATCTCTCCGCAGTGACCTTCCTGGGGTGATATTCTGAAATACTACATTCACATATTATGTTTCTGAGCTCTAAGCTCTCAGTAAATCTCAGCACAAATGCCAAACTCAAACACGGAGGGCTGCTGGAAACTCAACATCATCTCTCTCAGAGGGCTTTAACTCGGAGGAGCGTTTCTAACTTGAGTCAAAATACAAAACAGCACAGCTAATACATCTCTGACCTCCATATAGATTCATGTATAGATTAATGAAACCTCAAAGTCATTATTAAATGTGCCCTGTGGTTTAAACACATTTTGTTGCCCTTCATAAAACCTGACCCTCAATAGTCTGCGTGATGTCCACATCAGTGAGTCATCAATAGGGCTGGGTATCGCCATCGCCACTGATTTCCCAGATGGATTCGATCCTGATTCACAAGGTCCCAATTCAATTCGATTTCTGATTCGATTAAATTCAATATTGATTAATTTAGGGATATTTCAGTTACAATAATATGTTTTGTTTGAATATGAAAAGAGATTTTCGGAGAACTAATGTGGTAAACGTACAAGGAACACTTAACTTACATTAGTGTTTATATGTTTATATACCATCCTGGTTTCTGAATCCAAAATGTAGCCAGACATCTGCTTTCAAGGTCCAGCCAGATCTCGTTGCGCGAAAAACAATGGCTGATCACATGAGAAATAGGTGAGAGAGGTGGGGCTAGGGCGGAGAACAAGGGGAACACATGACCAGACGTAAACACAAGCACGTGAGACTGGCAGATAAGGGGAGGCAGGGCATGACAGGTATTGTTTTTAGCTTAATGACTAGGGGTGTGTTTAAAAAATCGATTTTTCGATTCAAATCAATCTTTATTTGAATATTCCGATATCGATTTGTATAAATCCGAGACTGACCTTTAAAATAAGCATTCCTAATTTTTGGGGGGGCTGGAATGCTAATTTTAAAGGTCGTTCTCGGGTTTATACGAATCGATATCGGAATATTTAAATGAAGATTAATGTCACACCCCCCTCTGTCTCCGCTATCTCCGACGCATCTCCTGACTACAACTCCCAGCAGGCACCTCTGAATCACATGACTACTGAGCAGCGGACAGCTGACTACACCCGGTCAGCCTCACCGGAATTTTAATTACGGTCAGCTGTCAGACTACTGGTTATTGTCGGTAGTTCCAGTAGTCTGTGCTGAGTATTGTGTTAAGAGTGTTTCTGAAGCTTCTGAAGTTTGTTGTTCTATTGCATTTTCGGGTTTGACCTTTTTCTTCCCCCTTTTTCGACCACGAATATTGCCTAGCCCTTTGTGACGCTGTTTGCCTTTTTCTGGTTTATGATCTGTGCCTGGATTTTGGACTTTGCTCTTTTTCACGTGCCCCTGTACCTGTAATAAATGGTATCTGTTTGCTAAACTCTGCGCTCATCCGACTCTCCTTGAGCAGCCTGACAACTAAGCTAAAAAAATACCTGCCACGCCCTGCCTTCCCTCGTCTGTCAGTCTCACGTGCTTGTGTTTACGTCTGGTCATGCGCTCCCCTTGTTCTAGCCCCGCCTCTCTCACCTGTTTCTCATTTTGTAGTAGTCTCGTCGGCTGTTGGCTCCTCATTGGCCTGTGTTATTTATACCCTCGGCTTACTGTTGGTCATTTCCGGTGATTCCTGTGTCTCTGTATCTCCGTAAGCCTGTACCTGCCCATTTGTTTTAGTTTCCTTTTGTTTGTTTATTAAAAAGTCTATTTCGTTTATAAGCTTGTGTGTGTGTCCGCCCCTGCCTACGTCTCGTGTGCACTCCAGCCTGACAATACCCCAAATCCTGATATTAGTTCTTTGCTATTTTTCTATAGTAAACACCAGAATGTTATCATTCTACAAAATATTTCCAGAAGTGCGAATGATAAAAAGGTAAAGAATGGAACTGGATTCCTAAACTATGAATACAAGTATAAATACTTATCATGTTTTTTGGGCCTATGTTCAAAGCTTCTCCAACTGTGGGAAAAAAAATATCTGGTAAACCCCAGTTAAAGTCCATTCAGACACTAGAATTTCATGAAATTTGTGTAAAAATGTGTAGTTTGTTCAAAAAAACAGTTTCAACCCCACACAGTTAGCACACACTCCACAGATAACTAATTTAAACCCACTAAACTCATTCTCCTGCTCAAGCAATATTGGAACACTTCTTTGTGCCTAACAACATCTCTTAACTGTGGTGAAATTGCTGTACACGGCCCATTAGGAATCATTTCTTCATTACTATTTTATTAACTGATGATGAGCATCTCTAATGCTCCAAATTCTATTTAGTTGAACAGCCACCTTCATCAGCATTGTTGTTCCCCTACTGGTCATAGAAACTGTCACAGCTCTTGCCGGACTAGCATAAGACCCCCTTATATAAAGTAGAAAACTCTAAATGAGCACTCTGAAAAGCCATTCAATCTCATTCCCAGCATTCAGCCACTGTTTGGGTCCAGGCAGTGCAATCAGGCTCTGCTCACTGGAGCTCTGTTAATGGCCTGCGTGCCAGTTTGATAGCCAACGCATGAAATTATGAAATGAATTTCACAAATCTAGGTTCTTTTTCTCCATCTGAAATAAGGTGCCGCAAGGCATTACTAAAATCCTAAATCAAGGCGGAGGCTGAGGCGAGGCTAAATGGGTGTAGAAAGATTTTTAGGCTATGCGGCTCCGCTACACTGAGTTGCTTCGCGTCCTGCAGAGTTAATAAGACTTCAGAGCGCCAGAGAAGCAACACAGTGATTATCTCACACAGGCTGAATTAGTCATCGCGTGATCTCCCTCCTCTCCACCCTACTCCATTTAGTTGCACAGCAGAAAATAAGAAGGTGTGCGTCATCACAAAAAGCTTGCGTTCCGGGAAGAATAATACAAAATAAGCCTGTAAGTACAAAATGGATGTATTTCCTCAACAGGTAAGGCAATATTTTAGTTAAACCCCTCGAATTAAAGCTGAAAGTCCTCAATCAAATCTCCACTGTGGGTCATACAGATCACAAAAGAGTCTCATTGTAGAAATATGTATTGTCCTGACTATATGAACCATACATAAAGAGCAGCAGACATACAACAGTCATATCACGCATTACAGGTACTGTAAAGCAACATTTATTGAGAGATATTTACTGAGTGGTCATTCATTTCACTGAGCGACTCATTTATGAAGTAATTTGTGATAAATGCCAATTATCTAGTGGCTACACATGCATGGCGTAAGATGTAATTATCAGCCATAATTTCAATATCACACTGATAGCAATAATCAAATTCATCATTCTGCAAATATCAGCTACTGGTATACCATGACCATCTATTTTCCACATCGGGAAATACAAGTAAAGACATTAAACCAATGTGATAACAATTACAAATAATCTTCAGGGAGTTACACACTTTTGGTATTCTGTGAAAAAGCTCTAGGAGTCATCTGTGCTGCTTTTCCAACAGTATTGAAGTTCCACATAACGTCGCTGTCCAAAGGAAACAGGTATCTAAAAATAGTAACGTTATAGGAGAGGTCAAAAACGTGTTTCACTTAAAATTAACGTTAAAAAAGATTTTTCAATTTTGGAGCATGGCGGCACGGTGGGGTAGTGGTTAGCACTGTCGCCTCACAACAAGACGATCCCGGTGTTGGCCATGCGATGGACTGGCGACCTGTCTATAGTGTACCCCGACCAGCGGGATAAAGCGTTATAAAGATAATGGATGCATTTGGGAGTATTTCTATTGGCCAATTAATTTAGAAAAAAATTTAAAAGTAAAAATAGATATAGACACGTGGGTCTCCATAACGTTCAAATCCTTTTTATTTTATTTTATTTTTTTAAACAGTCTTGAATTTAAGATTATCCATTAACAGGCTACCCTCATTTATCTTATTTCCAGCTATTAAGTAAAAATGATTCATTTTTCAGCAGCAGATCTGATGTGGCATTCTACTTCTCCTGCAGTTAAGGTTGCCATAGAATGCATTTTTTGTCTTTTAGATTGTTTGCCTGATGCCAACATAGAAGGTTATGTGATGCTGGTCAGGGTAAAAAATGCCTGTATTTGTTTTTACATGTCCATTTACATCCTATGTTGGTTCTAGAATGAAACAAGCTGTTTTCCCTGAGCTCATGAATACTCTGATGAACTCTTCTGTGATTGGCTGGTTTACCAGTAGTAATGATCACAAAAGAGCAACATGTCGAAACAGTAAAAAAAAATTAGTCTTGACAACAACACAAAGTAAAGTTGTTACTCACTGTGAAACTTTCAGTTTAAGATGATCTGCTTCAACCAGCAAACAGTGCTAAAGTCACACAGCATGGCTGCTACTTACAGGTTACTGTCACGACTGTGATGCTAATAAAGGTAGAACTGCTTCTTTTCTCATTCTCTTCGACTGAAGCAGCTCCATATTGTTTAAGTTTTGAGAAACTATCCGGAGTGAAACAGACAGAGCAACTAGTGGCTCATTTTTAAATTTAAAAGAGAAACAACAGTGTTTGAGGTTCACGGTATGTATAGACAACTCTCCTTCAACTTTAGCTACATATACAGTTTTAAAAGAAACATTTAAAAGAGAGAAAACAGGATGTAAGATCACCAATATTACCCCGTCAGATAAACAGTACTTAAAGCTTTCATCTTTGAGAGAGAGGAGAAAATCCAGCTCCACTCTGGCTCTGGATCTGAAAACACCCACAGGTATTTCTGTCCATCCTTCCACGGTGAAAAGAATCAACAGTGAGAAACAGAGCTCTGAAAGGATGTGTAGCTGTTAAGAAGTCATTACTGAGGAAAGAAAAACATTTACAAATCTAAAAAAGAAGCTGTCAAAGTTCTGAGAACAACTTCAGACCTCAACATGTTTAGACCTCAACATGTCCAGAGCTTAACGTGTCCAGACTTCAATGGGACTAAACATATTTGTGATTAACTGGATTGTAAGAAGCAGAAAATACAATCAAATTTGGTCTGAACTTCGGAGATGTGAACAAATATCCCTACAGAATTCTTGGAAAAGTCTCCCAAAAAACATTGGAGTTATAATAAAGATAAAGAGTGGACACAAAAAATACTAAACAGATATTACAGTTAGTAGTGGAGGATTGTGTGTTTTTTCCTGATTCTGAACTTAGAACTAGAAAATAAATGAAGGGTGGTCTTACCCTACCGTAATTACCCTAATTTAGTGTTTAGTTCTGAGAAGAACTGACTTAATATATGGGCCCATAAACAGGCTGTCCTGTTTTAAAGGGTTAAGCATAAGTGTGATTATAAAAATTTCTTTCAGATGGAAACCATACCTTTAAGCAGGAATGTCACAACTTTTCACTGATATTGTACTTTTGCTCTTTCATTTCATGAAATTTGTTGTAGTATACTTTCAGAGACGTTTGACCAGAGTGTAGTGAAAGGTAGTGTTCATACCTCGTGAGCGCTCCAAGTGGCCCAGCGTCTCGATCTGCTCCACCAGATCATTGGAGTTCCACTGACTCATCCCCAGCAGTATGGCTGTTTTCCCCTCCATCACATCTGCCAAGCGAGACATAAACACATTGGCAGTCAAAACACCACTTAAGCACTACTTAAAACACTGACCAGCTCCGCACACACCGCGAGAACCAATTAGCTGAGTTTACCATAGTTATTATAGAACTAATTTCCTCAGCTCATTGCAGTGGCTCTAACTTGTTTACGTCTGCTATTATTAGGTAATTAAACCCCTAATGACACCTTAAATGTGTGAAGTCAGCCATTTCACATAAGCATAAGAGTTCATTTACTATGTTCCAGAGTGCAAGAGTAGCCTTCTAACCTGTACCTCCCCCTCAACACATGTTCGGTTGTATACACTGTGAGTATGTTGAGTTGTACTTATGCTTTCGCTTTACAGAAACGTAACTAATAATAATAAGTGTAACGCAATAATAAGCGTAACGCATTATAATTTCAATTACTGTAATCACATTACAGTTACTGACTTAATATGAATTACCTGCATTACTGATATGACTCTATCAAAACAATATTAATTATAGGCAATGCATTTAACCTCTTTTAGTCAGGCTTGTCTGATATAATTTATAAGTTATAATTTAACTGTCCTGTTTTGTCTTGTCTTGCTCGGTCTATTTTGTCTTGTCTATCTTGTTTTGCTCTCTGTCTGTCTGTCTGTCTGCCTGTTGTGCTCTGTCTGTTTGTCTGTGTTATATACATTCCCCTGTTAGTGCCACATGGTTGTGTTTATGTTGTGTCTCTTTGTCTCTGCCCTCCTGTCTCCACCCCTCACCAGTTTTATGTTTGTGTCCCTCTTGTTTACCAGGTGTTGCTTGTTCAGTGTTTTGCCTTGTCCCTTTGTCACGGCCGTGGGGTGTCCCCAAAAACCTTTACCGCAATTACTCAGGGCTCCCCAGGATGTAGTATACGTTATGCAGATATACACCCACAGACACTCGCATATGCAAATAGTGTATTACACAGTATATATAAAGTACACCCCCACCATGCATAAACACCTCCCAGCACAGTCTCAATACATACAGAATAAGAGTCCATTAAGCTCTAAAGAGTCCAATAAAAACAAATAACCAGATCAGCCTCACCGATCTGTGAGAATGGATCCAGGTCTAAAGTTACTGATGGTTGAAGATGATGGCAGTAGACAATCCAGAGTTTTTTTACATGCAGTGAAAGCCATAACTAGTTCAAGGCATATGGATCACTTATATCTAGCCTCTACTAACTCATTACTGCCCTTAGTGGCAGAATTACAACCCAACATAACAGTAACTGGAATGACAGCAGTTACACCTTTATATACCCCTCGCACCCACACCACAGTGCGTGGGATGATTGAATGTAACTCTTGTTCATCTCTGCCAAGCTAAAGCTTCAAACATCAAACACGTTGCACATCCAGCCAGGTTCGATCAAGTCATCGGTATTCTATCTCTGTCAAGTCAGAGTATACCCAGGAACACAAGGCTAAGCTAAGTCTACCCAGCTGCGCAACACTCAGCGTCAGTCTGGCCGGATGGTTTTATACCTCGTTTCATGCGAGCCAACTAACTTTGCCCTTTCGTTAGGCTTTCTGCTGTATCACTGCTCTTACAGGAAGTTATCTCCTGGAACTAAGCTTCACAGAGGGAGCAATTCTAACCATTGTTCTTACAGGGAACAAACGCCTGAATCTCCAGCCTAAGCTCGGGCAACCATCCATCTCTACCCTCTGGTTTCCTGGCTACCACCCCTCCGTTCTGCACAGTACTCTGCTCTAAGCATTTCCCTGCTTATGGATCTTATCCTTGAGTCTTGTGAATCATTACATTAACACTCAAGGTTGAACCTATAAAATAGGCTGAAACACCACTTCTGTTAAAAGGGGTTAAAACAGTGGTGTCTCCATAATCGCAATAAATTATTAATGGCAAATATTTTAACACTGTTAATGCAATTTTACAGCTGACCATCCACAGTGTCAGCCCAAAGCCTGCATGTTCTCCCACTGTTGCTGCAACTCTGCCACTGGGGAGCCGTCGCCATCGAATTACAGCTTTTAAATGCAAGCTTTCACTGATGCCTCTCTTGATAAAAGTCATCCATCTAACTGCTATGTCTTAAATTTGACATGAGTTCACTATCACTTAGGAGTCGGTATCTGCGTTCCTCTCACTGGACGTTAGTCATAAACGTATTGTTTTGCATGTGACTTTACATCAAATTATTTAAGGTAATAAATTGTTACTGTATGAAAACATGCATCTCTAAATCAACAACTTTACGGGAAAAGGCAAAATGTTCTCTACTTTAAATTAAAGTCAATGTTAAACTAGTTTTTTAAAGCAATTTTGAAGCATTTATGTTGGTCTATTCATCATGAAATTATCATATAACATACAAAGTACATTTTGATAAAGCACATTTTGTTCAATCGTACAGCGAAGCTGCTTTTTAAACACTTTGATAATGGTTAACATAGACTTAAGCAAATAAGCAACTTACAAATACAATACAAGTGATTAATCACAATTTATTATAAAGAGCAATGTGTAATGTGAAGCAACCTGTGGATTCCATACGCTAAACAATAGGGGGCAACATATCACCAGAAAATGCACTGGTCTAGAAGAAACATTGCAGGTTAGCTGTGGAAAACAACAACAATGTTAAGTCTTGTTTTGCTACATATCACTTCTTTTGTTCGCTGCTGAACTTGGTTTCTTGCCAGGAGTGTACAGTGACAATCAGTCACATGCCAAGAGCTTCAGACATCACTGCATTTACTGACCTGTTCATTGGTTACCTGCCTCTTAAATGATCTAACTGGGAAAAGCACCTTTAACATCACTGACAAGAGGAGTGCTACTTCCTCATCCTCTCATGTTGGGCTGAGGAAACACTCAAGGTAAAAAAGTGGTGTTATGAGACATGACAGGGTGGCACTAGTCTGTGAACATGCTACCTTTAATAAATATCTCACCAACACGATATACAGACAAAGAGTTATTTCTTAACATTCTGTTAATAATTTTAGTTCATCTTGTAAGAGTTTAGACTAAAAATTCGATACTTCTCTTTTAATCATTCATTAAAGCCCTACTTTAAAATGATTCATGTCTGTAATTGCATGTAACTGTGCATCAACTGCAACAGTGACTATGACTATGAATGAGACGAGCACAAAATGAGATGTCCAAGCATCCAATCAAGTTAAATGCAAACCTGACAGATAAATATTCAGGCACTCAAGAAAAGTGTCTGAAGCAGTGTCCTGCCGGTCAATTAGGGAACATAATGAAACCATATCCCACTGCAATTACATCTTTCTTAAACTGCATCAGCTCCACACACCCTGTTTTTGTTTAATAGCATTATCTATTGTTAACAAGCACAACTGGCTCTGTCTTGTTCTGCGTTGTGATGACTGAGCAGGTGAAACATATGCAAGCCTGTTTATTGGTGTGCAGGATAACATGGCCATGTCACAGTCTGCCCTGTTTTGTGCCTGTCAGTTATTGTTTATGTTGTCTAGTCAATGCTATGTGGTTTGTTTGTTTTTGTCCATGTGATCCTTGTCTCTGCCCTATTGTCTCCTCCCGTTCACCAGGTGTCTCTAGTTCAGCGTCTCCATTTATACCTTCTGTTTATGCCTTGATCTTGTCGGTCTTTGTTGATGCATGTCGTGTGCATTATTGTAACGTGTTGCGTTTGCACTTGTGTTTTGTTTAGTCGTGCTTGTTATACGTGATCTTTGTTTTATATGTTTGGATGTGATTAAAACTCTGCAAGCCTGCACTTTAGGGCTGCACCTAAATATTAATTTCATAATCAATTAATCGAACAATTTTTTATTTATTTATTTATTTATTTTAGTTCGATTAGTCGATTAATCTAATGACAAATTTTTAGATTTCTCTAATATGAGTGTGTTAGGAATTTGTAACCAGTGGATGAATTTGAGTGCATATATATATATATATATATATATATATATATATATATATATATATATATATATATATATATATATATATATATATATATATATATATTTGTTTTTTTGTTTTTATTTATTAAAGGGTACCTCAAATGAATGTGATCTATAAATGACTAAAGACTAAAGTACTCCGAACTGACCTTTACTGGACGTGTTGCTCAGCAACCATGTCAATGGACCTGATGCAGTGAAGTATGTGCGTAGTGGCTGCTATATCGCTTTAAACGACTATAAATCAGCCTTTACATGTGTTAATAATTTAAAATCTGTGTTTCTGTGTCAAATACTCCCACAATTTTAAATGCACACAGATTAATCCATGCTTTCAGTGGGCGTGGCCATCATTGCAACGCATTTCGTAATCGATTACGTCGATTAAGTCGACACGTTGCCCCAGCCCTGCTGCACTTGTATCCAGCTTCCTTGCCTGCTTGTGCATTACAGGCCAGGTGTCAGAGATGGTGAGAGCAAGAGAGTCCACGATAAACATTAATAACTAAAAACTGACAAAAATAATAAAACTCAAAGACAAACATACAGAGTAAACAAAAACCACAGAGAACATGACCCGAATTAGGCCTCTTACATAGATATTCACAAACACCTTCACAAAACCACAATCATAAATCCACAAACGCCACATGAGGACTAAGTGCAGACAGAGGGGTATAAATACACAAGGACTGGGACGGGGAGGTGCCACAAACTAGGGACAGGTGAGGGGCGTGTCCAAAAGGTGGTGACAGGGAGATGATTGGAATCCAAAATAAACAGGAGCACATGGAAATGATGGGATGGCAAAACAAAGGTAGAGACTGATGGGAGGAGAAGCAGAGCAAGGCATAGGCACAGGAGTAATAGTGAGAGTGGGGGATAGTGACAGTGACTGCTTGCCTAAGCTTAATGAAAAAGTCATTAGAAAAAGAAAAATCTACTCTTTAGCATAGAAGAAAGTCATAACAAGTTTTTTTTCTTGAAATTGTTTTACTTTTATCCTAAAAACACAAAAACAATTACAGGTTGCGATGCGTTTGGTTGTTCACAGTATCTTCATTTTGTGTTTGATTTTTCTTTGCTTCTCTCGCTTCTGTGTGTTGTTCTTGTTCTTAGGAGATAAAGTCAAGTCAAGTTTATTTGTGTAGCGCTTTTTACAACAATGTTGTCACAAAGCAGCTTTACAGGAATTTAAAAGCATGAAAAACATGAAATCACAACACTTTATCCCCTGTGAGCAAGCCAGAGGCAACGCTGGCAACAACAACTCCCTCAACTGGAGGGAGAAACCTTGGGAGGAACCAGACTCACAAGCAGAGACCCATCCTCCTCTGGTCGAACAGTATTTACAGTTTAATAAACTAAAGCTGAGGAGATAAAGAAAAAACAACAGTAAAAATATATTCACAAAAAAAAAAACAATTACAGGCTAGATGTGAAAAGCAGGCTAAATCTGAAAAACGTTCAAAGAGGCATTGGCGAATCCTTGAAGGGTCTCCTTAATGGGCATCCGGGACTCATATGTGCCCCTTTTTCCAGGCCATGTCTTCTGAACCACCCTTGAGAGCGATGCAGAGTAAGTGAGAGCCTAGGGCTTTAGGGAAACATTTCAGACAAGCACGGCTGGAAGTTGAGAAAGGTAAACCACGGAGAGGCAAAAAAGAACTACAGCAGCATAGCAGGGCCAAAAATAGCCCTCTAGGACACAACGGGGAAAGAAAGAAGAAAGCAGAGAGAAAGAGCCGAGAGAAAATAATGAAGATAGATGGCTCTCTGCCTGCTCCGGACTTCACCTCCAGCTGTGAACTAACTAGGCGGTTCTGTGAGAATGAAATCTGTTATGTCAAATGGACTTCCACATACCCATTCCATTATCATTCCATTTGCTCATTAAACACTAGCTGGAGGCTTCGGGGTCGTTCCACAACTGTAAGATCTGAAATATCAGCTGTCTTGGCTCTGTTGAAAGTATTGGGACAAGGATTTTAGAGGTGATGGGTAAAGATTAAGATTAGAATAGTGCAATTCGGCAAGCCAATAAAAGCAAATAGCATGTTTACCTTCATATTAAGTTATTCGTATTAAAACACATTGTTTAGTAGCCAATGTAAATTATTCAGTAACTACAAAGCTAATCAGTGAGCTATGAGTTTATGGGAGGGGGATCTAAGTAGAGATGGACCGATCAGCATTTTTGAGGCCGATTCCGATTGCAGATCACCTTTCAGCACGATCGGCCAATAGCCGATAACGATAGAGGGCGGGGCTGTATGCCACAGCAGGGCTACATGTAGTTATTAGCGCAAGTAAGTCATGAAACATGGTCTAAACTGGTTTATTACCATTTTTAACAAGCTCATAATATAACAGCATAATATTTTAACAAAATTAGCAGAAAATAAGTACAAAGTAAATTAAACAAATATCCCCAATACTGCAATAATTACATTTAGACCCTTAATTTAAAACAAAAAAGCGAATTAAATAAATACAGTAAAAACTGCAGTCATTAAACGCAGACTCTGTTATTTTAAACGACAATCTGTAATCATTAAATGTAGATTTTGAATTGCTGCTGCTGTTCTGTTCGTACCGGTCAGATCTGGTTCTGGGTTATTTGTTTTGTGCTAGCTGTGTGCGCTAGCTCTGCTGTTTGATTAACTGCTTCACATACAGTAAAACACTGCCAGACGGACATGCTTTCTATAAGCGCATCCTTTTTTGCGAGGCCGCTGCTTCAGTAGTCTGTGGAAAATGAAAGGGTGTGTATTTCCACCTAGTGGTTCAGATTGGAATTGCAGGGAGCTGCCCGGAGGGGGTTCTCCACTTCCTGGATGAAATGCTAGCTGGAAATACAGAAATTAGGCTCATTTGTTTAACGCCATCGATCCGCTCTCGGGATCGGCTAAATTGGAGAAATATCGGCCAATCACATATTTTGATAAAAAATCGATCGATACCAATACATAGCCGATCGATCCTTCCATCTCTAGATCTAAGATTCACGAATTCACAAATGGCAGACAAGGACTAGGTGCAAAGAGAGGGGTATAAATACACAAGGACAGAAAAGTAAAACCTGGAAAGGGGAGGAGCCAAATGGTGGACACAGGGAGGAGGAGCCAGGGAACCAAAATAAACAGAAGTACATGGGAATGATTGGAGGGCAAAACAAAGGAAGAGACACCTTTGAAAAGCTTTAAGGCTGTAGCTCAGTTTGTAGTCAGCAACAATGGCCAAATATGCAGCTTCAGGTCTAAGCTGGTTTTATCTACAGAACAAATACACAGCATTTTCCTGCCGCACGCTGAGGTAAACAAAACAGTTCCAAAACCAATGCATACAGTCCTCCATGCATTCTTCCCTAGAATGACATCACATAGGATTCCAGTTCCAGGTACACAAACTGTACAGGCTTCTACAAAAAAGCCAATTAACTACCATACCTGACCTGAAGTTTACATATAATATGTGTGTATGTACAGCTCTACTTACTATATAGAAGCCAGGACCCCCACAAGACCACCACAGAGCAGGTATTATTTGAGTTTTGGATCATGCGCAACACTGCAGTGACACTGACATGGTGGTGGTGTGTTAGTGTGTGTTGTGCTTGTGTGTTGTGCTGGTGTGAGTGGATCAGTCACAGCAGTGCTGCTTGAGCTTCAAACACCTTGGTGTCACTGCAGTGCTGAGAGTAGTCCACTAACCATTAATGTCCAGTGGGCAGCATACTGTGACCACTGATGAAGGACCGGCACAAACAAGCAGCAAGTAAGAATGTCTGATGGATTGGACAGTGAGTGGACACAGTGTTTAAACACTCCAGCAGCACTGATGTGACAGATCCACTCGTACCAGCACAACACACACCACCATGTCAGTGTAATCTGCTCTGTGGGGTTCCTGTGTGGGTCCTGTGGGATCCTGATCATTGTAGAACGAGTAAAAGGTACACAGAGAAACAGATGGACTGCAATCTGTAAGTGTAGAACTACAAAGTACTTCTATACAGTAAGTGGAGCTGATGCAATGGACAATGAGTGCAGATACAAGGAGGTGGTTTTAATGTTATGGCTGATTAGTGTATGCATGCACGTTTCTTATTCTGACCCCTGAATGATCTTTCTAATGGCTTCAAATGATCGATATTATGAGAACAATACGTAAACAGAAGAAAATACACCTGACTTGACCTGATCTGAATTACAGTGGATTTGATTTAACACATATTTGATTTAGCACAGACTTGCACAGTGTAATAGTAAGAGCACTTGTGGTAACAACAGAGGCGGTCTCTGCACTAGGCTGCTCAAGGTTAAAACGGACTATTCCATGTGATTACATGACGACACTACAGATCCTTCTGTGTGATTTTCTGTGTGTGTTGAGAGTGAGGTCTAATAAAGGGCTACAGCAGAAAATTGCAAAAAGTGGAAGGAAAACAAAAAGTTTGTTGCTATACTCACAAAGCCACCTTTGCTTTCAGTCTGAACCAAATGCTGCACAGGCTCAGGAGAGCCTATACAATGTTATAGTGTCTTAATGTTTTAGTATGTGTATGGTTGTGGGTGTGGGTGTGGGGGGGTGAGGCCTTGCAAAACGAGCAAAAATAAAGTGAGTGCATTTGTAAAACACTCAATAAACATTGTAGTGGTATTATTATTATTAATATTATTATTATTATTATTATTATTATTACTATTATATTTTACATTAAATGTGGCACCACTGGTTCTTAATTGTCTGTTCCAACTAATTAAATCTCATAGTAATTAAGTCTCTTCTGACACTACTGAGCTTCCTGAGTCCATTTCCCCGTGCGCATCTCCTGATGACATCACATTCACATGTACGCTACAATCCAATAACACACCATTCTCACGCTCTGCTTCACTGGAATACTGATTACACACACCTGCTGGTCATTACACACACACACCATATAAACCTCACACACACACACACATGCATGCTTTGCAAAGTTTTGCCAAACTTTGTTTGCATTACCAAGTGTTCTTCTCTTGCCTGTCTGTTCTGATTTCTGGTTATCGACTTCCGTTGTTCCTTGACTCTCTCTCTCTCTCTCTCTCTCTCTCTCTCTTGTTTGCCCTATTCTGATAGTGGTTTCTAGTTCTTATTGTCTTCTCTGGTTTCTGACTCCTGCTCCATTTACCCTGACTATCCTCTAGGCATTTTTGGTTTGCCTGGTTTTCTGATCTCATGGTTTTGTCCTATGCTTGTACCATTGACTGCGATCTCGCCCCTTTTCTGTGTTTGTTCGTTGTTTGATTACTACATCTGTTAATAAACCCAACTTTACTTGTAGCTCTGTGTGCGTCGAGCCAAGTTCTTTGTTTCTAACAATCACGTATCATGAAAATGTCAGTAATAAGTATCATGCCATAATGTTTTTAAGCTAGTGATAAGGGTACCATCATGCTAATATATCCCCATACTGTATATCTGTATACACCCTCTGTCTGAAATTCTCTTTTAGAGTTCTAGTGGCTTTAAGCCCCGCCCCCCAATAAGCCCAATGTACCAATGTACTGGTGTTCGATCCACCTCCACAAGCGATCCACAAGCTGTTCGATCCACCTTCATGAGCTAGATTGGAGCAGGATGTTTTAGAGCGGCACGTTTTATATTTTTTAGTTCTCTGTGTGTTCTACGCTTGCCAATAGGCAGGCAATAAGGACTGTGTTACAGGATGACATCACCTTGTAACAGGGGCCAGAATTGCAACAAAGCTTTTCAGACAGTTTCTTCCTCTGGTGTGAATGTTTACATGTGCAAAAATCTACATAGCCCACTAAAGAAAAGAGGGGAAAAATAGAAAACCTATTACGGCATTCTTCATTTAGGCGCTGCTTTTAATATCAATGATCACAAGATTCCCATTCACCATCTTGAATACTGGCTCATCTTCTCAGGCACAGTTGTAGAACATGCAGCACATGGTTTCACTGGGAAGCCATTCATCAAAACAATTAACATTTCTTGTGGGGTCCCACAGGGTTCAGTTTTAGGGCCTTTGCTTTTTTCTTTCTACTTGTAATCTCTAAGTGATGTCATCAGGAAATTACACGCAATTATACATTTCCACTCCTTCTGATAATCAACACTCGCGTGTCACATAGTTTTCAATGGAGGTCACTAAATAAGTACGAGACCGTTTTTTGCCATTTGAGAAACAATGTTTGGCCTTTCGTATCTCAGAGCAATGCAGAGCAACTGGTTTACGTGTCTGCTACAAGCAGAGTTGATGACTGTAATGCTCTTATAGTCACCTGGCACCAACCAGCTCTTCTCTTTCTGCTACACCTCGACTGCATTACTGTATCCTCCAGATGTAGCACCTGTGCTGCTTGTCTCCTTTTAGTGCATTCTGCTTATAACCAGAGTCGCCAGCTACACTCGAAACACTTCTCATCCTCTATACTAACCCAAACCAGAACTAACTCTATCTCTTTTCTGTTTCCGAGGAAATAACCACCCACCTGTCCCACCGAATACTGACCACCAGGGTCCCCCCTGTCACCTGGCACCAACCAGTTCTTCTCTCTAACAAAGGCCAAGCTAGGTCTTGAGGGTGTCCTGCTCAGTCTAGTGGCGCACTCCTCGTTTTACCTGTTAGTTCTTCTTCTTCTGTTTATTGACTTAGGACGTAGAACTCTCTAAAGGTAGAAGGGCCTAAAGTACGGTAGTAACGCTTAACAAGCGCCGGCCAGTGCTTTTCCTTGACTTCCTATTCAAACCACATGGTCGGAAGATCATTGATAAGGGAAGCCATTGTATATTCCAAAACCTAACCCCAGCCAGAGCCTTCGGAACAAGCATGCTGCTGAAACACACTGGCCCTCTGCCAGAACTAACCCTCCATTTCTTTTCTCTTTCCGAGGAAATAACCGCCCACCTGTCCCGCCAAATACTGTAAAGGACTGATCACCAGGGCCTTGACTGCATCACTGTATCATCCACCTGATGTAGCACCTGTACAGCTTCTAAAGCATTTACCTTCAGACTCAGCTTTAGTTTATTAAACTGTAAATACTGTTCAACCAGAGGAGGATGGGTCTCTGCTTGTGAGTCTGGTTCCTCCCAAGGTTTCTTCCTCCAGTTGAGGGAGTTGTTCTTGCCACAGTTGCCTCTGGCTTGTTCACAGGGGATAAAGTGTGTGATTTCATGTTTTTCATGCTTTTAAAATTCCTGTAAAGCTGCTTCGTGACAACATCGTTGTAAAAATCGCTACACAAATAAACTTGACTTGACTCTCCTTACAGAGCTTCCTTAGAAATCAATTTATCCCCTATAATCCCTAAGCACTGCGCTGGCTGCCTGTACTGTAAATGACCTTAAAGAACCTCAAAGAACTTGCCCCAACACATGATCTTAGATCTGCAGACATTGTCCTTCTGTAAACACCTTCCACAAAATCTAGAAAACACGGAGAGACTCTTTTACCCATCGTGCTTCAGAACTGTGGAGCTCAACTCCATCTTTTATTGGGCAGTCAAGCTCAGTGCACACTTTTTTAGAAACATTATTATGGAGGACTACAAGTCATCTGGCTTTGCTGGTATCTGAGCATTTATCTGAATGCTTGTAGATGGCAACTGTAAGCACCAAGCCAGGGGTGATCAAAGCTGCTCTAATAGTCTGTAACATTGCTCATTTATCTGTATGTAGTGTTTGAGTGTGTGTTTGAGAGAGAGAGAGTGTGTGTGTGTGTGTGCCTGCTGTGTTTTGATTGAGAAAAATGGACAGATCCATACCACAGAAAGAGAGAGAGAGAGAGAAAGAGCCAGAATGAAGTAAACAGTGATTATACACGGATTCTGAAAGACGAAATACGAATGTTTACAACAAAATTATCTAAAATTGAAACTGTGAAAGCCGCATGTCAGATGTCAAGTATGTTCCGTCATATTGGAAGTGACAAGCACCCTCAGGACCATTTCGGCAGCACTCCGCTCGGATATTTGTGATTTGAAAGAAAGAAATTGACAGACAACAATGGCACATGATGGGAAGGGACAAAGAAGCAGCAGAAATGAGAGAGTGTGACATCAAAGGGAGAAAAAAAGAGAAGAAAACAAACCAAAAATAATTCTCCCCAGAGACACAAACAGAGGTCGCATACTAATGTAACAATACCTAACGTTCAGACGGAACATGTCCATACCATTAAAAACACTCCACCTCTGGAGACGGAACATCAGAGAATCCTCTCTTTCCATTGAAACCAAATCCATTACACCTTTTAATGATATGGGAGGCAGTGATGAAGCTTCAGGAAGGAAAGCAGTGAAGTTGTACTAAAGGCTTCCCAAAGCTCTATAACAAACACAGAAACATCTTCATCTGAAGGAATAAAAATTTTAGACGTGCAGCGACTCTAATGATACTACATCATGATGAAGTTTGTTTCTTTAGTTATGCACTGGAGCTGAAGTAGCTACCAAGTACTGAAAATTTATATCGTCGCTGTTCAATGAAAAACATGTATCTTCATTTTTGTCCATTTCTATTTTTCTACATCAATTAACTGCAGCAGCTGCTCTTTATATTGTGATGAAATTTTTTGATGAGCCGATCAATAGAAAATCTCCAAAATAACTTGGAAATAATTCCAGTTCCATTGACTTCTATGGAAAGTGAAGACAGTTTTTGGCCTTTCCTGTAAAGTTGCCATTTTTGAGATACCCGTCTTTCTTTTTGCTCCATTTTTTCATTACCAATGCACCAAATGTCTGGACAAAAAGAAAAAAAAACAAAAACAGAGGATATTTTTTCCCATAAACATACTACACACAAGAACACCACCGCAGTGTAGTTAATTCTGTATTGGTGCTGTGATGATGACTGAAGAATTCTTCTCTTGATACTGTCTTGCTTGTAAAATACATTTATTGCACAGAATGATATACAGTCTCAAACAGACATTTCTTAATATCTGGAAAGGTTTCCAGCCGAATGTAAAGAAGCTCCTGTTGTTCTCAGTAGAATCTGCTGTTCACTGGCCATTCGAGACAGGGCAAAGCATTTTCTCCCTTATTTTATTAAACAGGGCCCAAGATGGAAGACCTTCCTATGGAATACATAGCATATGCCTTTGTCTAAATATAACATCTCCTCTCATACTATCAGACCAGTTGTTTTCCAGAAAATGTATGTCTTTCTTATACTTTGTGGCAAATTAATAAACAGGGGAAGAAAGCAGCCTCTCTTCCTCATCAATACACTTCCCATTCCCCCTTCGAGGCTCAAAGAGTCTTGGAAAACAAAAAACAATGCACATGTTCATAATCATGACACATTAACATCTTCTCCTGTCGAATAACTTTACGGAGTGTGAGAGAGAAAACCTGTCAGGCAGCTATCTTTCCTGAAACATCCAGGAAACATCCAGGGAAAACTCTCTCAGTGACCACATAGAGTACTCCAAACCAATTCAAAAAGAGAGTAGCCTCTCTTCCTCATCAATACACTTCAGTAGTACAGATAATTTGCATGAAGTAAACTTAATTAAAACAATACAGTATGGAAGTTGGAATGGTTGGTCATTAAAGGCAATGCATTTCATTCCAGTGGCACGATGGTGTAGTGGATTATCACTGTCGCCTCACAGCAAGACGATCCGGGTTGGATTCCCGGTCCGGGCTGTTCTGTGTGGAGTTTGTATGTTCTCCCCGTGCTTGAGTGGGTTTCCTCCGGTACTCCGGTTTCCTCCCACAGTCCAAACACATGCATGTTAGGTTGATCAGTCACTCTAAACTGAGTGTGTGTTGGCCATGCAATGGATTAACTGCAGTCTCTTTATTTCAGCTTATAGTGTTACTTCTTCCTCTTTCAGTCAAAAATTTAAAGTGGCATGTTTTACTATTTTTGGCAGTGCACCCCTAAATTTAATACAAGTACACTACTGCACAAAGGTCTAAGGCACGCAAGCTCGTTGTTTAAAAGATTTTATCTTAGCAATATGCCAGATATCATTAGAACAGATGTAAATAAGCGCAAATACAATACAAAGTAGAATAAATATCTTCTTTTGAAAGAAGTAGATAATACCTTGTGTGCCAGAAAAAAGTTTAATTCCAGATTTGTCCTCGACATCCCAGGAACTGTATAAGTTTATTCAATTCCTTCACCAGCAATCTTGGTTCAGCTTAATAACGTACTGAGAAGTCAAGTATTAAATGAGAACTATAAATAATACTGGGTTACCACAAGTAAAAGCTTACTATCTGGAAAAACAGCTTTTTAAATATAAGTGCCTAAAACATCTGCACAGTAGTAGAAGTGATACAGTGTCTGAAACAACACAAACAAGTCTGATGGAGATTATTAAAGAGCTCTGCGCCATGCTAATGGAGATTATAATAGATCATAAGATTCTGTTACATTTTATTACAGTGCAAAACTAAATAAGCCACTACTGCAACATGGCTCAGCAGCTTCAGCAACAATGTTTGAGAAATGGGAAAAACTGTATATTTAATTTTTTGCTCAACCATCGCAGGTTTTAGGAATTTAATAAATTTTTTGTGTGCCATAAAGAGACTTGAAGCAACAAGCAAAACTCAAAACATTCCCTTAAAATGAAAACTTGGTTCCCTATTCTTTTATTTCCATAACATAGTAACAAAGCCCCATTAACACTGTGACAAAGGGACGAAAACAACAGCTTGTCGAAATGCTTTCACAACAGAAAGACCGGGAGTTTGCAAGGAAACCTCACAAGAAGAGCAAAGTTTACTAAAGGTTTCAATAATTTAAAGGTAACTAGTCGAAAGTGAACATCATATTTCCTGAAAAAAAACAAGTAAGACCCGTCAGCATGAGTCCTCCCAAGAGCTCTTAATGTTTATATCTGTTAAAAATAATTTGTACCTCACAAAATTCCTGGAAAGATATCCACACTTTGATTAAAACTTTGATCAGCAGGTGTGAAACCGATAGGCTAATTGGTTTCATGTTCGGTAATTGGGGCGTTCTATCATCTTTATTTAACGTGTTCCCGGCGGGTGCTGTATTTAGCACTTTTTGACAGATAGTGAGGTAATGAATGGGTGAAAAGTGTGGTCCTCATGCCCATGAGAGCCCATTATGATAAGGGGATGCTGCTGACAAATGGAAAGCCCTGCTTGCCTGGTCTGTACAGATGGGCTCATTAAAGATTTGGGTCGGCTTTCTGCACCGCCATCAGAATGCTGGAGAACGTGCATTCAGTGGCAGTTGCAGCGCAACCACCAGCATTTCCTCTCAACTGAACTCATTAACAGTAAAAGCTATGCAAGCATATTTCTTCAAGAACTGCCACACTTACTGGATTGATCTTAATTATTTGACCAAAAATAATCAAATTAAATTCATTTTCTCAATGAATCTGCAATCTGTAATTACTACTTGTTAGTATAATAGTAATGTCTATTTCATTTATGAAGTAACACACACACACACACACACACACACACACACACACACATATATTATATTAGAGATGGACGGATTGATCAGCTATGTATCGGTCTGCTTTTTAATTAAAATATGAGATCGGTGACCTGCCGATATAGTTTAAACACCTCAGTGTTACTGCTGGTCTGAGAACAGTCCACCAACCAGCAACATCCAGCCAACAGGGGGGGGCAGCATCCTGTGACCACTGATGAAGGACCAACACAAACTGTGCAGCAACAGTTGAGCTGTCGTCTCTGACTTTACATATACAAGGTGGACCCGCAATGTGGGTGTGCTCCATTAGCACTCCATCAGCACTGCAGTGCCTGATCCACTCTTACCAGCACAACACACACTAACACTAATCTTATCTTATCACACCACCACCATGTCAGTGATGAAAATGACTCACCACCCTAATAAAATCTGCTCTGTGGGGGTCCTGATGATCGAAGAACAGGGTAAAAGGGGCTAACAAAGCATACAGAGAAATAGGTAAACTACAATATATATATATATATATATATATATATATATATATATATATATATATATATATATATATATATATATATATATATATATAAAATAGTCAGAAAGTAAAGTTACTCTATTTCTACAATAAATAATAGTGATAGTCTTAACTACAGACTGTTGCATACAAAGCATTCCGGGCCAATTTACAAATCTTGTTGAACTGAAAACTAAAAAGAAGTAAAAAAAAAAACCTAACCCTAACCCTAACCCTAACCCTAGAGTTAAAAAATTTACTTTAAATAACCAAAAATAACACAAAAAAGACTTACAGTTCTCGATTATTAAATAATCACACTTAAAAACTTAAATATGGTTTAATTCATCCCAAAATTATGTTTGGAAACTTTGCAAGTATGAAAAGGGCATCCAGTTCTTTGCACGTGATAATTATTTACCTTTTTTCAATTTTATCAAATAAGTTAATCAAGTGTAAAATAACTATGCATTAACATCAACGCAACCAACTGTATATGCACTTGTTGAGCCATTCATTAGAAACATCTACATTGTTATTACAATCATTGTTTCATTTATCAGCTCTGCTTACTATATAGGCGCACTTTGTAGTTCTACAGTTACAAAGTTTAGTCCAACAGCACTGCTATGCTATGCTATATGATTCACTTGTACCAGCACAACATACTACTACTAACACCACCACGTCAATGTCACTGCAGTGCTGAGAATGACCCACCACCCAAATAATACCTGCAGATGGGGGTCCTGACCACCAAAGAAGATGGTGAAATGGGGCTAACACAGTATGCAGAGAGCCCAATAGACATATGATAACCTATCAAGAGCTCCTACACATTAAGTAGAACTAATTATTTGAACAGTGAGTGTGGACACAAGCAGACGTACCTAATAAAGTGCTTAGTGAGTGCAGATCCACCCTAGCCAGAAAGACAATGAAACATATTTTACTGTTAAAAACATCACTGTGACAGAAAATCAGCTAATAAAACCCTAACGAATTCATGTTTGCTCAGTAAACACTCAGGAATACATTAGTCGTCAATAGAATTTAAACCTACAAAAACAATCATTATCACTGCATTTAACAAAAAGCATGTTTGCCCATTAAAATGCATTCTTCTGCTACGGGGTCTGCTCGGCACTTGAAAAATACCTTCAGGCAATCTGCGCTTCATGAATAACTGAATTGGTCAATTATGACCCTGCTGGCTGCCACGCAACAGAAAAATGTTTCAGCCAAGCCAATAAGTATGATGGTGTTAGTTTATCATTTCAGGCCATTCAGCGCTCACTTATTGTGCCTCTGGCCTGAGGCAGCCAGAAAAGCAGAGGCGAGATTAGTATAAATGAATAATTTTTGACATACTGGGCCAAATTAATGTAAGGGAATGAATTTCGTTACGGTAAATCTGATTAGGTGTATTCTGCGCAGCTAAGCTATGGGAATTCATACGAATGAGGTCCTTCAACTTCCTAGTAAACAGATTTTGATCCTGATGTTTGCACATGCCTACAGTTTCACTGAGTTCACTGAAAGCAAGCACATGTTTTGGCCACAGCAACTGTAACCCAACTGGGGCCTACAACTGTAGCCAATCTGGGACCCACAACTGTAACCCAACTTGGGCCTACAACTGCAGCCAATCTGAGACCCACAACTGTAACCCAACTGGGGCCTACAACTGTAGCCAATCTACGACTCACAACTGTAACCCAACTGGGGCCTACAACTGTAGCCAATCTGGGACCCACAACTGTAACCCAACTTGGGCCTACAACTGTAGCCAATCTGAGACCCACAACTGTAACCCAACTGGGGCCTACAACTGTAGCCAATCTACGACTCACAACTGTAACCCAACTGGGGCCTACAACTGTAGCCAATCTGGGACCCACAACTGTAACCCAACTGGGGCCTACAACTGTAGCCAATCTGAGACCCACAACTGTAACCCAACTGGGGCCTACAACTGTAGCCAATCTGGGACCCACAACTGTAACCCAACTGGGGCCTACAACTGTAGCCAATCTGGGACCCACAACTGTAACCCACCTGGGGCCTACAACTGTAGCCAATCTGGGACCCACAACTGTAACCCAACTGGGGCCTACAACTGTAGCCAATCTGGGACCCACAACTGTAACCCAACTGGGGCCTACAACTGTAGTCAATCTGGGACCCACAACTGTAACCCAACTGGGGCCAACTGTTTTGGCCATGCATAACATAAGGTTTTAAGTGGGCATGGGCTTGTAGTGGGCTTTTGGGCACAGCAGCTTACAAATCTTCTGTTAGCAGATATAAAAGCAGTATTTATTTAAAGTATTACAGAAAACTGCATGCCTTCAGTGCCTTTAGCCACAAACTGAAAGTACATCATGTATTTCCCATGTTGCAGAAAGGGTCCAAGAATCATGGGATTAGATCAGAATTCTGTTAGTGGCCACCACATACATGCTTATCAAAGTATTTTTCTTCACTGCAATTCACACTGAATGTGATTTTGAAGATATCTGTGATAACACTGTACAACAGCAGTTCCCAATCCCGGAGTATCACTTGTTCTACACCTGTTCTCCCAACTAGGACTAACATAGGCTAGTTGATTTAACTGCTTAAAGCTTAATGTTGACTCGTCGTTGATCATGTGATTATGACACTAACAACGTCAACAACTCAGAGAAGACAACAGGTGAGGAGTCCACATCTCTCTCTAGGTTTCCTGAAAGCTAGCCATGCAATCCAGGACCTGTGACGTCTGTGCTTTGTTTCTCTGCTGATCTACAGTACTTTAAATAAATAACCCAGTCAACATGTCTGTTTGGGCCCCACAAAGATGGGTTGCCAATTGGGTCCCCTTAAGAGAACCCAGTTGGAGTCCATGAGAATTTGTCCAGTGGCTCAACATGAGCCCCGTGTGTGTTTTCCCATGTTGGCCACTAATGAGACCAATCCAAGCTGCAAGTGCAATAACTGTAACCCTGCTGAGACCACAACTGTGTATCCTAAGTGGGCCCCATGATAGTGACCCAAATGTTGCCCACAACTGTGGTTTAACTGGGGCCCACAACAGCAGCCAACCTGGGCCCCATGATGGTAACCCAGCTGGGCCCTCAGTGTAACCCTAACTGGGGCCTACAAGTCTAGCCTAACTGGGCTCCACAACCGTGATCCAAACGGTTCCCATTACTGTATCTTAACTGGCGCCCACAATGGCAGCCTAGCTGGGCCCCACAATGCTAACCCACCAGGGGACCACACCTGTAGCCTAACAGGGACCTACAACTGTAGACAATCTGAGACCCACAATTGTAACCCAACTGGGGCCTACAACTGTAGTCAATCCAGGAGCCACAACTGTAACCCAACTGGGGCCTACAACTGTAGCCAATCTGGGACCCACAACTGTAACCCAACTGGGGCCTACAACTGTAGCCAATCTGAGACCCACAACTGTAACCCAACTGGGGCCAACTGTTTTGGCCATGCATAACATAAGGTTTTAAGTAGGCATGGGCTTGTATTGGGCTTTTGGATTGGCGATACATGGGCCCCAGCTGGGTTATAACTTTGCGCCCCAGTTGAATTTATGTTCCATAAATGTATTAATGTATTCTAGTCCCAGTTGGATTTATAGTTCTACAACTACAGACTTTAATCCAGACTTGCAAACTTTGTTGATTCCCTCTTACCTTGTTCATCATATGTAGCCAATCTGGGACCCACAACTGTAATCCAACTGGCGCTCAAATTTATAACCCAGCTGGGGCCCATGTATCACCAATCCAAAAGCCTACTACAAGCACATGCCCACTTAAAACCTTGTTATGCATAGAATTTTGCTTACCCTGGCAACAGCTAGTCATAGTACAGCATGATTACTATTAATGAGGTTTATAAATATATAGATTTACACTCATTGTTAATTTTACCAGCAGCACTTACCATGTGGTTGCACTTTATAGATCTACAACTACAGACTGTAATCCATTTGACTTGTAAACTTTATTGATTCCCTCTTACCTTGTTCATCAGATGGTCAGGATTCCTACCGGACCACCACAGTGCAGGTATTATTTGGGTTGTGGATCATTCTCAGCACTGCAGTGGCACTGACATGGTGGTGAAGTGTTACGTGTGTGTTGTGTTGGTACGTTCTACAAAAATATGCTGCACTGAAAGAAATAAAACACTGCCTGATTCAAATAAATAAATAAAACATATTACATCAACGCTGGTAATGCCAAATAACCTGAAATACGAAAGTGTGTTGATTTAACAATATTTAACATATTTAATATACGTTTAGACGGAAATGATGTAAACATTCACATCAGTACATTCAATATTTCCTCAGTGTGTATGTATCCCACTGTGACAACATGAGCATGAAAGTCTGCAACAACCAAGTGATGGAGAAAACAGTACGTGTTTGCCATGCCTGAGCAGCGGTGGACACCGCTAACGTTTTTAAGCTCCACTGGTACACTGTGTGATTGGTTAACTAGAAGATTGGGGGCATCTCAGGGTATATGTCTTCCAAGTCCAGATGGTGGTAATCACGCCCAGGGTTAAATCAGCACCTACAAGGCTGAACTGCAGCCTGCAGTGTTCACTTAATGCCGGACTGACTCAAACGAACAATTCATCAGTGAACACTGTCCATTTGCTGCAGGCGCAATGAAAACAGACTGCAGAAGAAACAGATCAATACCCACCAATACCGGATACTTCACCTATTTGATGGCGCAGATGAAAGTCAAAAACTGCTGGATGAAAAAGGTTAAATCACAGAGCTTGGGGCCTAAACTGTGTGATTATGTGGCACAATAAAAGCTGACTTTTTAAATTTTAATGCCAGAAAAACTGACCATCTGCGTGAAGCATTCAATAACACACTAAAGTAACAACAGTCTATAATTAATTTTAGAGTTAAAACAAGTATTTAACATTTTTGATAGAGTGGACAATTTAAAGTCCTCTAGAAATGTTGCTGTTTATTCTTTGGCATTTTCAGTGAGATGATAAATCTAGAGTGAATGTCTGACTTCTAGAGTGAATGTTTATGTCACGCCCTGGTAATTACATAGTCCTGTCACATGTCTGTCCTTGTCTCCACCCCTCACGTGTTTGAGTCCATGTCTTCTCCTAGTGTGACCAGGTGTTTCTTGTTATGTGTATTTATATATCGTTGCTGTCCAATGAAAAACAAGTATCTTCAAAATTACAACTTTACAGGAGAGAACAAAAACATACTTTACTTTCAATGTCAATAGAAGCAGAATTTTTTCCAAGCTATTTTGAAGCACTTCTATTGGACCATTCATCATGAAATTTTTACACAATGTAAACAACCATTGGCATCTTCAAATGATCTAGAAAATGCAAAATCGACAAAAATTTAGATACATGTTTTCATTGGACAGCGACGATATACATTTTTTCCCAGTTTTTGTTGAGAATTGTGTATGTGTGTTTGTACCTGTATTGTTGCAGTCTGTCTGTTTCAACTTTTGTTCATTATGGAGTCAAATAAAAGACCATTGCGTGTATATCTGCGTACCCAGTCTCTCGCAGCTTTACATTATGAGGCAGCAACTCAACAGTAGTGTGAACAGATAATTAAAGAAATGATAAAGTATATAGTTTCCTTTCCCAGTTTCCTTTTCTCCACAAGTTGGAAATGATCTCCCGCCTCAAGTGGAGAAGTTTAAGTATCTCGGGTATCTTTGTTTATGGGTGAGGGAAGGATGGAGCGGGGAGGATTGGTGCAGTGTCTGCAGTAATGCGGGCTCTTTACCGGTCTGTGCTGGTGAAGAGAAAGATGAGCCAAAAGACGAAGCTCTCAATTTACTAGTCAATCTACGTTCCTACTCTCACCTCTGGTCACAAGCTTTTAAGTAATGACAGAAAGGACGAGATCGCAGATACGAGCTGCCAAAATGAGTTTCCTCCATGGGTTGTTGGGTCTCAACCTCAAAGATAGGGTGAGGAACACAGTTATACACAAAAGGCTCAGAGTTGAGCCACTACTCCTCCACATCAAGAGGAACCAGTTGAGGTGGTTCGGCATCTGGTTAGGACGCCTCCTGGACGCCTCCCTGTGGAGGTGTTCCGAACATGTCCAACTGGAAGAAGACCTTGGGGAAGACCTAGGACACTCTGGAGGGATTATATCTCTCGACTGGCTTGGGAACGCCTTGGTATCCACCCGGAGGAGCTAGAGGAGGTGGCTGGAGAGAGGGAAGTCTGGGTCTCTCTGCTTAGACTGCTACCCCTGTGACCTGGATCCCCAGAAAAGTGGTAGATAATGGATGGATGGATAGATGGATGGATGAATAGAATTCAATAAATGCAAGTCAAGTTTTCACACAATGTAAACAACAGCTGTAAATGAATAATAACACAAATCAACAAAAACTTGCTGCTGTCGATTCTGAAGCAGAAGCACAAGGAACAATTGGTGCAGCCTTAATACACATACTTATTCCTTTATCACAGCCATTTCTTTTTTTTCATGGTGGTAATTCAGAGTGTTTCCCGCCTTCCACCCAATGACAGCAGGGACAAGATCCCGTACCCCCCACCCTGAGACTCAATAATAGTGGAATAATACGTAAATATGTGAAACGAATGAATGTCTGAATGAGCTTTACTTCAGAGCGCTGTCACCCACTGAAAATATCTGGTGCCTTACGAACCAGAAAGTATGACCTTGAACAGCTAAGCGGCTGAAATCCTACATCAAGCACGCATAGGAAATTATTCCATTTTCAAAACCACAGCAACTGGTCTCCTCAGTTCCCGAATACTTAGTGTTGTTTAAACCTTTGATTTGGTGTCTTTGTGTTATTTTTGATAAAATACAGGGTTTGAATGATTTGATTTGGAATGATTGTGAAAAGCATCCTGAATTTTAGGAGCGGGGCTGTCTATGGAGTGGAGTAAACAGGACCGAATACTAATTTTACATAACCATGACGAAGCCAAATCAGACATGACAAATACTGTAAACATGTACAGTATTAACATTAAACATTTTGGCCAATTAATCATTACATTTTTCACAATGTTAATAGCACAAAAAAATAAAGCATTATAGAAACAGGGTAAAAGAGGGTTAACAAAGTATACAGACAATGGACAATGGGTGTAGATAGTGTTATTTCTGATTGGTGTGTGTATATATATATATATATATATATATATATATATATATATATATATATATATATATATATATATATATATATATATATATATATATATATATATACATTACTGCTCAAAAGTTTGGGATCACAGTGAAATGTTCTTGTTTTAATGGAGTATCTTCCTTCCTTAACACAACAATGGACTGACGGGTCTCTAAAGAAAGTTGTTTCTTTCTGGTCATTTTGAGTCGGTCAGCAAGCCATCAACTGCTGATGCTTCAGATACTGAACTAACCTAGAATGCTGTTCTCCCTTTTATACTCACTTATTAGTAGAATGTTTTTCAGCTGTGCATCACAATTGAGCAAGAGTGTCCTAACAACCAATTAGCCCAATAACATCCTTAACTTGGATTGGCGGCCGTACCAGGAGATTTAGACAGAGGACTGAGAATTACTGATAATAGGACTATATGCAAAATAAGCCTCTATACAAAAATAGACTTTAATACAAACATTTTTATTATTTAAAAATCATCTGATACACTTACATTAATTGTGAAATGGATAATATCGTTGCATGGAATGAAATTATATAAAGTGATCCTAAACTTTTGAGCGGTAGTGTGTGTGTGTATATATATATATATATATATATATATATATATATATATATATATATATATATATATATATATATACAAACACACACACATATTGGGTGCTCCAAATTGTTGTCGGTGCCATTAATCGATGTGTCCTTATCAGTATAAACACACAAGAGCTAAGTTATTATCTGAAATTCAGTACTGAACCTATTACAGTTTCCTATTTCATGGTGTATAATACTGCAGTATGTCAGCAGTTTATACGTGCTTTCTAATTTACATACTGTGAACAGTCTGGACTATTTCAACATCTCGAAACCTGCAGTGTTGTAGTGTGAAAAGCCCACAAAGGGGCTGCAGTACGGCAACAGTTCTAACCATCCTGAAATCTGCAGTGTCAGAAGCGCTTACAGAGCCATCACTAATCAATAGAGTGGGCTGCACTCTGGCATCTATCTCATCACCTCAGCAAAGCTTTTATTGGTATGTATGTGAGCTGCAACTCATTTTTCAGAATTTTTTAAACAGCCAGTGCTCCGACACTGTTTGTTCATATCCGTCTTGTCCTCCAGAGTCAGTTATTGCCTGTGTAAGCCCGCTGCTATCAGATGTAGTTTAGGACTTATTCCAGTGTGGATTAGATTAAGCTGCGAGGAGCCTTGAAATTGAACAAGGCTCTCATGCTCAAATTCCAGCAGTAAATATTACACAGATAGATCAGTTTAATCCACACTCTAATGACTGTTCAGAGATCTTGAGTGTTGCTGAGAGACAGGCAGGAGAAAAATGAGTGGAGATTAGCCAGAAACTGGCAGCAAATATGATACACATCATGATGCAAGAGTTGGTAAGACCTCACCCTGCTATATAACACTAGCTATGTTTACATCCAATTAAGATGAATTTATTCCGATTCTGGATTAAGACCCAGGTGTTTATTTAAGAACTCTACTCAAAAATCAGAAGCTTTCTTTATATGCACACTAGGGGTGGGCGATATGGCCGTACAATAATATCACGATATTTTATGCTATTTTTGTGATAACGATACTCTTGGCAATATGACATTATTTTTATTATTATAAAATATTTCAAGAATGCACTACTGCCACAAAGTAAAAATGTAGTTTTATTGTTGCATGCGATATGATATGGCACACCCCTAACTGAGATATTTAAAAAATACAAGAATTTTTATCAGATTGTAACAGAAGTCAATGAACCAGAATGTTACGATACTTAACAATGCACTCCAAATATCTCCATATATCCAGGACTGAGATAAAAAGAATGATACTGGACAAATAAAATCTGTTTTTAGTAGATATATAATGGGAAATGAGAAAAGTGTGAATTTTTCTTTTGCTAAAAACAGTAAAAAGTAGTACCCTGATGTGATAATTAGGGATGGGTGATATGGCACGATATATTTTAGGATATAATATCGTTCACGATATTCAAAAATGTTGGCGATATTATTGTGTACGATACGATATGGCCCCCCCCTAATGCACACTAAAAGGAATTAGATCCAAAATTACATGCATGCATATAGTACCTCAAATTAATGAGAATCACATGAGTGTGTTTAAAATTAAAGCAGATAACAAACATGTACGTAGTACCAATCGGTTGATCTCCCATGAGTTCAGCAATAATCTGGTAAAACAGCAAAGTAGATTGATCAGTGCCTCTTTGACTGCTCTGGCTTTTTAGCTTTGAGAAACTTCCAACTGTTTTCAATTTGCTCTATATAGAGTAAACCCTGTGGTTCATTTACTCATATTCTTTTCTGAGCTTCTAGTTGGTGCAAGCTTTACAACGTTCGTCCTGCTGACTATTTGTAAATCCTTTAAAGTTTAAACTACAAAACTTTGTCTCTTTTGCAGACCAGGTTCTGGCTCCCGTTCTTAACATCCATCATGATGCAAATACACACGTGAGAACATCCTTAAACTTCTATTTAGGGATGCAATCAAATACAGGCCTTTACACAGCTATTCTTTATCTATTTAATGGATTATTTATGGGTATTTATGGCTGAGTCCACATCGATGACCCATTCAGGGCTTGTTTGGGGAAAGTGTTCATTATCACATTATCATTATCACACGCACAGCGGACTGCACTAAAGGTTGTTGGAAGTGAACCCCAGACCACCAATTTCAGGAGAACCAAACTGGTCAAACTGGTCTCTATTCCACTTCCTTGGTTTAAAAACAGCTTTAACACTTCATCAAATGTACTAAACTCACAGATAAAGGAAAAACTCCATCTCCTTTAATCAAATAGAAATGGTATTTCAAATGGCCTCAATCGTACTAGTCTACTTCTACCGAGGTGTAAACATGGACGTATTTATTCCAACTTAGCTATTACTCAGATAATTAACAGAATATCAACCATATTTAAACATGCCATACATATGGTTTTGCCATCTGCTACCATGGGTTTTTACCACAGATAATTTCCAGCATTCTAACAGTTCTATCATTGATAATTAGGGCTGTGTATTGGTAAAAACCAATATAGCAATATCCTGTACCATGAAACAGGAGTTATACTGTGCTATATATTGTAAGACTGTAAGAGATCTGTCACAATCTAATTTTAGGAAGACTGTCATAATATAAAAACACATCACTGATCGACACAGTATCACCAAACTGTTAGGGGATGGGGTGAGATAGGAGCCAAGTGCAGAGATGGAAAGCCAAAAATAAAAGATTCTAGTAATAAAAAATGGAGTGTGTGCTCACTACTACGGCATGAAAATGCGATATTTGTGGTGCAAAAGTTTTAATGACAATGTAGAAAGTAAAGAAGAGACGGGAGAA
Source organism: Megaleporinus macrocephalus (assembly GCA_021613375.1). Taxonomy (NCBI): domain Eukaryota; kingdom Metazoa; phylum Chordata; class Actinopteri; order Characiformes; family Anostomidae; genus Megaleporinus; species Megaleporinus macrocephalus. Next base: position 30,379,286 of record CM038717.1, on the reverse strand, counting down.
CGATAGACAGCTATGCAGCTCTAACGCAGATTCGGACCCACAATCTTTGTGTTGAGAGACCGGCGCTACTACCGCTGTGCCACCAGTAAGAACCAATGGAAAACAATAGGAATGACTTTGAAAACGTAACGAAAACACGAGGGGTAGAGAATATGGCTCTCTATTTTCCTCTTTGTTTTGGGATGTTTTAATCCTCTGTTATTTGGGATTTTTTCCTCTTATTTTGTTGGGATTTTTCCTCTTTTGTTGGGATTTTTAATCCTCTTTTCTTTGGGATTCTTCCCTTTTTTGTTGGAACTTCTCCTCTTTTCTTTAGGGTTTTCTTTCCTCTTTTTCTTTTTTTATTTGTTTTTCTGGTTTTCTCTTGCTCTGTAGAGCTACTTTTACCGGTTGGCACAGATGAGCTGCGGGAGCCTCCTGTCTTTTATAGGGGATTTCACAGGTGAAGCCACTCGTGGCTGATTGTCAGACTCCCACCTTAGCGCCTAGGTGGGTTTTCTGGCCAGAACTGACCGACCCCTCACACAAACACAACATATTCGGTGTTCTATATTTTCTCATCCCACTACCAATAATTGTCATGACAAGTGATAATGTTTGACGTATGATGTGCGTCTGTCTGTGACATGCTCAAACAGTCTGGCACATGTTATAGCAGTTGCCAGTGATGGTAATATAACTGGACAAAATCTACCATGGCTTGTTTATGACATGGTTATGTCAGTGTTATGTAACAGAGATCAATTAATGTATTACCCAAGAGTGATACTATACTGAACCACACAATACAATATACAAGACATACAACACAACAGATTCACAGCATGGAGTAGATGCTTCACTACATTTTTGCCACATTCTTATTTCTTATTTATGTAGTACTCGCAGTAACCGAATATGGTAAAGCAGAGTCCTGCTGATCTCTAAAACAACAAAAAATACAATGGAGCAGTAAATAAATTGCTAAATTGCTAATAAAAACAGAAACGCAGTGATTAGTAACCTCTGCGTGGACTGTCCTAAACTGAAAACCATACAAAAGAACACAGTATTTGAAGTGTTGCCTTGTGAACTTCATTGTTTCTCACTGGAGAGAATTGTTTACCACTGTGTTACATCAGCTTTCCTTCTAACAACACTTAATAATCATTTGGGAACTAAAGACACCGACTGATCCAGTTCTGAAAGCAGAATTCTTTGCCGTTCTTCTTTTAAACAAGTCTTGAGCAGCACGGCTGAACAGGGTTGTATCCTGAGCATAGCATTGCACCATTGCATCTGTTCAGCAAGAGACAAGTCCGAACTGTAGACAGGTCATTCTAGCATCCAGTGCTTAATTTGTAAAACATCAGGTAATGGAACACTAAAGGTGGGGTGATCCAGCAAGTGGCAGTGAGGGAAAAGGTCCTGGAACGCATAGACACAACAGTGCTTCAAGTGTCCATCTAACATAGTAGCAATCTATACAATAAAATAATCTTTAATGACTGCAGTAAGGAGCTGCAACCATAAAATCTGAGAGATGCCACTGGACGAATAGTTTTTGGTGTCCTACAAAAAAAAGACGTCAAAGAGGTGGTGCATCCACATAAATAAGTTCTGGAACACAGGTAGCTGAAATATGAGAGGTGCCGGCTCTTGTTCCAGCAAGATCCAGCACAAATTAAGCACTGCTAGCATCCGCACTCTTTGTTTACACAGTCATGCTGTTGTAATATGTGCAGAATGTAGCTTAGCCCAGTCGTGTTGAAACTGCATCCACCTTCATTTATTATACACTGAGAGAAACACAGTAGTCTACAGAGAGCTCCAGGTCTGTCTGAAACCAATCAGACGATTTTACCGGTACCAACAGCTACGCACATGTGCTGTAACTGTTCTGGTGGTGGATTTAAAGCAGTGGTGGCTCTCTTTTTTTAGGATGAGGTAGGTTGTTTTAGGCTTGTTGGGTTTGTCTAAGCAAGCCCCACAGAAGTATGCCAGTGTTTAATGCACTGGAGGGACTGAAGGTCATGGGCGGTCAGCTGTGTTTTTTGCCTTTGCCCTTTACACACTGAGATTTCTCCAAACTCCCTCAATCCTTTGACGATATCACACACTGCATTGGGAGAAATGCCTAAAATCCTTTCAATTATTCATAAAGAAACGTTTTTTTCACTGATGCATTGTTTAGACTTTTGTATGAGCTGTTTAGGACGTTATAGTATTTTACATCATGCCTAGTTTTACAATTTCCACTGTCCTGATTATTTTGAGGCGTACTACAGGTATCAATTTCAGAATTTCTGAAAGACTTACACAACCGCTCAAAAGTTTAGGATCACTTTAGAATTTTATTTCATGCAATTTTCATGCAATTCACAAACAATATTGTACATTTCTCAATTCATTTAAGTGTATCAGATGATTTTTAAAGAATAAAAATGTTTGTATTAAAGCCTATTTTTGTATAGAGGCTTATTTTGCATATAGTCCTATTATCAGCAATTCTCAGTCCTCTGTCTAAATCTCCTGGTACGGCCGCCAATCCAAGTTAAGGATGTTATTGGGCTAATTGGTTGTTGGGACACTCTTGCTCAATTGTGATGCACAACTGAAAAACATTCTACTAATAAGTGAGTATAAAAGGGAGAACAACATTCTAGGTTAGTTTAGTATCTGAAGCATCAGCAGTTGATGGCTTGCTGACAGACTCAAAATGACCAGAAAGAAACAACTTTCTTTAGAGACCCGTCAGTCCATTGTTGTGTTAAGGAAGGAAGATACTCCATTGAAAACAAGAACATTTCATTGTGATCCCAAACTTTTGAGCAGTAGTGTATCTTATATCGTACTGTTTTGTTTAAATTCAGGTCAAACTGGATTTAAAAATCACAGTGTAACCCATATGAAATATGGAGCTACCAAAACCTTGTGATATTTCATAGGTGTAATTACTTGTCACTACAGAAAAAAACTACATTTTCTATGCATTTGTAGTGTTTAAAGAAGAGATCTGCAACAACGAGCTTCAGTCCAGCTGAGCAATTCTGGAATCTCGGCTGTGAACGTGAGGGAAGCAGTTTCTGTCAATATAACTGTGTTCAAAACTCTTGGTTGAAGACCTGGAGAAACAAGATGGCGAGCCCACCCCTGTGAGACTGTGAAGGTCGTAGAAGCAGTGTGGCCCACCCAAAGTTGTTGACGACACCAGATAAGAACCACACTATTCACTCTACTCAACCATAGAAAAGTATAACCTTTTGTAGGGGAAGTATCTTCGATACACCCATTTAAGAACAAGAACTCAACCTTTGGATCCTGCCTCCTTGAATTTAAGGAGTGGTGTGGACGTTTCATTTAAAAGACTTTTTCTACTTTTCCCTTCAATACATTTTATATTTTTCATACAGAGCTCTATTTTATTTCTTTAACTCTTTCTGTTTTTATGCAGCGCTGTGTGTATGTATGCATTTCAGTAAATGTGGGGCAATAAATGTGTTAATTGTTCAACTTCACCGTAACGTCTTTTATGACTTCAGGATGTACCACTACTCGAACCTAGGTAGATATTAGTACCTCTTTTGTTACTGCCATTAGCAAGCACAGGTGCTACAACTGCTTTCTGCATTTGACATTCTGTCACAGCTTTATAGGAATTAGGGTTTGTAGTATAGTATTATATTACAGTAGGGCTGAGCGATGTGGCCATAATATTACATCACAATACTTCAAGACATGCATTAACATACGACATGCATCATAATATTAAATTTTTTTTAGATTTAATAAGTTGGAACAGACAAAATACAACCTGTTGTGCCAGACAAATAACACCATAACAACAAAAATAAACCTACGAATAATTATATTATACAATTGCATATGCAAGCCATATAAAACCATGCTGTGGCATAAATAATCACAATAATGATAAAATTGCCCACTGCTATATTATATCATCATATCCTTCATATACATATTGATGTCATATTTAAATAAAACTTCATCAGCATTTCAAAACAAGGTGCAACAAAATTAACACTTACCTCGGGCATCGAAGAATTCCTCATCCGAGCTGTCCATTGATTCCTGTGCAATGTTCTGGAGCCTCCAGTGCGAGGCACTATACTTTCGGGAGGGCACTAGAAAACAGAAAGCGTGGAATTAATTGCCTAAATGTAAAGAATTTCCCAAATATGTGCATCCATACCAAGTCATAGCCTGTTTTACAAAAAAAAATCTGTTTGTATTTGACTGTTTTAAGAAGAGATGGACCTATCAGCTTTTTTGATTCTCATTCTGAGCGCCAATCACCTTTCAACGCAAACGGCCAATAGCGATCGGTATGATCGTGGGTGGGGCTATATGCCACGGCAGTGCTACATGTAGTTACTGGAGCAAGCAAGTCATGAAACATGGTGAAAACTGGTTTATTTATTTTTAATGAGCTCATATGAAACAGCATAATATTTTTAACTAAATTAGAAGTTGGTCTATGTGGGCGAAAACCGCTTGGTACAGCTACAGAAGAGCGACATCTGAAAAGTATCTCTACTAGGAACAGCAGAGCGTGGATCCAGGAGGAATATTAAGCGGCAGAATGAACGTCTTCTACAGTCGAGAAGAGCTGCTTATCTAGAACTATAAACTCAGTCACTCTGGCTGTGGTTCCTTTAGCTCTCTGGCTGTTTCTGCTTCTGTACTGTTCATACCGGTCTGATCTGGTCTGCACGGTGTTCTGGGTTGTTTGTTTTGTGCTAGCTGCGCGTGCTAGCTCTGCTGTTTGCTGATACTCACTGTGTTCAGCTGTGTGGTGTACTCTGAAGTGCTGTATCAGATTAGTAGTATTAAATGTCTTTGTCTTGGTTCCCCTATGAGACACATTGATTTCACTAATTTTACAGATGTTACAAACTGTCCTGGATGAGAGTCACATACACAGACAGATGACGTTTTCTATTCGCACAAGCAGTGAACACTATAAACTGTTCTCGCGAGGCCACTGCTTTAGTCAGCCTGAGGAAAATGAAAGGGTGTGTATTACCACCTAGTGGTTCAGATAGGAATTGCAGGGAGCTAGCTGAAGGGCTCCTCTTCCTGGATAAAACGCTAGCTGGAAAAACAGAAATTAGGCTTCACGCCTAATTGCAGCCAAGTCATTGCTTTAAAATGAACTTCATGCCAGTATCTCTCTTTTCTGTTACATCTGAAATCTAGTATTCTAATCAGATTTATTCCTGAAATATGGAATGTTGTCATAAACCAAGAAACACATTTACAATATCAACTCTTCTCCAGATGCCTTCATTTCTCAAAACACTGGCGACCAACTGTTGGTGAGAATCTGCTCTTCAACAAGAGCGAAAAGGTTTCAGGGCTGATGTCACCCTGGCTGTTTGTTACTGTGCCTTGTCTCCTGACATCAGACATTCCTGGATGAAACACTAGGTGGAAATACAGAAATTAGCCTCATTTGTTTTACGCAATCGATTAGCTAATTTGGAGAAATATCGGCCGATCACAGATCACATATTTTGATTAAAAATCAGCCAATACCGATACATGGCCGATCGATCCTTCCATCTCTATTTTTACGCCAATTCTAATTTACGCTACCGAAGCTCTTTCTCCATCATCAATGCATTGCCCTCTTAACCCTATCATCCATGTGTGCAGCCAAGTCATTGCTTTAAAATGAACTTCATGCCAGTATCTCTCTTTTCTGTTCCTCTGAAATCTAGTATTCTAATCAGATTTATTCCTGAAATATGGAATGTTGTCATAAACTAAGAAACACATTTACAATATCAACTCTTCTCCAGACGCCTTCATTTCTCAAAACACTGGCGACCAACTGTTGGTGAGAATCTGCTCTTCAACAAGAGCGAAAAGGTTTCAGGGCTGATGTCACCCTGGCTGTTTGTTACTGTGCCTTGTCTCCCGACATCAGACCACAGTAAACACAGAAGAAATCAATTGAACCCTAAAGAATGGCAGCGCTGTCCTGGAGCTTCTCTTCATGCGGAGAAATATAGTCGCGAAAACATCTCCCCGAGGGAGCGCCACTTTGAAGCTGAGCGTGGCTAATTAAAACGGAAAAGCGCCCACGCCGCTGGAGTAGCAAATTGAGAGCCAGCGTTGGATTCAGCCGAGCTCTGATAAGCCTGCGAAAGACTCCTGCATTCACGCTGCATTGTTCTGCACCGCTTTGTAGATACGGCACATTTTCTCCCTTTACATCTTAACTGAAAGCAGCGGCAATCTGGTTCTCCCCGCCAGACGGCAGACACATTAGCCTCAGAGATGAGAGAGGAGGGGATCTACACGCACATTCTGAGTCTTCAACAAAGATCCAACAAAGACGTGAGCCATGCTTTCTGATTAATGAAGATGACGAACGCTAATACTCTAAAAACATGGCATACACAATACGAGTTTAATACAGTAATACAACCTGAAGTCTTTCTTAAATAATAGCACACTACTGACCTTCTAAACTGTGGCAAGGTTAGAGTTAATACGATTCGAGTTTGGGGCTCAGGTGGTCACTGCCTGGTGCTGGGCAGCGTGACCTGAAACATCTATAAAACCCCTCGGAAATACCACTAGCAGCTCTTGTTGAGCATTTCTTTTCATAAGCTCTGTGGAGGGACCTTGAATTCATTCTAAATCTGACCGGTCCAACCTTATCAGTACTTCAATCTTCAACCCGAATTATTGTGCCTGAGAGTCTAATATTTAACTAGAATCAATATTATTCCAATGGTCACTGCAAGGCCTTCCAAATTAGCTCCATGTCATCACACAAACTCAGAAGACCTTGAGTAAAATCAATCATCATACATATATATATATATATATATATATATATATATATATATATATATATATATATATATATATATATATATATCTCATGGTCTAAGTTTAGAATGATTCTGTCACTTCTGCAAAATTTAACCCATCCATGCAGTGAATCACCCACACTAGGGGGCAGTGAGCACACATGCCTGGAGCAGTGGGCAGCCCTATCAATAGCATTCAAGTGAAAGAGTTCCTTTCACTTGAACTAAGGGGACAAACCCAACTCCGAAAAAAACAATCCCACACCATAATCCCCCCTCCACCAAACAGCCCTATCCTGCTGGTCCCGGGGATCGAACCAGCGACATTCCGGCCACAAGACCGGATCCCTAATCTAAGGCCACGACTGGCCCTACTGCCTCTACTAAAGCATTAAGAGTTCTATTTGGCAATACATCAATATCAATCTCTATATTGCCATAAGTATTCATTCACCCATCCAAAACATTGAATTCAGCTATTCCAATCACTTCCACGGCCACAGGTGTATAAAACCAAGCACCTAGACATGCAGACTGCTTCTATAAACATATGTAAAAGAAGGGGTCGTTCTCAGGAGCTTGATATTGATATATTGAATTCAAGCGTGGTACCCTGATAGGATGCCACCTGTGCAACAAGTCCAGTCATGAAATTTCTTCACTACTAAATATTCCACAGTTAACAGTCAGTGGTATTATAACTAAGTGTAAGCGATTGGGAACGACGGCAACTCACTGGATTCTAGAGGAGTGGAGAGGTGTTCTCTGGGGTGGCGAATCACGCTTATCTGTCTGGCAATCCAATGGACGAGTCTGGGTTTGCCGGTTGCCAGGAGAACGCTACTTGTCTCATTGCATTGTGCCAAGTGTAAAGTTTTGGGTAAAGGGTTGTTTTTTTAGCAATTAGTAGTTAGTTCCAGTGAAAGGAACTCTTAATGCTTCAGGAGACCAGGAGATCTTCAACAATTTCATGCTCCCAACTTTGTGGGAACAGTTTGGGGATGGCCACTTCCTCTTCCAACATGACTGCACACCAGTGCGTAAGGCAAGGTCCATAAAGACATGGAGGAGCGAGTTTGGCGTGGAAGAACCTGACTGGCCAGCATCCTGACCTCAACCTGACAGAACGCCTTTGGGATGAATTAGAGCGGAGACTGCGAGCCAGACCTTCTCATCCAACATCAGTTTCTGATGTTCTCCAAAACCGTGTGGAGAGCCTTCCAAGAAGAGTTGTCATAGCTCCAAAGGGTGGACCGGCGTTACATTGAACTCTATGGATTAAGAATATGATGTCACTCAAGTTCATACGCTTGTGAAGGCAGACGAGCGTATAAGAGCATTACAAAGCATCTTATTGCAGATCATTCTCAGGCAGGTGCAGAGCAGGCCCAGCACTACAACCCCCCTCTTAACCTCGTGGCTTCATCGCCTCTCTTCACCACTCATCTCTATCTCCGTCTATCACCTGGTCTGATTCTGTCAGGTCTTTTGATGAAAGCGATGAGTTTTTAATGACTCGCTGACGATGGGTCGTTAACATGGCTGCTCCATAATCCTCGGGGGCACTTCTTCTTCTCCCCTTCACATCTGATGAAGGGTCATTTTCAGCCCTCTAACCTCAATCAATACCCCTCCAGCTCTACTTCATTAGAGAGCCCAACCGCTGTTCCTCAAATCTGGGTGAACGAGAGGGTTACGAGGATCCAGCTCTCAAAGTGATTACTCAGTTGTTGTCCGGTCTGAATGAAGGAATGAATAGCAACAGCAAGACAAAAATGAAAGAGTATAATTACTACGCAGATGCCGTTATCACCAAATAACTTTAACTAATATTTATTACTGTAATCAGTTCAACTACTAATCAACTATTGACTTCTGTTGATTAATTAAGTAACATAATAACTGAGTTAGTGTTTCAGAAAGAATGTATACATTTTTCTTATACTATATGTCTGTATAGGAAGTTTTATTAGAACATTAAAAATTTAATGGCACATATTTAAAATATGTGTCTCGGTACTGACACACTATTACTGATGTTCAGACTTGGGGCACATTTACTTAACAATTGGGACCTAATGGCTCACCATGTGACCATAAAGGACAGCAATGCAGAGATGAGGCTAAAATAAGAAACTAAGGCTTGTTGTGATTCAGTACTGACATGAAAACACAGGGCAGTATTTTCTGAGTTTTATATTTAAAAATAAAAAAAATCATTTTTGTGCTTCTAAATTTAGGGGTTAGGGTTTGGGAAAGCAACCTCCCTACAGACAGTACCCTAAAAGTATGATCTCAACCACTGTCTTGGTTTTAAATCTTAACACTTTCCTTGTAAATGTCTGAATACAGATTTTTTAAATTATGGTTATGGTTTACTACACTGTTATTCATTTTTGGCTTTCTGCCTGATGCTTTCTGCTTAACTCATCCTGCAGTTTTCGAAATATCAACTCCGTTCCAACTCCAGATTGTCCAGGATGATTGTGTGATTCGGGCTTGTATACAGCTTTTTCATCTGAATCAGATTCCAGAAAACTATAGATTTTTCTCTCTATGAGTTTTTTCTCATAGAGAATGAATAGAATGGAAAATTGTACGCCAATCTACTGAACTTCTTCTCGACCCACAGACACTGTTTCACATTCACTAACTCAAGACAGACCCTCGACTGCAACTGTGTTGGTTCAACCCGCACCTATCTGTTTGTATTTTTTTTCCATCCCCCATAGAGTCCTATTCATTTTTGGACACACCCAAACGTCATGGTTTCGTTTAACCTACAGCCTTCAAACTGCCTGTATTCACTCAGGCCAGGTCCCCAAGCACTAATCCACAGACATACCCACCCGCAGTCCTTTATTTGTCGTTTGTTTTTCCATTCCTCATTTTCCCCCATAGAGTCCTATAATTTTTGGAGACACCCAAACCTTATTGTTTTGTTTAATCTACAACCTTCAAACTGCCTGTACTCACTCAGGCCAGGTCCCAAAGCACTAATCTACAAACATACCCACCCGCACTCCTCTATTTGTTGTTTGTTTTTCCATCCCTCGTTTTGCCCCATAGAGTCCTATTCATTTTTGGACACACCCAAACTTCATGGTTTCATTTAATATACAGCCTCCAAACTGCATGTACTCACTCAAGCCAGGTCCCCAAGCACTAATCCACCGACATACTGACCCGCACTCCTCTATTTGTCGCTTGTTTTTCCATCCCTCTCTTTCCCTCATAGAGTCCTATTCATTTTTGGACAAACCCAAACATCATGGTTTCGTTTAACCCACAGCCTTCAAACTGCCTGTACTCACTCAGGGCAGATCCCCAAGCACTAATCCACAGATATACTGACTCGCACTCTTCTATTTGTCATTTGTTTTTTCATCCCTTTTTTCCCCCATAGAGTCCTATTCATTTTTAAGTCCACACAAGCATCATGGTTTAGTTTAACCTACAGACACCAAACTCCATGTTCTCGCTCAGGGCAGATCCCCAAACACCCCTCATTCATTGCACTGCTGAATGAACAACTGCCATGTTTATGATTTCATAATTGTATATTTTACAGACTGTGATTGTTATTGTCCCCAAAAAAATCTTTAATCAGATGTAACTGGTCGGAGTTCTTCTGGAGATCATTTCATTACTGAACTGCTAAAAACAGAAAAATAACTATTACTGCTTATGATGCAAAGAAACAAAGGAAGCTTTATTACCCCCGACTGTGTACATTTAACTGTAATGTATTATATTAATATTACAGGGCGCTTGTTATGAGCAAACAACTGTAAAAATCCACACAGACACATTTTTATAACTGATGTGACTTAGTCGAGTAATTCTTGCCGTCCAAATTACAGGATATCATTATGTCCGGCGAGAAGAACCACAGTACCACCATGGTGGTAATACACAGTACCCCCCGTGGTGGAGGAACAGCTCAATTTCACTTGATACGGGGCAATATCGGAGGAAAAAAATCATCTAATTTATACAGCACCTCCTTTTTTCCCTTCCTTCCTTATTAGAAAAGGTATTACATTACACAATCCACATCCCCGAGCTGTGGTATATACACTCTACCTCCCCTCTGATCTTATAATGAAGCTTTTCATCTTCAGGTTCCAACACAGGGAATAGATGCAACCATATACAGAGACGGGATTTTAATAAGTCTGGGAATTTCAGTGCCAGCGGCTGCAGTTACATTTGCATACAATGTGCATAAAGGTACAGCAGAGGCCAGCCAGCGAAGTAGGCTAAGCACCGAAAGTTTGTCAGAAATTTATTTGCAGGGAGGGACGCCAGGTCTTCAGAGGAGAGATCAATAAAGGCAAACCAACAGAGCGTTTAGTTCTAATGGCTGCCCTAAGCCAACATCAAAGTTCGGTTACCATTTATTAGACCCTTCAGTTTCACAGGCAGGCCAAATAAAACCACGCTGGTTATGTAGTCATAGACTGTGACCACTTGTCAGGGCACTATGAGGGCAGAACAGTGATATTAATTAAGAATTTAACGGCTTGTAGCACAGCATCTCCCTGTCAGTCTAGAAAAATGAGGAGATGTTGGAAATAAGGGCTGCACAGTCTGGACAGAATACCTTCCACATTGCTGCAATTGTACTGCTATATATTCTGATTGGATATGACTTGCAATATATTAAAAATACAGCAGTGAACTATTTTATGTATTCAGATTATTTGTTTGGTTTCCTATGTTGTATTATTTTTATATATTTTTATGTTTTATTTTTAATTTTTTTTATGTATTCAGATTATTTGTTTGGTTTCCTATGTTGTATGGGATTATTGTATTACTGTTTGGTTTCCTATGTTGTATTATTTTTATATGTTGTTATGTATTATTTTTAAATGTTTTTATTTATTCAGATTATTTGTTTGGTTTCCTATGTTGTATTATTTTTATATATTTGGTTTCCTATGTTGTATTATTTTATATATTTGGTTTCCTATGTTGTATTATTTTTATATATTTTTATGTATTATTTTTATATTTTTTTAATGTATTCAGATTATTTGTTTGGTTGGATACACTTGTGGCATAATAATGAAGAAAACCTATGTACATTGGTGGTTCAGTTCTCGATTGGCAGTGCCTATTTAGCGGAGTCAACAAAGAGCTACTTGAAACTAGTTCGTAAGTTTGGAGACTAAGAAGGCATTTGGGAAACACTCGCTAAATTGGGGTTCTTAAAGTTACGTTGTTCTTAAAGTTGTTCGTAAATCACTAAGATCAATCGTTATGGGGAAATGCACCCCTGAATTGTAGACATTTTAAACCATCCAAACAGATGGCCAATGTGCTACGCTATCATTATGATAAATTATATCACAACATGCTTTTTGAGGATATCCTGCATATCAGAAACTCAATGTATCATAAAACAGTGTTCTTAAAGAGCCTGTGAGCCAAAGTCTGTCTGCTCTATACGCTCATTACAAACATCGAGTAAACTATTCATCTGATCACGAAAAAAACAATTAGCAATTAGACAAACTTACAGTAAATAAAAGTAAAGCTTAAGAAAGTAGTTGTGCTAACTGAGCAGTGTAGTCTGTTTTATTAATCTAGCTGGGAGGTACAGTCCTCTATAGTCTGTCTCGCTAATCTAGCTGGGAGGTACAGTCCTCTATAGTCTGTCTCGCTAATCTAGCTGGGAGGTACAGTCCTCTATAGTCTGTCTCGCTAATCTAGCTGGGAGGTACAGTCCTCTATAGTCTGTCTCGCTAATCTAGCTGGGAGGTACAGTCCTCTATAGTCTGTCTCGCTAATCTAGCTGGGAGGTACAGTCCTCTATAGTCTGTCACGCTAATCTAGCTGGGAGGTACAGTCCTCTATAGTCTGTCTCGCTAATCTAGCTGGGAGGTACAGTCCTCTATAGTCTGTCTCGCTAATCTAGCTGGGAGGTACAGTCCTCTATAGTCTGTATCGCTAATCTAGCTGGGAGGTACAGTCCTCTATAGTCTGTCTTACTAACCCAGCTAGGAGGTGCACCCCTCTATATTCTGTCTTACTAACCCACCTAGGAGGTGCACCCCTCTATAGTCTGTCTCACTAACCCACCTAGGAGGTGCATCCTGGCATGTCGTGCTCTGTTTCGTGGCTGTCTGTTTTTGTTTACGTTCTGTCATTGCCATGTGGTTTCTGTTTATGTTTGCCATGTGCTCTTTGTCTCCGCCCCGCACCTGTCTCCGCCTCTTGTCTCCGCCCCGCACCTGATCGGCGTTTGTCTCCTCCCGTTTGCCAGGTGTCCCTAGTTAGTGTGTCTATTTATACCCTGTGTTTGCTCTTTGTGTTTGTTGATTGTGCTGTGATGGTTGTGATTATGTAAGATCTAAGTTGCTTTGTTGTTTTGGATCTTTGTTTGTTAATCTAAGTACTGATGTAAATAAACTCTACCTGCAATTGTATCCGCAACTCTCATCTCCGGAATCAATACACATCCCTCTATAGTCTGTCTCTCTAACCCAGCTGGGAGGTGCCTTGCCTGCCAGCCACGTCCAGGGCTGCGTTCTGTGACTTTGTGCCAGACAAAAGTGAAAGTGAGATACAACTATTTATTATGTATGAGGAACACAAACAGGCAATGGTGTTTACAAACTGCAGCTCGTTCAAGATAACCACATCGTGCATAAACATGTTTTTCATTTATGCATGCACAAAACAAAACTCGCGTCTCCATGGACAATATGCATGTGCGATGGCACGCTCCACATAGGTGCACATCATTTTAAAACAAGACAGTGACCATCCAGTCTCTCCGGACTAGGCAAAGGATTGACAATGACTACTGATTATATACTGAACTGAAAACATTGGTCACACTGGCTAATATGGATGCACTTCTCTCAGTAAATAACAACCATCAGGTATTCAGCCAAGCTAAAGCATAAATAGTGTTATATATGTGAAAATGTATTGATGTATATGATGTATATGATCTGATGTGGCTGATAACAATATTACCTATAACAGTTCACGTGCCATGATTGTGTCAGAATCAGAATCGGACTAAGTGCAGCAGTAAAGGACAGTGCAGACTGAATTAAATAGATATAAACATGGAGAACAGAAGAGTCACTGGTGGAGACGGTGGTACAGAGTGTTCTGAGACTATCAGATAAATAAAAGTGCAGTACAGAGAAAGAAGAGTGAGAGAACATCTGGATATGGATGTATGTATGTAGTAGACTGTACAGAGAAAGAAGAGTGAGAGAACATCTGGATATGGATGTATGTATGTAGTAGACTGTACAGAGAAAGAAGAGTGAGAGAACATCTGGATGTGGATGTATGTATGTAGTAGACTGTACAGAGAAAGAAAAGTGAGAGAACATCTGGATGTGGATGTATGTTTGTAGTAGACTGTACAGAGAAAGAAGAGTGAGAGAACATCTGGATGTATGTATGTAGTAGGCTGTACAGAGAAAGAAGAGCGAGAGAACATCTGGATGTGGATGTGTGTATGTAGTAGACTGTACAGAGAAAGAAGAGTGAGAGAACATCTGGATGTGGATGTATGTATGTAGTAGGCTGTACAGAGAAAGAAGAGCGAGAGAACATCTGGATGTGGATGTGTGTATGTAGTAGACTGTACAAAGAAAGAAGAGTGAGAGAACATCTGGATCTGGATGTATGTATGTAGTAGACTGTACAGAGAAAGAAGAGTGAGAGAACATCTGGATGTATGTATATAGTAGACTGTACAGAGAAAGAAGAGTGAGAGAACATCTGGATCTGGATGTATGTATGTAGTAGACTGTACAGAGAAAGAAGAGTGAGAGAACATCTGGATGTATGTATATAGTAGACTGTACAGAGAAAGAAGAGTGAGAGAACACCTGGATCTGAATGTATGTATGTAGTAGACTGTACAGAGAAAGAAGAGTGAGAGAACATCTGGATGTATGTATATAGTAGACTGTACAGAGAAAGAAGAGTGAGAGAACATCTGGATATGGATGTATGTGTGTAGTAGACTGTATCTAGAATGTAGTGTTGTAATGTTCAGCTGTTCATGAGTGTGATGGCGTGTGGGAAGAAGCTTCCCTGTAGTGAAAGAAGCTTCTCCTCAGTCTCCCCCTTGTGATCTGTACAGGTCTACTTAGATTAGGCTGATGGAGTAAACTGTTTTAAGAAGGGAGGACTGCAGTGGGAGCCGGGTGTGACTGTGTGGTAGACACAAAAGATTTATATAGCTCATGAGTCAGGTAGGAGGGCCCCATAGAGTTTTGCTTAGGCAACCCAGGGAGGTCAGGACTGGCTATGCCAGTGTAACAGCATAAACTACATGGCAGCTCAAAATGAATAGATGTTTGGATGTCAGCCTATTACGACTGAGCAATATGACAACTGGATTTAGTGCTGAGCAGTGTGTAAAAGGTTAAACACAAATCTCTGCACTACTAGTTTTCCTCAGCATATATCTGGTTCTTTATTAAGAAATATGGACGTATCAATATATGATCTGCTTTCAAGCAAAATCTGCAGAGAAAGTTGAGGGAATTGCATCATCTTTGCAAAAAAAAAAAAGACTGTTATTACTCATTAAACAAAAAAATCCTTCTAAGAAAAAAGTAAGGACCCCCGTCACCCTTCTATATCTGGTATTTTTCCACTCCTCCTGCAGAATTCTCTTAGCCGTGTGAGGTTTCAGGTGCACAACCTGTTTCAAATCACTCCACAACACCAACAAGACTCCATCTTCATTACTTTATTTGATCCATGCCCTGCTGGATTTACTGGAATGTTTGAGGTCATTGTCATGTTTATAAGCTTCAGCTTCACTGTTTAAACAGATGGTCTCACATATCCCGCTGATACGATACATTTATAGTGGAGTTTATAAACTATTTTCATTTCCACCTCTGTGCTTCACTCTAAACATCTTGTGCTCAATTTCTGGTTTTGGTTTTAGGTCTTCTGTAACTGCAGCCAAATAATTCAACTTCAGATTCATCTGTCCAAAGCACACTGTTCCTGAAGTCCTGGTCTTTGTTTAGATGATCTCTGGCAAACTTTAGTCTTGTCCTGGTATTTTGGGTTTTTTTTTTTTACTCACCTTCCATGAGACACAAACTCGTGCAGCCCCTCTCAGAGGACAGATACATGTATACTGACGCAAAGTGGCAAAGATACCCGTAGACCCCTTGATGACTTCTTTATTAGGCTCCCTGCTTCTAAATGATGCTCCAGACAGAGGAATGGCTGATTTCTGATTGCCTTTCAAGACTCATACACATCTACAACATTTCTTTCTGAAGGTCACAGAGAGCTCTTTGGATCTAGTCATGATCTCGTCATGGTACCACCATGGTACCATGATACCACTCACATCTACAATCAAGAGCAAATTAACCTGAATGAGTGATGTTTAAATAAGACTAGCTTTTTCAAATCACTTGCTGATGATGTCCTGCACCTGACTAACAGGTCTCATTAATTTATATTTATATATATAATATATAGTAATATATTATTACCTACAGTTCTCAACATTGTTAATAAAGTCTATATATATATTTAAATATGTATTAAAAATAAAAAATCATAATATCCAGATGCCTAAAAAAAATATTTTACAACATATCATTTATCATAAAAACATCTTGCAATACTTTGAAGTTACACGCTTGTCATATTGTGTCACTGTTAAAGTGTTTTCATTCAGTCATTTCTATCAAAATTGTATCACATTTCTGTATAATTTCTGCAGCGTTGTAAGGGAAATAACTGACTTATTTCTTGATGGTACCAGTTGTGGTAATGTCTACAATTGAAACATAGCCATTCATTTATCTAAAACTATTCAATGACTTTTGAGGTTTTAGTACCTGTGATATCACTAATGGTAACACCGAAGTAAATCTGTATGGAGGAAGAAATGACCTCCATACAGATCATAGCGTAGTATCTTTCTGGCAGGTAGCCTTTACAGTTATCAAGGCCTTCAGAGATCCGGTTCCTGTCTCCACCACTGCGTAATGAGTTTTACTCTGTTTAGACCTGGTCACCTGAAGCGTCCTGAGTATTAGGTTTATATCTGGACCAAAACACAGAAAAACGCAAGAGAAACGCATCAAAGATGCATTAAAAACAAATCCACACCCC
Organism: Megaleporinus macrocephalus; assembly: GCA_021613375.1. Lineage (NCBI taxonomy): Eukaryota > Metazoa > Chordata > Actinopteri > Characiformes > Anostomidae > Megaleporinus > Megaleporinus macrocephalus. The sequence continues at coordinate 30,362,322 of CM038717.1, read as the reverse complement.
TTTAGGAGGGAATCTGTAAACACGTGTCTCTCCAAGACACAACCAAAACTCCTCCCAGTACAGCCAAAACCACTCCCAGTACAGCCAAAACCACTCCCAGTACAACCAAAAGCCCTCCCAGTACAACCAAAACTCCTCCCAGTACAGCCAAAACCACTCCCAGTACAACCAAAACCACTCCCAGTACAGCCAAAACTCCTTCCAGTACAGCAAAAGCCCTTCCAGTACAGCCAAAACCACTCCCAGTACAGCCAAAACTCCTCCCAGTACAGCAAAAGATTCAAGATTCAAGAGTTTTATTGTCATATGTACAGCAGAACAGACAGTTACACTGTACAATGAAATTCTTACTTTGCTGCTCCTCCATTCACCAATAGATAAGATAACAAATAAAAGAAATAAAAAATATATATATACAAAATATACAAAGTATAACAATATAAGTTGAAGTAGATAAAAATATTTTTATAGTTAAAGAATAAAAAATAAAAGTTATGTGTGCTTTTATGTGCAAGTATGAAGAGCAGCAGCCATAAAGTGCAAGTTGCAAGTAACGAATGTAAACAATAATGTTTGTGTGAGTAGTGAATGTAAACAGTATTCTGACAGTACAGTGAGTGTAAGGTGCAGTTTAAATCAGACCAGTTAAAACCAGTTCAGAAAGGAGAGGTTGGAGAGGTAGTGCGTGAGGTGTTCACAAGCCTGATGGCCTGTGAGTAGAAACTGTTTGTCAGTCTTGTGGTCCTGGACTTCACACTCCTGTAACGTCTGCCTGAAGGTAAACGTGTGAAGAGTGTGTGCTGGGGGTGGGTACTGTCCCTGATTATGTTGTGGGCCCTCCTGGTGACCCTGGTGTGGTAGATGTTCTGCAGTGAGGGGAAGGCTGCTCCTGAGATGGACTGTGCAGTTTTGATCACACGCTGGAGAGCCTTTCTGTCCTGAGCAGTAGAGTTTCCATACCAGACGATGATGGAGCTGGTAAGAACACTCTCAATCATACTCCTGTAGAAGGTGCTGAGAATTTTGGTTGGCATACCAAATTTTCTCAGCCTTCTCAGAAAGTACAGTCGCTGCTGGGACTTCCTGATGATGATCTGGTACAGCCAAATGATGATTCCAGTACAGCCAAAACCACTCCCAATACAGCCAAAACCACTCCCAGTACAACCAAAATCCCTCCCAGTACAATCGAAACCAATCAGAGTACAACTGAAATCTCCCCCAGTGCAACCAAAACTCCTTCAGGTACAACCAAAATCCCTCCTACTACAAACAAAACCCCTCCCAGTCCAATGAAAACTTCTCTCACTACAACTGAAACCCCTCCCAGTACAACAGAAAATCTCTCTAAGACATAACCAAAACCGCTCCCAGTACAACTGTAACCCATCCTAGTACAACCAAAAACCCTTCCCAGTACAACTGCAACTCCTCCCAGCAGAACCACAAACCCGTCCCAGTCCAACCGAACCCTCCTTCCAGTACAACCAAATTCCCTCCCAGTACAACTGAAACTCTTCCCACTGGGCACATGAGCGGTGTCTGCGAGAAAGATAATCAGGGACGACTTGCGTGGAGTGATGTTTGCTATGGCTGCAATCAGGGCCGTCGCTGAGTTAATCAGCCTAAACAGTCATTTTCTCATTAGCATGGACTGCCAAGCTGCTGTCTTCCAATAAGAATTGGAATTGTAACAATCTTCAGAATAGCACAGGAAGAGTCTGAATACATAAACAACTGGTATACGGTTGCTGTGGAACAAGCTGCACATTCGTCCCACACAGACTCGCAACTAACTGGAGACGTGCGTGACTACCAAGTATAAAGTGTACTGGCAAGAACTTGGCGATACAATAGGTATCATGATACAGCGCTCGCGATTTAATATATCACGATACACTGCGATACTGCGATTTTTCAAATTCTACTATTAAAACACACCACTATAAGAACAGGTTTGTCAATGCTTACAATAGCGTTGCGCCCTTGTGCTGCTTGTTAATGTTGGAGTGGAGCTGAAAATGGATTACAACACTGCCATCTAGTGGTCAGAGGTTTAAACACAACACACAAGGATTCACTGTCTGCCAGGAATCTGTGTATCGATACTGTGTTTTTGAGACTCGATACAGTATCACAAAACATAATATCCCAATATTCGATATTTCGATATTTTCTAACACCCCTATACACAACATGATATTTGTGCAATTTTAAAAACTCTTCTATGTGACCCTGCAATAAGAGGTGATGTAGTGAACAGATCTAATTGAAATCATGCTCGAACAGTGCGCCAACAGTACTTCGTGAGATGCTCTCTGAGCCCTGCGCTTCTGCAGCTTTGTCAGTTTCCCCCCTCTGACTCATTCAAAGACACCTTGGGGATAATTACTGCTATCTTAATTTAACACTGACCGACAGGATTGTAGCAAAATGTACCAGCATGGATTCTGTGCTCCTTTAATGCTGTTTTCTCTCTAGAGGCTTCCAGAAGCTGGTGTTCTCAGAACAATGGACTTATCACCCCAGAGTCTAGACCTCAACATCTCAGAGCGTGATTGGTATGGTGTAGTGGGTTACACAGCAGCACTCCACGCTTTAGACTGGGATTCCATTCCCCACCTGGCTAAACATCTTACACTATACCAATGAGTGCCTAGGCAAGACCACTAACCTACCATCCAAAACCACACTTTTCCCAGTACAACCGAAACCCAACCCAGTAGAAACGAAACCCCTCCCAGTATGAGCGAAACCCCTTCCAGAATGACAGAAACCACTCCCAGAACAATCAAAACCCCTCCCAGAACAACCGAAACCCCTCCCAGAACAACCAAAACCCCTCCCAGTACAACCAAAACCACTCCCAGAACAACCAAAACCACTCCCAGTACAACTAAAACATTTCCCAGTACAACCGAAACCCCTCCCAGTATGAGCGAAACCCCTCTTAGTACAGCTGAAACCCCTACCTGTACAACCAAAACTTTTCCCAGTACAACCGAAACATTTCCCAGTACAACCGAAACCCCTCCCAGAATGACCAAAACACCTCCCAGAACTGAAACCCCTACCAGTACAACCAAAACTCCTCCCAGAACTGAAACCCCAACCAGTACAACCAAAACTCCTCCCCAGAACTGAAACCCCTACCAGTACAACCAAAACTCCTCCCAGAACTGAAACCCCTACCAGTACAACCAAAACTCCTCCCAGAACTGAAACCCCAACCAGTACAACCAAAACTCCTCCCAGAACTGAAACCCCAACCAGTACAACCAAAACTCCTCCCAGAACTGAAACCCCTACCAGTACAACGAAACTCCTCCCAGAACTGAAACCCCTACCAGTACAACCAAAACTCCTCCCAGAACTGAAACCCCTACCAGTACAACCAAAACTCCTCCCAGAACTGAAATCCCTACCAGTACAACCAAAACTCCTCCCAGAACTGAAACCCCTACCAGTACAACCAAAACTCCTCCCAGAACTGAAACCCCTACCAGTACAACCAAAACTCCTCCCAGAACTGAAATCCCTACCAGTACAACCAAAACTCCTCCCAGAACTGAAACCCCTACCAGTACAACCAAAACTCCTCCCAGTACAATTACACTGTAGTGGGTTACACTGCAGCCCCCTACCTCACACTACACCAATAAGAGTGCTTGGGCAAGACTACTAACACACCCCACCTTCACCTACTTGTGTACGTGTAACCTGTTACTAGAGCTGGGCGACATGGCCAATAGTGTTATCATAACAAATTTTCTTATATTGATTAACCTCGATAACTATGTGCTTTCAGTGAGTGCAGGTTATAAGGTAAACTACAACACCTGTACAATCACAACCTACTTATATTATTAAATACATAGAATAATAATAGAACATACTTACTGCTAGGTGCTAAGCACTGCAGACGAGTCCACTTTTTAAGTGAGACTGTTTTAACAACGTTCGCTCCGTCGTCAGTAGTGATGCAGACCTGTCAGTCTTCACTAAGGCCCCATGATGCGAGTACATCCTGGAGCGTCTGGGAGATTAACTCTGCCGTGTGGTCCTCAGGGATAAACTCTGTTTTGCAAATTCCACTCACTGTGGATGTAACGCACGGTACGGCTCATGAACGGTTCGGATGTCCGACTTGACCACTTATCAGCAGCAGAGGCAAAGCGTCTCAGAGGCTTTAACTCCAGTTTTGCTCTACATTCCTCATAAAGCAGCGGCCGTGCAGTCTGTGAGAAATGTTTTCTGCCGGGCAGTTGATACCTTGAGTGAAGTACCTTCACGAGGCGTCTGAACTCTTACTGCTCCACTGTGCTAAGCACCATCACATCTTTAGCCATGAAACAGGTGACAGCTTTAGTTATCTCCTGGTGCCTTCTCGATTTTTTCATAAGGGGTGATGAAGGCAAACACCACAGCTGACTGTTGTTCTGGAGGAACGCTACTGCTCCATGGCTGGTTAGTGCCACAGCTTACGCCTGGCTAATAACACTTGACTGTATGATATTTTTTCAAATGGTGAAACTAATTGCTAGTGTTTCAAGATTCAAGACTTTTATTGTCATATGCACAGCAGAACAGACAGTTACACTGTACAATGAAATTCTTACTTTGCTTTTCCTCCATTCATCAGTAGATAAGATAACAAACAAAGAAATAATAAAAATATATACAAAATCTACAAAGTATAATAATATAAGTTGAAGTAAATAAAAGTATTTTTTATATAGTTAAAAAATAAATAAATAAATAAAATAAAAGTTCCCGACTTTGTCTATACTGCACGGCAGCCTATTTTTCATTTTGGGCTTCAAACTTGGTCAGATTTAAGATATCCCAACTACTTCTGTATGATGGACGTGGTGTGGCCTGTATGTTTACCTGTACACAGGTAGGTGAAGGTACCATAGATTGACCGATATGGGGTTTTTCTATAGCCGATGCAGATGTTTAGAGGTCAGGGTCAGCCGATGGCCGATATGTGCTGGTCATCATTTCTAACTTGTGTTATGATTCAGTGGCGTATCCTGTTTACTGTAGTAGCCTAGTATCAGCATCTTATACCATCAGCTACTGAAACACCAACACATCACACATACTGTTCAGTATATTTTAGTATATTTACTGTTTAAATGCTGAACTGAAACAAGGGCTACATTAAAAAAACAGAATGCTTTTGAAAAAAGTGCATCTTAAAGTGTTTATTTATAGAGAAAGTAAGTAAAATGTGAGTCTTCTTGTTAACTCAGCTTCACAGATTAACAAGTTGGTTTTACAGAGCGGTATTTTCCAAAACTAGACGAGCAAATCTATTCCATAACCGTTAACTTTTCTGTGTTTAGAGCACGTTCTTCTTTCTGACTCGCTTTAGTCTCGCTGGTGCTTCTCGCTTCGTACCTCGCCTGTGTGCGCGCGCCACATGCCTCAATGTGCACAGATCTGATTGGCTGAAGAGCGCCTTCAGTGATCTTACACTGCGCTGTAAAGCCTGTATACCGTAAAGATGAGAAAAGCTCCGCCGCTTAAGATAGATAGATAGATAGACAGACAGACAGACAGACAGATACTTTATTGATCCCGAAGGAAATTTAGCAGCCAGTATCAGTTACAAACACAGTACAAAAAAAACAATAAGGTATATACAAATTAAATAGTGTTTAAATAGTGTCCAGGAGTGCAAATTTACAGGATGTACAGCAAAGTGTTAAATAGTGTCCAGGAGTGCAAATGTACAGGATGTCTGGCAAAGTGTCTATTAGTGCTGACATAAGATGTCCAGTAAAGTGTGGAGAGTGTCCGGTAGTGCAGATGTACAGTAATGTGATTACAATACAAATAAAAATAAACTGTAATTTGAACATAAGGGACTTGTTCCTCATCTGTCCTCCTTCCTCTTCTGGCTCCACTGGGAGGAATTGAAGAGTCTGATGGCTCTCGGGACAAAGGATCTCCTGTCCCGAGTCAAAATTAAATCATTCTCAAAAGTTTATCTCTTTGGGTCTGCATTGGACAACGTCTGGGTCCGGATCCGGACTGCGGTCTGCCTATTAGTGACCCCTATAGAGACAGAGAGATGCTGTAATGACTGTTCACTTTACCCTTTCTTTAGTTCCGTTTGGCCCGAGTGCTGGAAGCTGAGTAATATATGGGAAGCTCTGGCTGCTCCGGAGAGACTCGCTGTGTAACAGTAACCTATTAATGTGTGTATTACACTAAAGCAGTTAGCTTTAGCCCCGATGCTAACAAGTAATACATCCGCTTTGGTTCACATCTACAGCCGGAACTAGACACACGAACCGCCTCATTAAAAACGTCAATGTTCGCTATAAATTATTCATTTTCACTTGTTTGGCTAGACAGTTCCAAAGGTCTCGGCCTGGAGTCCTTCACATGCGGCAGCAGCACGTTCCACCCTACCAATAACATGTGGCTGCGGTCATCGGTCAATCTCTAGAAGGTAGTGTTACCTGTAAGTAAACTTGTTGTAAAGTTAAAGGAGTGTGTTCTATAGTATATGTGGAAAGATGTTATTTCTATTATAACAGACTGGAAGCTGCAATAAAGGCATACTCTGAAAAAAATATTACATTCATCTACAGCTTATATACATATGCCCTGCTGAATACAGTTGGAAGACCATCAGGGCCTCCTTCTCACCTGACACCAACCAGTTTCCACTTGTGCCATCTGCTACACCCTCAACTGCATCACTCCAGATGTGTCCTCCAGATGTACCAGCATCAAGATATGATGGGACTTTTTCAGCGCACACTCACTTTCCACAAAGACTGAGTCAGAGACTGCCTCAGTCAGAGACTGTCTGAGTCAGAGACTGCCTCTAGCTGTGCAGTTTCTAAAGCTTTTACCATCCAGACCTCAAACAGAGACTCTCTTAGCTTTTATTCTGAACTTGGCTTAATAAACTGTAAATACTGTTTGACCAGAGCAGGATGGATGTCCCCTTGTTCCTCCCAAGGTTTCTTCCTCCAGTCTTGAGGGAGTCGTTCTTTGCCACCGTCGCCTCTGGCTCGCTCTCAGGGGGATACATGTTGTGGCTTCATGTTTTCAAACATCTGTAAAGCTGCTTCTGTTGGATTTTATTTGGGAAAAACACACTATAGGGTTTATTCGAAATGTATGGAAAGACAGGTGGCCAGGAAAGTGCAGGAAGGTGCTGGCTTTGTTATCAGGTGATTCAGGAAATTGTGCTATCCATTTGGTTTTGGACCTATGTTCTGCTTTTGACACAGTTGACCACAACATACTTATTGGGTGCTTAGAAGAGTGGGTGGGGTTACAGGGAGTGGTCCTGAGTTGGTTTAGGTCTTATCTGGAACATAGAACATTTTCAGTGAATATGGGCAACTATTTCTCCTCCTCTGCAGATATGTCTTGGTGTTCCTCAAGGGTCCATACTAGGGCCTATCCTCTTTGCGTTGTATACGCTACCATTGGGCCAAATTATTAGGAAGCACAATGTTAGCTTTCACTGTTATGCAGATGATATTCAGTTATATCTTCTAATGTCCCTCTTAAATTGTCTTGAGGACATTAAGAGATGGATGCCTGTCAATTTTCTTCAGCTGAATGTAAGCAAGACAGAGGCCATCTCCTTAACAATGTTTCTAATAACCTGGGTTGTCTGTCTTCGTGTGTCAAGTCCTCTGTGAGAAATCTTGGTGTTGTTTTTGACTCAGATCTCAGATTTGATAAACAAATCAACTCTGTGGTAAGGAATAGTTTCTTCCAGCTGAGAAACATTGCAAAGCTAAAGCCTTTTCTCTGTTTCTCTGACCTGGAGAAAGTTATTCATGCCTTCATTTCTTCCAGACTTGATTATTGTAATTCGTTATATATAGAGATTAATCAGTCTCTATTGCAACGTCTACAACTAGTCCAGAATTCTGCTGCCAGATTATTGACTAGCACTAAGAAAAGAGATCACATCACTCCAGTGCTCGCTTCTCTACATTGGCTACCTGTCTAGTATAGAATACAGTTTAAAGTGCTGTTATTTGTTTTTAAGGCACTAAATAAGATCGCCCCCTCTTATATTACAGACCTGCTAACACCCTTAACCTCTCAACGTTCTCTTAGATCATCATCACAGAGCTTGTTGACTGTTCTCAGGGCTCGGCTGAAACTGAAAGGTGATGGTGCATTTGCGGTTTATGCTCCGAGACTTTGGAACAGTCTTCCACCCGATATTCGCCAAGCCTCTTCTGTCTCTGTGTTTAAGTCAGGTCTAAAAACATACTTTACAAACTTGCTTTTAAATAACAGGAGACTGTAGTGATGTGAGGTGCTGCTAGTTTTCTTTATTTTGTTTTTCTTTTAAACTCCTTTGATGTGTTACTGTCGTTTCGTATTTTATTTGTTTATTGTTTTTTCCCTGCGTGTCCTGAGGATTGATTTTATGTACAGCACTTTGGTCAACTCCGGTTGTGTTTAGAGTGCTTTATAAATAAATTTACTTACTTACTTACTTATCCCTGGGGGGGCCATTTAAGACAGGCAACTCTAGGCTCGAGAACCAGACCCTGCGGTGTTCTCTTTAGACCTTCTGGGCTCGAGAACCACTCCACCCGGGAGTCCACCAGCAGCCCGGAGCCGAGGAAGTTTACTACACGGCCAGGAGGAGTCCATTTGGCCCGAAGGCAATGGAAGGACGGACCTATAAAGGGGCCGTACAGCCTAAACCAAGGCAGATCAGGTTCAGACCAGGGTACCACAATCCCAAAATAAACAAGCTTTAACTCTGGACATGTCTCCCTCTTCATTCTGACGGCAAAAAGCGAAGATACAACACCACCCTACGTTGTAAAAAGCGCTACCCAAATAAACTTGGCATGGCGTGTGTATGTTGTTGCTGGCGTCTGTGATAAATAGGTTGTACTTAAAGGGCTCTGACTTCTCCACAACACCGCACACTGCATTAGACGCCCTGAGCCAGTTAAAACCACCTCGGCTTTCAGAGCTCACGGGCGGATCATGTTTACCGTATTCAAATGTGAGGCTCTCTCTGCTCCTTTATGCATGTTCTCCATCTCTCGCAAAAAATATGAGCAGCATCTCGGCCCCTCTAAGGAAACGCGCCGAAAGGTCAGCTCACGAAATAATTGGAGGAAAGCCAATAGGTCAGCGGTGTCTGCGGCGCCTTGTTTGCCAAAACCGAGACTGTGCATACATCTGCAGCTTTCTTTCTCTCTTTTTTTCTGAATTTAAGTGGAGAAAAGGACAACGGCGTCCACTGTCTGTCCCCAGGGTTACGCCGATGACAGCATTGAAGTGAACGTTGTTCTAAGTTGACAGACGGGAAAACAAGAAAATAACTATTCTTTTCCTGACTCGTGCTCTTCCTTTCCAAAAAACAGTTAGCGACCGCCTCAGCACTGAGGGGAGGCAGTGGCAGACATCATCAGGAGCAGGAAGTCTAGGTTAATCTGTAGCATAAATCACTTCTATGCCCCACTTTGTGACAAATGCCTTCCGTTAACATTCAGCTTTGATGAATGAACTGCGTTAAATCAGAGTTTTCGGTTCCTTTCCGACACATGCAGCTCAGAAACAAACCACATCACGCGTCGTTCTCTTAGATTGCTTTGCCACTGAAATGGACATTGGACATTTGTATGCATTGGAAATGGCCTACAGACGTGCTAAACGGCTCTCAATATTTAAAGCCTCTAATGAAATCTCCCGCTAATATGCTTCCTCGTGAAGATGAAGCACAGCTCTGCCCGCAAGGACGATGTTATGTTGTCATATTAATGGTAGCGAAGGCAAAATATAATATGTCAGGCTTATTTATCATGCAGGGAGGTCTAATTTCATTTGGCCAAGTCTGATTATCATAAGACTTTAGCTCTGCTGGAGTGGGATTAGTTTTACAACTGTGATTTCAATCCAGTATGAATCTGCAATGGGCGGTAGCAGAAACATCAGAAACAGGTAGATTTGTCCAACCCAAAAATTAAATCACCGAAAAGCATAAACTGTTTAAAAGATTTTTATTTTAAAAAGGGTGTTTTGCCAGCCTTCGCAATTCACACGCTGTGTTTGTTGTTAGCAGCCGGCTCTGGTTGTTGGGTGGTCTGGGTCTTTCACTTTGTTAAGGCTTGTGTTGAGATGCCTGTTCTAAAACATCCTGCAGTCAGCAGCTTCACCTCATTGGAGCGTCAGGTAGCTCGCGCCAGCTTTAAACGCCAGGTCAGTGATGAGAGCAATAAGTAGCAACAATGACCATATATACACTGCAATAAAACAGCTTTAGTATAATGTGTTGTTATGGTAAAAGACTAGGAGGGTTTGGGTTAGCTAACGTTTATATTAACTTTAGTCAGACAGCACTGTGAAACGTAAAGTTACATTACTCTCTGGCCACGCCCCAAACTGCAGACTGCTACTACACTACATACATAATAAATAAAATAAAAGAAATAAAAGAAATAAATGAATGAGTTAATAAAGAAGTGCTTTCAGTAGTGCAGTATGTAATGTTCCAGAGGGTGCTGTTTGGGACACAGCCTTACTGTCTAACATTAATGTTAGTCTTGTCTAGTCAGAAAACCTCAACATGCATTTATTTGTCATTTCATTTTAGCATTATGCCACCAAAGAGAAACATTTCTTTGGTTATATATGTATAGAATCCAGACATTGCATGTATAGTTTAAAAGTTTTCTGACAACAGTACTATGTAATGCTAAGTATCTTGTTTAGTTTGTAAAGTTATCTTTAATTGGATTTATCTAATAATAAACAGACGTACAGATAATGTTTATTTTGTTTATTTATTTGTAATCTACTGTAATTCCACAAATGTTGCTCTACCTCACTAAACATACAGTGATTTACTACCTTACCTACAGTGGAATCATTTTATAGGTAATATTTTAGGGGATGGGGTGGGCTTTGATTCATATTAGCAAATATCAGTGTCAAAACCAGTGTCAAACCAGTGTCAAAACCAGTGTCAAACCCACTCCTATGCCCTTGCTAACAACAATAATTTCAGAGTACCAGCCTTCTGTAACCGGTCGTACAGAGACCCGTCAGTCTGAACTGATCTGTAAAAGGCTATGTGCTGGGACGTTAGTGATATTAAGTGTGACACCTGTTACAAAAGATCTGGACTATGACTATGTAATATATTAGATTATTTATTATTATCTGAAAGTTTAAAGAATGCACATGAACAAGAAAACATCTCCTCTTTACCTCTTTATGTTTCTTTCCAGTCTTGACTCACATTTATTCTCAGAATATTGATGTCAAAGCAGACGATGCCATTCAAATGCTTCCCTCAGTAGAACTCAACTCATTCTCTTACAGTTCTATGCACAATTGAATTGTTCAGACAGAAGCAAAGTCATTCAGCATACTGTACTGACTTTCTTTACAGCAGTAATCTGCTGATTATCCTCTGCAGTAAATGATTATTAAAATAAGTGTTTCTGCAAAGTAACTTTATATGTTGTGAACTAGGGGTGGGAGATATGGCCCTACAATAATATCACAATATTTCATGGCATTTTTGTGATAACAATACTCTTGGCGATATGACAAAACATTAAATTAAAAAAATATATTTCAAGAATACACTACTGCAACAAAATGAAAATGAAATTTTATTATTGCATACGATATGATATGGCACACCCCTAACTGAGATATTAAAAAATACAAGAATTTTCATTCGATTGTAACAGAAGTCAATGATCCAGAATGTCACGATACTAAATAATGCACTCCAAATATCTCCATATATCCAGGACTGAAGTAAAGTTAATGATACTGGACAAATAAACTCTGTTTCTAGTAAATATATAATGGGAAATGATAAAAGTGTGATTTTTTCTTTTGCTAAACACAGTAAAAAGTAGTATCCTGATGTGATAACTAGGAATGGGTGATATGGCACGATATTTCAGAGTATGATACGTTCACGATTTTTTTTAAATGTTGGCGATATTACTGTGTATGATACGATATGGCACACCCCTATTGTGAACTTCATATTTTGTTTCCTTTAGTTCTGTTATGCAGCAAACTAATCTGTTATTCCTGCCAAATTATTTGGTACGAGCCTGAAACATCTTGTTGGAATTCCAGCTCTTTTCTCTGTTGCACGGTGATGTCATCTTGTAACACTATCCTTACTGGCTGCTTTGAGAAGTGGAACTTGTAGCTAGATGCCACTACCACTTTTAACCATTCTGGCTGTTGATCATTTGGAATAGAGTGGGCGAGCTGACCAATCAGAGCACACTGGGCTCATTGGGGAGGTGGGACTTAAAGACACAGGAGCTCCAACAGAGTGTTTCATATAGAAATTGAAAACAGATGTGATGAGAAAGATATTGTTTTGGGAAAATTAAAGTATGTGAATCTTTTCTAGTAGACCCAAAAACAGAGTTATACAAATATATCAAATATATTTAAAAAAAACTGTGATGGTGACACATGTGCAAATGTTGACACATTTCCAGTTGTAAAGTCTCAGAACTTAATGAACTTTTCAGGCCTTTATTGACTTTGAACTTCATTGACTTTATTGAACTGGATGCAGGTCAATAATAGCCATTACGAGCTCCAGAGCCTATAAAAGTCTCTGACTCCTCAAACCTTGTGCTAACACTTAAGCATGGACTCACAATCTTCAGACTCACAATTGTCACTGTCTGAAATGCCATTGAGAAACAGCAGTTATGGAGATCTTTGGAAGACAGGAGAAGATATGGAAGACCAAGAAAGCTCTCTGATAGAACCGCTCGTATGCCAGCCAGAAAGGCAAAGCAAAGGACCTGTACTGCTGTATTCTGCAGCACTGCTTGCACAACCATGATCTGCAAGGAATTTTCAGGAAAAGTCATTAGAAGGGAAGTCAGCGTCTGAGACGTGCCAAACAACATCAAAATAAACCAGATTAAAATACTGAACTAAATGTTTAAGACATAAATGAACAAGGACATTGTGAGTATATACGTCCCTCACAGACATATTTTGCACAAAATAGTTTTGTGAATAGAATCCACAGTCGAATGCCTGAAACCTTGTTTTATTACTTGTTTTGCTAAAATGAATGCACCCATGGTGGATGGGGTACATGCAGGGGGTGGTAAGGGAATGGAAGATAGATGGAAGAATGGATTCCACTAAATATCAGCAAATCATGAGAGCAAATGTTTCATGTCAGGTAAAGAACTGAACCTGATGAACAGCTTCCACAGCAGTATAATCACTTCTAACATATTCCATGCACTAAGAATAATCCACATTAGCCTCGCCTAATCATCCTCCACCAATGCGCAAACACTTTCAACACACGTACTGGAGACAAAAACAGAGGAGAACATAGAAGAGAACAGTAGACAGAACTAAAGAAACAGAACAGACAGAACTATCTAAAGGGACTGACATGAAGCTTTTCTTAGTTTTTTAGATGTTAGACCAAAAGAAACGAGACATTTTATATGAATAAGATTAACATAAAGGGTAAATGATGATTTATAGGCATCATTTATCTGTTTATCATCCCTCAGCTTGTGAAATATCCTCGCCACTTAAAGCTTATTCTCTATTTTCCTGCCTATTTTTTTGTGTTTTGGATTTTTTAATTAACAAAATTATGTAACCACCGCTGCGGTACAAAAATAGACCCATCCATAATGGCATTTTCACACCCTACACTGAAATGGGAGGATCAGAGAGTTCATTCATAAAAGGTTTTAGATTCAGCACCTCCTCTGATCAAGCACTTCAAAAGCAGCAAGATCCATAATTACAGTCCGGCTTCTACGACCCTCAGAAATGATGCAGAGAACCCAAATACATGCAGTCTTTCATACATTTGTCTCCCTCTCTTTTATTTCTCAATCAAGACAAAACACCTGTTCAATTCCAAACGGATGACACTTTAAACGAAGCTGATCCCGAAAGTCCTGACAGCCACTGCAGGTAGCAGCCCAGGCTTTGGTTCCGTAAGCACATCAGTCATATAGACTCGGCAATCCAGTCTGCACCCTTATTTATCAACAGTGTTGGGAGTAACGTGGAAAAAAAGTAATGTAACGCATTACAGCAAAATATTTTGTAACATAATTGTAATCATGTTATAGCTACCATCTTAATAAAAACCCTGGTACTTGCATTGCTCCCATCTATGTATATATATAGATGCACTCACTTTTTACTCTCCCACAACATTATTCCTTCAAACACACACAAATAGACCATTATGCAAATTAGTTTATGCGATTACGTCCTTTTAGGACAGCCAATAGCTACTTTCCTTACTGAGGAGCTGGCAACAGTGATGGTAAAACAAAACTCATCACTAAAGACCCCTGCATCGAAGAAAAGCTTGCCCCCAATAGCACCCAAACAACCTACACTGGATTTTCATCGAGCGCTAGGAAGGAAGGTAACAAGTACCAGTACCATGTAACAAGTTTAAAAAGAAGATCTGAGAACTTACCTCATTTATAAAGAGTTTATTTTTGTGAATTCAGTTCTTAAACTCCGTTCTTATATGCCTGTGGTGAAATTTCATTTATAAAGAGTTTATGTTTGTGAATTCAGTTCTTATACTCAGTTCTTATATGCCTGTGGTGAAATTTCATTTATAAAGAGTTTATGTTTGTGAATTCAGTTCTTACACTCAGTTCTTATATGCCTGTGGTGAAATTTCATTTATAAAGAGTTTATGTTTGTGAATTCAGTTCTTATACTCAGTTCTTATATGCCTGTGGTGAAATTTCATTTATAAAGAGTTTATGTTTGTGAATTCAGTTCTTATACTCAGTTCTTATATGCCTGTGGTAAATATTTCATTTATAAAGAGTTTATGTTTGTGAATTCAGTTCTTATACTCAGTTCTTATATGCCTGTGGTGAAATTTCATTTATAAAGAGTTTATGTTTGTGAATTCAGTTCTTATACTCAGTTCTTATATGCCTGTGGTAAATATTTCATTTATAAAGAGTTTATGTTTGTAAATTCAGTTCTTATACTCAGTTCTTATATGCCTGTCGTAAATATTTAATTTATAAAGAGTTTATGTTTGTGAATTCAGTTCTTATATTCTTATACTCAGTTCTTATATACGCCTGTGGTGAAATGCTGACATGTTAGTTTTGTTGTACCACTAAAGAAAGCTTTATTGGACTTTATTGGACTTTTCTACTGCTAAAATACGCAGACTAGTTCTGAGGAAACAAGTAACGTGAAGTACAGTTTATACACCGTAAGTACTACTGATACAATCTGTTACTAAATAAACTACTGAAAGATTAGTTGATTTGTACTTTCCAGATATGTTTGTAGATTTGATTCCGGGTATACCTGAATGGGTTTCAACTTAAAAGTAATGAGGTATTAGATTACATATTCCAGGAAGTAATGAGTAAAGTAATCTTTCTAATGAGTAATAAGCAGGGGTGTCAAGTAACGAAGTACAAATACTACATTACCTTACTTAAGTAGAAATTTTGGTTATTTATACTTTACTGGAGTAATTATTATTCAGATGACTTTCTACTACTACTCCTTACATTTACACTCCATTATCTGTACTTTCTACTCTTTACATTTACACTCTATTATCTGTACTTTCTACTCCTTACATATACACTCCATTATCAGTACTTTCTACTCCTTACATTTACACTCCATTATCAGTACTTTCTACTCCTTACATTTACACTCCATTATCAGTACTTTCTACTCCTTACATTTACACTCCATTATCTGTACTTTCTACTCCTTACATTTACACTCCATTATCTGTACTTTCTACTCCTTACATTTACACTCCATTATCAGTACTTTCTACTCCTTACATTTACACTCCATTATCTGTACTTTGTACTCCCTATCAGTACTTTCTACTCCTTACATTTACTCTCCATTATCTGTACTTTGTACTTCTTACATTTACACTCCATTATCTGTACTTTCTACTCCTTACATTTACACTCCATTATCTGTACTTTCTACTCCTTACATTTACACTCTATTATCAGTACTTTCTACTCTTTACATTTACACTCCATTATCAGTACTTTCTACTCTTTACATTTACTCTACATTATCTGTACTTTGTACTTCTTACATTTACACTCCATTATCTGTACTTTCTACTCCTTACATTTGCACTCCATTATCAGTACTTTCTACTCCTTACATTTACACTCCATTATCTGTACTTTCTACTCCTTACATTTACACTCCATTATCAGTACTTTCTACTCCTTACATTTACACTCCATTATCAGTACTTTCTACTCCTTACATTTACACTCCATTATCAGTACTTTCTACTCCTTATATTTACACTCCATTATCTGTACTTTCTACTCCTTACATTTACACTCCATTATCTGTACTTTCTACTCCTTACATTTACACTCCATTATCAGTACTTTCTACTCCTTACATTTACACTCCATTATCAGTACTTTCTACTCCTTACATTTACACTCCATTATCAGTACTTTCTACTTCTTACATTTACACTCTATTATCTGTACTTTCTACTCCTTACATTCTATTTCATTTACAGCTTGTTTTCATTCGTCTACATTTACATTCCAGTAAAGATTATTGATAACATGCCTTTGAAGTTTGACTTACAATACTTATAGACAACTAGTCATCATATCTTCTGCTCCATGAAACACATGTTAATGTTCAGTAGTACACAGATATGCTTCTTTAATATATTTACATTGTACTAAACTACATTCATTTTCAATGGGCGTATATGCGGCTGAAACAGGAAGCCTAGCGCATCCCAAACTTATCAACATTAACATTTTAATATAACATTATAGTCATTATGGCTTTTAGAAGAATAGAGTTTTTTGAGGGAGGGAGGCTAGTGCACTATAGACCCCTGTGGTCTAAGCTTTTGTCCTCAATGGCATTTTTAGTCTTACATTACTTTTACTTTTATACTTTAAGTAGTTTTGAAAGCAGTACTTTTAAACTTGTACTGGAGTAAAAAGCTTCAGTTGATACTTCAACTTCTACAGAAGTATTTTTAAACCCTAGTATCTATACTTCTACCTGAATAATGAATGTGAATACTTCTGAAACATTTGGTAATAAGTAATCAGTAATGGATTACTTTTCTTGAGTAATTACCCCAACACTGTTTATCAACATCCCAGTGTAAGAACACTTTTCCCCAATTCAGGTCTCATTAGTCCATCTGGTCCTGTTCCATGCAAAGCAAAAGACGCAACCTGACATCAGATCAGTGTTATTAATCTGGGATGTCTTATAAACAGGGGTCCTGATCTTGGTAACTCAGAGGATTAAAACTATAACCACTAACTCAACATCCCAGTCATAATATGACCGTCCATGGAGAGTTTGTGCAGTTTCCCTGAAATTAACTGTCAAAGGCTTTGATTCAGGACTCTGATTTCCATGGGGTGATTATAGGAATTCATTAAAATGTTAAGAATTACTATCTATGATGCACTATATGCCCTAAAGTCTTTCATAGTTTCTTCTCAAATCACTAGTATTAACAAGAAGTTTGTTCCAACTTTGCTACAGTAACAACCTCTACTCCTCTAGGAAGGCTTTAACACTAGATGTTGGAACACTGCTTTGAGGATTTGATTGCATTTAGCCACAAGAGCATTAGTGAGGGCAGGTACTAATGTTGGATCATAAACAGCACCTCAAGTCATCCCAAAGATTTTGGATGAAGCTCCAAAACTGAGAAGAAATTAACTTCCACTGCTCCACAGCACAATGCCGGGGGGCTCTACCCCTCTAGCTGATGCCTGGCATTGAGCATGGTGGTCATAGGCTCGTATGCAGCATCCTCTGTATTGTTTTGACCAAAACTGATCTGATAAATAGCTTAATTAATAAAATATGTGATGCTAACTGCAAACAAGAAGAAAACACTGTGATTGGTAACAGAGTTTATTTGCATATTGTAGCATCTCCAACATTCAAACTGCAAAGGCTAATTTCACAATAATAAACGATACAAAGCAAAGCCCTAACGCAGCACAGCTTTTAGAGCACATATGGCAAATCCAGATTCTACATGAGGCTGTTGAGTAGGGCTGGGTGAAATGTAGGCCTGACACGATCATGACATTTTAGCTGACAATTAATTGTCATTTAAATAAATGAGATTAACAATTAAATTCTCCATTGCATGCAACAACAATTACAAGTCGAAAGTGGGAAGATTAATCAATTAGCTATCCTGTTTGATTAATAGCCAATACTCGTTGTACAGTAAACGAGATGCACTACATTATTGATTATTGTACCTACATAGCTAATACACCACACACTTAAATCACTTTCTCTTCCCATTATGAACCCACAGCATAAGCACATTATACGACAGTAATATTTATCCATACAAAGCCAGAAACCTTCCAAAAGGTATCCAGGTATGTTAGAGAACCTCAGGTGAAGCAGTTATATAAAATGATATAAGCATATATATATATATATATATATATATATATATATATATATATATATATATATATATATATATATATATATATTCATATATATTCATATATACATATATAAATATATACATATTTATTTATTTATATATACATGTTACACTTAAGTAATTGCAATCATCCCAAGTAGTTGTGATTAAGCCTTTGTATAATTTATATAATAATTTAATAATAATAATAATAATAATAATAATAATAATATTTGATACATATCATTATAATTAGTTACAGTTATAATAAGTTGTAACAAAGTACAACCCGCAGCAACACATAACAAAAACTACAATAATAATAACAATAAATCTGATTTTTTTTTTGTTTTACAAACTGTGCTGCATTAAGTCCACTTTTAACAGACCTAATTATATTCATTTTGTAATCAATGTAATTACTCATCGTTCTTTATTTACTGATTAAATGTACAGTATACTCAAAGACGGGTATTGTTACATATTTTATCAGAATAATGATAAAATGTTCTTATACTGTCGACTCCTGCTGTTGAAGTATTTAGAAGTTTACTAGCGGATGAAAGTGCTGGAAACAGCCAGGCTTTGCTCATATTCCACACATGCCTTTCAGAGAGCACCGGGAGCCTGTTGTGTTGAAGCAGATCAAACATCATTAATATAAATTCATTACCAAAGTTCCTCTGAACGGGATTTAATCACCCCTACGTTAACCCCACTGCTCAGTTACATTCAGTGTTACTTCTCCTCCTCCCCCTCCCCCCCTCCCCTCGCACTCAAACCGAGCTCATTCATACATCTGAAAGGCTCACCACGATTGAAGTTTCACCTCAGGTGGTGTAGGTAAGTAATTCCTCTCCACATACACTCTGCAAACTCAATTAATGTAACTCCAAACTCTTCCATTTTTAGAACACACCTCGCCGAGACACTGAGCTGGATAAATTGCTTCTACACTTCTATTAATTCTGTTTGCACACAGTTTTTACTGGGGTATCGTATCCATGTTTACAAATAGAATATCTGATATCGTTTTTAGAAAGAAATCAATTGCTTAATTTGCTTACAATAATATGATCAGTCAAAACTAAACCTATTTATTTATTATTACTATTATTAATATTACTATTATTATGATTGTACATATATACTTTTTATATTACTATTAGTATTTTTAGGGGGCAAAGAAAAGGTTTGTACACTCATAACTAGCCATGACACAAAGCCATAATGACTATATCATCACTGTTCAATGAAAAACATTTCCATTTTTGTTGATTTTAAGTTTTCTGCGTCATTTGAACACATTTGGTCGTTTACACTGTGTGAAAATTGTATGACTAATGGACCAATAGAAGTGCTACAAAATAGCTTGGAAAAAATTCTGGTTCCACTGACTTGCATTGAAAGTAGTGTATGTTTTTGGTCTCTCCTGTTAAGTTGTAATTTTGGGGATGCTTGTTTCTCATTGGACAGCAACGATACATTCTTTAGTAGCCTTTAAAAAATAAGTTTTATTTTTTATTATGAGTTTATTATTTATTGCTCATATTATTTATTGTGCTGCGATAACATTAGACGAGCAGTAATAACATGAAAAAAGCGCCAAAGAAAAAGTTCACTTGCAACAAACATGGCAGGTGTGAAAGCCCTCCGAGACACTGGATGCGACTGAATCTTGAGAGAGATGCTGTGCCAACGATCAGAACGTGCAAGAAGCCGTCTTGTCAACAAGATAAAATGTAGATGGTGGATGTTTGGAGTTACTGCCAGATGTGACACATTTCTGTTTCTATATCTCTGTCTCTTCTCATCGGCTTCCATCCGAACAAACAGGCTGAGTTCAGCAGAACAGATCGCTTTTACACCTTCACCAATCCACAAACTTCAGAAGGGTTCTGTCCTATCTCTCTCTCTCTCTCCCTCTTTTCATTGGCTGCCTACAGAATAAGCGGCTTCAAAGCAAATCCTAATCCTAATACGGTATATTCTTATTCACCCCCATCGTGACTGGCTACTCTCCTTCAGGGGACCCTCCTGCCAAACCTCACCTCCATTTCAAAGAGAGCACCAATTTATTGCTGCAAGCTGTGAAGCTGACCTCGGTCCTGCCCCATCCTTGATTTTTACTTTCTCCTTCAGAGATCAGATCCTAGCCAACACTCTTCCACAGATCTTTCCCTCTTTACAAGTCTGACTTTCTTATTTATTTTTATTTTTTTTATTGTGAGGCCATTGTTCCAGCTGTTTTGCCTCCAATCGGCCTGCCAGCTGGAGTGGACGCAGGGAATGGAGAATGCAGAAATAAGACTGGACATTGGGCTCCTGGTTTCACCAAACCCAGCGTGCTTCAAAGGAATGAATTACAGCACTAACAGCAGGAGAGCACCCAACGCTACCCACCTTACCCAGCGCCGCTGGCAAGCGTGAATATATCAAAATGGTGTTCTGCTCTATCGTAACCCACCCTGGCCTTAAACAAGAACCTTAACCCGATTTTATACTTCAGCTTAGCAACCGCAAACAAGCTGCCACTACCAGACAAACGTTTTAAATCACTACCAGTCAAATGTTTTAGATTCACTATCAGCCAAACGTTTTAAATCACTACCAGTCAAACGTTTTAAAACACTACCAGCCGAACGATTTTAATCACTTCCAGTCAAACGTTTTAGTACACTACCAGCCAAAAGTTTTAGATCACTACCAGTCAAACGTTTTAGATACACTACCAGCCAAACGTTTTAGATCACTACCAGCCAAACATTTTAGATACACTACCAGTCAAACGTTTTAGATACACTACCAGTCAAACGTTTTAGTAACACTACCAGTCAAACGTTTTAGTAACACTACCAGTCAAACATTTTAGATACACTACCAGTCAAACGTTTTAGTAACACTACCAGTCAAACATTTTAGATCACTACCAGCCAAACGTTTTAGTAACACTACCAGTCAAACGTTTTAGATCACTACCAGCCAAACATTTTAGATACACTACCAGCCAAACGTTTTAGTAACACTAGCAGCCAAACGTTTTAGATACACTACCAGCCAAACGTTTTAGTAACACTACCAGCCAAACGTTTTAGATACACTAACAGGAAATGTAATGTATAGTAGCATCTTGGTGAGGAAGAAGACGACAAAGGAGATGCCTATTTTTCAGCTACATATCAGACTCTTTATTAACACCAGCTGAAAAGACACATGAAAGACAACCTGGCGATCGTGATACAGCGGCCACGATTCAATTTATCATGATATACTGCAATATTGCAAGTAAAGTGATGTATTGTGATTTTTCAAATTGTACTATTAAAACACCACTATATGAACAGGTTTATCAATGCTTACAATAGCATTGCGCCTTTGTGCTGCTGGTTAATGTTGGAGTGGAGTTAAAAATGGATTATAACACTGCCATCTAGTGGTCAGAGGTTTAAACACAACACACAGTGACTCACTGTCTGCCAGAAATCTGTGTGTTGATACTGTTTTTGAGAATCGATACAGTGTCACCAAACATAATATCCCGATATTCGATGTTTTCTTACACCCCTAATACACATCCTAAACAAACAAACAACATCATCACCCTCAGTGTCTCTTTTCACACTGTGTCTCCCGTAAGACTCTCCGCTAGTTCAGTTTTATATTTATGTGCCAAACTTTCTTATATTCTAAACAGATGAGAGGAATCGACTCATTTTGATAACATTTTTGTGATGCGGTATGAGCGTCATAGAATTACAGTCCACAAACGTGTGCTCCACCAACATGTTGCACTGAGCAAAGACAAACCGTGGGGTATATATGACAGGATAATGAGTCTGGAACTAGCTGTAGGTGTGTGTGATAATGAATGAGTGGAGCCAATTTGGAACTTAAGCTAGAGGGAGCCAATGCAGGCTGTGCAAGTCCAAGTGGAGTAATGCCAGAGGGGAGAGATCATGACAAAACGTTTTTCTTCCCCAGAATCATACATCTAAGCCAAGAACTAGTGATGGATGAATATTTTAAACCAGGATGAAAGTCTGCTGAACAGATCAAGAACAATATCTAAAAGGAAAGGGATCAATGTCAAAGTCTATTGTATAGAGAATAACTGGCTTATATGATCTCAGAGGGTTTAACAGGGGATACAAATCACCAGTGTGCTTCAAGAGCAGACAGAGCAGGTTACAGTAAGGCTGGGCGATATGGATTAAAAGTAATAACTCAATATTTTTAGCTGAATGGTGATATACAATATATCTCGATTTTTTTTTTCTTCCTATAAGGTGATAACAACTGTCACACAGACACTTTTGACTAGGGCTGGGTATCACTTAAAGATGTTTGATACTGATACGATACCTTTTTTCAGAATTGTAACAAAAAATACAAACATTAATGTATTTATTTAACAGAAAACATGAGTCAGTCTCATACTGTCACCATAATCTTTTAATTTTTTATCTTTTTTTTTTATTTTGTTCAAACAATGAGCAAAACATGAGCATTACTTATGTTTAAACTATAAAACTATGCAATCCTTTAATAAAACTGGTTACTGCTCGGTGGCGCTCATCCCTTCTCTCAACCAACATCCTCAGCTTCTCTGCTACAGTGAAAGGAGTTGCTGTGAAATTGATATGCAAGTAACTGTTAGTTAATGTTATACTTACAGAACACGAGCGATACCTAACAGCGTTACAGGTATATTCATACAGTGACTGAATGTTAGCCATGTCGCTAGCTAACTAGCTAATACGTACTGGTGTTGTGCTAACGTTAGCTGAATCAAAACTGTCCATCAGCGCTAACAGGCGGCAGTAAGAGAGTTAGTTTCTCTCACAAACCAATAAAGCAGCTCAGTAAACTAGAGATGGAAGGATCAATCGGCCATGTATCGGTATCAGACGATTTTTAATCAAAATATGTGATCAGAGATCGGCCGATCTCAAGAGCTGATCGATGGCGGTAAACTAATGAACATAATCTCTGTATTTACAGCTAGCGTTTCATCCAGAAAGAGGAGCCCTGCGTGAAACCCCCTCCGGCCAGCTCCCTGCAATTCCTATCTGAACCACTAGGTGGAAATGCATACCGTTTAGTTTTCCTCAGACTGACTAAAGCAGCGGCTTCGCGAGAACAGTTTAAGCGTTCACCGCATGTGCGGAAAAAAAACATCGTCCATCTGGCAGTTTGTAACTTCTGTAAAATTTGTAAAATCAGCGCCTCTCGCGGGGAAACCAAGACCAAGACATTTAATACTACTAATCTGATACAGCGTGTACACCACACAGCTGAATACAGTGAGTATCAGTAAACAGCAGAGCTAGCACGCGCAGCTAGCACAAAACTAAAAACCCAGAGAACCGTGCAGACCAGATCAGACCAGTACAAACAGCACAGCAGCAGAAACAGCCAGAGAGCTAAAGAACCACATTGAGTTTGTAGTTCTAGATAAGCAGCTCTTCTCGGCTGTAGAAGACGTTCTGTGGCATTCTTGCGCTTAATATTCCTCCTGGATCTACGCTCTGCTGTTCCTAGTAGAAAATACTTTTCAGATGTGGCTCTTCCAGAGCTGTCTCAAGCGGTTTACGCCCACATAGACCAACTTCTAATATAGTTCAAAATATGATGCTGTTTCATATGAGCTTGTTAAAAATGGTAATAAACCAGTTTCCACCATGTTTCATGACTTGCTTGCGCTAATAATACGTAGCCCTGCCGTGTCTAACAGCCCCGCCCTCGATCGGTACTGGCTATTGGCCGATCGCACTGGAAGGTGATCGGCGTTCGGAATCGGCCTCAAAAACGCTGATCGGTTCATCTCTACAGTAAACTATAACTTGCCTGATGATATTATATCACTGGAAACAGCCGCTTAGCGTATTTAGCCCAGATTCTCACATCTCTGGCAGCACCGTAGTGCTGCTCTATCCTGAAGCATTTGCTGCAGCTGCTCTCAGACTTTCAAAGTAGAGCCAAACGTTTGAATGCTCTGACATGTTTAACTAGTTGTGAGTGCTCCCCGCGTTTCTGCGTGTCACAGCACGTGCCTATTTATTTATTTATTTTATTTTTTTGTTATATGCAAAGTACCGAAAAAAGACACCAAATTTTTTTTTAGACTTTTACTCAGTAGTACCGAGACGTTTAGGTCGGTACCTTTTTGCTATTGAATTGCGATACCCAGACCTACTTTCAACAGGCATCCTCTTCGATAGCTTCTTTCGTGTGTTTATCCGTCTTCATGCTGTTGCTGCCTGTGTTTACGCGTGAAGCGGTGGGGGAGGGGTGAGTTTTGTGAGGAAGAGAGGCGGGGTAGTGTGAAGTTAAGACAAGAAAGAGGCGAGCTTGTGGATCTTCAAGTGTAATTGCAGAGCAACACAGACTATATTGATATAAACGATATTGTCTCATCTTACATCTCATAAAAATATTTCGATATTTCTTAAAAACTCGATATATCGCTCAGCTCTAGGTCACAGTTTTCTAAACATGCACAAAAGCATGTAGGGTTGTAGGTAGGGCTGGGCGATAAAACGATAACGATAATTATCGCAAAATATCGTTTCCTCGATAGAACTATAAGACGTAGAAAGTCAATAGAATTCAATTCTGTCCATGATTTGAGCGACAACACAAATAGCGCAGAGTGTAGGCGTAGCGGCAGCTTAACCCACGTACTAGTAATCAGGTTACTGCAGGCGTCACAGTCGAAAAGTGAGAACAAAATAAGAGAAAATGACAGAAAACGTTAACTACTGAAAAAAACATGATACACGCGTTAATAATCTTAAAATAATCTGCTAAAATAGGAACAACAAGTAAACAGGTGCTGTCCTGCTGCTGTGTTGACACTAAGAAATGTTAGCGCTTCAAGTGCTCGGTCAGTTCTACTGTTGTGATCATCTCCGCTGACAGAGCGTTTCTGTGTGAAACACTCCCACAATTTCCACTTGAGCGATTGTTTGTAGCTGCAGCTCGTGCTCCGGATAAATCCAGGCTTTCAGTAGGCGCGGCCACCTTAGCGACGCATCGACGCACGTTATGCTAATCGACGTAATTTCGGAATCGATGAAGATAAATATATATGTTGTAGGAGTGCGAGTGAGAACGCTGAGGCAAAGTTGACTTTATAACCAAAAACTTTATTTTCTACAGAAAACAGAATCACTAAACCAACTCCCGCTATGAGTCCTTTCCTCAGCCCGAGCTTAAAGGGCCAACAACAGCCTGCTTAACACAGTGTCTGTGTGTGGATACTGTTCATACTAATACTGCCCCAGTATAGTATGTTCTATAGTACATTTTCTTCTGATAGAAAATAAATCAGAGGATAAACAACAATTTAACACAATTTTTACATTTTGATAGCTTCACTTCTCACTTAAAGTAAAAAGGAAATAATGATTTGATTTATATCGTAATATATATCGATAGCGACTGATATGAAAAACTTGATCGTGATAAGATTTTTTCCCATATCGCCCAGCCCTAGCTTTAGGCTGAGCTTTTATGGACAGGTGATGGAATGAGGAAAGGCGGAAAGAACAGGACATGCTCATGAATAAAAACATATTACCTCATCTATGAAACATGCTTGTATGAGCTTGTACGGCTGCCAGTGGAATGTATATTCACATACAGCAGCAGCAGCAGCAGCAGGACAGTTCTGAATTCTGAACTGCACAGAAGCATCTTAACTAGGGCAATTTTTCAATAACAGTAGCAATACTGATATCCTGAGTTGTTGATAACTGGCACTTCTTTCAATACATTCTTTTCAACGAACCTGAAATGGGCGTGACTTGAACCAGCTGTGAGTGGCAGATACTGGAAGTGGGTGTAGTTTCTGACTGCAGACTAATGAAGAAGTGCTGACAGAAGTCAACAAGCAGGCTTATTGATCCATTGACGCTGATAAGTCTGACTATTCAGGTATTTAAATTTGGTATTGCATGACGTATTTTTCTTTTTTGGTAAATCCAAAACAAGTTAAAGTCACACTCTTGACTTGGCAAGCCAGTCACCCAAGCTGAGCCCTACTGTGCATGCATTTCACGTATTAAAGCAAAGCTGAAGGCAAACAGCCCCCCCAAAACAAGGAGGAAGCGAAATTGGCTGCGTTTCAGGCCTGGCAGAACATAACCAGGGGCGATATTCAGCGTCTAGTGATGTCTGTGGGCTGCAGACTTCAGGCAGTCATCGAAGGCAAAGGATCTGCAGCCAAGTACTAAAGAAGTATGATTCTCACCTCTGTTGTAACAGAAGCTCATCTCTCTCACATCTCTAGGCTTTCCAAACTTTACTGTGAGCCAATTTAACCAAGTATATTTCAAGGTCCAAATGTGGACCATGTCCATGTAGTCCACTCCTCATGAAATATTCAGCAATGTAAAGAGCAGCTGTCAATCTGAAATGGTGTAAAAACGGTGGAGTTATGAGGTGTTGATACGAGAGCGACAAGGATTTCTCAATGTCTGCTGAACTGGAAGGACTATATCTGTCAGGCGGGCGGCTGGAGCAGACCAGAGAGAAGGGCGGATACACGCAAGCTTTTAACTAGGGCTGCAGCTATCGATTATTTTAATTGGATAATATATTTTTTTTTTTTAATTAAAAAGCAATAGTAAATATATAACACAACAGAGGGTTTTTTTTAACATTTTATTGCTTAAATTGCATATAGTACAGTTATAAATAGTTTTAATAATTACTATTACTGAAATTTATTACTAGACCTATATATCATACTATAAGTTCGCTGTGCAACAGTAAAAGTCATCCGTGTAAAACCGTGCGCTTGATATGGTTGTATGGATTCAACGAATCTTCGAGGCAAAGATTTTTTGTAATCGTGGTACTTGAGTTCCTCGAGGAACCGTTTCAGCACTTTTAAATAAATGAGACTTTTTTAATAAAGAAACAAAACAAAAGGTAAACAAATGGGTTACTTAGACAGAGCTACACCAATAACAGAGTATAACACCATAGATACAACAACAATGACCAACCAACACTGAGAACAGACAGAGGGTATAAATAACCAAGACTAACAAGAGAAAACAGGTGACGGGACTGAACACTAATGGGGCACAGGTGAGCGAGGCGGGGCAAGGGCAGAGACACAGGGGTACATGACAACATGAGAAACGTAAACAGAGGCACGTGGAACTGACAGGACGTAAACAGACAGACGAGGACAGGCAGGGCGTGACAATATCATCACTGTCCAATGAAAAACAAGTGTCTCCAAAAAGAGTAACTTGACAGTCTTCATTTCCAATTTCCAAGTCAACAGAACCAAGCTATTTTGGAGCATTCCTATTGGTCCATTTGTCATGAAATCTTTCCACAATGTAATCGGCAGCTGTCGTGTTCAAACGATGTAGAAAAATAGAAATGAAAATGGAGATACAGGTTTTTCATTGGAAAATATTTGATTATTGATATTTAACAGATCTAACTGCCATTTTTTCACTAATCCAATGTGCTTAGTATGAATATTAGATACTGTGATACTGTTCATTTAAACATTGGATTTTATATATTAGGGGCGGTCACGGTGGTGTAGTGGTCAGCACTATCACCTCACAGCAAGACCATCCAGGTTGGATTCCTGGTCCGGGCCAGTCTGTGTGGAGTGTACATGTTCTCCCCGTGCCAGGGTACTCTGGTTTCCTCCCACACGTCCAAAAACACACGTTAGGCTGACCAGTCACTCTAAATTGCCCGTAGGTGTGAGTGTGTGTGTGTGTGTGTGTTGGTCATGCAATGGACTGGCGACCTGTCCAAGGTGTATGAGGCTCGCCCAATGGCATTCTAGCCCCCCTGTGACCCCGACTAGCAGGATAAAGCGGCAGATGATGGATGGATGGATGGATTGTTTTTTGTACTGCTGCTGTCCAAAGAAAAACAAGTCTCTCCAAAATGGCAACTTCACAGGAGAGACCAAAAACCTTCTTTCCTTTCAATGTAAGTCAATGGAACCAGAATTTTTTCCATGTGATTTTGGAGCACTTCTATTGGTCCATTCATCATGACATTTCCACGTAATATAAACAGCGGGTGCTGCGTTCAAATGAAGTAAAAAAAATAAAAATGGACAAAAATGAAGATACATGTTAACTACAAAACCCCATGATTCTCTCTCTTCATGTGTTACTGTCTCTTGCATGCGCTCTGCCTCACGTACCTGTCAGCTGCCATGTCTCTGTAACGAGACAGGTTCTGACACTGAAGATCATTCCACAGAGTCGAGGTTGGAGAATCCCTGTTGTCTGGAAGCTGCAGTGGACAAAGGTGACCGTGAATCTACATCACTACGTCTCTGCCTGGCTCGCACACAGATTAGGAAGCTAACTGCTTGAGGCACCCCCATTAAATCTCTCCCTGGTGTTAGAACTCTGCATTACGAAGAAATACCAGAACAAAAGCTACAAAACCTTCTATCTGCACGCGTCAGACTCTGCTGCTGCTGAAACTTCAATTAATAGTACAAGTCATCCTCACTACCTCACTGACGTCTGATGCAGCTGACTGAGCAAAGTGGTGCCACAGGCGGTGGGGGAAGAGAGAGATCCACGCCAAGCAGGCTCTCGTTCACGTACAAACCGGACTAACATCACATCAGCGACACACAGAGTGACGACAGAGCAGGAGATAAATTGTTGAAACAGCTCTCACACAGTCAGTCAGTAAGTTTTAACACTGTGTCCATGACACATTAAAAACAAATCTAGTTTTCTATCTTAAAGTAGGCAAGACTGGATGGATGGATGGATGGATGGATGGATGGATGGATGGATGGATGGATGGGTGGATGGATGGGTGGGTGGTTGGGTGGTTGGGTGGATGGATAGATCGATAGATCGATAGATAGTGTATAGACAGAAGAGAACCAACAAAACCTGCTGCTGAAACTTCAATTAATAGTACAAGTCAAGTTGGTGCGTGGGTGGGTAGGTGGGTGAGTGGGTGGGTAGGCAGGTAGGTAAATAGGCTGGTGGTATGTGGGTGGGTAGGTGGGTGGGTAGGCAGGTAGATAAATAGGCTGGTGGTATGTGGGTGGGTAGGTGGGTGAGTGGGTAGGCAGGTAGGTAAATAGGCTGGTGGTATGTGGGTGGGTAGGTGGGTGGGTAGGCAGGTAGGTAAATAGGCTGGTGGTATGTGGGTGGGTAGGTGGGTGGGTAGGCAGGTAGGTAAATAGGCTGGTGGTATGTGGGTGGGTATGTGGGGGCGGTATGTGGGTGGGTGGGTGGGTAGGCAGGTAGGTAAATAGGTTGGTGGTATGTGGGTGGGTAGGTGGGTGGGTAGGCAGGTAGGTAAATAGGCTGGTGGTATGTGGGTGGGTAGGTGGGTGAGTGGGTAGGCAGGTAGGTAAATAGGCTGGTGGTATGTGGGTGGGTAGGTGGGTGGGTAGGCAGGTAGGTAAATAGGCTGGTGGTATGTGGGTGGGTAGGTGGGTGAGTGGGTAGGCAGGTAGGTAAATAGGATGGAGGTATGTGGGTGGGTAGGTCGGTGAGTGGGTAGGCAGGTAGGTAGATAAATAGGCTGGTGGTATGTGGGTGGGTATGTGGGTGGGTGGGTAGGCAGGTAGGTAAATAGGCTGGTGGTATGTGGGTGGGTAGGTGGGTGAGTGGGTAGGCAGGTAGGTACATAGGCTGGTGGTATGTGGGTGGGTAGGTAGGTGGGTGAGTAGGTAGGTAGGTAGGTAAATAGGCTGGTGGTATGTGGGTGGGTAGGTAGGTGGGTGGGTAGGCAGGTAGGTAAATAGGCTGGTGGAATGTGGGTGGGTAGGTTGGTGGGTGGGTAGGCAGGTAGGTAAATAGGCTGGTGGTATGTGGGTGGGTAGGTTGGTGGGTGGGTAGTCAGGTAGGTAGATAAATAGGCTGGTGGTATGTGGGTGGGTATGTGGGTGGGTGGGTAGGCAGGTAGGTAAATAGGCTGGTGGTATGTGGGTGGGTAGGTGGGTGAGTGGTTAGGCAGGTAGGTAAATAGGCTGGTGGTATGTGGGTGGGTAGGTAGGTGGGTGGGTAGGCAGGTAGGTAAATAGGCTGGTGGTATGTGGGTGGGTAGGTAGGTGGGTGGGTGAGTAGGTAGGTAGGTAGGTAAATAGGCTGGTGGTATGTGGGTGGGTAGGTGGGTGAGTGGGTAGGCAGGTAGGTAAATAGGCTGGTGGTATGTGGGTGGGTAGGTAGGTGGGTGAGTAGGTAGGTAGGTAGGTAAATAGGCTGGTGGTATGTGGGTGGGTAGGTGGGTGAGTGGGTAGGCAGGTAGGTAAATAGGCTGGTGGTATGTGGGTGGGTAGGTGGGTGAGTGGGTAGGTAGGTAGGTAAATAGGCTGGTTGTATGTGGGTGGGTAGGTGGGTGAGTGGGTAGGCAGGTAGGTAAATAGGCTGGTGGTATGTGGGTGGGTAGGTAGGTGGGTGAGTAGGTAGGTAGGTAGGTAAATAGGCTGGTGGTATGTGGGTGGGTAGGTGGGTGAGTGGGTAGGCAGGTAGGTAAATAGGCTGGTGGTATGTGGGTGGGTAGGTGGGTGAGTGGATAGGTAGGTAGGTAAATAGGCTGGTGGTATGTGGGTGGGTAGGTGGTTGAGTGGGTAGGTAGGTAGGTAAATAGGCTGGTGGTATGTGGGTGGGTAGGTAGGTGGGTGGGTAGGCAGGTAGGTAAATAGGCTGGTGGTATGTGGGTGGGTAGGTAGGTGGGTGAGTAGGTAGGTAGGTAGGTAAATAGGCTGGTGGTATGTGGGTGGGTAGGTGGGTGAGTGGGTAGGCAGGTAGGTAAATAGGCTGGTGGTATGTGGGTGGGTAGGTGGGTGAGTGGGTAGGTAGGTAGGTAAATAGGCTGGTGGTATGTGGGTGGGTAGGTGGGTGAGTGGGTAGGCAGGTAGGTAAATAGGCTGGTGGTATGTGGGTGGGTAGGTAGGTGGGTGGGTAGGCAGGTAGGTAAATAGACTGGTGATATGTGAGTGGGTAGGTGGGTGGGTGGGTAGGCAGGTAGGTAAATAGGCTGGTGGTATGTGGGTGGGTAGGTGGGTGAGTGGGTAGGCAGGTAGGTAAATAGGCTGGTGGTATGTGGGTGGGTAGGTAGGTGGGTGGGTAGGCAGGTAGGTAAATAGACTGGTGGTATGTGGGTGGGTAGGTTGGTGGGTGGGTAGTCAGGTAGGTAGGTAAATAGGCTGGTGGTATGTGGGTGGGTAGGTGGGTGAGTGGGTAGGCAGGTAGGTAAATAGGATGGAGGTATGTGGGTGGGTAGGTCGGTGAGTGGGTAGGCAGGTAGGTAGGTAAATAGGCTGGTGGTATGTGGGTGGAGATAGATAGATAGATAGATAGATAGATAGATTCATCACTCTCTCTCATGTCGCGTGTGCTGTTTTCATCTCTCTCTCATATATAGCGTTGTGCACTATATCACTTTCGGTCTTTTATGAGCGCCTCGTCCTCTTTAAAGAATTTTTACTACACCGCGATAAAAACCCGAGCGTGAAGTGAGGCACTCTCTGTGACTGCAGTAAACATGTGGGCTGTGTGGAAGTATTTTTCAATGCACTTCTTAATAACTTGTAAATTTTGGGTTTGAAGAGATGTATGTTACACTCTTTCAGCAGTAATATGATCATACTGTATTTTTTGGGGGGCAGATAAAAATATTTAGTTTTTTTGGTTAAGTCAGTGTTTAATAAATCCTGTTAAGTTCAGAAATGTTGAGCATCCACTTGTTATTAATGATGTCACATTTTAACAGCAAATAAAGCAGAAAACTTCTAGATTTCGACCCTAAAAATCAGCAGCACGTATCGGGCATCGGCTGACCCTGACCTCTAAACATCAACATCAGCTATACAAAACCCCTATCGGTCGATCTCTAGTTCAGACTAATCATCAGTTTTCACCTTTCACACTTTCACTTCTTCACTGCATACCATTGAGTTTGAAGAGTTGATATCAAATGTGATAAACTGACTTAGGCATGTTGTCAGGACTGAAAATGAACTTGTTATTAAGTGTTACTGCCCTGTATATACTACAGCTGTGCTTTAAAAGAGCTCCAGAGACCCCCTGGTGGCGCAGCGCAGAACTTCTTATCCCATGTGCAGTACGCTTTAGACGGCTGCAGCAGCCTTTCTATGGTTTCTTCTTTGAAGTACGCAGATTAGAAACTAAATGAATAATGTAAGACGCTCTCCTTACACGAACCTCTGGCGGAGTTTATATTTCAGACACCTCATGCTTCTTTAATAAGAGAATGAATAATGAAGCCCATTTGCATATGAAACATTTTATGCACATATATAAATATGTAAAAATATCATTGATTATTCAAACTATTGTAACTACTTGACGCATCCCTAGTACACACTGTCCTATATGCCTCCATAACTTTCAACTTAACCTTTATACAACCCCAAATAAAAAAAAAGTTGGAAAAATGCAATTCATGATATTTTATGTTTTGTTTGATCAACTTCATTTCTTTTGTTAATAGACGTCCATTCCTGCATCTCAGGGCTGCAACACATTCCAAAAAATTGGTATTACAGTTACAGAAAAAGATACAAAATCTTAAAATGAAAGTACGCTCAAAAAGCTTTGTGTTTGAGGAGCAAAGATGAGCAGAGGATCTCCAGTTTGTCAACAAATGCATGAGAACATGATTTCAATGTTCCACAAAGACAAATTGAACTTGCATATTTCTCCCTCTACAGTTACACAGGGCATAAAGGGTGCAAGCCTAGCTGAACTCCAATGATTTCCAATCCCTCAGACGGTGCTGCATCAAGAACCATCATTCAACAATAGCCACCTTACTTTGGCAAACCTTTGTTAAACACTATGACACAGAGTTACATCCACAAATGCCACTTAAAACTTTACTGTACAAACAAGAGCTTCACCATGTCCAGAAATGGCATGGACTTCTCCGGGCTCAGAGACATCTTTGATGGACTGTCGAAGACCGCAATGTAAACATGTATTGTGGCCAGACCAATCAGTAGTCCGGACTAGAGATCGACCGATATGGGTTTTTTCTATAGCCGATGCCGATGTTTAGAGGTCAGGGTCAGCCGATGGCCGATATGGGCTGCCGATTTTAGAGCCGATATCTAGAAGTTTTCTGCTTTATTTGCTGCTAAAATGTCACACTAATAATAACAAGTGGATGCTCATCATTTCTGAACTTAATATCATTTATTAAACACTGACTTAACAAGAAATAAATTATATTTTTATCTGCCCCCCAAAAAAATACAGTATGATCATATTACTGCTGACATACATCTCTTCATACCCAAAACTAACAAGATATTAAGAAGTGCATTAAAAAAAAATACTTCCACACAGCCCACACTGCACGCTCTGGTTTTTATCGCTGTTCTTTAAGGTGGATGAGACGCTCGGAGAGAGAAATAGAGAGAAACAGAAGTGGAGCGCGCGATACGCACGAGAGAGGAAAAACAGTGTGCGCGATACAAAAGAGATAAGAAAAAATGTGCACGTGACGTGAGAGACAGAGAGAAGCTGATATGCTGTAATGACTGTTCTCCTTACTCTTTCTTTAGTTGCGTTTGACTCTGAAGCTGAGTAATATCTGGGAAGCTCTGGCTGCTCCGGAGAGACTCGCTGTGTAACAATAACCTATAAATGTATGTATTACACTAGAGCAGTATTTTATGGGGGGGCAGATAAAACTATTTAATTTTTTCTTGTTAAGTCAGTGTTTAATAAATGATGTTAAGTTCAGAAATGTTGTGCATTTATTTCTTGTTATTAATTTTGTGACAGTTTAGCAGCAAATAAAGCAGAAAACTTCTAGATATCGGCTCTAAAAATCAGCCGCACATATCGACCATCGGCTGACCCTGACCTCTAAACATCGGCATCAGCTATAGACAAACCCATATCGGTCGATCTCTACCCCGTACCATTACACACCTTCAGTAGCGTTTGCAGAAAGAACGGGACACAGCATCACCTAAAACACTTCAACACTTGCTATTCACAGTGGCAAAACGTCTGTTGTGAGAGGGAATGGCAACATTTCAAAGTGCTATATGCTTCACCACCCCAACATTTGTGGAGTGTGTTGCAGGCCTGAAATGCAGGAATGGATGTATATGAACAAATGAATGAAATAAAAGTCAAAGTAAATGTAAGAAACACTGCATTTCATTTTTCATTTGCATTTTCCAGACTTCCCCAACTTTCTCTGATTTGAGGCTTTATACCATTAGAAGATACTTTCCTGTGTACACGTACCCCTACAGAGGACTCTTTTCATTTGTACAGTCACAAACACATCTTGAGGTAATCATGCCCACCCTTCACAAGCTAAAAGAGAACTGAGGACAAGCTGAAAGAGAGAGATGGGGGTGGGGGTGCAAAAAGAGAGATAGATGTTGCCTCCAAACTCTCCAGGTGTTATAAACACTACCACAAGCACAAGCTTTTAACACTTCAACAGCAAGAAGACCCTTGTTAGTGTGAGGCAGCTCACTGTATGACTTCACACAGCGGTGTGTGAGCAGGTGTGTATGCCCAATAGGGCTGTGTATTGACAAGAACCTGGCGATACACTTTGTATCGTGATACAGGGGCCACGATTCAATATATCAGAATATATTGAGATTTTTCAAATTAATAGTAATTAAGACACACCACTGTATGAACTGTATGCTTACAGTAGCATTGCGCCCTTGTGCTGCTTGTTAATGTTGGAGTGGAATATGGATTCCAACACTGCCATCTAGTGATCAGGGGTTTAAAGACAACACAGTCCCGATTATCCAAATTCTATCCGAATGCTGTCAATGATCAATGTGATAAATGTGGTGCTACTCCATGTAACTTAAGTCACATTTGTTTTGGCCTTCTTTACATGTATTTTGGTCAGAATATTTTAAGATTATGACAAAAGTTTTAGGCACTAATTATCAGTAAGAACCCTTTAGTTGCAATATTTGTTTTTTCTACTGATTTACCAGAGCTCAGTCAGAAATAATAACATTTATGTCTCTATTGGCAAGATGTCTTATATTATTACTGTGAAAGTCTTCAAAACCCCCGTCCATTTAAATGAGGCTTCATGAAGTCATGCATTTTCTTACTATGCAAAAGACAAGATCCACCTTAAAAGGCAAACCTGCAACATTTTATTTTAAAATGGAAAACTTTCTTTATATATTTTAATTCTCTTTAGTTCATGCCAGCAGATTGAGGGGATTTTTTTTTATTATTATTTATTTAATTTTTTTTATTATTATTTATTTCTGTTGGTGTATGCCCTTCTGCTGCTTGCTCCCATCCCCACTTTTTATTTTTTCACTTTTTTACTATATATTTTATACGATTGTATCTTGTATTGTGTTGTTTGTAAAGCGTGTTTGAGTTTCCTGAAAAGCACTATATAAATAAAATGTATTATTATTATAATTATTATTTATTTTAAAAATTAGGGGGACAAAAACGAAAAAAAGGAAGGGGAAAGAAACATCTAGAAATTTCAGGCACGGGAACAGAAATTTGCTATGTTGTTATGTTGTTAGGTTAAATTTGTACCATCAGTTATTCACTGTATTGATTACTTATTTCTGTTTATGTGCTATGTAACTGTGTTTTTGTCAGCATTTATTAAAAAATTACACTGTCTGCCAGCAATCTGTGTATCGATACTGTGTTTTTGAGAATCGATACAGTATCACCAAACATAATATCCCGATACTCGATATTTTGATATTTTTTAACACCCCTAATGTCCACCACAGCAAGGTTCAACATGCTTTACACAGATAAATAAATAGCACTGATTTCACTTGACACAAAAGAATAATTTCCACATGAATACAACATACATGCTTGAATCAAACCATTTCAGTGCACGGCGTTTCAGTGAAAGGAGCGTTTTGAATGTTCTGTCTTCTTTTGTATGACGCAGGACGCCAGGACGCAATCTTGAAACCGGGTCATCACTCCAGCCGTAATCGTCCTTGCCCGCCCGCCTGCCTGCCTACTTCCCCAAACAGAACAAAAGCCTCAGACGGCGCAGCTGTCCTGCCGTCAGTAAGCCCATCAACAAGAGCATCATATACAAAACATAGCGCCGCCTGTGTGTCTGTAATCATGTCCCAGCACACGTGTGCCGAGTGGGCTTGAATGAAACTGGACACTCAGTTTAATTAAGGCAATTCAAGGCCGTCCAAACACCCCCGACAGGATGTTGCTATTTGATGTTCTAAATGAGATGCGCCCGATAAGATGTAATAAAGACGATCTGATACTGGTCTTCACATCTGCTTACTGTCTCTACACAAGGAGATCTGGCTCAGAGGGTCTGGCTCAGAGGGTGCTCCAAGTGTCAAACAAAACACAATGAACGTCCATATCTGAAGAGCCGGCGTCTCTCTATATAAGGACATGCGGCTCAGGTCTCAGACCTATCAGGTGTAAATCAAGTCCAAGTGTTTTTTTAACTTCTTTCACAAAAGCAGGCAGAGTCTTCCAGCAGCTCTCCAGGGCTTTCCAGCCTTATCTCCATCTGCTACACCCACTAGCGATTACAGCTACGACAGTTACAATATACACTGAGTGGCCAAAGAGAAAAAAAAAAAACTGCAGAAAGTTGTAAACTAAATTGCTGATGTGCCTCTTGATTACGGGTGGGCTATATCGTATCGTACACAATAACATCAATAACATTTTTGAATATCGTGAACGATATTATAACCTGAAATATCGTGCCATATCGCCCATCCCTAATTATCACATCAGAGTACTACTTTTACTGTTTTTAGCAAAAGAAAAATTCACACTTTTCTCATTTCCCATTATATATCTACTAGAGACAGAGTTTATCTGTCCAGTATCATTAACTTTATCTCAGTCCTGGATATATGGAGATATTTGGAGTGCATTATTTAGTATCGTGACATTCTGGATCATTGACTTCTGTTACAATCTGATGAAAATTATTATATTTTTAATATCTCAGTTAGGGGTGTGCCATATCATATCGTATGCAATAATAAAATTTCATTTTGTTGTATATTTATTGCATATATATCTTTTTTAATTCAATGTTTTGTCATATCGCCAAAAGTATCATAATCATCAGTATGAAATATCATGATATTATTGTAGGGGCATATCGCCCACCCTTACTCTTGATCTGTTCTGATGTCTTTCATCAAATTTCAACAAGCTTGTTACAGTTCATGTTTAGTGTTACAGGTCAGCTGTGCGGTTTATGTTTACTGATGTTTCTGTTCTAGGGAGCTATAGAGGGGGTTTGTACTGCTTGTTGTTCAGAGTTGCACTGATTTATGAGATTCATATTTTGTGCAATGACATGCAACTTATCAAGTCTCTGTTTTGGAACATAATTTTCTTTTTCAGAGCCAAAATCTGTGTATTATATAACATAACATAACTCAAGCTCTGCATAATAAAGACATTTTAGCATATCGTCAAAAACTTGGTCAAGTCTTACACGATATTCTGCGATATTGACAGAAAATAGTATCTCGATATTTTCTGTCATTTGGTTGATACTATAATAAACGATATTTCACATCATTTAACTGCATTTGTAAAAGTCTTATGTTT
Source organism: Megaleporinus macrocephalus (assembly GCA_021613375.1). NCBI lineage: Eukaryota > Metazoa > Chordata > Actinopteri > Characiformes > Anostomidae > Megaleporinus > Megaleporinus macrocephalus. The sequence continues at coordinate 30,324,228 of CM038717.1, read as the reverse complement.
TACTAGCTTGCACTTCGTAAAGGATATTAATATCCATCCATCCATCCAATCATTATCTTCCGCTTTATCCTGTTGGTCGAACCAATCCCAGCATCAGCACCAATCCAGGTGAATGCTCTGTTTTAGTGAATGACTCGCTAGTTTGCTGAGTGTGTGTTTAACCAGACACCTTAGCTGGTTTAGGTCTGTCTGGGACAGCGCGCTCCCAAAGCTCTTCATACTCCTCATCCTCTGTTCGTACTCCTCATACTCTGTTCATACTCCTCATACTCTGTTCATACTCCTCATCCTCTGTTTATACTCCTCATACTCTGTTCATACTCCTCATCCTCTGTTTATACTCCTCATACTCTGTTCATACTCCTCATACTCTGTTCATACTCCTCATCCTCTGTTCGTACTCCTCATACTCTGTTCATACTCCTCATACTCTGTTCATACTCCTCATCCTCTGTTCATACTCCTCATACTCTGTTCATACTCCTCATACTCTGTTCATACTCCTCATCCTCTGTTCATACTCCTCATACTCTGTTCATACTCCTCATCCTCTGTTCATACTCCTCATCCTCTGTTCATACTCCTCATACTCTGTTCATACTCCTCATCCTCTGTTCATACTCCTCATACTCTGTTCATACTCCTCATACTCTGTTCATACTCCTCATCCTCTGTTCGTACTCCTCATACTCTCTTTATACTCCTCATACTCTCTTTATACTCCTCATACTCTGTTCATACTCCTCATACTCTCTTCATACTCCTCATACTCTGTTCATACTCCTCATACCCTGTCCATACTCCTTATACTCTGTTCATACTTCTCATACCCTGTGCATACTCTTCATACTCTGTTCATACTCCTCATACTCTGTTCATACTCCTCATACTCTGTTCATACTCCTCATACTCTCTTCATACTCCTCATACTCTGTTCATACTCCTCATCCTCTGTTCATACTCCTCATACCCTGTCCATACTCCTTATACTCTGTTCATACTTCTCATACCCTGTGCATACTCCTCATACTCTGTTCATACTCCTCATACTCTGTTCATACTCTTCATACTCTGTTCATACTCCTCATACTCTCTTCATACTCCTCATACTCTCTTCATACTCCTCATACCCTGTGCATACTCTGTCCATACTCCTTATACTCTGTTCATACTTCTCATACCCTGTGCATACTCTTCATACTCTGTTCATACTCCTCATACCCTGTGCATACTCTTCATACTCTGTTCATACTCCTCATACTCTGTTCATACTCCTTATACTCTGTTCATACTTCTCATACCCTGTGCATACTCCTCATACTCTGTTCATACTCCTCATACTCTGTTCATACTCTTCATACTCTGTTCATACTCCTCATACTCTCTTCATACTCCTCACACTCTGTTCATACTCCTCATACCCTGTGCATACTCTGTTCATACTCCTTATACTCTGTTCATACTTCTCATACTCTGTTCATACTCCTCACACTCTGTTCATACCCCTCACACTCTGTTCATACCCCTCATACTCTGTTCATACTCCTCATACTCTGTTCATACTCCTCACACTCTGTTCATACCCCTCACACTCTGTTCATATCCCTCACACTCTTTATACTCTGTTCATATCTCTCATACTTTGTTCATACCCCTCATACTCTGTTCATACTCCTCATCCTCTGTTCATACTCCTCATCCTCTGTTCATACTCTGTTCATACTCTCTTCATACTCTCTTCATACTCTTCACACTCTGTTCATACTCCTCATCCTCTGTTCATACTCCTCATACTTTGTTCATACTCCTCATACTCTCTTCATACACCTTATACTTTCTTCATACTCCTCATACTCTGTTCATACTCTCTTCATACTCTGTTCATACTCTGTTCATACTCCTCATACTCTCTTCATACTCTGTTCATACTCCTCATCCTCTGTTCATACTCCTCATACTCTGTTCATACTCCTCATCCTCTGTTCATACTCCTCATACTCTGTTCATACTCCTCATACTCTGTTCATACCCCTCACACTCTGTTCATACTCCTCATCCTCTGTTCATACTCCTCATACTCTGTTCATACTCCTCATACTCTGTTCATACTCCTCATCCTCTGTTTATACTGCTCATACTCTGTTCATACTCCTCATACTCTGTTCATACTCCTCATCCTCTGTTCGTACTCCTCATACTCTCTTTATACTCCTCATACTCTCTTTATACTCCTCATACTCTGTTCATACTCCTCATACTCTCTTCATACTCTTCATACTCTGTACATACTCCTCATACTCTCTTCATACTCCTCATACTCTGTTCATACTCCTCATACCCTGTCCATACTCCTTATACTCTGTTCATACTTCTCATACCCTGTGCATACTCTTCATACTCTGTTCATACTCCTCATACCCTGTGCATACTCTTCATACTCTGTTCATACTCCTCATACTCTGTTCATACTCCTCATACTCTGTTCATACTCCTCACACTCTGTTCATACCCCTCACACTCTGTTCATACTCCTCATCCTCTGTTCGTACTCCTCATACTCTCTTTATACTCCTCATACTCTCTTTATACTCCTCATACTCTGTTCATACTCCTCATACTCTCTTCATACTCTTCATACTCTGTACATACTCCTCATACTCTCTTCATACTCCTCATACTCTGTTCATACTCCTCATACCCTGTCCATACTCCTTATACTCTGTTCATACTTCTCATACCCTGTGCATACTCTTCATACTCTGTTCATACTCCTCATACCCTGTGCATACTCTTCATACTCTGTTCATACTCCTCATACTCTGTTCATACTCCTCATACTCTGTTCATACTCTTCATACTCTGTTCATACTCCTCATACTCTCTTCATACTCCTCATACTCTCTTCATACTCCTCATACCCTGTCCATACTCCTTATACTCTGTTCATACTTCTCATACCCTGTGCATACTCTTCATACTCTGTTCATACTCCTCATACCCTGTGCATACTCTTCATACTCTGTTCATACTCCTCATACTCTGTTCATACTCCTCATACTCTGTTCATACTCCTCATACCCTGTGCATACTCTTCATACTCTGTTCATACTCCTCATACTCTCTTCATACTCCTCATACTCTGTTCATACTTCTCATACCCTGTGCATACTCTTCATACTCTGTTCATACTCCTCATACTCTGTTCATACCCCTCACACTCTGTTCATACCCCTCACACTCTGTTCATACTCCTCATACCCTGTGCATACTCTGTTCATACTCCTTATACTCTGTTCATACTTCTCATACCCTGTGCATACTCTTCATACTCTGTTCATACTCCTCATACTCTGTTCATACTCCTCATACTCTGTTCATACTCCTCACACTCTGTTCATACCCCTCACACTCTGTTCATACCCCTCATACTCTTTATACTCTGTTCATATCTCTCATACTTTGTTCATACCCCTCATACTCTGTTCATACTCCTCATCCTCTGTTCATACTCCTCATCCTCTGTTCATACTCTGTTCATACTCTCTTCATACTCTCTTCATACTCTCTTCATACTCTCTTCATACTCTTCACACTCTGTTCATACTCCTCATACTTTGTTCATACTCCTCATACTCTCTTCATACACCTTATACTTTCTTCATACTCCTCATACTCTGTTCATACTCTCTTCATACTCTGTTCATACTCTGTTCATACTCCTCATACTCTCTTCATACTCTGTTCATACTCCTCATACTCTGTTCATACTCCTCATACTCTGTTCATACTCTGTTCATACTCCTCATACTCTCTTCATACTCCTCACACTCTCTTCATACTCTCTTCATACTCCTCATACTCTGTTCATACTCCTCACACTCTCTTCATACTCTCTTCATACTCCTCACACTCTCTTCATACTCCTCAAACTCTGATCATACTCCTCATACTCTGTTCATACTCCTCATACTCTGTTCATACTCTTCATACTCTTCATACTCTTCATACTCTTCATACTCTGTTCATACTCCTCACACTCTCTTCATACTCCTCATACTCTGATCATACTCCTCATACTCTGTTCATACTCCTCATACTCTCTTCATACTCCTCATACTCTGTTCATACTCTTCATACTCTTCATACTCTTCATACTCTGTTCATACTCCTCACACTCTCTTCATACTCCTCATACTCTGATCATACTCCTCATACTCTGTTCATACTCCTCATACTCTCTTCATACTCCTCATACTCTCTTCATATTCCTCATACTCTCTTCATACTCCTCATACTTTCTTCATACTCCTCATACTCTCTTCAGACTCTGTGTGGTGGTTTGTTGGGAGATGATGAAACAGGTTAGTTGTGGAGTGATCTTTAACGGCTGCTTTCTTACAAAGTCTGTAAACTGCCATCTTCTGAGTAACGTCAGTCTTTTCAGATCCAGACCAAACCAGCTCCACGCCAGTGAAGATGATCCTCGCCTAGGAGTTCAATCTGAGGCGGTAGACTGCGAGGCTGGCAGTGTCTGAGTTTCTTCCTGTGGCGCAGCAGCTTAAACTACTGACTGGAGAAAAACAACAATCAAAACGCCTCGACTCGCCTCACACGCTTTAGTACAGGCTGCTGTGCGTGTGCATTGAGAGTGGCCATACTGTGTGCTAGCATAAGCTAAAGCTAGCCTACAGCTAAAAATGAGTGAACACACTGTGCCAGGGGAAGAAACTCAGACACAAGACTGACGTTGCTCAGAAGACGCCCGTCTGATGGGAATGTTTACGCATTGCTATCATCCAAATCTGGATATCTGGACAGCAGTTTGGAAGCAGACTCAGTCTAAATCACTGTCAGCGGTAATTCCCCATATGGCACAGATGTGGCAGATGAGGCAGAAAAACACTCGAGTATTTCTTTAACAGCTCCTTAAACACCCAGGACTCATCAGTCAGTCCAATCCACCATTCATCCCTCTTATAACTCAAGGACCAGACAATTCTGCACTAGCTTATACGCAGTCATTGAACCATAAGCCTTATGATGTAATAAACCTACGAATTTAATGGTTATGACACGTCTGTTACTGAATAACAATGCCATTGCAGGGTGAAGCTTTTAGTGATATTATTATATTTTAAAAAGCTATTTGTTCCAGACAGGAAGCTTTTATTTACTCAGAAAAACAATTATTTTACTTTTAGTGTTCAGATACTATTAATACAGTAAGTAGTGCTTTTACATATTTCAGTGTGTTTATTTAACCCTTTCCAAGCTTCTCCTTCTATAAACAACCCAGTATTATTAACAGTTCTCATCTAATACCTGCTTTGACTGCTCAGTACTTCATTAAGATAAATCAAGATTGCTGCTGAAGGAACTGAATACATTCATACAATGTCTGGGGCGTCCAGGAGAAATCTGGAACTAAACTTAGTTCTTCAAACTGGAGCTCTACATATGATCTACTTCTTTCAGAATAAGATATACATGTTACTTTGTATTGTATTTATGATTATTTGTATCTGTTCTACTGATATCTGGTGTTTTTACTGGTGAAAATACACTTATTGCTAAGATAAAGGCTTTTAAACAATCAGCTTAGGTGCCCAAGCCTTTTGCATAGCAGAGTATAAGTGTAGTTTAGTACTGAAATGCTATAAAATGTTAATCTAAATGTATTAGCACTGTATTTCTCTTGATACAGATGATTTGCTACTTCCCTAAAACGTCATAAATCTAAATTAATTTATGAGCGTTGACAGTGTTAGGTTGACGACCATAGCTCTTTAAAATGTTTGCCTTCCCAGGTAATAAAGGAGGGCTACAGTGATATAGTGATGGTGGGATGGTTACTTGTTGTACAGTCTCCCCTTATGATTTATCTGAGCACACTTTTCTAAGAACCTGCAGGTTCCACTGTAGCGAATGGGATGTTTACGTGCCCCTTGTGATCGATCTCAATCTCTCAGTTGTGTTCTAGATGTGGTGATGAGACCTGAAATATTCCTCAGAAAAACTTGTTCACAGGTCGGCATTTTGTCATGTGGCCCACTCCCGTCTTAATGATCACTGTCAGTGAGCTCCTCAAACTTGAAGGAGCATTGCAACCTACTGAACAGTGTTTGAGTATAAGAGTAGTTTGGACTTAAGCCTGTTTGTACTAAACAGAGATACATACTCTGACTCAACACAAAGCTCTGGATAAGAGTGTCTGCTAAATGCCATAACTGTAAATGTAAATGTAAAATGAACACATCCCACCCACCTCTACATTCCCAGAGCGGTGGGTCTCCTTAGGTTTACCATAGTCCTGTTTTTTTTTTTTGCTTCTTTGTGTTTTTTGTTAGTTTGCCGGTGAGGAGTCGCTCTATTATGATCCTCCATTTGGGCTCCAATCTGGGCTCTCAGATTTCTCACAACACGAAATGGTTTGCCAGCACTGGCGTTCTAGCAATGCATTCACTCTCTGAGTGGTCCCATCTAATACGTCCATACCATTAATACAGTGTATTTAACTCTCTAACACAACCTACTTATTCTTTTAAAGCTGGTAACATTTTCCTATAACGTAGAGGTCACTAATAAGCAGACCATGGTCCGGGTCCGAACCCAGACGTTGTCCAATGCAGACCCAAAGTGATAAACTACTGAGAACGATTACACTTTTTTTTTTTTAAGCGGTGGAACTTTTCTTGTCTTTACAGTATATGGGCTTTGCGGTGCAGTAAACTCACAGAACAATCGCGTGCATTGTAAGATCACCAAAGCCGCTCCCTCAGCCAATTAAATCTTAGCAGATTCGGGCCTGCGGCACACTCACAGGCAAGCACATATATCATCCCAGGCTCACCAACAATCACCTTCCTATGTGTATGAGAACGGCCCTGACATCATTTCAGCTCAGATTTAAAGACAACCAAGAGCTCACTCCTCTCACTAAACAAGAGAAAGTGTGAGAAAGAAATACAAGAAGGAAATAAACTGGTAAGGTGTGAAACTGAGTTAACAAGAAGACTATATACAATAAACAAGCACTTTGTGATGCACTTTTTTCCAAAAGCATTGTTTTTTTTTTGGTTTTTTTAATGTAGCCCATGTTTTGAGGGGAACAAAACATGTATTTTAATTTGTATAAATAATTCGTTTAGAAAAATATTGAATGGTATTTCAGTATTTCATTGCTTTCCAAAGAAAATTTGTATTTTTCGACATCATTAGAATACGACCACAGCCGTTTACATTCATTTCATGATGAATGGACCAATAGAAACACTCCAAGGTAGCTTGGAAAACATTTTGCTTCCAGTGACTTACATTAAAAGCAAAGACAGTTTTTATTCTCTCCAGTAAAGTTGCCATTGTCGAGATACTCGTTTTTCTTTTAACAGCGACGATTTGTAATTTGGTTTGTCTTTCAGTTGTTTATAACATAAAATGCTGATAGTATACAGTATACCGGATATGGCACTGAAATTATTGAAATTATGATGGTCTGGACCTTTGCCTGAGGAAATTTCCTCTAACTGGACCTCTAATTCTTAATAAATATCCCTGCTATAAGAGATTTAAGCAGCTTCTTGTTTGAATTTTCCTGTTCCACCTTAAATTGAGCTGCGACTACATATGTATCGCAGGCGACCAAAATAAACCAAACATCTCTATTTTTGCTATATTTCCTTTTCTGCATAATTTGAACTCTACAGTCCTTTAAATTGCATCAAAACTTCACGATGACTGGACCAATAAAGTTGCTCCTAATCTGCATTGAACAAAACACTTTTCCATGAACTGACACTGTCATCACACAACATCAGTGTATGAATGTACACAGATCAGCTATAACATTAAATCCACCTCCTTGTTTCTACACACAGTGCTTCTGGAGGTTTTAACCATCTCAGTGTCACAGCTGGACTGAGAATAGCCCACCATATATATATATATATATAATATAATAATATATATAATGATGTTCTATTGATATCTGGTATTCTTACTAGTAAAAATACACTTATTGCAAAGATAAAGGCTTTTAAACAATCAGCTTAAGAACCTAAGGCTTTTGCACATCAGTGTATAAGTGTGGTTTAGTACTGAAATATGATAATGTTAATTCTCTGAGATAAATATATGAGGGCTGTGTATTTTTGGCAAAACCTGGCGATATGTATCGTGATACAGGGGTCACGATTCAATAGATTGTGATGTATTGCGATATTGCAAACAAAGTGATATAATGTGATTTTTCAAATCCTAATATTAAAACACACCACTATATGAACAGGTTTGTCAATGCTTACAAAAGCATTGCGCCCTTGCGCTGCTTGTTAATGTTGGAGTGGAGCTGAAAATGGATTACAACACTGCCATCTAGTGGTCAGAGGTTTAAACACAACACACAATGATTCAGTGTCTGTCAGGAATCTGTGCATCGATACTGTATCATGAAACAAAATATCCTGATATTCTATATTTTCTTATATATATATATATATATATATATATATATATATATATATATATATATATATATATATATATATTCGGGATGTAAGAAAATATCAAAATATTAAATATCGGGATATTATGTATCTCCAAAATGGCAACTTTACAGGAAACAACAAAAACTGTCTTAGCTTTTGTGTAAGTCAGTGGAACCAGAAAGTTATTTTGGAGCATTTCTATTGGTCCATTCATCATGATTTTATTTACACAGTGTAAATGGCAATAGTTGAGTTCAACTGACATCCAAAAATGAAAATCAACAAAAATAGAGATACACGTTTTCTTTGGACAGCAACGAGTATATATATATATATATATATATATATATATATATATATATATATATATATATATATATATACCTACCAGGAGCGAGTGATTAACACACTATGGTACATCATTTAAACAAGGATTGTTCTTCCTCTAGACTTCCAACTGCTGCCACTGGGCCACCAAATTAAAGCTGTCACTTTAACGTAAAACACATGACAACCACTCTGTACAGCCAGTGTGTGGTTTGTCCATTAGTCTACATGGCCGTCTCTGTCAGAAAAGGACCCACTTCTATGCAAATATAAAGGGCTTGATCTGAGCTAATGAAAACCCCAGCTATATATATTTACAGGTGATTATACACCAAACAAAACATAGTTTCTATCATGATATTTAATGTCTCCAAATAGACCCCTCTAAATGTCACACACCGCTCCTTTAAACACAGCTGCACAGGCTCTGCACTGCTAATGTGGCGGTAACACCAGCAATAAGTTTGTTATCAGCTGTTCATTAACATGTCACTAACGTGTGATCAGAGTGTGAGCGGAGTGATGCCCAGTCCAGCCTGAAAGCTTCACGGTGACTGAAAGTTAGAGGCAGGTTTAATCACCCAGCCTTTAATTTGGAGCGCGAACAGAAGGTGACCCAGACTTTAATGTGCAACCACGAAGCACACGGCGTGTGCGGTCAGCAACGACACCGCCTGTCCTGCACTGAGGGCGTGAGAACTTTGAGAAGCCAGCCTCGGAGCAGTCCTACTGACACAGCTCGAGACCCTTCCTTTAATGTCCACTGTGGACGAGGCTGTTAACGCTGGGCTCTGTGTCCAGTTTGAGCTCGCCCGGTAACGAATTGGGTTTGGCGAGTTGGCGCCTCAGGCATGTCTCACTACGACGAAGCGTCAGTGCGTCACCCTCCAGCACCAGCACCACCACGACCACCAGCACCGCAGCAGCAGCTGGATTCCTGGGGGTAAACTACACTACCGCATCCACTTCAGCCCGTAACGGCGGCGCGCCAGGTGAAAAGAAAAGCGCTTACCTCTCTCTTTCGCCATTCCCTCGTTCCTGTCCGCGAGCTCAGCGCGGCGGTGCGTGGACTGGGAGCGCGTGCTGGAGTGACAGCCGGTTCTGTGGTCCAGACTCTTGCCAGTCTCACTGAAGGTGTCCCTGCACTCCCCTCCGCCGCTCGACCGTGAAAGCCCCCTCGACCTGCTTCCTCGAGCTCAGGTAAGCGAGGGAAAGTTGACGAATCACTGTTGATACTCGGCGCACCGGCTCATCCAATTGGCTTGTCCGTCTCAGGCTAATTTAGCGCCAGCCAATCATCTGTCGCTGTTATGGCGTTGACGTCATGGATGGGGGTTCCCGTTCACGGTTTGACAAAAAAAAACTCTATGGACGGACCCCGTTTTAACACCTCTCCAAAAAATACGTCAAAAATGTTTATTTAAAAATTGTTTATCAACGCTGTGATGCACAGTCTGGCTCAAAGAGGTTTTGTTTTCTATATATTTTAAAGATTTTTTCATTTAATCATTCAAGCGTCAATGAATTCCTCAACGTACTTGTTTTACATTCAGTTTATTCTTTTACTTTTTATTAAAAATTAATTTCAAGTTTCACTGCCCTTCTAACACACAACATGGCTCAAAATGAATCCTTATGTGTTCACTATGGAATTTAATAGGAACCGTTTGACACTTAAGAACATACAAAAACTATTTTTAATAATAAATAAGAATTAAAATGATTATTTATTGGTCAAAAACGAGATTTTTAATGAGCACGTGGAACATTAAATAATGAAATTAACTGATTTTAAAAGATATACAATAGAGATACTCAGCAACACATAAATACTTGTGTTTTGCACACTTGTCTGGAACAGTGGGCAGCCCTATCCACAGCGCCCAGGGAGCAGATGGGGGTTAGGTGCCTTGCAGTCCCATGCTGTTGGTCCAGGGGTTCGAACCGGCGATCTACCAGTCACCAGACTCGGATCCCTAACCTTCAGCCCACGACTGCACAAAATAACATAGGAAATGAAAACGGACCAAGTTTAACCCATGTTGTGCATTAGAAGGGGTTTGCTTGGCTTGTGCATCAAAAGGTTACATGCAGTTATGACTATTTTATATATATATATATATATATATATATATATAAACATAGTCTATAACAATATAACAGCTCCAGCAAGAGTAAAAACCTCCTCGTGTACTGGATTCACTATGGAATATCTTACAGTAAGGTAAGTCATACTGTTGCGATACAGCTGTGTTGCTGTAGCCTAATTGCTTTAAATTATATTCATGCACACCAAATAAATCTGATGTAATTTTAGTGTACAACAAAAGGGTTCTATGACATCTATGACAATCAAAGAACCCTGTTTAGAGCTATCTAGTACCATTTTAATAACATTTTTTAGGTATTATATTATAGCATTTCAATATTATCCTTATTGCAAGTGCTGGACTTATTAGTTATTAGTGCTGACATTATGTGTGGTGTATGTGATGAGGTCCTGGGCTGTGGGGCTGGCTAGTGGGGTTTTGTGTCTACGGTGAACAGGAGGTGACCTGCCTTCTACCTCAGCTCTCAGTTAGCACCTGCTGCGGTTCTCATTTCTGCTGTGTTTTAATTAAAAGAGCTTTCCTTTAAAGCTTTATGTTTACCGCATCCTGCGACGAGAGCTTCTCAAGAGGCAGCAGTAAGTATGATGGCCAGTGAGGACGCCCAGATGGCCCAAAGAATAGCTACTGCTGTTGCTACTGCCCCCTAGTAGCATGAGGAGTGACACTGCAAGCACTATGAGGATTTCTGCCACCACTGGGAGGAGGACACAGGGCTGAGTCTCTCCGCTCTGATGCTTTAGATATAAGAAGACAATGCCAGAGTACACAGCTGAGAGTGTGCTTGTGTGTTTACTGGGAGTGGGCATTCTGAAACCCCTGCTGCACAGAGGCTAGAAGGGAGGGGCAGCGTGTACCTCAGAAACTCTGCTTTGACTGTGAGGTCACTGAGACAGCTCTTTTGAAATTGAGGGGCAGTGTAGCGTCCCATTATTGGCTTGTGTGGCCTTTAGATACATGTAGGCTCATGGGAAGCACTGGACTCACAGTGAGAGAGATGAAAGTATTGTTGTTTCAATATTTTTTGTTTTTCAGTGTCAGAAACAAAAAGAACAAAGTTAGAGAATTAGAGTTTTCAGGATTTAGTGCCCACCCTTTGCTTTTATTACAGCTTCCATTCTTTTTAGGAGACTCTCTAGTTCAGTCCTAGAAGGTGCTTCTGCTTCTCATCATCCAGATGCTGCGGTCTGGCTAATTCACTGTTCACAGCTTCATTGTTTGGTTGGCAGATCTTCTTATTTTTTGTTTCTTTTTTTCTCAGTATCTGCTTCTTGACAGCTACACATCCTTTCAGACCCATAGTGCTGAGTTGCCATCTCACAACAAAGGGATGGACAGAAACATCTGTGGATTTTTTCATAACTAAAGCAAGGCTGGAGCTTGATTTTCTTCTCTCTCGCTCTCAAAGATGAAAGCTGATGGTGGTAGTTTTGGTGGGCTTCAATTTGAAAACTCCTGTATTGTTTCATATTGGCCTTAGACATTAAGAAGCAAGTAGATTATATTATATCTTATGTAAGCACTTCTGCTCAGCACCACCAAAGGTCTCTGTCCCCAGAACACTGAAATAGCCTAGAACACACCACACCTGCCCTGTGTTTCAGCCACCTGCTCCTTATCACCCTCTCTCTTCATATATCCCTCACACCCACACCTCAGTGCGTAGCATTGTTAGTACCTGTCACCTCCTGCCCTGTTCCTATGTCATTGTTTTCACTCTCCTGCCCTGTGTATTGTGTCTGTATGTCTATCCCATGTGCTCTTGTTTACGTTGTCCTGTCAAGTCCATGTGGTTCTGTTTATGTTCCTGTCATGTGCTCTGTGTCTCCGCCCTCCACCTGTGCTGTGTTATGTTCACCAGGTGTCTTGTCTGTCTGTATAAAGCCTCCCCTCTTACACCTTTCATGCTCGCTCATTGTTTGTCTAACCCTGTCTCTGTGCCTGATTGTCTCTGTATCTGCCAGTTTGTTCCTCTTTCATTTTTGTTTGTTTATTAAAATCCCATTTTCGTTTGAAAGCTTGCCTATGTGTCCACTCCTGCCTTCATCTGCTCCTGCTCCAGCGTCAACCCTGACAGTACCAATGTACGTGCAACCCAAGCTTCTTTTTGTTTCTGTAAAGCTAATCCAAGCTAGGCTAACGCCATACCGAGCCGAAGCCAAGCCAAACCCAGCCAAGCCAAGTCCAGCTAAGTTCTGCCAAGCCGAACCAAGACAACCAAGCCAGGTCCAGCCAAGTTCTGCCAAGCCAAGCCAAAGCAAGACGGCCAAGCCAAGTCCAGCTAAGTTCTGCCAAGCCAAGCCGAACCAAGACAGCCAAGCCAAGTCCAGCCAAGTTCTGCCAAGCCAAGCCAAACCAAGACAGCCAAGCCAAGTACAGCCAAGTTCTGCCAAGCCAAGCTGAAGCAAGACAGCCAAGTCCAGCCTAGTTCTGCCAAGCCAAGCCGAACCAAGACAGCCAAGCTAAGGCCAGCCAAGTCAAGCTGAATAAGCCAGGTTCAGTCAAGCCATCTGTAACCAAGCCACACCAAGTCAAGGTTTACCCAGTCACGCCACCCAGCCAAACCACCCCCAGCGTCAGCCAGTCGGCCACGCCGAGCCCAGCCAGACCAGGCCTGGCTATTCTGTGTCTCGCCACGCATGTGTTTACTAACTCTACTCTTTCATTGGGGTCTTTGCTCTATTTATGCTCTTACTGATAAACTTCCACTCTGCTCAGCCTGCTCGCCTGGATATCTCCGCCAGGCTCCCCTGGCTATCACGCCTCGGCCCAGCCCATTACACTTCTCATTGCATTTCATTGCTGTTCTCAATAAAACGGCCTGCTTATGGATCTTGCCTTTGTCTCTGAGCCTTGTGAATTATTACATCTTATATATAATCTGGACAGAAATATCACCAGAAAATATATAAGTTATATTTAATGGCTTTAGTGAAATTTTGACTGCAGCCTATAAAAGTCATGGGTGGTCTCTGACGTTTGCACAGTACTATTCATAACCGCTGAAAGGGTGTAGTGCATCTACAGTCGGCAGTGGAACGGAAGTGGAACGGAAGTGATGCTAGTGCTTGCGTCCCAAAATAATATTCCAGAGCCTGAAAGCTCCCAGCAATGCAGTGGCTGTTATTAACAGGACAAAATGAAATTGGGCTCAGAAACAAACAAAGAACTAAATGAACAACAACAATGAATCTGCCAAAAAAGGATTTCTAGGACTAAAACCATGCATCGAAGTTCAAGTTCCTGGAGTCAATGTAAACAGTTACTTACTGCCCACCTCTGGATGATACCACAGCCTGCTTAATTATTCCAGATCAATGCAGGTGTCTAAGACATTTCCTCGCATTCTGGTCTTATGACAGCTAATTATGGATGAGGGGCTGATTTGCGTCTCTCTAAAGTTATCTTGCAGAAACCTGCTGCACCCAACACGCCAGCCTCCTGAAAACTAATCAGAGTAATTGGCTTTTAGGAGTGCCGTCAGAAGAAAACATTCACTCTAAGTGGATGTCGTTGGGGGGAATGCGGAGGCCCAAATCGTTTCAATTAGCCAAAGATTTCCAGGAGAAAGTTATTATTTATTTATTTATTTATTTATTTATTGCAGGTTGCCGTGCAGTGACTGGTGAATGAAGTAGCACCAAGAGATAAGCTGTGGAGAAAACCCACGAGCGAAGACAACAAGGCACCATAGCAACTGCAGGCTTCAAAATGCTTTTCAAGTGTGATATTCTGACATAAAGAGGTCAGTTTTGCACCCAGAAGTCATCCATGGCAACCAGCAACAGTAATACAAGCCTGCGACTAAACATAGAGTTGTTGTGTGGGGGGGGGGTTGGTTTGATGACCCCAGGCAAATGTTCTCCCAGTTACTGATAACCACTGATATTTTGATTGCGGTGTCCTTGACTGCATCTTCACAGCATTTCTCCAGCATTTCAGTGCAACTGGGACTCGAGATAGCAAATACATCATCCAGTGGACTACAGTGAGAGAGAGAGAGAGAGAGAGAGAGAGAGAGGACAGTAAGCCTATAATCCTGCGTAAAACCAGTGGTATGCCAACCGTCCCTCAAAGGTCAGTCAAAATGAATGTTGCCTTAGGGACTACCTGTGAAATCAGAGGGATTCAGCAATCTGGGTGTTATCAGGACAACAGACAAAGTGGGAAATGCCCTACTTGGGCAATAACCTAAGTCCTATTAGCCTGATCAATATTGAACGCTTTTAAATAGCATCACCTGATTCCCCTAAGCGTACACTGTAATGAATTGCTGTAAATTTACTGGATATACAACAGTATCTTACTGTTTTTTATAATAGTTGTAAAATGCTGTCAAATAATCACACAGCGTATGTAAATTAACTGTAATGCAATGAGTTGCCCAATAACAGCAAATAACTGTATTTTATCAGCATAAACTGCTTCTACTCATTTAAGTGACAAAATATATGCAGTGTGCGGGACCAGCCTATTGGGCTCAGCTGAGTTAAAATTCTTTCAGCTCATTCAGTCAGTGCAGGAAAGAAAGATAATCTAATCTAATTGATTAGTACCATAAATACACAGTTATTTTACTGTCATATACTGTAATTCAATTTACAGTACAATACTGTTAAAATACATTACAGTAGATGCACTGTAAATTTTATTCCAGTACAGTTGCGTTGTCCAGTAACACAGTACACCGTAAAAAAATTTCACTGTAAATTATCAGTAAAATACTGTCAACAGAAACGCCAGTATTTTACTGTTAATTTACAGTGAAATTTTTTTACAGTGTACTGTGTTACTGGACAACGCAACTGTACTGGAATAAAATTTATCAGAAACATTTTCATGAGTTTATCCATGGTTTCTTATGAAATTAAGGCCATTACTAGCTGCTATAGTAACAGCCTCTTAGAGGAAGGCTTTACACTGGATGTTGGAACATTTCTATGAGGATTTGATTGCATTCAGCCCCAGAGGCATTAGTGAGTTCATGCACATGTGCTGGATTAGTTCTGGATCACTCTGACCTACCCCAAAGGTATTAGATGGAGCTCCATCACTCCAGAGAACTGTAACACAGGACAGCTAAACAGGAAGCAAGTGCAAGTCTGAGGTTTTATTGCAATCCATGAGGAAAAAGAAATAAAAAGAACTAAGACAGAAAAGAAGGAAACTAAAAAAATCAACAGATAGCAAAATATGACACTAAAAGAAAACAAAGGATTTAGAACACCTTTGTTAAAAACGTCCAATAACAGAGCCTATAAACAAACTACAAGACAACAACCAGGGGTATAAATACAAAGAGAAACAGAACAAGAAACATCTGAGCATCTAAAAGTTACAGGGTGGGATAACAAACCAGATGCCCTCCTTGGGCAATTACTAAAGTCCTATTAGCTTAATCAATATTGAAGGCATTTATATGGCATCACCTGATTCCACTTGAGGAGATTGTTTCGTATGAAATAAAGGCTATTTAATAGCTGCTGTCGTAACAGCCTCTTAGAGGAAGGCTTTATATTAGATGTTGGAACATTACTGTGAGGATTTGATTGCATTCAGCCCCGGAAGCATAAGTGAGGTCATGCACATGTGCTGGATTAGTTCTAGATCACTCCGACCCACCCCAAGTGTATTACATGGAGCTCCATCACTCCAGACAACTGTAATGCAAGACAGCTAAACAGGAGGCAAGTGTTTATGAGGAGGAGGAAATAAAAAGAGATAGAAAAAAACACCTTTGTTTAAAACGTCCAACAACAGAGCCTATAAACAAACTACAAGACAACATTCAGTCGTGGCCTGAAGGTTAGGGATCCAGGCTTGTGACCGGAAGGTCATCGGTTTGATCCCCAGGACAAGCAGGACATGACTGAAGGCAACAACAACAAGGCACCTAAGCCCCAAATGCTGTGGATAGTGCTGCCCACCTCTCCGGACATGTGTGCACACTCCTCCCTAGTGTGTATATTCAATAGTGAGTATGTATATGTGGGTGTTTCACTGCACAGATGGGTTAAATGTGGTGGTCAAAAACATCAAGTTCATCCAGGGGTATAAACACAAGAAGAAACACCTGAGCATCTAAATTACAGGGTGGGATAACAAACAAGACACAGGTGAGGGACAGGATGAAAGGGTATGACAAGGAAACTAAATAAAAATGTTAAGGAAGGCCAACAATTCTACTCCTTTACAGTCCAATTTTATAGCCCTCTAGTGTTTATCATTGAGCATGGCGACCTTCCACTCACGCTCGTCTGCTCCAGAGCGTCCCATTCTAGGGTCAATGCTTTCCTATTGAGATCACTTCTGTTGAGGAGTGTCTGGATACTTTTGAACTTGTAGTGTGCCAGGAGCCTTCTACTTTGTTCTAAGGGATTGATGCTACATATGATATCACAGTGCCATCTGGATGAGCAGAAACTGTGCTCTTTCGGGTATTCTCATAGGAACCGTACTGGCGTCTGTCTCTGCTGTGACTTATTATTTGTGGGTAATTTTAGCATCCAGAAGGTGCAAACGTGGTTATCTGGAACATCTCTCCTATACAGCCGCGGTTAATTCAGTGCGGTCTCGGAGGAGAGATGATCTGATTAAAATGATAGGGTACATCAGGTGAAAGTAATGAAAGCTGAGCACAGATAAAATGCTTTTATCAAGCTGAAAGGATCAGTAGTCATAACAGCCTGGCTGTGGCAGACAGCTGAGCTGGGAGTGTGTAGTTCAACACGTTGTTAGGTACACTTGTGTCATTCTCCAATTCACCAGCTCCACTTTCCATATAGGTGCATTTTGTAGTTTTACAATAACAGACTGTAGTTCATCTCTTTACTATGTAAGACCATTCTCAGCACTGCAGTAACACTAACATTGTGCCGGTATGAGTGAATCAGACACAGCTGTGCTGCTGTAGTTTGTAAACACTGTGTCCACTCACTGTCCACTCCATGAAGCACCCCTGCCTTGTTGGTCCACCTTGTACATATAAAGTCAGAGATGATCAAGTTCATCTCTTGCTGCAGAGATTGTGCTGGTCATCCTCTGGTTCTTCATCAGGACACTGTTGGCTGGATATTTCTTGTTTGTGAACTATTCTCAGTCCATCAGTAACACTGAGGTGCTGTGTCTGATCCACTCACACCAGCACAACACACACCATGTCACTGGCACAGTGCAGTGCTGAAAATGATAACATTATATATATACATATATACATACATACATACATATATATATATATATATATAGAGAGAGAGAGAGAGAGAGAAAGATAAAGTCAGAGATATCTGATGCTGCACAGTTTGTGTTGGTCCTTCGTCAGTAGGCACAGGACGCTACCCGCAGTACACTGTTGGCCTGGATGTTGCTGGTTGGGTGACTATTCTCAGCACTGTATATATATATATATATATATATATATATATATATATATATATATATATATATATATATATATATATACAACATTGTATAACTAAATAATACATAGAAAACTGGATTTTTATCTATTTTACAAAAAAAGCAAGAATACAAAACAAATTAATGAAGCAATAACTGCTGCATGTTCTCAGCTGCATCCATTCCTCAGTTGGAGAATGCAGTAACAAACGTATTTCAATATTTTCTCATAACATAAATAAAATCTACATAATACTGAATATAAAAAATATCAGCACTTCACTCCAACAGATGTGAATCAAGTTAAGTCTCAAGTCAAGTGGGTTTTATTGTCATTTCAACTACATACAGAGTACACAGTGAAACGAAACAACGTTCCTCCAGGACCATGGTGCAACATAGACAGTGCATACAAGACACAAGTGCAACACAAACAAACAAGTGCGGACAGACAACACAACACAACACAGTACAGACAGAGAATAATAAATAATTGCCGGTAGTGTGCAAATTGTGCAATGTGTAATAAATAGAGTCCAGTGAGGTAGTAAAGTTATTAGTGCAATGCTTTGTGCAAAAATGATAAAAAAAAATTATCTGGGGTAAATGGTTGGAGAGAGAGAGAGAGAGAGAGAGAGAGAGAGAGAGAGAGAGAGAGAGAGAGAGACATGTACCAGAAAGATATCAGTTCAGACGTTGAGAAGCTGTTGCAGAGTCTGGTCGTGTTGGACCGGACGCTGCGGTGCCTTCTTCCTGATGGCAGGAGGGAGAACAGTCTGTGTGAAGGGTGGGTGGGGTCATCCACAATGCTGGTTGCTTTGCGGATGCAGCGGGTGGAGTAAATGTCCAAGACGGAGGGGAGAGAGACTCCGATGATCCTCTCAGCTGTCTTCACAATGCGTTGGAGGGACTTGCGGTCAGAGGCTGTGCAGGTCCCAAACCAGGCAGTGATGCAGCTGCTTAGGATGCTCTCTGTGGTTCCCCTATAGAAGAGGGTGAGGATGGGTGGAGGGAGACGGGCCTTTCTCAGCTTCCAGAGGAAGTAGAGACGCTGCTGGGCTTTCTTGGCTGTAGAGCTGGTGTTCAGGGACCAGGTGAGGTTCTCCGCTAGGTGGACACCAAGGAACTTTTTGTAATCAAACGAATAGATTACAAAAAATGAGGAATATAAAACTGATGGACATAAAGGGACGGGTTTGTTTCCCTGAGGCAACATCAAGCCACAGAGGGACATAGAGATATCTCACCTCATCATATGTAATTGTAGTGAAAATCTAGTATTTCAATTTATTTTAAAGGAGGACTGATCATCAGGACAACATATACAAATTCTCCAAATTGACATACTTCCATAAACGTACCCACCCACGTATCTCCCACCCTCCCACATGGCACCCAGAACAGAAGAAAAAGAATATATATGTAATAATAAATTAAATACAATGGAAAATAAAAGAAAACAGATGAAAAATAGTTCTGTTAATATATTTCTCCCAGATAGTCAGCAACCTTTTTAGCAGTACTTGACTAGGCATCTACTACTACTTTGGATTGAACCTGAACCATTTTGATTGAAAGATTTCTGAATTAGAGATTCTATTTCTTCTGCAGTGTCAGATCACCACTTTGTACTTCTATAGTCTTATATATACAGAGGACAAGCTTTAAACATGCTGCATCCACGAATCCTTAACATGTTCAATATTCCTTCCTTTCTTTCTGCAGTAGTACGTTTTTCTTGCCAGACCAGTTTTCTTTTTCTTTTTTTCTTCTCCGTTCAGTACATTCTCACATTTCCACCCCATTTTGCCACCTCCTTTAATGAGGCCGGAGTGTGTGATACTCTAACCGTTCCCTAGAGTAAAGCTGTTCTTCGGGTTCTTCCTTCTAGCAAAGTGATTCTCGACGCACTTCCACCTCCCACGTGTCCCACGAGAGCTGAAACTGAAAAAACTGCAAAAGGCAATTGACTTTCGGAACCGTCCCTGATGTCCAGCCTTATTAATAAAACATTTTCTTCCACTTTTAAAGTCCTAATGTTAACATACATGCCCGTCTGCATCTAGTGAAAGTGGACAGTCAGAGCCTGGAGGTGTTCGGGCCTGGTGTAGTTGTTTTCTGTGCCGCAGCACGTATCACTCTCAGTCTCTGACTGAGCACAAAGTTAATCACCCGCATCTTCGTACTCCTTCAGGCGAGTGTACTTTTCACTTTTCAGCCCACCTACTCAACATTCACCACACACATCTGCGCCAGCTACATGTAAATATTTCCAAATTGATGTTAGGGCCACGTGAACAGGACTGGTCTTTTGCATTCATTACTTCTTGGCCCTCAGTTAATTGCTTTAAAAGGTTGCCTTTATAGAATATCAATAAAGCTTCACGCTGCACCTCTGACTGCATAATGCCGTTAAGATGTTTTTAAACTGGTGGATCTCTGAGGTAGCTCTTCCTCGTATGCTATGAACTCATCACAGTCGTTGATATCTCAGCCACAATCGGTGCCATTAGGTGGGGCAAAACGTTGGGGGCGGTTGTGCAAGTTATAAAGGCGACTGTAATGAAACGCCTTCTTTTCCAAATATTTGAATCTGTTCATCTGAGTCAGTGTCTTTGCCCATGGCTCTGAATCATAGTGCTGGTAATTCAGGATATTTATTGATTTATTTATTTAGAGTTGGTGGTCGTGCTATGCAGCTTGATTGCTTTTCTAAAGAGGAGCTGGTTAGCTGGTGTTCTTTTCTGCTGGTTAGCTGGTCGAAGACAGATACTGTGTTCAGGCTAAAAGGGTCGTGCAGAGTGGTGGAGAGAGAGAGAGATATCACTTCCATTCAGAGCTTCCAGAACTTTCAGAGCTTTCAGAACTTTAAGCTCTGATTAATTTCACAGACTGGAAACTACAAGGAGGTGAAGTTTCAGTTAACGAGAGAGAGAGAGAGAGGGAGAGGGAGAGAGAGGGAGAGTGACAAAAAAAAGGGGGAGAGAACGTGGAGAGAGAGAGAGAAAGAGAGTGAGGGAGAGAGAGAGACAGACGAAAAGAAGAGAGAGAGAAAGAAAGGAAAGAGAAAGAAAATAGAGAGGGAGAACAGGAGAGAGAGAGGAAAAAGAAGTAGGAAAAAAGTAGGGGAAAGAGAGAGTCAAATGGGGGGGAGGAAAAGTAAGAGAGGGGGAGAGATTGGGGAAAAAGAGAAAGAAAGAGAGAGGAGATAAGAGAACAAGAGAGAGAATGGGAGAAAGAGAGAAAAAATAAGAGAGAGGAAAAAGGAGAGAGGGAAATAGAAAGAGATGGAAAGAAAGAGAGAGAGAGAGAGGGGAGGGCGAGGAGGGAACGAGCAAGAAAGAGAGAGGGAGAGAGAGACAAAAAAGAAAAGAGAGAAAGAAAAGAAAGTGAAAGAAAATAGAGAGAGAGAATGGGAGTGAAAGAAGAGATAGGAAAAAGAAGTAGGAGGGAAAGAGAGAGAGTCAGATAGGGAGGGAGGAAAAGTGAGAGAGGGGGAGAGATTGGGAAAAAGAGACAGAGAGAGGAGATAAGAGAACAAGAGAGAGAAAGGATGAGAGAGAGAAGAAATAAGAGAGAGAAAAAAGGAGGGAGGGAAATAGAAAGAGATGGAAAGAGAGAGAGAGGGAGGGAGGAAGGGAGAGGGAAAGAGTGAGAAAGAGAGAAAGGGAGAGAGACAGACAAAAAGAAGAGAGAGAAAGAAAAGAAAGTGAAAGAAAATAGAGAGAGAGAATGGGAGAGAGAGAAGAGAGAGGAAAAGGAAGTAGGAGGGGGAGAGAGAGATAGGGAAAGGGAGGGTAAAGAGAGAGTCAGATGGGGAGGGAGGAAAAGTGAGAGAGGGGGAGAGATTGGGAAAAAGAGACAGAGAGAGGAGATAAGAGAACGAGAGAGAGAAAGGATGAGAAAAAAATAAGAGAGAGGAAAAAAGGAGGGAGAGAAATTGAAAGAGATGGAAAGAGAGAGAGAGAGGGGGAGGGAAAGAGCGAGAAAGAGAGTGAAAGGGAGAGAGACAGTCAAAAAGAGGAAGAGAGAGAAAGAAATGAAAGAGAAAGAAAACGGGAAGAAATAAGAGAGAGGAAAAAAGGAGGGAGGGACATAGAAAGAGATGGAAAGAGCGAGAAAGAGAGAGCGAGAGAGAGGGAGAGAGAGACAGACAAAAAGAAGAGAGAGAAAGAAAAGAAAGAAAAAAAATAGAGAGAGAGATGAGAGAAAAAACGAAGTAGGAGGGAATGAGAGATAGTCAGTTGGGGAGGGAGGAAAAGTGAAAGAGGTGGAGAGATTGGGGAAAAGAAATCGTGGGAGGGCGCTCACACTTAACACCGGCTTCCCCGCCTGCTGCGAAATCAATTTATTATTTGATTAGAAGAGTAATCTTAAAGAGTCAGCTTGATTATAATATTAAAAAATAATAATAATCTACTGTTTCTCTGTATAAAAGATTTGCCCCCTTGCCATTTGTAACTGCCCCCTCAGTCAATTTATCCTGGCGCTGGGTCTGACCTTAGCCACTTTAAATGTATTCGGTTCAGATGTACTGTACTGGTACTGGTACTGGTGCAGGTGCTGGACATTGCTGCTCAATGACCTGATTATCTTTGTCTGAAAGTGAGCTCATGGCACACGTTCAAACTTCACTTGAACGTATGGAAAGCCAGATGTAAACATCCCCAGGATGCACTGTGGACAGATTACGAGTGCAGTCCATTTTTGAAGGTGGTCAGAAATATATTGACCACATTAAATACAAGTGAAATTGGAGTGTTCTTCCATTATCCATATAATATCATAGCAGACATGCGTCCGGCGAGTGCTGCCTATCAGCTGAGAGAATAAACAAAGAAATGGAATCTGAGGATGCTTGAGGCTACATTAAGGCCCAAAACAAAGAGCCTTCTCTTACTCTGGACTGATGACCTCACCCAAGCTTAGCCTGTCCACTCATATCAAAACATATTAAAAGGTAAATAAAGTAAAACAAGAAAAATGTGGGTTGATGTGCTTTTTGTGGGAAATTTTAAATCAGGTCTCAGCTGGTCTAAACAGGGACACAATTTAGTGAAAGTGTAAACAGAGTTTATTGAGATAAACTAGGGGTCATCTCATTATTGGGCCAACCAATAATCAAAGCTGATGTTCAGCATTTTTCTGATTATTGGATTCAGTATTTGAACTTCTTTTCTCGCCTATAAATCCAGTTAAATGTGCAGACTGTTGTGTGAGAGATGCTGGAGGAATGAACTAGCGCCTGCTTTGCTTTCACAGAGGGGAAAGAGCTGGAGCGCATTGGGCTTTAACTCTGGTTTAGCAACGCAGTTGGTCGAAAGCTCAGTGCACTCTGTCGTGTAATTTCACTCACTCTAACCGAACCTGACTCAAGAACATTGTGTTTGTGAGAGTGAGGTCTCTGTGTGTGGAGCAGACACGCTGTCTGGACTCACACTGCTGCTGTTGGGGTTTGAACATGTTCAGAATCTTTATTTTTACTCATTAACAGCACAGACAGCTGTGACTTGCTAACTCCAAAGACTTCACCGCTCTGCTTAGACTAAACAGACTGTTTCCATTGAATCATGCAGCACAGAAAGCATCCGATACACTCACCACGTCCTAATATTGCTTGTTATTACAAAATATTTTATTATAAAATATTTTGTTTACATGTACATTTTGGCTGAATAAGAAAATGAAATAAAGACAGTAATGTTCATATCATAGTTGATGCTTATTACACAGTAGTGACAGTGTTTACTCTATGATTGCTCCACAATGATATTTTTACTATAATACATTTAAAGTCCTAGTTATTTTTATATCTAGACTTTCTTGCTCGTATATACTGGAAATTCTAACTCTGTCCATATCGGCCAGAAATTCTATAATAGAATTTGATTTATGTATTATGTATTTGACCCCCTTTCTAGGAAATGTTAGCTTCTATTACACATCACTGAGAACTATTCAAGATATTTATCTTATTTATCTATTTTTATATTTATAAGAGAGAGAGAGAGAGAGAGAGAGAGAGAGATAGGGAAAGGGAGAGGGAGAAGAGAGAGAAAAAAGAAGTAGGAGGGGGAGAGAGAGATAGGGAAAGAGAGAAAGTCAGACGGGGAGGGAGAAAGAGGAGATAAGAAAACAAGAGAAAGGGAGAGAGAGAGAGAGAGAGAGAGAGAGAGAGAGAGAGAGAGAGAAAAGAAAGAAGAGAGAGAAAAAAGGGAGGGAAGGAAAAAGGTAGAGAGAGAGATGGAAAGAGTGAGAAAGAGAGAGGGAGAGAGAGAGACAGACAAAAAGAAGAGGAGAGATAAAGAAAATAGAGAATAGAAGAGAGAGAAAAAAGAAGTAGGAGGTGGAGAGAGAGATAGGGAAAGAGAGGGAAAGACAGAGTCAGATGGGAAGGGAGGAAAGTGACAGAGGTGGAGAGATTGGGAAAAGGGAGAGAGTAAGAGAGGAGATAAGACAAGAGAGAGAAAGGGAGAGAGAGATAAAAAAAAGGAGGGAGAGAAAGAGATGGAGAGATGGAAAGGGACGGAAAGAACGAGAAAGAGGGAGAGGGAGAGAGAGAGACAGACAAAAAGAAGAGAGAGAAAAAAAGAAAGAAAAAGAAAGTAGAGAGAGAGAACGGGAGAGCGAGACACGAGAGAAAAAAAAGTAGGAGGGAAAGAGAAAGAGTCAGATGGGAAGGGAGGAAAAGTGACAGAGGTGGAGAGATTGGGAAAAAGGGAGAGAGGAGATAAGACAAGAGAGAGAAAGGGAAAGAGAGAGAAAAAAGAAGAGAGAGAAAAAGGAGAGAGAGAGAGATGGAGAGGGAGGTAAAGAGCGAGAAAGAGAGAGAGGGAGAGAGAGAGACAGACAAAAAGAAGAGAGAAAAAAAGAAAGAAAAAAAAATAGAGAGAGAAAGAACGGGAGAGAGAAACAAGAGAGAAAAAAATAGTAGGAGGGAAAGATGGGGAGGGAGGAAAAGTGACAGAGGTGGAAAAAAAGGGAGAGAGTAAGAGAGAAGAAAGAAGAAAGAAGAGAGAGAAAAAAGCGTGGAGAGAGAGAGATGGAGAGAGATGAGAAAAAGAAGGGGAGAGAGAGAGAAAATAGAGAGAGAGAGAATAGGAGAGAGAGAGAAGAGAGAGAAAAACGGGAAGGCTCAGCCGGATTCTCAGCATTGAGCCAATGCTTAGACTTGGGTGAGTTTTTAAACCGTTAGGGTTAAAATTTGGTTTTGATGATGCATTAATTATAAACTCGAAGAGCACAGTTACCATTTAGGTGATGCTACAGCAGCACAGCTAAAATCTTTCCAGCACAGTGCTGGCAGGCAAAGCCTACAACTACTGATCAACACCTTCAGAAATAGCAATAAAAAAAGATAAAACAGCCCAGAAATTAAAATTAATTTAACAAAGGTGAAGAAAATCATCACTCTGGATGATCAGTCATTGAATATCTTGTGTCAAGTTACACCAAACCTGCCTCTATAGAATGCTGGGAGAAGAGGCTAGGCTGGTAACGTTAGCTCAGGTAACCTCACATTATCAATTGTCTGTTTATTGAAAAAAACGGACTGCAGTGTGTGGATCTCCATTAAAAACAAGTATTTAAACTTTTTAGACACTGCTCAACACAACAAAGTTTGTATCCCTCAAAGATATGATCATGTAAAATACTGTATATTCCATATTCTTATATACATAATCTGTAAAATAATCTATATGACTGAGTGCATTAGGCTGTGCATCAGCATAAAAACATTACCTGGTTTAGAGAGCAGTTCTCCAACTGAACACGTAGGTTTCACTTTTTAGGAAATAATCTCATTCTTCAGCAGAAATACAGCTTTTCATTGGTTCCACTACTGAGTTTTACTTGAGCTTACAGGTGAGTGGTCAAGGCGGTTAGTTGGAGTAGCCTGCACTAAATCGAAAAGTGATGGGTTGTTGCCCCAGTAGTTTGGAAGTTGTGGGTTAAATGCCCTCATATTACTGTATTGCTCTGGATGGCCATGGCTTACACATCTCATGCTGGTTCGGGAATGTCCAAGAACAGACCAACCTAACTATATCTGTAGTTTAAAATTATATCAATGACACAATTTTATTGATGTTCACACCTGCTATAGCTCCTGTGTGTCTTTTAAGGAGTGGGCGCAAGACCTCTCACAGGAGCTTAGTAATGCTTTGTAGATAACTTGGTATTCCCAACGTAGACGTCATCACAGCAGAGGCTAAGAAGGGGCTGAAGACATTGTATGATTAAGCATGGAAGAGAAAACGAGAGAGAAACAGAGTAAGAGGCTGAAATGCACTGGCTCTTAGACTTTGGCGAAAGTTTAAAGAGAGATAAAAGGATGCAAGACAGTCTCACAGCTAACGAGAAAACAATAAAAATCTGACAGCAGAGTGTAAATCCTTTCCAATGCTATTCATAGAAGACTGCAATGTAGGCTGTGACCGTATTTGTGTCGCCCCTGCTCCACTGGGTTTTGTAGCTTGGATGCCAAACGTCATCCAACTGCAGTCTCATCTCAGGCCAGCATGCAAAGAAATACATTCATCTCATGCCAAGAAAGTTTGCTCAGTCTTTGTCAATCTTATGACAGATGAGTCTGGAAAGTTTGAATCTCCTCTAATATTGCTCTCGGTGTTGTGGCAAATTCAAACTTCCTGAATGCTACAGGTTTCCCTGGTGATTTAGGTTCATTTTAAACATTTAAACACTGACACTGAGGGCGTCACCTCTAGTGCCCATTTGTCTGCATTACATAGTCCCTGATATATTAGGAGTCTGATATCTGATGTCTGATATCGGTGGCATCGGTGGTGAAGTGGTTAGGACTTCGCCTCATAGTAAGATGATCTGGGTTGGATTCCCGGTCCGGGCTGTTCTGTGTGGAGTGTGTATGTTCTCCCCGTGCTTGAGTGGGTTTCCTCCCACAGTCCAAACACATGCATGTTATGCCTGGTTCACACTACATGACTGGTTGAGCTGTAATCAGGATTCCTTTTGTTGTTGTGGCTAACGATGCCACGGAGAACATATACTATTTCCAAAACGGACGTTAACAAACCAGCAGTACCAGTTGTTATTGAATAAAAAGGAGAAAAAGGTATGAAAATTGAGAACAGCAGGGACGGAGAGAGCTGGAGGTAAATATTTTTCAATGAAAACGTACGTGTCGCCCGCAGCTGCAAAGAGATTGCGTGAACTCTCTCTATGCAATCCCATTGGCTGTAGCTAGAGGCTGCTGTTGACTCACAGTCGCAGACTGGCCTAGATATTAAACATGCTAGATGTTTGCCGGGCGTCTGTGATTAGTTGGCGAGCACTTGGCGACAGGTCGGCGAGCGTCTTTCAGCCGTTCATACTACACGACTGAGCGAGCGCCGAGTGGTCGCGAATTTGCCTCCAAGCAAAGGTTTTTGTCAGTGATTGAAAAACCAGGCTAAAATCGTGTTGTGTGAACTAGACATTAGATTGATCGCTCACTCTGTGTAAGGGCCCAGACAGGCTCGGTTGCCTGCTAGGCCACTCCAAGCCACTGGAGGGAGACTTGGAGCCACCACACCTTAATTAGGAGCAATCAACAGCACCTGCTTCTCTCCTACTTAAGGGAAGTAAGGACACTCTCCTCAGTGCTCAGTTTTGAGTATCTCTTTGCAAAGTGCACAAGCCTGGCCGGTATTCGACTCCTTAAGTCCTCTTGAGCTTTTTGCTTTTTCTTTGCAAAGAAAAAAAGAAAAGAAAAGAAAAGAAAAGTGAAGAACTACTCTCGGGTCCGTTTATGTTCTTAGTTTTGCGACAGCCTTTGTGTTTGGCTTCTCTGCCTCCTTTGCTTATTTTCCTGCCTTTTCCTTCCTTTGTTTGGGAAGCTCCTTTTACCTTAGTTTCCATTTGCTCTCTGTTGTAGAGCTGTTCAGTCTTCCCCTGATAGCCTTGTTTAGTCCTGAGATACGTACCATTGTCTGTGGTCTAGTGGGTTTACACCAGCCTCTGAAACAAGAGGTTGGCAGTTTAAATCCCAGGTAAATCATTTGAGTTTTCCTTTGGTATTTACTTTCCCTCTGTTCCTGAGCCCCTCTCCCTTCTGCCCCCACAAACACCCTGTTGGGGTTTATCATTTTGGGTAGCATCTAGATTTTGGTTTGTCCACCTATAAATAATTCAGTTGGTGGCTTGTTCAGTTCATTCTGGTCCTTCATACAAGAGATCCCCGGTTCAAATCCCTCTCTGGGCAAGTTACCACATTACACTCTGAACTGCGTGTAAGTAATGTTGGCCATGCGAAGGACTGGCGAACTGTCCATGGTGTACCCTACTTTTGCTGGATGATGGGATTGGGCTGGGATCCAGCCCCACCATAATCCTGACTAGCAGAAGATAATGGATAGACTGATATCTGAGTCTTCATTATTGCACTCGAGCTAACAAAGATAATGTTAACAAAGCAATGTAGGTTAAGGTCTACCTGGTTAGCATCATGTACCTGCACATCTCAATCAACATACCAAGTTGTTCAGTAATCTCAGTCCTGCTTATTAAAATTAAAAACCGGAGTACATTAGCCTTCATTAGCCTCCAAACAAAAGAAGCCAAACTCCAAACGCCAACAATGTCCTCACAGCAAATGGAGCAGGGGTTAAAGAAGGCCGTCATGTAGATTGGTGGCCAAACCATCCATTTCATATTCGCCAAGTGTGAGAGAAGAATACCTCTTGACGAAATAGC
This sequence comes from Megaleporinus macrocephalus, assembly GCA_021613375.1. Lineage (NCBI taxonomy): Eukaryota > Metazoa > Chordata > Actinopteri > Characiformes > Anostomidae > Megaleporinus > Megaleporinus macrocephalus. Next base: position 30,295,199 of record CM038717.1, on the reverse strand, counting down.
AAATTCACACCGGCTACCACATGATCGGCGTCTCAAGCCATAACAGAAAGGCCCAGGATGGAAAAAGCAATCTAATATGTGTGGTATGATAAAATCAGGTCGTTGAAGGGTGGGCATAAAACCAGGTGGCAGGTGTAAGGGCTAACAATAAAGGCTGGCAGCTTGTGAGGCAGCATATTTTCATCTTCTCTCTCCGAGACGGATCACAGAGCTGTACTGGGTTCAGAGAGGTGAACGAGGTTCATAGTGTAGAGACCGCTACACCAAACAGATCCTACGAGAGAATCAGAATCAGGTGAACGAGGTTCATGGTGTAGAGACCGCTACACCAAACAGATCCTACGAGAGAATCAGCGCAGTGCTGACGTCAAAAGCTTCCTCCCTCCCTCTCTATCTCTCTCTCTCTCTCTCGCTCTCTCTCTTTCTCTCAGCCGTTTAGTCTGTTGCTATTTTAGGCTCTCATCAGTACTGGATGGAAGGTTGGTCGCTGTTCCTCACAGGAGTTTTTTTTTAATTAAAAAAGTATTATTATTATTCACATCACAATCATCTGCAGTCACAACTGGATGATACGATGAAAAAAAAACAACTTGAAGATGTTTCCACAGTATATGAATCATATAGTTTTTCTGAGGTTTGAGAAGCGAAAGGGATAAAATGCACCAGAAAAACAGAAGTGAAAACGAAAATCCTATGAATAAATAAATACATATAAAAGTAAATGAATGAGGCTGTGTTCAGTAAAATCTGATTATAAAGTTAACATATACACTAATTACTTCTTTGGCTTACCCGCATGATTCATCTCACATCTAATAGAAAATGAAAAACAGAAATGAGAAAATAACCACTTCCCAAAAATACAAAGTATACATAGTATCTTTAATTAGAATTCAATAAGGTCCACCTAGGAGAGGCCTCATGTCATCATTTCTAACTTGTGTTATGCTTCAGTGACGTATCCTTTTTACTAATATCAGCATCTTATACCATCAGCTACTGAAACACCAACACATCACACATACCGTTCAGTATATTTCAGTATGTTTACACTTTAAGTAAAAACAAGGGCTGCATTTAAAATGATTTTGAAAAAAAGTGCATCATAAAGTGTTTATTAATAATAAAAAAGGGAAATAAAATGTTTAGTCTTGTTAACTGAGATTCACAACTTAACAGTTTATCTCTCTCCTGTATTCCTCCACACTTTCTCTTGTTTAGTGAGAGAAGTGAGCTCTTGGTGGTCCAGCCAGGACTTTAAATCTGGGTTGAAATTGTGTTAGGACCATTCTCACACACTTATGAGATATCCGGGCTGTTCTGTGTGGAGTCCCACCGTCCAAACACATACATGTTAGGTTGATCAGTCACTCTAAACTCCCCATGGGTGTGAGTGTGTGTTGGCCATGCGATTCACTGGCGACCTGTCCATGGTGTACCCAGCCTTCACCTGATGTTGCTGGGATTGGCTCCAGCCCCCAGTGACCCCGACTAGCGGGATAAAGTGGAAGATAATGGATGGATGGATGGATATAAGATACGTAACTGCTTTTAATTAGCGTCACGGTCTCAGAACATATGAGACGTGTTGGTCTGGAGCTGTCTGTGGGAAGTATAAACATCTCAGTCTCGCTTCATTCCTGGTTAAAAAGTCATTTTTCACCATCGACTTTTCTTTCTTTAGTTCACGCCGTCTGACTCCCTTTATTCTCCGACTGCTGCTTCTCACCTGTGTGCGTGCCGCGCTCGCGAATCTGCAGAGATCTGATTGGCTGAGGAGCTTGTTTGCTGATTTTACTGTGCACGTGATTGGTCTGTGAGTTCACTGCACTGCAAAGCCTGTATACCGTAAATACAAGAAAAGCTCCGCCTCTTAAAATAAACACAGTCAACATTAAATCCTTCTCAATAGTTTATCAGTTTGGGTCCGCATTGGACAACGTCTGGGTCCAGACCCAGACCGTGGTCCGCCTATTAGTGACCCCTGGTATATAGTGTAGCAGGTCACCTCCTATAATCAGCATTGAATTAGCTCAAGCAATTAATCTTGTATGAAAATGATCCCAACACACAAACACAACAGCATTTGAAAAAACGATGACTAATAATGTTAATTTCATGGTTTATTCTTTATGTCACGCCTGCCCGTCCACGTGCCTCTGTTTATGTCCTGTCCATGTGGTTCTGTTTTGTCACTTGCTTCTGTGTCTCCGCCCCTGCCCCGCCTCGCACACCTGTTCCCCATCGATGTTTAGTCTCGTCACCTGTTCCCTCTTGTTAGTCTGTGTATATATACCCTGTGTTTGCAGTCTGTCTTTGTCCTACGTTGTTATACTGTCAGTGTGTTCATGTTTGCCTGTCTTCGCTTGTTTTTTCGTCATGGAGATTATTAAACCTGTAAATCCTCGCCTGCGTGTGTATCCGCCTCTGCCGTTTCACACACCGTTACACTTTACAGTTGTTGTAGGTTTAACACTATATGTTCTGGCTAATATTTTGGGGGCCGGGCAGATGTGTGGGGACAATACGCTACTTGCTTAATCCCAATCTCCACGTATGAGAAACAACCAAGGGCATAGAATTAGCATGGACGGAAGTGACATGTACCCACCAATATCCAGCTATTATTGAATTGTCCCCACCAATAATTTGAATAATTTAAATCACATTCTCTACAGAAGTCCTACCTCCTCGTAAAACATATGGTCAGTGTGATTGCCTGTGCTGCTGTCACGTGACTCTCTGTAGCTACGTTTGGTTGTTAGCAGCACCAAACCTGGAAGGAGAACTTTCCAGTCATATGAGACTCGCTGTGCATGACTCAGGTGCAGCGTGGGAGACACATTGGTGTTAAAAACGAGTTAGGATGACAGCAAAAAAGAAGAAGGTGGACATAAGGAGCTATTTTTCAAAGTAACGTTAATGCTAATGCTAGGTTTTAGCATAGATAGCACACATCGTCTGTAGCTGTGAATAACATGGTTTGGAAACGAACTGCACAACAAACTGCCAACTGTCAGTTAATTTAACATTATATAATTCATGAATGAAATTAGAAATTGTTATTCAGAATAGTTTAAAAGCAAGTAGGGGGGGCAGGGGGATACATACGCGGATACATAGGTCCCCACCAATGTCAAGTGCAAATCTACGCCCTTGGAAGCACCACACACTTGTGAAGCCATACATCATTCTATTGCCTTCAATATTCGCAGCCTCGGGTGTTGAATTCATGCCTGAAAGACTGTCAATCAATGAGAGCTGAGTGGACCTGGTCACTGCGTTCAGAAGAATCTAAAAGCATAGCAGCTACATTGAAAACTGAGTGGACTATGAAAGGAGGAGGACACATTTGCTGAGTTGTTGCAACATTGTCATCCGCTATGTTAGTTTAGCTCTGAAGTCACAGTAGAAATCCTAAAGTGTAGATGTTCGTGAGAAACTTTGACACATTAGACTCGAGTTTGTGTGTATAATCTGAACGTGTAGTGAGGGGGTCTTTAATGACCAGCAAAAAAAAATTCATAAAGTGTGAGGTCTCTCTTGAATATAAGATCCTATAGTGAGGCCTTGGCATAAACTGGATAACTGGTTTTAGACTGGATCGCTTTTTAAATGGAGAGAAATACAGAAATACACCCAATCATAGCTGAGCTCACATATCAGTCCTAAAGGCATAGCAACAAAACAGGCCTGTGTAAGTCTTATGGGTAAAGAGAAGTTGGAAAATAGGAATGCAGTAATAAATATTAGATGTGGACTAGATTTCAGTAGTGTAAACAGTTGTGGGGTGTACTCACTTTTGTTGCCAGTGGTTTAGACATTCATGGCTGTGTGTTGAGTTATTTTGAGGGCACAGTAATTTTACACTGTTATAGAGGCTGTACACTTACTACTGACTACTGACTACTTTACATTGTATCGAAGTGTTGTATCTTCAGTGTTGTCCCATGAAAATATATAATAGCTTATTTTATTTTATATATATATATATATATATATATATATATATATATATATATATATATATATATACAGTATATCACTGTGTGTGTGTGTACATATATATATATATATACACACTACCGATCAAAAGTTTAAGATCACTTTAGAATTTCATTTCATGCTATTTTCATGCAATTCACAAACAATATTGTCCATTTCACAATTAATGTAAGTGTATCAGATGATTTTTAAAGAATAAAATTGTTTGTATTAAAGTCTATTTTTGTATAGAGGACTAGATTTCAGTAGTGTAAACAGTTGTGGGTTTAGTAAAAACTAAACAATTTCACTGTGGTCCCAAACTTTTGAGCAGTAATGTGTGTGTGTATATATATATATATATATATATATATATATATATATATATATATATATATATATATATATATATATATATATATATATACAGAGTCCTGTGGTATACACACAGTAACACACCATGTCAGTATCACTGCAGTGCTGAGAATGATCCACCACCCAAATAACAAAGTATGCAGAGAATGAGATGGACTACAGTCTGTAAGTGTAGAACTACAAAGTGTACCTGGATTGTAAGTGGAGCTGATAAAGGACACTGTGTTTAGATAGAAGGAGATGGTTTTAATTTTATGGCTGTTCGGTGTATATGTGTATTGTATGCAAGAGGCTCCAAGTGAGCATTTGGAGCATTGCTATTGGTCCATACATCAAGGGGAAACTGGGGCATGTCAGTTGCTGAGGATGCAAATAAGGGGATCCTGCGCAAGTACTTGATTCCATGCACGGCAGCAAATCCATCAACTGCCCTCTATTGGATTTGTTGTTGTTTTCCTGAATCCTGAAAACTGGTTTATTGGTTAATATAATGCTAATATAGTGCTGCCTGCTGGTGCACGGTGATGTCATCAAAGAAGACGTTTTAGAGGTGAATAGTTTTACATTTTGGATCAGAAGGTTATAATACTTGTACTTTAGGACATTTAATATACTGAACAGTGCTTTATATGACAAAGTAAATTAACTATTGAGGTGAAAAAATAAATAAATAAATAAAACAACTTGGAAAAATAAACATATAAAAATAGATAATGGCTTAACATGCTGACATATAATCTGCGAATGCTCTAAAGGAGTTACAACACTCTGGTTATGGTTTAAAGGCTCTATATAAGTGGCCTCTAGAGGTGCTTAAGATATCCCTGATATGCTCAGCAAAGTGTATTGTGACATTATCACTATAACAATAACATAATCTCATATTGCCACCCTTAGCCTGTAACACATTCCAGAGCCTCCCACAACTGGCCCCGCACAAATTAGCTGACCTTTCTTTTTTATGTCTACTTAAACTTTTGCATTACGACACTGATTAGGGGCACCACAGGACACTACAAGCAGCTTTCATTATGTGGAAATCAATGCAAGTATAATGGGAATGAATTCTCTCTGATCTGAATGAAAATGCTTTGTAAGGGAGCACAATGCGTCTGAGGCTAGGAAACATTTATTGGGTAGCTGACTACAGAAGCACAGGCAGCCTTCACGCACTAGTCAATTCGGTCTGCTCCATGTTGGCACGTATCGATTCGTGTCATTCAGGCTGATCAAGGTCACGCACACTTAACTGCACGTGCGTGTGTGTGTGGGTATGTTTGTGAACGTGTTTCCTTATTGCTGGGTGTAAGTATGTGGAACTGAAGGAACTTTTGCTCGGCTGAGTGTATGGATCACAGGTAACTAGGCCTTAGCTGACTCGTAATGAGTCTGTAATGAGCTCTCCTCTCCTCCCTAATCAACAGCTGGGTCCATTTTCCATCTCATCAACTCTTAGTTTTAATTATATTCTCACATACTCACCAACACTTAATCATTGCCAGGCAAGGCAATCATAAGTTGACGTAAGATCGGCTTCACCTTTGTCCTTGTAGTATGTTGTGAACGTCTCTGACGTTTTAGGAAATTCACCAGAAAAGAAATTGTTACAATAGCCCAACGGTGAGTACAGGCTCTGTGATGGAAAATATGTTTAAGTGGCATATGGCTTGCTGCCCAAACACTCTTCTGCTATACAGTGTCATTAGAGGCAAAGCTAAAGATAAGCAGTTTGTTTGTGTAGGCTTTCTTAATGGACCAAGCTTTGCTAACATTGACATAAGGCTTAGTTTTAATAGCACAAAGGCTGGAGTAGTTATCATTTCAGGTTTATGGTGGTGGTCAGAATGTTGCAGGGCAATGACCTTACGTAATTAATATGGCTTACCGGAATCTCCTTCACATCAAATATTCAAATTGGTCCACTTTTTTCATTTAGTGGACACAAATCTGACCAATAGTTTTGCTATTCTTCAATTTTATCTTTGGTATATCTGTACGACCAAACCCACGTCTAGTAGAAGTGCTTGGAAATTTGAGCACAGTACTTTAAAAAAGTGCTTGGTTTGCACCGACAATATTATCAGTAGCATCTACAATATCAATAATAACAATAAAATAGAAAACCACAATAACGGAGAAGACACAAGAAACATACAGGCTAGCTGTAGAGGCCGGGAAGCAGGCAGGTCACCTTAAAGCACTCAGCTCAAAAGTAACTCATAGCACACATTAAACTTACTCCTATTACCCCACATGTAAAACGTCCCCTTCTTTTAGCCAACAATAACAACTTATATACAGGTTTAAAGTTTCTCTTCATAAGAGTCCGGCATTCCCGCCAGGCTACGTATGTAGTCATTGTGCATGGCCACGCTCCCAGTGGCCACAATGACAATGTGAGCTTATGGTACTCCAGTACTAAATTGGATGTCCATATTTTACATGCAAATTCATATAAACAAATGCAGTCTTAGTAAAAAAAAAAATTTCACGTTAAATTTTTTCCAGTTGTCGTAATTTTTATTTTTGAGTTAATTTGGTAAGTAGGGGGAGCAGTGCACTCACTGCTGGACCTCAAATTTTACCAACAAGCACAGCCATTTGCTCAGGAGCTGCTGAATGTTGTGGTATTAATGCATCTCGTCGCTGTTCAATGAAAAACAACTCCAACATCTTCAAAAATGCAACTTTATAGGAGAGATCAAAAACCTACTTTACTTTCAATGTAAGTCAATGGAACCTGAATTTATTCCAAGTTATTTGGGAGCACTTCTATTGGTCCAATCGTCATGAAATTTCACACAATGCAAACGACCACTGGCACGTTCAAACGATGTAGAAAACTTAAAATCGACAAAAATGAAGATACATGTTTTTCATTGGACAGCGATCTGTATGTATCAGGGCACTTCATTTCATGGGCTGAAGCTGATTCATCTTTTGCGTTGAAAAACTCTCAATTTTTTTCCATTAATTTTAGTCTACCTTCAGTCCAATACTAAGGTAAACTTTGAGGCCAATCTGAAATCACCTCAAGGTCCTGTCCCATTCTAAATAAAGTCAACTGTATGACTTTTAATCCATAGGCCTGACCATCACATTATAGCTTCAGAGTAACAGTACAGGGAATGATGTGATACAGCTGTGACTCACCTGGTTTATGTTGGAAACTCCAGGATGACTGGGTCTAGTTTATATGTACTGGGTCAATGGATGTAAAAGGGTACAGTTGCTGTCTTGCTCCACTCCTGACGGGGCAAGAACAACAGCCTGTGCAGAAAGACTAACTTTTTCTTAAAATCAGCCACAATGGAAAACCTGTTTTCAGGCTCAGAATAATCACAAGACTAACAGAAAGGTCTGCTGTTATCCTAAAATGTGAACTATAACAGCTAAGGTCTGGTGAAATGGGCAGAATTCCCATGCTTGTGTAAACACAAGCTCAAGTATCTGTTTTCTACTTAAAGCAGGGAATAAGTACCACCTCTCTCCCACCAACCTTAACCACATCATTGTGTTCCCCAAACTATTTCTATATCTTCACAATTTGACTCTGGTGAGATGTTAGAGCTAGACACCCATTTTGCCTGTTATATCAAAAATATGATAAAAACATGAGCAAGGCCTCGATGAATGGGGCTGATTGGAAATGGCTAAAACCAAAAATTCTACTTGTTTCTAAACACATGTCCAGTCTTCATGGAATTTGGAAGTAGAACAAAGTATTTTTCTGAATAAGACGAGAAAACTTTACTGTAGATTTCCTTTCTTTACAGCAAACAAGCTGTGGCCATAGAATGCTAGCATTACGACTACTGAGTGCTGATAATTTGGCACGCTGACCAGATTATTGGCTCACTAAAGTAATAAATGTTCATAATGCACTGTTAGAAACTCCGAAAGTGCTCAAACATAGTACATAGTAAATCTGGAAGATGTTACTGAGGGGAAATTCTCCTCACTGCGCGTTCGTTCGCCTTTTTGGGTTCCAAAAAACAGCCTCATGTAAACCAGGTGAAACATCTGGCGCCACTAAAGCATCTGCGGCGAGCGTATCACCTTCCCAGAGTCTCACAGCTGATGCCAATTAGCAAAGCCCATCGCTCTTAACAAGGTGAACTCAATATCTTGTTATTTTCCAGTGTCAAATTAGACTGACATTCGTATTACTAAAGTTAATGGACCCGCACTTCGTAAGTGTTGGTACTGTAGGTGAAAATAAGCTTTGGATTGGTTTGTTTTCTTCTGTTTTCTACTATTAACATTATATTAAAGGGACCTTATAATCATGTGCCAGGTGTCTCTTTACTTAGACAGCTTATCAGGTACAAGTGTCTAATGTGTTGTGTTAGTTTCTAGGCGGACACCACAGGGGTAGGATAGTGGCCTCCAGCAGACTGGTGGGAAATGGCGATACTGGAAAAGCTGAGAACTGTGAGGGGGAAAACAGTGCGGTGGACACGGGCAGCGAAGACTGTGGAAGAAGCAGCATGGTGAGACCCTCCAGTGGAACCCAGTTGGATGACCGCTAAAGAGACAGCCAATGAGCATGCCTGTACGGTGGCCTGTCAAGAGGACTTGTTGGCACAGCAACATGGTGGTCTGGCAACATTGACTGCGACCCTCTAGTGATGCTTCGTTTGGCTGGTTAAAGTCTTAGGAGTTAGGCTCCAATGTACACCTGGGAGGTACAGAAGGAGGAAAGTAGCCAAGGGTCACAGCTGTAAGGTGTTCCACTGTGCACTAGGGAGGAAGATGCAATGCTCAATCTTTTGACACTGATACCCTGAGAGAAGATTGGTGGCAAACATGGCATGTTTGTTAGCGTGACACCCCAGATTGGAGAGGGTGTTGGTTGTAGGTTGGTTGTAGTGGATAAATGCATCCCAAAGGACTCTGCTTGGACTTTGTGGAGAGAAGGCTGTTCTGGCTCATGGCCCATGGACACACAGAGGCTCATGGAAAACACCGGCACAAGAGGGGCTTGGCTGCTTCCAGATCACTGGACAGTGGCTTCTCTGCTGCTGCCATGTTCAATAAAAAGCTTGCTGAAGGCACTCTGTTGTCATCAACTTCATCAACCTTTACTTATGTGGTCAGTTTAGTTCAACTAAAGCTTACACTCAATTTGCTTCAACTCAAGCTTAATTTCTTTCATATTTCTGGGTTGGACTCCACTAATTAACCACAACTACATATTTTGGTGAACATTCTTTAAAGGTAGCACAGGTTCTGCAGGCAGCTGTTTTGGATCTGTCAGTTTCATGGGTGGAGCTTGCTCGTTCTCCCCTGTTGAGTTTCTTGTTTTAATGCTAATTGTGTTTTTTACAAAACTCCTTGTTTCCCTCAATGTATTCTGCCGGTACAGTAGCTTGTCTAGTAGCCCCCTCTAGTGGAGTAGATTAAAAGGTCCAGAATTCAATGTAATTCAAGTCAAGTTTATTTGTATAGCGCTTTTTACAATTATGTCAAAGCAGCTTTATAGAAGTTTTGAAAATAGACAGCTACAACACATATGCCCCAGTGAGCAAGACAGAGGCAACTGTAGCAAGGAAAAACTCCCTCAACCGGAGGAAGAAACCTTGGGAGGAACCAAGACTCAAAAGGGGAGACCCATCCTCCTCTGGTCAAACATTATTTACAGTTTAATAAACTAAATACCAAAGAAAAGAGTCTCTGATTGAAATCTGGATAGCAAAGCTTTAGAAGCTGCACAGGTAGAGGCAGTCTCTGACTGAGGCAGTCTGTGACTGAGTATTTGTGTTAAGTGGGCGTGAGCTGAAATCCATCCTATCTCAGTGCTGGTGCATCTGGATGGCACAGTGATGTAACTGAGGGTGTAGCAGTTGACACTAATGGACAGGAGAGCTGGCTGGTGATGGGTCTTCCAACAGCGTTCAACAGACGGGAGGACAGTCATTATCTGAGGAAGAGTAAAGAGTACAGACTAAACAGTGAATGTTTAAAGCAGTAGCTCATATTTTACTAGACTGAAGGCACTGGGCATTGTAGATTTCCCCTGCTCAACAAAATGAACAAATTATGAAGGCCTTCCTGATGTGAAGTAGGAGTGCTAGAGCAGTGAGTACACAGTTTCCAGGCACTTATAAAGGCTACCTTTAATCTAAAGCTGTGCTATCCTCATGGTACCCATTTATTCATCCATCCATCTATAATCTTCAGCTTTATCCTGCTAGTCTGGGTCACAGGAGGGCTGGAGCCAATCCCAGCGTTCCTCAGGGTACCACTTTAGACAAATATATCCATATATCACTGGCAGTGAGAATCTTAAAGTTTCGTTTGTTGAACTTTTCTGTTGTATTAAAGCTCCCAAACAAAGAGCTGAAGCATAGACACTAATAAACCCCACAGTACTCGAAAGGCTATGGGGTTTTCAACTCATCATCATCACTGACCTCATCATAACGGCTAAAATACCGCAGTATTGAATGATATTGATGAAGGCCCCATGCCTCTGCCTCTAAATGGCGTACGGTCCCAGCTGTGTGCTCAGGCATGCATACAAAATCAAACAATTCTCATTCTCTCCATCTCTCTGTCACACAGTTCACACAAGCTGAGTGGAATATATTGATGCTGCTCACTAGATGGCTTGCACTACTTAGATAACAAAAACAAAACAAGCTACAGAAGAAATATGCATAAAGTACCAAATAACAACAAAACATTATAAGAGATAAGAGGATGTAGGAGGATGTACATCTGAAATTACCATTCTTCTGGATTCAGTCCAGCACAGTTGTCTGCTCTAGCACACCAATTCACATTATCAGTGCTGCACGGGTGAGATTTGCAACAGTGTTGTGATGCATGTATCTGTGTCAGTATGGACATACTGAGGCTGATTCTTTATAGATTACTGTTACTGCACCAGAGGGAGAAACCAAAGAGCGATAAGGCTTGTTGAACCCAAACCAGTCCACTTGCTCTACTCCCAGAGTGAGACTGTGCCTCGCCTTGCGAATTGGATTGGCAGAAGAGCTATAAAACACATTTATTATCCACGACTACCAGGAGGGCAATTGTGCAGTCCGAGGGCGAATAGGTAGGAGCTCAAGCATCCTCTGGGGTCTGTCTGTGCACATGCCTGGTTACCAGGTGATAAAGCAATCATTAAACTGTGCCACAGTTTCCAGCCTGCTTTCTTTTATAGGATGCTAGCACTAGAGCCAGAACCTTTAACTGTCTGAGTACACTGGTAAAACAAATATACTGTAAAGGTCTATTTTTTACTCATCAAGGTACAAGTTACATGTCAACGGTATTTGGTGCTACTGTGTGCCTTAACAAAGGCCTCTTTTCCACTGTCGCGCCAAAAGGTTCTCAGGACCATGTTGTCCCTTTCCACGCTAGTATGGGCTCATGACACTGGTTAAGGTTTCTTTTTCCATCTGTATTTATTCTGTAATTTTGAATTTAATTACTTCAGGTTTAACCTGCAGGTGACTTAGTATGTTAGCATTTGCGTAGCCCACCAGGATATGGCTAAAATTACCACAGAACAGTTCTGTTTTTTATCTTTCTGTCACAACAGATATTTGAATTTGTGGTGATTTTTTATATTTTAAGGTTTTTAAGCACTAAGCACATTTTTAACCAACCCTGTACTTTGACGTCAGGCACTGTGCACTGTGCATTCCCTTACAGAAAATATGTATACTTAAAGTTCATTTTATTAAGTATACTTTATGCAGTTACTATACTAATGTCATTGTACTAGTAGTACACTTGTATATGTACTATTTTAATACTTCTTGGGACTAAATTGGCCCACTTTCTAGTTTTTAAAAGTATACTTTTAAGTACACTTTAGGTGTAAGAGTAGTAAACCAAGTAAACAACTACTGCAACTACACTAAAAGTAATCTTAAGGGTTTACTGTTAATTTACTAGCTTGTAAGTTTTCCTTAAGTGAACTTAATATAATACTTATAATTTACTGCTTATATTATTGTTGTACTTTAAAGTATATGACTAGGTTTAAGGATTTTTTTCTACTTAAAATAGAACTTAACAACGTTTACTTAGTCACCAGTGGACAAACATAAAAAAACAAGACACACTCAGATTAAGAAACATATTTGCATCTTTATACATTTTTATAAATCAAATTTTAAATAAATATTGTACTGGATGTGTTTTTGTGCAGAACAAGAATACTTCTACTATCTTAATCAGAAAATTAAGGACAAGTAAAGGCCAAATATACTTTGTTCTATACTTGTCAGTATAACCCAAGCACACTTAAGTATAACTGTGTTTAGTATATCATTGTGAAGAACTGAAAACATACTCACTTCCTTTTAGTTTAAAAGAAGTATACTAATGGTACACTTGAATAAACTTCTTTTTTGTAAGGGTTAGCTTAGCCTAGCAAGACAGGACTTAAAACACAACAGAACATGTTTGACTTTCTGTCATTCCAACATTAGTCAGTCAACTCCGCTCACTATTAAGTGTTATCGTCAAAACTTATGTCCCTGTAGGGTGTGCCTGTACTAGCTAGGTTGTTTGGATCTCTTTAGTTAAGCTTATTTAGTCAGGAGTAGCATACTAACTAAGCTAACGTCGGCTGTTGTCTCCTGGTTAGCAGCCATGTTTAACATTTAGAAACTGATGTTAGCTATGATATTAACTGAGTGGTGGATTCTAAGTTGTGCAATATCTTTCTTTTATTTGGTGTCCATGTGAGCAAACTGGCTAACCATGTCGGATAAACTGTGCTGAGCTGGGTTTTTAGGCATTCTCGGGGGAACTGTTCTGTGTGAAAACACCACAGGAACTGTTGTCCTCCCTGCTCAGAACAATTCAGCCCTGCAGTGAAAATGAGGCCTAGATTTTTCTTGGAGGATCGGTATACACCTGTACCAACCTCATGTTTTAAAACAGAACAATAAAAAGGCTGGACAGGGTGTGTGGAATCAATACATAGGACTGGAATAGACTTTGGTAGAGTTACTAAAGACGTACCCATGAGAGTAACAGTTTAGTACCTTTTTTCGGAGAGTAATAAGCTCATTTCTAGTTGTTACAGTGCGCGTGTGGCCCACTGTAATTGCCTGACATTGTCTTCCACTGTGCTCCACTTTGGTAGTCATGCATGTGAAGTCATTCCTGCTGCTCGGTTAAACACAATAAGGATTTTTAGGTTAGAGGGGACGCCGCCACAGTAGGGGAGGGATTATTAATTCCAGACGACTGTGTAAGTGTGTCTACAACAGAATGTGGAGATTTTAGACACAACAGGACATAGCAGGCCTCACAAAGCAGGAACATAGCAGCAGTTCAAGTAAGATAAGGTACTATATGGCACTACATTATCTAAGTAATAGTACTGTTGAGTGCTTCACCGCTGTGACAGCATTTATACCCTAAAAGACGTCTTGTACAGGACAGTGGTAATGGCTGCTACACATAGTAATGGCTGCTATATTCTAAGCCAGTCACCGGTAAACATAACCGTTATTTTGGTGATTATGAGAGTAATTAGTACTTTAATTATTAGAGTTATTAAAAAGGCCAAACAATATCTGAACAGTTAGGTCCAATGACACAGTGCGGTTGGTTGAGAAGCATTTCACCCTTAAATTACTGACACTTTTTGTCTCTTTAAATTGCCACATCATGGAAAAATTGAAATAAGACATTGTTAATGTTTCAAAATATACCACAGTTTTCTCAGTATATACGGTTCCAATATGGAAGCTAAGCTACTGCCTGTTTAAAATTCCAGGCAGTGTATTACTTAGTCATAAGCAGTTCAGCCCCCAAACACTCATGGTAAAGCATTTTAGACAAGACTGCTTTTTAAGCGAGGCTCAATTCAGGATGTCCAATCTCAACGGAGATCATAGACATACACACCCAACAGCCACTTCTTTAGATACATCTCCTTGTATCTACACTCACTGTCCACTACACTACTTTATCAGCGCCACCTACCATATAGAGACACTACTTCGTAGTTCAACAACTACAGACTGTAGTCCATCTGGTCTTCTGTACATTTTGTTAGCAACTTTCACTCTGTTCTTTAATGTTCAGGACCCTCACAAGACCGCCTCATAGCAGGTATCATTTGAATGGCAGGTCATTCTTAGCACTGCAGTCACACTGACGTGGGTGTGATGTGTTAGCATGTGGTATCAAACACAGCAGTAAATGGACAGATGGTGTAGAAACAATCAGACAATAGTCACACAGTAGGACTATCAAATTTTGAACCTGCCATTTCTACTAAGCCAAGTTTAAGATTGGCAAAGGTGTCAAAAGTATTCACATTCATTACTCAGGTAAAAGTATAGATACTATAGTTAACAAATACCTCTTTAGAAGTTGAAGAATCAACTCAAGCTTTTTACTCCAGTAAAAGTGTAAAAGTACTGCTTTCAAAACTACTTAAAGTAAAAATAATCTCAGGGGAAAAATGCCATTAAGGATAAAAGCTTAGGCCGAACCACAGGGGTCTGTAGTGAACTAGCCCACCTCCCCCCAAAAAATCATTCTTCTAAAAGCCATAATGACTATAATGTTATATTAAAATGTTAATGTTGATAAATTTGGGATGCGCTAGGCTTCCTGTTTCTGCTGCATATACGGCCATTGAAAATGAATGTAGTTTAGTACAATGTAAATATATTAAAGAAGCATATCTGTGTACTACTAAGCATTAACATGTGTTTCATGGAGCGGAAGATATGATGACTAGTTGTCTATAAGTGTTGTAATGGTGCAAAAAGTCAAACTTCAAAGGCATCTTATCAATAATCTTTACTGGAATGTAAATATACATGAATGATATGAAGGCTATGTTTAAAATGTAAGGAGTAGAAAGTACTGATAAAGGAGTGTAAATGTAAGGAGTAGAAAGTACTGATAATGGAGTGTAAATGTAAGGAGTAGAAAGTACAGATAATGGAGTGTAAATGTAAGGAGTAGAAAGTACTGATAGTGGAGTGTAAATGTAAGGAGTAGAAAGTACTGATAATGGAGTGTAAATGTAAGGAGTAGAAAGTACTGATAATGGAGTGTAAATGTAAGGAGTAGAGAGTACAGATAATGGTGTGTAAATGTAAGGTGTAGAAAGTACTGATAATGGAGTGTAAATGTAAGGAGTAGAAAGTACTGATAATGGAGTGTAAATGTAAGGAGTAGAAAGTACTGATAATGGAGTGTAAATGTAAGGAGTACAAAGTACTGATAATGGAGTGTAAATGTAAGGAGTAGAAAGTACAGATAATGGAGTGTAAATGTAAGAGTAGAAAGTACTGATAATGGAGTGTAAATGTAAGGAGTACAAAGTACTGATAATGGAGTGTAAATGTAAGGAGTACAAAGTATTGATAATGGAGTGTAAATGTAAGGAGTACAAAGTACTGATAATGGAGTGTAAATGTAAGGAGTAGAAGTAAAAAGTCAGCTGAAAAATATTTACTCCAGTAAAGTACAAATAGCCTAAATTTCTACTTAAGTAAGGTAATGAAGTATTTGTACTTTGTTACTTGACACCTCTGGAGGTTGGCAGCTGTGGCCAAACAACGGAACACAAAGAAATTAGACAAAATCAAATAGAACACAACTCAGCAAACAATGTGGCGTGTAAAATGTTTTACAGACTGACTGGAGCTGAATTGGATACGGCAACTGATTTAGGACTCTATCTGTAACGTAAACAAGCACTACTTGTTTTGGTGGAAGGGTCAGTATTAATGCACTGGGCTTGGGGCTTCTTTGCTTTACCTTTTCCTTAAATTTGTAGAACTGCTGTACAAAAGTTGTGTGCTCTTATGAATATACACATCACAGCTGCATCTCATGCCTTGACCGTATCTCTTCCAAGACACTATTTGCAATAACACACTCTCTTATGATCTATAAGTAACCAGCCCTTCCAAAAATTCCCAAACAGTTTACCATACATCAGTTTACCATCCACCTGAGTCTGTTTATCAGGGGAATTTTAAAACTTCATTATTCTCCTGCGCTTGAACGTAATGGCTAATCTTTGCTTGAGTACATTTTTTTTATAGAGTATTCAACTTGGGTGGTTGGGACAGCTCTACTATATTCAACACTAAAAACCATTCTAGAACTAACGCTAATCCAAACAGATCTCTGTGCATCTTCCCATTTGTTAACATCGAGTCTGAATTTAAATGGCTGTCAGACATATTAGTGCGTGCCAGAAAATTAAGTCTGAAAATGTCAGCACTCACTGGGAGACAAAGGATGACATGACGGTTGCTGCTTCTTTAAGGCTCAGCAGAGCTTGCACAGATCGGGGTGTCATAACATGTCAGCATCATTCAAATACAAAACACAGCCCAGTTACAGGGTGATAGGACGCTGAAGGAAACAATTAAAGCGATTTAGAAGTAATGAGTAGAATAGCACATGAGACATCTGCACCTTGTGTGAAGTGTCTTTTACAATCTGTCTAATCTAGTGGTAGATATTTCACCTGAGCATCAACACATGAACAAATCCAGCATCTATCATGGCTGACACATAAAATCCTCAGGGCCCGATGAAGCACTGACCCTATCTGGACGCATTCTGCCCACGTGTTACATACAAAACTGGCACAACAGCCTAAGTACACCATGTTTGTATGGTAAAGATGCCAAATGCACCTCTCTTGTTCATGGATAGGCCTTTAAAGGTGGGGGGTTGTACAAAAAGAGGACAGAGACGTCACACATATTCCACTTGATTAACTAAATTTGGAACAGCCTCCACCATTAAAATCAATGCATGAATGTATGTTAAGGTCTCTAAAGAGAGACAGGCTTTATAGATGGTAGCAGAAACAGCAGACAGCCTGAGACACAAGCCTCGATCACATGCTGAAACCATCAGAATAACCCTGTGTAAACTCTCAGGACCAGATGTACGTGTGAGAACATGTGACATACGCCAGGTATAGCCACATGTGCACGCAAGAGAGTTTTGTTTTTGTTTTGTTGAACTTACAGTATTTCATGGTCTCTTGTAAACCTCTAGCTTTAAAAGTGAGCAGATGATGAGTGGGCTACGTGTAGTTTGCAAGCTAACATCATATTACCAGAAAGTCATGGTGTCCACCCCTATTGAGAGAAACAAGGAAGGGCAGATACCCTCTTTCCCCCTCTGCACTGCAACTTCAGCAATAACTCTTTACTCACCAAGTATGTCTCCAGTGTTGGAAGATAACAATAATGTTAGCTTTTATTTTGCTTTATTTTATATAACTTTCTTTCTTTGCTGCCTAATATTGATTCTTGCCAGGAGAGGTGACAGTGGTCATTGTAATAGTCACTTAGCAAAAGCTTCAGACATCAGTGTACCAGCTCTCGGTCTCATCTTGGCATGTTTGTTAGTTCTATGAAAGTCTTTTCACTCTGGTAGGACGCAGTGTGTGTTTTCAGTTGCAGTGCAAACAGAAAATCAATACAATCATAGTCACTACAATTCTAGGATTTCATTTTTTCTTCCTTATTTGTCTTCTTCTGGTATTTCCAGAGACTGGGTGAGCTGGGGTGAAAGTTATAGTATATAGAAAATTGTAAAAAATTGTAGTTGGTGTGAACAGGCCTTAAGCCTATTACAAACTGACAAAAAGATTTCTTTATTTTGCTTTACTGTAATGGTGGTTAGCACTGTCTCCTCACAGCAAGACGATCCGGGTTGGATTCCCAGTCCTCTTCCTCTTACGGAGTACCTGTCCTTATATTATTAAACCTTCAGCATGATTGACAAGACCAAAAATATTACAAATTGCACCTTTAAGATCTGATGATCTGATCAATGTTATATAAGCTTAACAGAATTGAACTTGCAGGTAAATTTTATTATTTTAATTCTTAAATAATTCACTAATTCTAAGGCAATGAACTATAAATGTGCCAAGAACGGATCATTTTCATTCATAAAAAAAGAATTTTGGCTCTGCAGAGCATAAACAGCTAATGACTTTGCTCAACACTGATATTTTTCAACACAGGACTCAATAACCACAGCCAATTTTGCTGCAATTCTATGCATTTATTAAAAAGAAGAGACAACTACTGAATGCTGAAACACTTACATTAGAAGCCACAGCTTCAGAACCTGCCTAAATGGGCATTAAACTGTTGTTAGGAGTGATTGATAGTAGGATACAGATGCGGAAGTTGAAAAACGCTGGAGTCTTCTATTAACCCTGTGCTCTTTTATTCATTC
This sequence comes from Megaleporinus macrocephalus, assembly GCA_021613375.1. Lineage (NCBI taxonomy): Eukaryota > Metazoa > Chordata > Actinopteri > Characiformes > Anostomidae > Megaleporinus > Megaleporinus macrocephalus. Next base: position 30,276,620 of record CM038717.1, on the reverse strand, counting down.
CCAAGCATCAGCTGTCTCCTGCCCTCAAACAACACCACACTGGTAGCCATGGCCGAATTCAGGCTGTCCACTCCATGTACCATGGGAATCAATAACCTCCGGCCCCCTGTTTGATCAGCCAATTGCAAGGCTCCGTGGCTCAGACCATGAGTCTCTCCACCAATCACGACGGCCGTGTGCCTACCGGTCCAACTGATGTGATAAGGCTGAGTTTGTAAAACCGGCCTTGTCGGCCCACATCTATCTTCCTCATGGTCTTCTTCGTAGTTAAACTCATCCTCGTCATGCATCTTCTTTGACTTATGGTGGCTGCTGACCCATCCGTAGTCTCCGGCTTTCTTCTGTTGCTGGGACGTTGCTGAGAATTCAGGCTCCTTCGCTATTTCTCTACAGTTGTCGGCCACATGGACAGCTGTGCTGGCAGGAAGGTGAGACTGGATATCAGTCCAGGTGAGGCCTGGGATTATGGGTAGTCGAAAGTGGGCTCCCATGGCGGCACGAAGAACTTTAGGCTCCCAGATATCAACACAGCCTAAAACAGGAATGAAAGATACACATACAACATACAAGTTAAGCTCTGTAGAACAAACATTGGCCACATTATTAGAAACTCCAAATTTGTAGATGTCCAAAGAAAAACATCATATCATAAACATCATAAAAAAAGTTTTTGTCCTCTCCTGTGATATATGTTTTTCATTGGACAGAGACAATACAATGTACACCAACAGTGTAGCTAGTTGTATTTTAAAACGACCTCTGTGTGTGTTTTTAATGAAGTGGATGGTGAGTAAAAGCTCATTTATGCCTATTCACATTGTTACAGACACATACACATATTAATGTTCTCGACCGAGTTGGCTGTGAAGCTTTGAAAGTGAGTGATGTGTTTAAACTCTCCAAAACAATTTACAGTTATTAAAATATGTATAAAACCAGCTCTCCACCTCATCTTGGCATGTTTGTTAGTTCTATGAAAGTCTTTTCACTCTGGTAGGACAAAGTGTTTGTTTTTCTCTGGTATTCCCAGAGAGTGGGTGAGCTGGGGGGGGGAAGTTACAGTATATTAAAAAATTTAAAAAATTGTAGTTGGTGTGAACAGGCCTTAAGCCTATTACAAACTGACAAAAAAGGTTTCTTTATTTTGCTTTACTGTAATCAGTGGGTGGTACGGTGGTGTAGTGGTTAGCACTGTCGCCTCACTGTAAGACGATCTGAGTTGGATTCCCAAGCCGGGCCGTTCTATGTGGGGTGTGCATGTTCTCCCTGTGCTTGAGTGTGTTTACTCCGGGTACTCAGGTTTCCTCCCACAGTCCAAACACATGTTAGGTTGATGAATCTCTCTAAATTGCCTGTAGGTGCGAGTGTGTGTGTGAGTGTGAGTGTGTTGTCTGTGTACCCAGCCTTTAACCCGATAACGCTAGCATTGGCTTCAGCGTCCCTTCCCCCAACCGGCCTCCAAGATAATTGATGGAAGGATGGATGTAATCAGTGGTGCGAGTATATGATCTTGGGTTCATCCGAAACAATTACATACTGATGTTCAAAGTTCAAAACACCAGATTTTGCAAATACCTTTAGTGAGCAGCACACTGTGGCATCCTGCAGCAGCTGCGCAGCATAAAGTTGTTCCCAGGTTTCCGGGGTCTCGCACATTATCACAGATAAGTGTCAACGGCAATGCCTTCCCATACTTCTCCTCAGAAAACTGCATCTGGGACACTTCAGGACGCTTGAAAATAGCTGCAAATACAAACAACAGGTGAGTTTGCTGGTATGGCTGAAATGTTCCTCCTAAGTCCATCCCTAGCCATTTTTTCCTAAGAATTAGAACAAATCAAATAACCACAGACCATGATCAGGTGGGATTTATAGCCCTATTCCTTTAAACACGGTGTCTTCTCACGCCGTCCTTCATTCCACTCCATTCGTTATAACAGCTTTGACTGTCAAACACAGTCGATTTATACATTAATCGTAAGCTTCAGTCAAAATCATAAAAGATGGAGAGAGACTCAGAAGCTCTGTCCTGTCCTCCTAGTCTGTATTAATGCAGGCCCAGTAAACTCAGCTCTTAAATCTTAGGCCATAAATCTTTGTGATAGAGACAAGCGTACCTCCACAAGAGGGAGAACTACAAGCCCAATTTCAAAAAAGTTGGGACGCTGTGTAAAGCGTAAATGTAAACAAAAACAGAACGCAATGATTTGCAAATCTCATAGACCCGTATTTCACAACAGAACATAGAACAGATATAAGATGTTGAAAGTGAGACATTTTAACATTACATGAAAATTATTAAGTCATTTAGAACTTAGTGTCAACAATGCATCTCAAAAATGTTTTCAAGTGACTCTACTGAAAGAAACATGTTACACGTGTTAATAATCTTAAAATAATCTGCTAAAATAAGAAAAACAGGTAAACAGGTGCTGTCTTGCTGCTGTGTTGATGAAGCTCCACGGGATGTTTGATCTTCAAGGTCTCGTGTATAGCAGTTGTACTGTTGTGATCATCTCCACTGTGCAGAGCTGACAGAGCACCACACTGTTGTGTTTCTGTGTAAAACACTTCCACAACTTTAGATACACGTGAGTGATTGTTTAGAGCTGCAGCTTGCGCTCCGGATAAATCCATGCTTTCAGCAGGCGCGGCCATCTTTGCAGTGCATCGACGCATGTTATGCTAATCAACGTAATCTCGTAACCAATTACGTTAACGCATCGCCCCAGCCCTATTGAAATCCTCAGGTCATCACACAGGATGTTTGTTAACCAGTAAAAGGATGACTCCTCGTTAAGTGCTAAACACAGAGGATGAAGCAGGGTGGGTCACGACACTTCAACACAGTGAATGGACTGAAAGCCGAAAGGGCTGCCTCAGCATTTTGCAGCAAAATGCAATAAAAAAATAATAATAATGAAGCTCAAATACATGGTACAATATATGGTTTTGTTAAATTTCCAATTGTTTATATATTCTATGCTTTCATTTCAGAGTACAATGAAATAATAAACTGCATATATATACATACACACAGCATTTCATAATATATATCACAGCATTTCATAATATATATATATATATATATATATATATATATATATATATATATATATATATATATATATATATATATATATATAAACCTGGAAAGCTTATCCTCATTTACACTTTCCAAACACCTTATTATTGACACTTAATATTAATTTAATCATCTCCACTTACCATTTAGGGGCACCTACTGTAGTTCTACAAGAGTTCTACTGTCGTTTCACAATTCCAGACTGTAAAAGAGGCTCCACACAAATAATAAATGTTCTGTGGGGGTACTGTCAGGGTCCTGACCATTGATGAACACCGTTAAAGGGGACAAAGTATACAGAGAAACAGATGACCTACAGTCTATAATTATAGAACTGCATTGTGCTCCTATATGGTAAGTGGAGCTAATAAAATGAATAAATAGTGGAGACAGAAGCAGGTGTACCTAATAGAGGAGTGCTTGGGTCAATAAGGGCTGTGTGCATGTGTATATCTGTGATAGAAAATTTAAGCCACTTTACAACAGTTACAAAGAGAAAAAGAGAATCCTTGACTGTTACCTATAAGGTCTGGTGAGGCGTCAACATCAGGCCAGACTCTGATGTCCTCCGGGCTGACTCGGATTAAGCCAGCTTGTGCGAGTTTGCTCAGGGGAAGCTCCTGAAGTCGCTCTACAGCGGTAAAGAAGATGGTCTGGGGCGAAGCTCCTGCATGCAGAGCATCACTAATGAGACGCCTTCCTTCCAGAAGAATCTTGCCTTGTTGCTCACGGAGCTTCTTAGAGCGAGCCAGGTTAACCAAACGTCTGCAAACGTTTATTAAAAAAAAAAGAGTTAAAGGCAATGACGTCGGGTTAGATTCGTGCCTTCGGATGTCACTGTCACCTACAGAAATGATTAGGATACAAATATGTTTAAATGTATTCATACAGCCTTGCGTTAAAGGAGCAATATGCAAAATGATGCAACCTGTGACACTCATACTCCAAACAATAGGGGGAAATGTGTTACAGTAAGCTGTGCCATCCACTGCTATTGTTAGAAATAAACAGTCCCTCCTGCTCAGTCTTAGCATGAACAGTGATTCACTTCGCAGTCTAGAAGAAATGTTTTAGAGTTCAGCATCAAACTTCATCCCTTTATCCATTAAGTGCAGCTCCAGTGGCAGAAACTCTTGCTTACTATTTTTTTAATAGATCTCTATTTTTGGGTGCTGTAGAACATGGTTTCTTGCCAGGAACCGCAGTAATGGGGATTAATGTTGTTTGCCAACAGCTTTAGACAATGTTGCCTTAACACCTTTTATCATTCGCTACCTGTCCTTGAAATATCAAATGAGCAAAACCTTGTGCATGAGTGACAAGAGGTTAGAATACACAGTCACACATCAACGCAATTCTTCATCCTCTTATGTTGGACTAATTCAGCTCAATGCTTCAAGCACTTACTATAAATACAACATGTTATTACAGACAGAAGAGCCCACAGCTAGCAACTTAAGTAGCCATCTCTGATTTTTACAACAGACAACTGTGACACACAGTCAAAACGGATATTACTTCAAATTCTGTTGAGAATTGTACTTAATGTTGTTATGTTTTAAACTATAAATCTTACATACTGCTCCTTTAAGCTATTTAGGCTGCACTCGTGGTTCTGTAATCTGAATAGAAAAGCACTGGCCTCTGGTAAACTGAGGGGTAATGTATTATTAATATTATTTATAACTTCAATTTACTTTAACAGAGTTTAAAGTACAGTTTATTACGAATACTCACGACAGTCTCTTATCCCCAGGTTGGGCCTTTTCATAGCCCAAGCCATCCACTTGCTTTAAACGTGAAAAGCTGGAAGGTGAAGTAGCTTCTTTGCTCTCAGTAAACTGTGGAGACGGAGCTCCAGCCGTGACTCCATGTTTCTGACCGACACTTCCTTCAGTCCCCCGCAGTTCTTGTACACCTGGGGACTCGGACTCGGAGTGGACAGTCAGCGGTCTGCGTCTCACGTATCTGCTGATTCTGACTGTCCATGTGGGTTCCAGTACCGTACACAGACCTCCAACGTACCGCATGAGCGTCGCCATGTTTACCGCTGGTACTGGGCTGCGTTCCAATCTGCGTACTTGCTCACTAACTAGAGCGCTAAGAAGGAGTGCGTAAAGCTCTTGTTACTCGTGTAAAAAGAAGTCTCGATCACAGAATTTATTACAGCTTGTCAAATCGTATTTATGTTCATTTTACATGAACATTATTCATTTGAATAATTAGTTAGCCAACAAGCTAACCAACTCGACTCGTTCTTCGAGTGTGAAGTGAAAGATAAAACCATGATGATATCCGCTGACTTGCTAGTGCACTGACTAGCAGTGCTCCACTAAGTCTTACACCGCTACCTGCGCACTGACAGTCTACCAGCATCCAGGCGCGAATCGGAACACAGCCACAGCTACTGAAGCTGCACGGTTCATTAAAATAAGCCCCTGTAATACAACACAGTTTCTGAAAATAAGAAAAGAACTTATTTACATACACAGTGTGACTGAAAGAGCTGATAAATTAAAGGGCAATACATTTTTCATCATGCATAATTTGATTGCACTGGTGGTTTTTATTACCTCATTTGCATCTCCGGCGACTTGTGTTACAATCTAAGCCATTCCAGAACATCTGCCATCTGTTGATTGAATATTATGCAACAGAGCATAATCTACTAATTGCATTAATGTTGACAAGGTGTTTAATCAATATTTTGTACATAAAAGAGGCATCATGTATTTTTTCCATTACAAATTCTGAGATTTGAATAAAAAGCAAAATCTCTGACATTTTTAACATAGTTTTAGAATGTCAGTAATCAGTGTATTCTTTTTTTCTAGTCTTCTGGTGGGGAGACCAAATCCTCATCTGGGCACAAGCTAAAAGAGATAAGACTACATAAACCTTAATATGATTATAAAACGGCCTACATTTCAATAGTAACTTAGAAATAATGTTCAATTCTCTTCTTTTTGGCTGTCATAGCTTGTTGTTGAAATTTTTTTTTGTTGTGCTGGCATGGAAGAAGACACAGAGTCTGCAATTTAGTCTGGCACACCCAGTCCTCTAGAGAGCTCTAGCTTACCCTGGCATATCCCACACCTGGTGCGCTGCGCTCCTCTGTCCCTGCGGGGCAGACAAGCACCAGCTTCCTGAACATCTTCTCCACTGGTGCGCTGGGGCAGAGAGACTGAGCACTGCGTCCTCCTCCTTGGCGCGGTGGAACAGCTCCCACAGCTCCTCACAGCATCCCACACCGCAGAGATACATCCATCGGCTCTGGCGCTGATGTTTCAGCAAGCCATTAGCTGTCAACCCACAGCCTGCAGCCACCGCTGATTCTCCTGGCCGGCATCCGTCTAACTACCGGTTTACTTGCCCCTGGTTTCTGACCTGAGCTGGACAATGGACAATGCCTTCTCATTGCGTGTGAGCACGTCCAGTTGCAGTAAAGATATCAGCCAACCTGAGATAGGACAATAAGCCATCTGCTGTCCATGCTGCAGTCGACCCACAGCCTATGGCCTGTCTTGTGGTGATGCCCAGTGCTATATGTCTCTCTCCACTGTCTCAGCCTTTTGCTGTGCTCTACCTCTCTTGAGGATCTCCTTGAAGTTCTTTAAAGCACACCAGAATGTTGGGGACATGGGGCTACCCACTCTTTGGGCTGTCTGATCCAGAATGCAGCAGCACTGCTCATCTCCCCAAGTTACTCAATGCTGCGCTCCCTTCGCTGGCTTCCTGTAGCTGCTCGTATTCAATTTAAAACTCTGATGCTTGCCTACAAAGCCAAGAATGGACCAGCTCCTCCTTACCTTATGGCAATGGTTTATGCTTCAAGTACGGCTCGGCTTGACCCACCATCCCTCAAGATTCGTGCATGGAACTTCCACTGGCTGTCTGAATAGCAAACTCTCTCACGGCAGACTGAGGACCCATCTCTTTGTGAAACACTTATAAGCATTAATCTACTGAAGTATTGGTGTGAATCATAATTGCACTGGCTATGTATTGCACCTACACTGTATATAGTCTTGTATTTACTCTCTTCTCTGTAGGTATTCCTGTCTTGCTAGGTATTGCACTGAGTCTAACCTTATATTTTGTTCTAGGTATCAGCACTGGCACTTGTTTGTTGCAGTGTTTGTGGAGTAGTTTGGACTTAAACCTGTTTCTGCTAGATAGAGATACATACTCTGACTGAACAGAGTGTCTGCTAAATGCCGTAAATGTAAATTCTGTCAGCTCAGAGTAAAGTCCTGGGAGAAGTGTTTTTTAGACCAGGCAGAAAGGTATATTAGCTTAGGGAAGGTCACCATTTGCCCACTTATGCATTGTGACCAACATCCTCAACACAAAATACCCACAGCCCAACACAAAGTAATACAAATAAACACGTATACACACTTTAGTTAATGGACAGCTACATGATTTACATTAAACAATACATTTACAGTCCTTCTTAGAAGGTTGTGCAATCATGAGCCTCTGCCACGCCTGGTGAGATTCTTAAAGGCAGCGTGAGCCAGTAGTGTGTCTCCACAATATATACACTTGATTAACTTATAGTTTGCTTGCATGGACCCAGAGGCCACATATAGTGTATGGCTAAATTTAGTCTGAAATCAGGTTTGCTCACTGGACCGTTATGAGCAATTATGCAGCAACTGCTCTAAATCTACTGTTACCAAGATCAGCTGTACAGTGCATGATGTGTGGATCACACTGTGTGTGCAAATGAAGGGGTTGGAGCAGATTGGAAAATATCATCTGTCAAATCCCTCCATACCGCTGAGATAATCCAATCATCTGGGTCATGCAATACCTTCATCAGCATCATGACTGATGCTGGACATTTCAGCTTTCACTCGGTGCTCATAGTGAGCTTATAGGCTCACTTTAAAATCTAAGCAAAAACAAATTCTAATTCATATAACGATCATTTTTAACAGTTTTATTTATATCTATTTATTTTACTTAGCCACGATTACAAATGCGCTTTAAAATATGCATTAGAAAGTAATTTGAAGTAAATTATTCAGAACTAAAGCAGCATCCGTTCTTGCGTGTGTAGGCGTTGCTCAGAGTCGAGCGAGCGATTTCATTGGACGGTCGCTCAAGTCTAGCCAATCAGATGTGGGCAGGACGTCGACGAGAACGGAGATCGTTATTTTGTTTACCACCCATATTCGTGAAACTCCGCCCATTCTCGTCGGTGAGTCCCGTGAGATCAGCTGCCGATTGGCGGAGCGCTGAGGAGTGTTCGTTACCAGCCAATCGATGCGCCGGAGGGCGGGGCCTGTCTGAATACGGGTGGACGGTAAATACAAGGCTGACGGAGATTATCTTGTTTATGTCGCCGCAGATCACAGAATCATGAGAAGCTGGATGTGACTTGGTTCTCGTGGCTGCTCCGCGCGCAGCTCGGCGAGGAGCAGATTGACGTGCGGTTACGAACCTGCGATGTCTGACACTTTCATTCATTCAGCGAGGCCAGAAAACTGCCGGCTAATGTTAGAGCCGCGCACAACATGGACGAAGCAAATATAGAATGAACTGAGTTTCCAGCGAGACGTGATGTGATGGGCGCCGATGGGAGTAAGAGCAGCAGCAAGGTGTGTACACGCTTGTAGAGGGGCTCACCCAGGTGGGAGTTTGGACAGGTGCACACTATGTGTATGATGTAATGTTAGACTGACGGATTAACGCAGGTTTGTGTGGTTCTCCTCAGGTCAGGTATATATATATATATATATATATATATATATATGTGTGTGTGTGTGTGTGTGTGTGTGTGTGTGTGTGTGTGTGTGTGTGTGTTTCATTGGACAGTGATTGTCCGATCATGTGGAAATATATAGATAGATAGATAGATAGATAGATAGATATAGAGAGAAAGATAGATATATATATATTCACTGTCCAAGAAAAACAAATGTATATTGTTTGTATATCTCCAAAATATCAATATGCTGAAAAATGAAAATCGAGTACAAGAATACTGAACTAAAACCAAATGATCCTCAGGATAGGTAGGGTCTGGATATAAGTGTAAATAAACACTGCATGTTTTAAATGGGTTCTACTAATGAACTGTGTATTAGTAAGAACCTGGTGATACAATAACCATCATAAATATAGTGTGATAAATATAGTATATATTGTGATAAGCCTACTGTGAGCAAGGTGGTATATCATAATAAAAATTCATAACACATAGGTTTGCCAATGCTGACCTTAGCAGAGCACCCTTATACTACTTGTGTATGTTGAAGTGAGTCTAATGGTGAAGAACACTGCTGTGGCCGGAGGTTTAAACTTTATTTGTAAAGCATTGGTTGAAAGTGTGTTTTTGAGAACCCATACATTATCACACAACATAATATAGCAATTTTTGATATTTTAGCTATTTTCTTCGACCCCTATTCTACATTGCATCAAGCAAACACTCTACAACTTGTAACAATAACAAGAGCTTTTATGGTGCTTTACAGAACCGATTCATTTTATTCTTTGTATACACATTCTTCATCATAGAGAAGAACCTTTTGAACATTCTGGTGGTTCTTTGAGTTATTTGAGTTGTCACAATTCTATACACTCAGTGGATGGCTAATAGGTGGTTATGAGATCTGAAGGGCCTTTGCAGAGTTCCGCTACACAGTGTAAAGGTTCTAGGAAGAATCCTTATATTGGTAAGAAACCTTTGGATTTTTTTGTAGGTTCTTTAAACCTTTAGAAAGGTTCTTCACACTTTGACATCTCCTTTTTTTCATACGTGGTTCATTTTTGGCTGTAGTGATGAAACGGTTACTACAGCAAATGTCCCCATGGTTATTTTCACCACTTTAGGTTTTATTGTTTGTTATCACGCTTCAAAAGACTTGTGTAAAATACTCTCCAGTATCAAACAAACTTAGCTACAGTCTCCCAATTGTTTTGTGTCAGAAGAAACACTCTGAAGAGTTTTTGGCCATCTATGAGAAGCAAGTCTGAAGTGTGGTGGTATTTTAGGTTTCAGGAGAGTAGAGAGGGGAACGGATTCAAGATGGTCACTGTGTCTGCAGGACATACAGAAAGAAAATCCTGTCCACCATCCACTACTGTGGGAAAATTGTGGGATGAGTAATGTTACTATTGAGAGTCCAAACGTCCTTACCAGAAAACGTTACCAGCATTTTAATATTAATTAGCATGTTTTGATATTATTGGGAAGTATTGATATTAAATCTGTGTTGGTTTAATATTAAAAACACAATAAAAAGTTTATATATATATATATATATATATATATATATATATATATCCACCTTTTGACCCTCTCTTGGCCTCATGGTGTCGCCATTAATGCTGTAGCACATTTACTATGGTTTCTATATAAAGGCACCAGTCCCGTTATTATTGGAGTGATTATGCAAACAAAACATGCTGCTAGTTTTATTTGTTGTTTTTAATATAATTGAATATAATTAAGTACTTTTTTGAACATGTTCAGCACATTTTTAACAGTACTGCAATAATACTCATAACTTTGGCCAATATAATCATGATCATAATCATATTGATATTGTCTCCTCTTTATATGGAATTACTTAAATCCTTTTGTGGTGCATCTTTTAGAGAGTCTGTGCTACCGTTGTCTTTATTTCAAATCCCTGAAATTGTCTCAAATGTAGATAACCGAGTAAAGATGTACCGAGTAAACAGTATATAATAACAACATCTGCTTTACGATCTGTCACGATTTGGTATACACAAGAATTTCACGGCAGAATTCAGTTGTTTGTTTTATTTCTTACTCTGTTCCAGTACGAGTGTAGGACTGGTTGTTGTTTTGACAGAGAGGAAAATATCAGACACACGTGGGAGAGTACAGATGGGATCAGATCTGACTGGCTGTCTAAACATAACCACAGTGACACACCGACTGGGTTTTATCATGAAGAATCAAAGCAGTGTTGCTGCAAGCAATGTTAAAGAATGCCATAGGATCTTATCAGGTCACACTTAGTTTGTCGTCCACCTATGAACCTTCGTTTAGGCTGAGTTCATTCATTGTAGCAGTGAATGTATATATTTCTGAATTGAATACAGATCAGATACATTGTATTGTAAGCTTGTATTGCAGCTCATCATGCTGCATCCATGCTTGCTACAATGTAAACTTAAATGTATGCATATTTTTATTTTTATTTTTATTTCTATTTATTTACTTCGTCTTATATCCATTTTTATTTTGTATATTACTTATTATTATTCATACTTCAGATACTCTATACCAGGGCTATTTAATTACAGTTCAATGAGGTCCATTTAGAGGAAATCTCCTCAAACCAAGGTCCAGTAATGATTCAGAGCCATATCCTGTATATGTAACCTAGTATCAGCATCTTATGTCATCAGCAACTGAAAGACAAACTAAATTACAAATAGCGTTCAGTATATTTCTGCTAAAGCTTGACATCAGTTTACTATATATAAATTACACATAAATATTATTTTACTCTGTGTTGTTGGGACTGGACTTTACACATACAAGAAAAAAACCTGCTATACTTTTATAAATACCACCTTTATTAGCCAAAGAAGTCTGGATTTTCTAGTATACGCCAGCTGTTCTTTTCTAAAACCCACCTAAAGCTGTTATGAATGGATGGGCGTTTTGGAATGAAAATCATATTAACGATGAATATGAATATGAATATATCAAATAGAGATTGTGTGTAACGTTGCACGCCTAGTGTGGATCTCATGAGCCACCTGTGTTACAGCAGGAGAGTCGCTACTCATCCGGATGGCGTGGCTTTTTCTCCAGTATGGGCATCTCTCTCCCCCCGCCGCTGTGCCGACTCAGCTCATCCCGACGGATGATTCGGGACAAGGGGGCGCGTATCCCAGAACACCTGCTGTCCTCCATGCCTGGCCCAGAGAAGCTACGCATGGAGTGGAGCCTCCCCGGCTTCATCAACATGTTTCTGCCCGAGTTCCCCCACCGTGCCGTCCCTGGACACGAGCACTTTCAGGTAGGGCACTTGAGCAGTGAAGCGTTGATATGACAACAGAATCAAAAAGTTTATAAAGGTACAGTCTTGGCTCCGGGCTTGTAAACTGGACTTTTATAGTAAAAATAACTGAGTTGGAAAGTATTGTCCACTCAGTGGCCATCTTGGCAATGTTCCCAGGCAGTTATTTCCAGTTATGACCATCTCCTGTGTCTCTGAATGGCCTATAAATACAGAACTAAAGCCCACCTTAATGTAAGACCAGTGATACATACCTACATGTATGTAGGTATACCTACATACATCAATAAATCACAAAAACACAATTTGTACTGGCTACTGGAGACACCATGAGCTGATGTGGGCGTCTTACCCCGTACCCTACCCTAGTCATTTACGCACCGGGAGTATTAGGATTATATCAGAATAAGGCCAAGTCGCATACAAATGCATGTCTAAATGCATCCAAGTCACACTTAAAACAAGAGAAATCTGATCAGCAGGTGTAAACACATCCATCTCTCCAAGAACACATTCCACAACCAAAACCACTCCCAGTATATTACATTCCCAAGACTTTTGCATTAGATTTTCTTAATGTGGTCCAAGTCATCACTGAAACTCATGTCAATATGTTTCACTAATGCTGTTTTTTATTCTGAGCGGCCAAGTCTGATTCGTCTGACAAGATTCTGAGTCGGGTACAGCCCTACACAATGCATGTGGTTGAGAACCAGATGAAACTAATTGCTTAACAGCAGCTGATAAAGGCTGAATCGATCCCACACACAGTGATCAGATTTCAGTCTGACTGACCAGACTGAATTTCACTACCGAGTGTGAATACATCTGGCTAAAGCCTTTTCAAGGTACATTCCAGATACTGGACCAGTGAAGTGACCAGGTATAAGTGGGGTCCTACATGCCATGTTCGATGCTACAAATTTTAGCAGTCATTTTTCAGCAGGTGAACTGTCTCCTCTTTGATTGAACGTTTTTGATACTAAGTTTTAAGATTGATAACTAATTAGCCTGCAGTTGAGGAGTTGATGGGTATGTGCTGGGGTAATGGTGGAAACTTGTTATAACTGGATGGAATAGTTAAACTATCTACCCTGAACTACCTGAGGAGACGTATGGATACAGTTAGAGAGGACATGGAAGTATTTGGTGTGAGGACAGAGGACGGTGTGGTGTTTCTGTACGTGCCCATTTGTTTCTTTATTAAATCCTTGTTTTGATTAAAAGCTTGCTAGTGTGTCCGCTCCTGCCTTCCTCTGCTCCTGCTCCAGCGACACCATGACACCCATAGCGACTGCATTTATAGAGACCCCAAAAACCAGTGTAATGCCCCCTGTTATGTATCTTACAACAGTGTTTGTTACCCTTTTTCTGTTCTGTGTCCCCAGGTTCTGGGTTACATAGCCAAAGGATCGTTTGGCCCCATCTTAAAGGTGAAGGATAAATCCAAACAAAAGACTTACGCGGTTAAGGTAACTGAGCACTTCTATCATATCATAATTCCATAATAAAACATATGCATGTGATATGCATGCAAAGCCTGCAAAGCTGTATCATCTTGGTGGGTCAAATGAGGTATGATCATCGTAGCAAGCTTTACAAGTTATTTGTATTCATAAAATGTGTACCTGTTTTTGGTTGCTCAGGTTATCCCAAAGTCTGAGATTCTCCGGCTTGGCGTCCTGGACCAGTCTAAAGAAGAAGTGATAGTCCAGGTGAGTTCAGGCAGATCTATGTTGTTGGCTGTCTCACTGGTTTTTGGCAGTAGTCAAGCACGGTTATTGCACAACAATGTCAGAATGGACACTTGTTGAAGTAGCTTCCAGACATTTGAAATCAAGTACCTACTGAAAGGAACCAAGTTGAGTTGACAGAGGGACTGTTCAAACGTATATCTGTATTTATCTTCTGAATCTGCTGGGCTTTTACTTGTTTACAAAGTAGAACTACAGGGAGGGTGAATGTAAACCTCCACCTTCTCTGCCAGCATTGACCCCTGAGCGTGAAAAGACAGAACTGTGGAGCCGCAGTGGTTCTTTGACTCAGTCAGCCTTTGCCGTTGTTGTTGTTGTTTGACTGTTGCCTTGCAGCGTCAGGTCCGCCACCCTTTCGTCCATGATCTGCAGGACTGCTGGCAGACCCAGCGTCATCTCTACATTAGTGAGTGACTCAGATCCCAAACCCACCCCCACCTTGGATCAGCTTTCCTCCTGCTTTTCCCACCAGAATGCCCACCTTGCCTCACACCTAATCACTGTTTTCCTATCAGCCACAAACCCTCTGATTACATGTGTTTACGCTTTTCCTTTATCCTTGCAAATCGTTTAAGTTCCCCTTTACCAGAAGCACGCAAAACACGGTTGGTGTCGGAAGCATGCTTCTCTAGTGTTTCACACAGAAAGAACGTATGCAAGCAATCCTCACAGCTCCAGTGCAGACCCTCATCACTCCACGACCCACCACACTCACAGTGCTCAGTCTCACAGTCAGAGCAGACCCTCATCACTCCACGACCCACCACACTCACAGTGCTCAGTCTCACAGTCAGAGCTGACCCTCACAACTCCACGACCCACAACACTCACAGTGCTCAGTCTCACAGTCAGAGCAGACCCTCACAACTCCACGACCCACAACACTCACAGTGCTCAGTCTCACAGTCAGAGCAGGCCCTCATCACTCCACGACCCACTACACTCACAGTGCTCAGTCTCACAGTCAGAGCAGACCCTCATCACTCCACGACCCACCACACTCACAGTGCTCAGTCTCACAGTCAGAGCTGACCCTCACAACTCCACGACCCACAACACTCACAGTGCTCAGTCTCACAGTCAGAGCAGACCCTCACCACTCCACCACCCACCACACTCACAGTGCTCAGTCTTACAGTCAGAGCAGACCCTCACCACTCCACGACCCACTACACTCACAGTGCTCAGTCTTACAGTCAGAGCAGACCCTCACCACTCCACCACCCACTACACTCACAGTGCTCAGTCTCACAGTCAGAGCAGACCCTCACCACTCCACGACCGACTACACTCACAGTGCTCAGTCTCACAGTCAGAGCAGACCCTCACCACTCCACGACCCACTACACTCACAGTGCTCAGTCTCACAGTCAGAGCAGACCCACACCACTCCACGACCCACTACACTCACAGTGCTCAGTCTCACAGTCAGAGCAGACCCTCACCACTCCACGACCCACTACACTCACAGTGCTCAGTCTCACAGTCAGAGCAGACCCTCACCACTCCACGACCCACTACACTCACAGTGCTCAGTCTCACAGTCAGAGCAGACCCTCACCACTCCACCACCCACTACACTCACAGTGCTCAGTCTCACAGTCAGAGCAGACCCTCACCACTCCACGACCCACTACACTCACAGTGCTCAGTCTCACAGTCAGAGCAGACCCTCACCACTCCACGACCCACTACACTCCCAGTGCTCAGTCTCACAGTCACAGCAGACCCTCACCACTCCACCACCCACTACACTCACAGTGCTCAGTCTCACAGTCAGAGCAGACCCTCACCACTCCACGACCCACTACACTCACAGTGCTCAGTCTCACAGTCAGAGCAGACCCTCACCACTCCACCACCCACTACACTCACAGTGCTCAGTCTCACAGTCAGAGCAGACCCTCACCACTCCACCACCCACTACACTCACAGTGCTCAGTCTCACAGTCAGAGCAGACCCTCACCACTCCACCACCCACTACACTCACAGTGCTCAGTCTCACAGTCAGAGCAGACCCTCACCACTCCACGACCCACTACACTCACAGTGCTCAGTCTCACAGTCATTGCAGACCCTCACCACTCCACCACCCACTACACTCACAGTGCTCAGTCTCACAGTCAGAGTAGACCCTCACCACTCCACGACCCACTACACTCCCAGTGCTCAGTCTCACAGTCAGAGCAGACCCACACCACTCCACGACCCACTATACTCACAGTGCTCAGTCTCACAGTCACAGCAGACCCTCACCACTCCACCACCCACTACACTCACAGTGCTCAGTCTCACAGTCAGAGCAGACCCTCACCACTCCACGACCCACTACACTCACAGTGCTCAGTCTCACAGTCAGAGCAGACCCTCACCACTCCACGACCCACTACACTCACAGTGCTCAGTCTCACAGTCAGAGCAGACCCTCACCACTCCACGACCCACTACACTCACAGTGCTCAGTCTCACAGTCAGAGCAGACCCTCACCACTCCACCACCCACTACACTCACAGTGCTCAGTCTCACAGTCACAGCAGACCCTCACCACTCCACCACCCACCACACTCACAGTGCTGAGTCTCACAGTCAGAGCAGACCCTCACCACTCCACGACCCACTACACTCACAGTGCTCAGTCTCACAGTCAGAGCAGACCCTCACCACTCCACCACCCACTACACTCACAGTGCTCAGTCTCACAGTCAGAGCAGACCCTCACCACTCCACCACCCACTACACTCACAGTGCTCAGTCTCACAGTCAGAGCAGACCCTCACCACTCCACGACCCACTACACTCACAGTGCTCAGTCTCACAGTCAGAGCAGACCCTCACCACTCCACGACCCACTACACTCACAGTGCTCAGTCTCACAGTCAGAGCAGACCCTCACTGCTCCACCACCAACTACACTCACTGCGCATGCCCAAAGCCGCCGCTGACCCCGCCCCCTATCTACAGAGCAGGATTTAAATATAAATGTGTCTTAGAGAGATAGATACTTTATTGATCTCAGAGGGAAATTCTTCTGTGTGCCTATTTCACAAGCAACAAAAAATAATTTACAGAAGAAGTTCATTTATTCAGAGTTCATTTGTAGTTATAACATGTTTTGAATGTTTTTTACTCACTTTTTATTCTCCCACAACGGTATTCCTTCAAATACACGCAAATAGACATTAAGAGATTACGTCATTTAGCGACTTCTAGCTACTTTTAGCACAGCCAATAGCTACTTTCCTTACTGAGGAGTTGGGAACAGTGGTAGAGGGCAGCAGTGAGTAGTGTTTGGTTTTTGTGTTTGTTTTGTCAGTTGGAAGCTATTAAGTATCAACAGTTAGGAAACAAAGTGTGACCATTATAGGCCTGTAATTTAATGGTTATGTACTGTAAACAAGAAAGACAGTAGGTTGTTTGCCAATTATGTCACCTCACTGTGCTGATGCTGCATAAGCTGCAGATGGAGGGCAGGAAGTGGGGAGCGCTATCGCAAATTCTCTATCACAAATTCTTAAAATACCTATGTTGCACTTTGTTTATGGACAAGAACCCACAAGGAGCTTTGCCCTAGTACCGAAAGTTGCTGTTCATGTGGAGGGAACTGACTGAAAAATGCTGAGAGAAAAATGGCTCGGGACCAGGCTCTGGTCAACTTCCAGTTCCACAGCTTCTTGTTTGAATTTAAGTGTTGGCATCGTTGCTTTTAGCTGTTTTATATATCATCAGTGTACACCCTCAGAGGAACTGTGATCAACTCCACTCCTCCTTCACCTAAATTGGGGTTAACAGTTAACTTAACAAGCTGACTTCTCCCGTCTTGTTTTGCGATACTCCTTTATAATAATATAATGATAATCTGTAGTGGTGTTTTACTGGGCCTGTGTATTGGCAATAAGCAAAATAATATTTATAAGACCTGTCACTGTGCAAAAAACAACATACCACCAGTAAGTAAACTTGCTTTACATTTAATGTAGGTCAATGGAACCAGAATTTCTTCCAAGCTATTTTGGCACACTTCTATTGGTCCATTCATCAGGAAATTTGCATACAATGTGAATGACCATTGGTGTCTTTAAATGATGAAGACTCAAAATCAACAAAAATGGAGATACACATTTTTCATTGGACAGCGATGATATGCTATGCTGTAGGTATGCTAATGTTAGTGGTTCAGCCATACGCTACTTGTTTGTGTTGCAGTGGAAGAGTCTAATGGTAAAGGACACGGTCAGCTAGAGGTCAGGGTTTGAACACATCACAGTGCTTTGTGTTTCTGAGAATCAATACCAAGAAACACAATATCATGATATTTTATATTTTCAATACTTGGACATACCTGGGAGAGTGGTCGAGTGATGGTAAGTAAACAGCCCTCACATGTCGAGATGATCTAGAGAGGTGCTCCAGTGTGGAAAGTTGAAGGACAATAAAACAAAACCAAACAACAACAGTCACCATAGGGCACCATCTCCATGTCCTCCATTCTGTTTCTCACTTCCTGCCCTCCATCTGGACTTTGTGTGTTTTTTCACAATCATGTGGCTGCAAACAACCTATTAAATTGTTTATTTCCATTTTTACACGTTGTGAAGTGCTCCAGTCAGCCTTCTGGACAGATCGTTTCAGAACACTCTTAGGTTGGCTGGACGTCAGACTAGAGGCTAAAGGGTGCTTAAGTAGATTACCAGTATGTAGTTACTGTCCATGGTGCGATTTCTCTGGAGACAGATTTTATACCTGCAGTCTGAGTAGAAAGAAGGCTAAACCTACTGTGTGTGTTCATACCAGTGCATGCAGAGAATTAAGGGTGTTTCAGTGGAACACTAACAAAGAGATTAGCGAGGACCATGTAGAGTGATTTGGAAAAGACAAAGTGCAGTCGGGGTAGCGGCTCCCAATCCGGGTGTTGGATTAAGTGTTAAATGCCAAATGTTAAATCCCTGTACTCACGTTTGGAGGTTCGCAAATAATTAATACGTTCAGTGGTTTAGAAAATCCTTACATTTACACTCAAATATCAGTACTTTCTACTCCTTACATTTACACTCCATTATCTATACTTTCTACTCCTTACATTTACACTCCATTATCTATACTTTCTACTCCTTACATTTACATTCCATTATCTATACTTTCTACTCCTTACATTTACATTCCATTATCAGTACTTTCTACTCCTTACATTTACATTCCATTATCTGTACTTTCTACTCCTTACATTTACACTCCATTATCAGTACTTTCTACTCCTTACATTTACACTCCATTATCAGTACTTTCTACTCCTTACATTTACACTCCATTATCTGTACTTTCTACTCTTTACATTTACATTCCATTATCAGTACTTTTTACTCCTTACATTTACACTCCATTATCTGTACTTTCTACTCCTTACATTTACAGTCCATTATCTGTACTTTCTACTCCTTACATTTACACTCCAGTATCAGTACTTTCTACTCCTTACATTTACACTCCATTATCTGTACTTTCTACTCCTTACATTTACACTCCATTATCTGTACTTTCTACTCCTTACATTTACACTCCATTATCTGTACTTTCTACTCCTTACATTTACACTCCATTATCAGTACTTTCTACTCCTTACATTTACACTCCATTATCAGTACATAGGCTTGTTACTCCTATTTCATTTTAGGTTGTTTTCATTCATGTACATTTACATTCCAGTAAAGTTTATTAATAACATGCCTTTGAAGTTTGACTGTTTCCACCATTACAATACTTATAGACAACTAGTCATCATATCTTCCGCTCCATGAAACACATGTTAATGTTCAGTAGTACACAGATATGCTTCTTTAATATATTTACATTGTACTAAACTACATTCATGTTTAATGGGTTTATATGCGGCTGAAACAGGAAGCCTAGCGCATCCCAAACTTATCAACATTAACATTTTAATATAACATTATATTCATTATGGCTTTTAGAAGAATGTTTTTTGGGCAGGTGGGCTAGTGCACTATAGACCCCTGTAGACCCCTTTTATACTTTAAGTAGTTTTGAAAGCAGTATTTTTCGACTTTTACTGGAGTAAAAAGCTTGAGTTGATACTTCAACTTCTACAGAAGTATTTTTAAACCCTAGTATCTATACTTCTACCTGAGTAATGAAGGTGAATAGAAGAAAAAGATGAACATATAGACTATCAGTGAAATGCAGCTCATTGAAAAGTGTGGGAACATGTGATATTAAGGATGTGACTGAACAGGTAGAGGGGACGGTAGAGGCCACATCACTACTTAAAAGAAAAAGTCTTAAAGTATAATCATCAGCATTGAGATCTAGTGTAAGCTATAGTGAAGCTGTAATCATAGTATCCATGTTAGTTCATAACAATTCATTATAGATATGATAAATGCCAATATTAAGTAAGTGTAAACAATTGATTTAGGCTATTCATTGACATGTAGGTGTTGTCCTGCTCCCACCCACACTAGGCCCACTCTAATGTCCGTTATTTGACTGCCAGCCAGGTCGCCATGCAGTCAGTTGAGTTTATTACAGAGAGTATATTAGAGACAGTGCTGGTAATCAGGTGTCCAGACTAGAAAGAAACATATGCAGATGATCCTGCTCTGTGCCACACAACACCACCAACGTCACATCCCTGTTTTTCTTCCCCCTCACTGAGTTAGCGTAGTGTGTTTTTCTTTCCTCCCTGAACTGTGCTATTCGTTTCCTTGGTGCATTGTGGAGAGCAAGCTGTGACTGTTCCACTTCTGTCAACTTCTTCACTTTTGATCTTCACCCACCTGTGTAGATAACAGGGCTGTCCCCGACTTCAGATCCCTAAATAAACAGTGTAGTAGAAGTAGTGGCATTCCATCTTCTTGGAATCATCTTCACAAATTGAATACATTCAGTGAAATCAAAGCAGAGAGAAATCAGTGTGATAGAAACACAGTATGGTTTGATGTAAAATGCATTGTAAATACAGTTCTAGGTAGAGATGGAAGGATCGATCGGCAATGTATCGGTATCAGCTGATTTTAATCAAAACATGTGATCGGTGATCTGACGATATTTCTCCAATTTAGCCGATCCCGAGAGCCGATTGATGGCGTTAAACAAATGAGCCTAATTTCTGTATTTTCGGCTGGCGTTTCATCCAGGAAGAGGAGAACCCCCTCCCTGCAATTCCTATCTGAACCACTAGGTGGAAATACACACCATTTCATTTTCATTTTAAAATGTGTAAAATCAGCATGTCTCATGAAAACCAAGACAAAGACATTTAACACTATTAATCTGATACGACACGTACACGGCTGAATACAGTGAGTATCAACAAACAGCAGAGCTAGCACGCACAGCTAGCACAAAACAAACAACCCAGAACAGATAATAACCCACTGCAGACCAGATCTTACCGGTACGAACAGAACAGCAGCAACAATTCAAGATCTACATTTAATTATTGTAGATTTTCGTTTAAAATAACAGAGTCTGCGTTTAATGACTGCAGTTTTTACTGCATTTATTTAATTAGCTTTTTTAGTTTTAAATTAAGGGTCTAAATGTATTGATTGCAGTTTTGGATATTTGTTTGATGTACTTTGTTTATTTACTGTTAATTTAGTTAAAAATATTATGCTGTTATATGAGCTTGTTAAAAATGGTAATAAACCAGTTTAGACCATGTTTCATGACTTGCTTGCGCTAATTACTACATGTAGCCCTGCCGTGGCATCTAGCCCCGCCCTCTATCGGTATCAGCTATCGGCTGATCGCGTTGAAAGGTGATCGGCGATCGTAATCGGCCTCAAAAGCGCTGATCGGTCCATCTCTAGTTCTAGGCATTATAGGATCTGTCCACAAAGGCCAGTTTTTATATGTTTGTTATATGGATATAAACACTCACTACCCATTGTATTAGATACGTCTCGTACCTAACACTCATTTTTAGCTCCATCTACCAAATAGGAGCACTTTGTAGTTCCAAATTACAGACTGTAGTCCATCTCATTCTCTGCATACACTGTTAACCCCCTTTCACCCTGTTCTTCACTAGTAAGAACCCCCCAAAGGACCACCACAGAGCAGATATTATTTTGGTGGTGGGTCATTTTCAGCACTGCAGTGACACTGGCAGTGTTAGTGTGTGTTGTGCTAGTTTGAGTTGATCAGCAGTGCCGCAGGAGTTTTGTCACTGCCGCGCTGAGAATAGTCCACCAATCAAAACTACCCACCCAACAGCCTCCAGCCTCCGAGGTTTTAAACACTGTGTCCACTCACTGTCCACGTTCTTAGACACTCTAAGCCTTGTTGGTGAACCGTGTCAGAGATGATAGCTCATCTGTTGCTGCACAGTTTGTGTTGTTGGTACTCTAGTCCTTCATCAGTGGTCACAGGATGCTGTCCATCGGATGCTGTCCACAGGACGCTGTTGGCTGGGTAGTTTTGATTGGTGGACTATTCTCAGTCCGGTAGTGACAAAACTCCTGCAGCACAACGCACACTAACACACCACCACCATGTCAGGGTCACTGCAGTGCTGAAAATGACCCACCACCCAAATAATATCTGCTCTGTGGTGGTCTTACTAGTGAAGAACAGAGTGAAAGGGGGCTAACATTGTATGCAGAGAAAGAGATGGACTACAGTCTGTAATTTGGAACTGCTATTTGGTAGATTGAGCTAAAAAAAATGGGCAACGAGTGCTGAGAATGATCCAGCACCCAAGTATTACCTGCTCTGTGGTGGTCCTGTGAGGGTCATTAAAGACCAGAGTAGTATAGTATACAGAGGATAGAGAGAAACAGATGGACTACAGTCTGTTAACAGATCTGACTCCATAGCTTTTTCTAGAAAAGAGCGTTTTACATCAGACCACTCTGAATGACCTTGTTTACATCTTAAACCCCCAAATTGTGCAGAATCTAAACATATACGGTAATTTGGTCCAAAGCCTGTTGCTAAGATATCTAAATATAAATGCAAAACTAAAAAATAACAAGTTATTACAGCAAGAAACAGATGCGATTGGTCAGACCAGCTGATTGGTCGACTAGTTGACGTAGAAGGGACAGCCCTAGTAGATGACCTCTGCTTGTGTGAAGAGGACTGTGTTTATTTGTTGTGGATCTGCTGCTCAGAAGGCTGCATGGTGACGTGACTAGATTCAGTTAATCAAAACAGAATGTTCTGGGTCTATCTGGAACGTAGCTTTAACTTCCCCCCCCCATCAGTGTTTTTGTGTGTGTATATGTGAAATGATATCTATATTGTGTGTGTTTCTCTGAGATTGAGACAGATGGTGTGGACAGATGTGTGTTGGTCTGGTAATCTGCCAGCGTAACAGACGTGATCTCTGTGCGTGTATGTGATTGAGTTAGAACACGGTGGTGTATTTGTCCGGGCTGGCCCAAACAGCGTTGTACAGGCTTCGAATACTCCTTGTACGCTCTGAATGAGTACTTAAATACTTTAGTTTTTTTGTTCTCACCCTAAAAAAAAATCGGAAGCATTTTTGGACGCTTGTCTGATAGAACAGATACATTTTCACTTGAATCACTGTGTCAGTTCACATCGATTGCGCTAGACATGCATATTAGATTCATCAGAACACTGTTTTTCCTACACGAGTAGACTGTTAACCTCATAGAAATGGAAAATCTGAGTTGCATATTTAATTCAAGTTTATTTGTGTAGCGCTTTTTACAACGATGTTGTCACAAAGCAGCTTTACAGAAGTTCTGAAAACAGACAGTTATAATATATATATATATATCCCCCAGTGAGCAAGCCAGAGGCAACAGTGGAAAGGAAAAACTCCCTTAGACTGGAGGAAGAAACCTTGGGAGGAACCAAGACTCACAAGGGGAGACCCATCCTCCTCTGGTCAAACAGTATTTACATTTTCATTATCTTTTAATTGGATTTTTTCAGGGATACATATATAAAATGTATAAAATAGAATAAAAGGGAAAAATTTAATAAATATACTAAAATAATAATAATAATAAAATATATATATATTTTTTTAAATAAACAATACATATCAGGCCACACCATATAGTTCACAATATATACAGCAACTGGACAGGGCATATGGAATTACAAACAAGGGATCATAGAGTCAAATAAATAAGTCATGTGATAAGTAGGCTCAAATTTCCAAATACACGTACAGAGGGGACCAGATCTTCCAGAATTTTCCTGAGTTATGGTGTAAATCAAATGTTAGTTTCTCCAAAGGTAAAAACTTAGTTATCTGTGTAAACCACATCCTGACTGAGGGCACCTCAGATTTAGACCACAGCAATAGAATGCATTTTTTAGCCAAGTATAGAAGTGTGTTCAGTATCAGTATCCAAGGTGTCAGGGTATACGTTCAACAGGTAGATACAAGGTGACAATTCATGGTCCAGCTTTGTCACAGTTCCAAAACATATGCATAACCGAGCCAACTTCACTTTTACATTTAAAACATAGATTGGACAAGC
Organism: Megaleporinus macrocephalus; assembly: GCA_021613375.1. NCBI lineage: Eukaryota > Metazoa > Chordata > Actinopteri > Characiformes > Anostomidae > Megaleporinus > Megaleporinus macrocephalus. Next base: position 30,252,278 of record CM038717.1, on the reverse strand, counting down.
AGGGAAACATCTTATGTAGACGTACAGGTGTTAAATAAAAACGATGAATGAATTTGAAATTTTGCTCATGTTGAGCTACAGAGGTGCATTTAGGAAATGTCTGCTTACATACTCGACACCAATCATCATCACTAAAAGATACAGTAAGGTCACGTTCCCATAAAGTTCTCAATGTGTTATAAGATGAGACGCCCATAACTGACAACCAGTATTTACAGTTTAATAAACTAAATACCAAAGAAAAGCTGAGATAATCTCTGTTTGAAGTCTGGATGGCAAAGCTTTAGAAGCTGCACAGGTAGAGGCAGTCTCTGACTGAGTCTTTATATAAAGTGGGCGTGAGCTGAAACAGTCCCATCCTATCTTAAAGCTGTTACATCTGGATGGCACAGTGATGTAACTGAGGGTGTAGCACTTGGCACAAATGGACTGGAGAGCTGGTTGTTGATAGGTGAGAAGGAGGCCCTGATGGCCAGTCTTCCAACAGGGCTCAGCAGGACGGGAGGAAAGTCATTATCTCAAGAATCATTTCATATAAGATAATAGTTTACTGAAATATGATGATGATCTTGTGAAAGTAGGAGAGCAGCTCCTGTGCTGTACTGATGCTGTGAAAGCTACTCCTTTCTGATATAACGACCCAACATGTCACATCACAATTCTGATTCTGATTCTGATTCCATGCTGTGCAAGCAGTCCATCTCCTCCTCGGTGCCCCATTACTGTACTTGTGCTGTACAGTCATTGTTAAAACCCTTAAAACACAGTAAAAACACATGTACATGTACATATATAAATAAGAATAAATACAATACAAAGTGTCATAAATATCTTGAGCTCCACTTTGAAGAAGAAAGTGTAGTTCCAGGTTTCTCCTGGACGCCCCAGACATTGTATGAATGTATTCAGTATCTTCAGTAGAAATCTTGATTTAGCTTAATGAAGTACTGAGCAGTCAAAGCAGGTATTAGATGAGAACTGTACATAATACTGGGCTCTTTCCACAAGGAGAAGCTTGGAAAGGGTTAAATAAACACACTGACGTATGTAAAGGCACTACTTACTGCATTAATACTGTTTAAATATTTAAAAAAAAAAAGTGATTTACTGAGTAAATAAAAGTGTGCTGTTTAAAAAAAGAGTGTTTTAAATATAATAAGGTCCCTAAGCGGCTAAAACCTTTGCACAGGACGGATGATGCCAACAACCCACTTGATTCATCCACATAAACTACTTCCGTTTCCCACAGTTATGGAGGTACAGTACCCCCATCAACTCTGACCAATACATTTTAACAATTCGGTCAGATTTGTTTTTCACTTTGTATTGTACTAGACTGGTCAGCTGATCAGACGGGGGTGATGAAGTGGGAGCACAGGTGTACTCATTTATATAAACTATAGAGGGACAAAACAGACATTGTCTCACATGGTAAATGGGTCAAGACATCAAAGCATATCCCTGCAGGTATTAAAAAATGTGCTATGCTGTAATGATGAGTAACTTGATTACCAGGAGAATATATCACAGTGAAGAAAACCAAAAGGAAATAAATTGCTGTTGTTGTAACAACTTCAGCACTAGAAATGTACCTGTGCTGTGACTGGTTTACTGACTCTAGAGTTTTTCAGACCTAGTCCTAAGGACCCCATAGACCAGAGGTCCGGACCCAGACGTTGTCCAGTGTTTACCTAAACTGATAAACTGTTGAGAACAATTTAAATTTGACAGTGTTTATTTTAAGAGGCAGGACTTCTCTTGCCTTTACGGTATACGGGCTTAAACTCATAGTAAACTCACAGACCAATCGCGTGCGTTGTAAGATCATCAGAAGCGCCAATCAGCCAATCAGATTTGTGCAGATTCGGAGTTGCGACACACACACAGGCGAGGTAGCAGCAGTCGGAGAATAAAGCAAGTCAGAGAATAACACAAGTCAGAGAAAGGCTTAATTAGACGGTCTAAAAAAGTTTTATTTACTTTCTCTATAAATAAACACTTACAATGTACTTTTTTTCTTTTTTATCTAGCCCTTGTTTTTATTTGAAGTTTTATAAATAATTCATTCAGTTCAGCATTTAAACAGTAAATATGGTTGAAATATACTGAACAGTAGGGGTGGGCAATATGGCCCTACAATAATATCACAATATTTTATGGTATTTTTTCGATAACGATACTCTTGGTGATATGACTAAATATTGAATAAAAAAATAATTAAGAATACACTACTGCAGCAAAATGAAAATTAAATTTTATTATTTTATTACTGCATACGATATGATATGGCACACCCCTAACTGAGATATGAAAATTATTATATTTTTTAGTCAGATTGTAACAGAAGTCAATGATCCAGAGTGTTACGATACTAAATAATGCACTCAAAATATCTCCATATATCCAGGACTGAGATAAAAAGAATGATACTGGACAGATCTGTCTCCAGTAGATGTATTATGGGAAATGAGAAAAGTGTGAATTTTTCTTTTGATAAAAACTGTAAAAAGTAGTATCCTGATGTGATAATTAGGGATGGGTGATATGGCTCAATATTTCAGGCTATAATATCGTTCACAATATTAAAAAATGTTAGCCATAATATTGTGTACGATACAATATGGCCCACCCGTACTGAACAGTATTTGTAATTAGGTTTGTCTTTCAGTTGCTGATGATATAAAATGCTGACAGAACTACTAGGTTACTTCAGTATACAGGATATGGCACTGAATCATAACACAAGCTATAGACGGTCCATCCCTATGTGTTGTGAACCACAGCTATTAAGGTTTAAACATATAAAGCGAGTTAAAAACGTGTGACTTTGTCAAGATAAACAGATCTTCTGTTAGTGCTGTCAAGTTTGAAGCCTGCTCTAAAACTGCTTCATCAGAAAAGAAGGAAACATCTGATACTTCCCAGTCTGAAGTGGTGACATGATGGAGCTGATCTGAAGTGTGGATTGTAAGGAGAGGTATCGCTATACTTGTCATGCCTCCACAGTATACTAGCCTTCATTTACAATGCTTTCTAAACTTAACTACCCATACAGTATGCATTCTCAATAATTTCCATATATTAACCACCGCTGTTCTATCTGAAGGCTGCTGTAGATGCAGTGTGTTTGACTTACGAAGACTATATAAAGAATTGAATACAAATGTAAGGAATGAGTACTTGAGTATTCGAACCATTCTGGGCCAGCCCTACTATTTGTCTGTGTATATGTGTGCCTAGCTGACTCTCCATATTTCTGTCTGTGTGTCCACTAAACGTTCTGTTTATGTCTTGATGGTTTGTTCGAGAGTATGTTTTGGTGATGCTCTATTAATTCCTCTTCTAGTGTGTGACTACTGCAGTACAGGAGATTTATACACCTACTGGGTGATGATTGGTCAGTTTGGGGAGGAGGCGGTGAAGGTATTTGCTGCGGAGCTCGGCTCTGCTTTAGGTAAGTATTGAATGTAAACTCAAAAGACTTAAATGCCTCTGTGTCTGTGGACTGGGTGGACATATAAACATACTGGACATCTGCTAGTTTGACATTACTTTAAACTGATGGTTTGGCCAAAAATCTAATATATACAGTTTATCCCAAACGTAGTGCATATTTCAAGATGTGTTTGGCTTTTGCTTCTTCCGTTTTGCACTGAAGCTGTCCTGGAGCGTGATTTTGGGACTTTCAGACTGCATAACTACATCATCAGATGGTCTGCTTGTTCAGGTGTAGTTGGAGTACACACACTTAGAAAAAAAGCGGTTCTATATAGTACAAATAAAATTAAAACCTCTTTTTGGATACTATATGGAACCGTTTAAGAGCTTTAGAGGCTTAATTAAGAGTGTCTTTAAAGAACCATAGACACGCATAGAGACAAAGAACCATTTATCCATGCAAAGTACCGCTTACACATTTAAATGATTCTGAATTGCCATTGCTTTACTAAGGAACCCTTGAAGAACCTCCTTTTTTAAGGGTGTATCCATTGTACCGTGCATCCACAGCTATAAAGTGTTTCAGTTACATTCTGTTTGGTTATCCTTACATCTCTTTTTATTCGCTTCCATGTTTTGTAAGCAGCCTACCCCTGCACTACTGTGCAAAAGTCTTTAGTCTTAAGCTGATTGTCTAAAACCCTTTATCTTGGTAGTTAGTGTATTTTCACCAGTAAGAACACCAGATATCATTAGAACTGATGTAAATAAGTATATAACTCTATATATAATATAGTAAGTAACCAAATTAACATGAATATCTTATTCTAAGAAAAGTAGGTCATATCTTGAGCTCCAGTTTGGGTTCCAGTTGGGTTTCAGATTTCTCCTGGACGCCCCAGACATTGTATGAATGTATTCAGTATCTTCAGCAGCAATCTTGATTTGGCTTAATGAAGTACTGAGCAGTCAAAGCAGGTATTAGATGAGGACTGTAAATACTGGGTTGTTTCCACAAGGAGAAGCTTGGAAGAAGAACTTTATTAATACTGTTTGAATATTAAAATAATAAAAGGGTTTGGCTGACTAAATAGAAGCTTCCTGTCTGAATAAAAATAGCTTTCAAATATAAATATGTCCCCTAAATGTTTGCATAACACTGTATTTTGAGAGCCAAATATAGAATTATGTGGTATCACAGGTTTATTGGTTATTACAATGTTTTCTTCAAGAATGTATTATTGTCCAAAATATATATCCATAAACATCACACAACAACAGTCTAAGACTGGTTATAACACATGTTATTCAGAAAGTCCTTTACTATCTGAGCAGGTGGCTATTCTCCACATCAGAACACACCAGACTATCTGAGGAACTCTTTAGCTACTCATGGCTGAAACAGTAACTGCTCTCTTAAAGCCTGAACATTGCCTATTTTTATAAATAACCTCATGTCATAGTGTTTGAGGCTAACGTGTGATGATTCAAGTGTGCAGTTGATGATTCTGATTGGCGGCGTCCATTACTTGGTAGGTACATGGGCTTCATAGCTCCAGTGCAAAACTAATAAAGCACTCTCAGCACACCAAACAGGTTTGGCTGATCGACCACCGCCGAGAACATAAATAAGCACCCCAGTCTTTACAATCTCATATTTACACACAAATCCGTATCAGACAAATACAATCAAGAGTGATCGTCTGTTACCTGGAGTGCCTCACTATGTGGTCTTTCCCTGAAGGGATTATTAGCCTGGGGATGACTAAGCACAGGCATTCCAGATGTCTCAAGAGCTTAAGTGTGAAATTTCTTAGAAGGATTTTAGTAGTTAAATAATTGGATATCCGAACCCAAAGCTCGGTATCGTTATACTGTGAACATGTGTTGTACTTGAGTTCCAATGAAATGCTGTATACACAACTGAGAATGGCAAATATCTCCAAATTGCAGGGTTTCTTCATGATTTTGGGATCATCCACCGGGATGTCAAGGTAAGTTCACTCTGTGTGTGTCCTACCCTGTTCATAAAGGAGTGATCAGATGAGGGACATGTAATCAAATGTCCATCAATCAAGCAGTGTGTTTTGTTTTTTTTTTCATGTCTGTCCTAGATGGAAAATATCCTCTTAACAGATCAAGGTAGGAGCAGCCTGTAATTTGCACTGCATCCACTAGAGGGTGGTACAGATTTGCTTTTCTTGTTTGCAAGCGTAGAACATTCTAGAATCTGGTCTGTTTACAAGACGGCCACAGATATTCTCCTGTTCTAACACATCGTGATGGATCCTGGAAATAAAGACAGTTTTCAAAATGATGCTATATATGAAAACCATTCAAATATATATATGTATATATGTGTTATCAAATATAGAGTTCATGAATTTATTTTGGGTTTTTTTGTATGTGATAAAGCATAATAGCTTAAAATCCTCTGAAGAGTATCCAAGTAAATGTGCACAGAGTGCAAAAACACACATAAAGCTCACTGTTCTTGTGATACTGTCAGAGATGTGAAATGACCTTGAAGCCCCTTTACCAGTGCTAGCCTGATCACGTGATAGCACAGGCCAGCAGAGTGGATATAATACTATACTAGTTTTTTGTTAATGTGGTAATGGATGAGACTGTTGTAATGATTTGAAGGTTTTCTGTGGCCGTGACGCAGGTCATTTACGGCTGGCTGATTTTGGTCTGTCTCGGCGGCTGGAGCGAGGAGGGAGGGCATTCACCATCTGTGGCACTATTCAGTACATGGGTAATTGTATTAGGAGAGAAGAATGAACCAATCATTCATATTTGCAAGAATGGAGGCATGCATGTGCAGATGATTGTATCAGTGTGAGTGTAGACGTCATTAAATTTCATTACTCAAATACTGGTCTACTCATAGACCTCATAGACCTCATGGTGCAGCTGTGACAGGTATATACCAAACCGCCCAGTGAACTGAAGTTCTACTAATCCAGAGTGTTTTCTGTAGTCTCACAAAAGCATCCCCCTTTCCTTATAGCTCCTGAAGTGCTGAGCGGGGGACCATACAGCCACGCCGCTGATTGGTGGTCCCTCGGCATCCTGGTCTTTGCATTGGCCACTGGCAAGGTGAGGTCATAAAACATGTCGCTGCCATGTGACTGCATCGGTGTGCGGCCGCTGTTATTTATAACCAGGGATGCTTGAGTGGAACGGAGTATCTGGGCACTTGTATGTTATATTTCTGCTTCTCCTCTCTGCTGTGGCACAGTATGGCTCTGAAGCTAAAGGTTCAAGCAGAAATCGAATGTATATCCTTCCCCTTGGTTTTGTACTGAAGCTGCAAGGCTAATGCAGCCACAGGTTATGAACACTGAATGCCCAAATCATCACCTAGCTTGCCTCAGACGGTGTTATGTTGGTAGAAATGTTCTTAAATGGACTTGCTTATATGGTTTCTGACACCCTACATGTGCATTTGTTGATGATGTGAGAGATAATGAATGCAGGCACATTATGTTTAATTGATATTTGCACAAGGCAGCTATATTCACGTTAGAACATTAGAAGAGACAGAACCATGTCGACTGTGTCACATAAATCCAGCAACCTTGCTGAAAAAATCAGGTGATTACAGCAGATAAGGGCATCAAATGACAGAAATAGTCAGTCTTATGTTGTCACCTAGCTTTGACCAGCCATAAGAATTAGACTTTATATTTAACAGCTAATTTCAAATGTGTGATACTGTTTTTTACCCCTCTCAGTTCCCTGTGCCTCCTGAGCCAGATCACTGCAGCATGCTGAGAAGGGTGCGCTGCTTCTCCTACGAGATGCCCAGAGGTTTCTCCCCCCCGTTCGCTCTTCTGCTCACCGAGGTGAGACACTGACACTTCCCGGAGGTGCAAAAGTTCACACAATATTTAAGTTCACAGAAGAGCAACAGCCTGACCATGTAGATTTTATGATGAAGCTCTCTAAGAAAGTCTTTCTAAGAATCCTCTCAATGTTAAGCATGTACATGTATTAATTAAACACATCAGGAAACATCGTTGTTATTGTTATGTTTGAATGTCTTCTGATATTTTTATTTGGGATAGTCAACTTTACTTTCCCACCCCTTCCCAGCTTCTGTGCAAGACCCCGACCCGTCGTCTGCGGACACTGGAGCGCTTCAAGCGGCAGACCTTTTTCCGTGGCACCCCGTTCGACACGCAGCTGCTGCAGAAGACGCCCATGGAGCTGATCCTGGAGCTGAAGAAGCGGCCTGACCGCCCCGCCAAAGCCCGTCGAGGCCTCACCCTGGAGCCCTTCCCAAACTTTGACTGTGACTTCCTCGCAGATCCAACCTCCACTCCGGCCCCGGAGCTGTCCCCTACGCTGGCTAACATAGAACAAGTGGAGGCCCTCATTCAAAGTCATGTATCTCAGGGCACAGTCCCACAGCAAGAAGTGTTTGTGTAGCAGCAAGCTTCCTGCAGTGAGACACAGAGACACATAGTGTGTTCACAGTCATGTACCAGGTATCATGTCTCGCTTTAGCAGGTACTCAGCTACCTGATTGGCGGGGTTACATTTTAATGGGCATTGTTGTTTTTTTAACTCTGCAAGAAAACATGTCACTTAATGTGTCTTGAGGCTGCCGATGCTTGCCCTCACAATGTACATGAAATTATTGTTTGATTTAACCCAGTAGTTCCCATTACTGCTCCTGTAGGACCCTCAGCCTTGCAGGGGCTGTGTAATGCTGGGCATTCTCCAAGACCAGAATTAAGAACCGCTGATTTTAAATATGATATCATAAATAAGTGAAATTTTAACCAAACATTGTACATGGATGTCATTTTAATATAACTCAAAAGCTAGAATTTAGGGAAACAGTAACATGGATTGAATTGACTTGATTCAAATGTGTTTGTATGTATTTACACACAAATTAAATGTATTACATCAACACATGTAAACTAAAAGGCAAGATTATGTTGATGTAATACATATTTAAAAATTTAGTTTAGTGCACATTGAGGCTGCATGAAGGCACGTTTTGCTCTGTAAGAACATTTGGCCCAGAGAGTTGATACAGTTTTATTGTGTTAGCAAATATTCACTCAGCACATGTTCTTATGCCCGTGTGTCTGTCTAGTCGGTATGACTGCTGTCATTGTTAAAGGAAGTCTCTCAGCGGCACGTCATTGAGACGCTACCGCTAATTCTGCCTATTTTTAAAGGGCAGAATAAATTCCATACAGAACTGGCTGTCGCTAGCTGCCTAAATTCCTATACTGGTACATAAAATGTGCTTTTAGGCTTCTATGGCAGTTTGAGGCAGAATGCGTCCCATTAAGACCAATACGTCTGACCCTTTGTGTGGTATGTGTTAATTAATGTAGAGTGCTCGTGTCCCTTCGTTGTTACAGTTTGAGCAACAAGCCAATCTGAAGCTGATTGCCATAAGTGAGTTCCCCATCCCCCGTAAGATTCTCCACGTTTTCTCAGGGCTGTTGTAAATAACACATTGAGTGGTGATCCTTAACGTTAATAGCCTAAACTACAAACTTTAATATCCTAATGCGCCACCAATGGACACCTCCACCTTCGCATGATATTATATTATATTAAAAACTGTGTATCGTCACAGGCCTTCTGCCTAATGCACTTTTATCTTTTAACATGTGTTTACAAATGCATGTTGTGGCACAGGAGGCGTCTTTTTTATATTTCAGTTAAACACAGGGGAACTAAACATTTAGCACAAACAAGATGAATATCATAGAAATGTAGCAGAAGCTTTTATTCAGAGCAGCTTCCATTGCCAGACACAGGGATAGTCAGCTGGGGTCGAATCACCTTGCTCAAGGTCATAATGGAGTATCAGGATGCTATAAGCTGAGATCAGAACCAGATTTATTGTATTATTTTTTTTATTTCCCTGTACAGTGGGTTGCCACGACCCCAATTATTAAAACCATGGACCCAAGTATTTTTTTAATGATTTGCTGTTTCAGAGAACAGAGCCTGCTTGTATCTATGCACAAATCTCCCACATTGTGTCTAAGATGGTGGTCCTTACTCTTTGCCCTGAATGCCTCACACCTTTTATCCTTTCTTATATCTTAAATGATGAAATGTTTATTATTCAGAATACAAGGATGGTTTTAGGAGACGATATCAAGCAATTGTTTTATGTGCTTTTGTGTCTGTTTGTATTTTTATGACAGCTAAAAGCAACAGAACAACTATATTTATTGTGTGACTTGATGCTTAGTATCACAGTTTAGCTGATTTAATTAAAAAAACGTGTACAAAATGACTGAAAGTAGTCTTGACTTGGTGACTCCTTCATGACTCAGCATTCTCTCCTGTTCTCTGTCTCCTTGACTGCCATGTCTCAGAACCACAAACATTCTGGCCATACTGAAAAAAAATATAATATAAAAATATAAAGCAAATCTAAGCACTTTTGAGTTTGAAAATATGCCTTAAAATATGACTTATATTACATAGAATTGCTCTATAAGCCTGAAGAAGCCTTATAAACCATTCAGGCGCTAGTATGAAAAAACATAAACATAGCATAATTAATATCGTTATTGTTTCATTAAGTGAAATGTTAAAAATTATATGTATGTATACGTATGTATTTATACACGAAGCCACACTTTAATGTTCTGAGTAGCATCTTATGGCGGGGAACACCACCCCACTAGCCTACGTGCTAAGCGACATGCCCCATGGAGGAAGCTGGTGACGTAGCGACGTGAGGAGGACGTATCATGAATATTCATGAGCCTTATGAATATTAATGAAGGGCTCGTGATTTTGTAAGCGGTCACGTTGCGCTGCGGTACCAGAACTCCAGACTCTAGGTAGCCGCGCAGCCTCTCCATCCACTCCAGCTCCGAGCTTTAGCTTCCCTACTTCAACTAGGTGAGTTAATACTAATATACAGGAGCACACGTATACATTGCTTGGAATAGATCCTCCTTTTTTGTGTTGTATTTTGGATGTAAATGTTATACGTTGTTTGTATTGTTTCAAGGAAAAGTAGATTTGGGCCTAGCTCAGGTTCGAGTGCACGTTTTCGTTAACATGGCTAACCGAATTCTTCCACAGGTGGTCGAGAGTGTTGGCTGTTTCTGATATTTACACCCACACTAGCTGGCATACCTATTTGCTGGCACCTTGGTTGGAATTTTTCCGTTCCACCTTAAATTGCGTCAGTCACAGTAACTGCAACCCCGTTTAAGGTGGAACGGGAAAATTCCAATACTGGCAGTGTTTGTACATTTGAAAATGAGTTGTTTACCGAACTGTCAAAGCCTCAAGCTTTTAAAACCCGAAGCAGAAGCATCTTTAAAAATGTCGCCGTCCTCATCACTGACAACCTTGAACACGAGTTAGGACATTCTCCTCCTCCTCCTCTTCCGCGTTGACGGCTATATGACGGGAATGTAAGCGAAAGTCTTGCATTAGCGGTGAAAACGGCCGAAAACGTGTTTAATATCCGTAACGTGGACACAGGCGTTAGAAATTCGTTGTGGATGCGGAGGTTGATGCTCGTTGCAGGGCTGTGTGGCTGTCGGCACGTAGGCACCTTAACCACAGAGCTGGCTAGCTTAGCTTCACCGGAAAGCGCTGCTGTTAGTCGGGTTGAGTCATCGCCTCACGCCTTTTCTGAGGCAATAAAACGGGAAATAAAACATGGTTTTATTTTTTTGGGGACACGCGGTTTGTACTTGTACGAATGTTGTGTAGGATTATTTCCCGCTGTATTAGCCCAAAATAACATAATTTTACGACGAAAAAGTAAACAAACCGGAGAAACAGGAATTTGTCTCATAGCAACAAAATCACGTTAAAATATTAGACGGTTACGTATCTATTATAATAATATAATACGAACTGCCGCATTTAAAGTGAAACAAGGAAATAAATAAATGAATGAATCAATGAATGAATGAATAAATAAAAAGGAATAATACCAAGGAAGGGCGTACAAGGGCAACATCAGCAGCGCGTCCTAGACACGCAGCTTCAGGTCAGATCACAAGCAAACAGCCGTCTGCGTCCATTTAACGCATCCCGGTGCTTGATGACATAACGGGACTGTTTACGTGCTGAATGCGCTCTGCGATTGGTCAGCTAACGTATGACGTCGCTGGTACCCTTTACGTATGTTACTTAGGGGGTTAACAGCTATAGGCTGAGTCTGTCTTGAAGACTTGGTCCTCGCTGGTCTTGCCTTCTTCCTACCCATGTTTTTAAGGCCGTTCAGGGCTGACCGGTTCCGTCTCTTATCGCGCACCAATCAGACGCTCTGCTCTGTTGTCTCTTGAAACATTACCAGAGCTGTGGCGTCTAATCCTCAGCCCCCTGTCTGCGAGAGCTGAACAGCAAAGCCTGCTTCCTGTCAGATCTGTTTCTGGCACGCCCCAGAGCTGGTGGCCTTGCTCTGATAGATGTGACAGGTACATGAGTGGGAGGTGGCTGGCTGGCTGGCTGGCTGCTGGCGTGACGCAGTGCAGAACAACAGGCCTTGTTGAAGAGGGGATGCTGATGGAGTGATTAGACTGCGCTGTCTTTTCCACTGTGAACTAGTGACCGTGATTGTTTTAATAAAAGCTGTCCAGGCTTGAGTTCCTTCTGTAGTATGAATCTGATTACAGTATGGGAGCTGTGGATATTTTTTGTAGACTTTAGGCATAGATCCATCCATGGATTAGCTTTTAATGGGAAATGTAACACATACAGTAGGGTTGCAAATGCAGTACATTGAATGAAATGAAGAAGTATTAGTATAGTAGTCCAGCATCACATTGCCCTGAAATATCAGTATGATGTTGGTCAAATCTAAACTTCTGTTCAGTCCTGATATTTTATTTTCTTCTTCTGAGTCTTCTGTGCTCTTGAAAACATCATGTTGTCATACTGCAGCAGTCTGAGCTTCTGCTTTATACCTGCAAAGAAACTATACACTAGGCTGTGTTCATTTAAAAGATCTCAATATCTAGAGATTCCACATGTGCAACAGTTGTCCCTGTCTTCCCAGCATATGACTTAAATAAGTCATTTGCCTTTAAGCACATTTCATAGGGATGGTGCAGTTGACCTCCTGCTGTCCTTCCCAGGGCCTACGTGCTCAAGGGGTTGTCTCACAAGCCTGCAGTCAGCAGGTAGCCACATCTTGCTATTTTTAGCTCAGACTCCAGAGCATCACGGACCGTCATCCTCTATGACCATAACATCTATGAGCCACATGACTCAGCAGAAAATAGGCTAACTAGGAGCTGCAGTGTGAATTCCATTGTCCAGTCTTAAAAAAAATACAACAGTATTTCACCTAAAGGTCTCTCTAATCCAGTTTTATTTACTTTTCTTTAATCAACTTGATAATTTAAATTAAAATGGGTTGGAAGGCTTGAATCATAGCTACATCCAGTCATGACTCATCAAGCCTACTTGCATTGTTTCCTTTAACTAATTCAACCCTTTAAGTTAGATTTAGGCTGGAAAGTTTGATGCGTAAATGCCAGGCTTTCCATAAAGTAATGATGACACTGGATGCAGGTTATGAATTCTTTATGATGTTCAGTCTGCACCTTTTTAAACAAACAACCTTTCGTGTATGCTGTAGCCTATACATGCCATACGACCCCTGATTGCTTATATAGCCCATAGGCCGTACGTGCATGAAGCTGTAGAGGAACGTGAGTAAAGCGCACTGATCTCACAGCTCTAAGCCTTGGATTAACCTGAGCACACAGTGTGAATCGCCCTGATACACCGCCAGTCGCTGGCTCTATTGTGAGCATGCCAGGACTAGTTATTCTCTTTCAGACTAACAGTCCTAACATATTTGGTCTCCAGTCATCTGAGGTGCTGCTGTGGACGTTAGGGTTTAATTACTGGATTTTCAGTTTATTCTTTATTTTATTCTTATTCTAATTGTGATGCTTTTATTCAATCAGTTCATTTTTCCATTTCAACTTTATGTATTTAATGTAGAGCAGTTTTAACCATTTAGCAAAAATCAAACGAGGCTGGAATTTTCCAAGATTGAGAACAGAACTATCATCGTGATGTGGTAGAGGAGTTAGTCATAGTGATACTATGTGCTCGGTCATGGTGATTGTGCTATGAGGTTATTGGGACGCCCTGATCTGCATGTATCAGTTTCCCAGTGTTTTTACTGCATATTGCATAAGTACCATCATTCATTTGGTGAGAAATATTCAAATGCTTAGTATTACTAATGTATATGTTAATCACATTGGTGGTAGGTTCCTTGCCATACTGCATATCTTTATAATTTTAGTGTAATCTGAATTTATATTTATGTATTGGTTTTATATTTGTATTTGTGTATTGGTTCTTAAAAAAAAATAAATAAATAAATCTCTCTCTCTATATATATATATATATATATATATATATATATATATATATATATATATATATATATATATATATATATATATATATATAATTTATTTTTTAATTATTATTATTTATTTATTTTTAAAAAACCAATACACAAATAAGCCCAGCCTAAATTCACTACAGGTATTTCTTGCCTATGTCCCTATGCGTAGACTAAATAATGCTAAATAATGCTATGTATTAGTGAGTAAACCTTTGACCACTTGTGTGGTTTGGCCTTCATGCAAATAGGCTACACTGTGTTGTAAGTAACTGACCATGGTCCTGAAATGTAGAGCTGTTAAATAGAAATGTTTAATGGAAAACTAAATCTTCCTCACATACAGTTCACTCATATAGTAAGTACATGCAAACTAGACAGAAAACATCCCATTTTTAACTGATAAAACATATACATTTGCCTATTTAGCCTAGAACACTTTAGCTCCGCCCCTTTTTATTAGTTGTAATGAGTAGTACAGAGCAGCCAATCTCAACATATATGCATATATTAGTCTTTAAGGTAAAGCAACAAAAATAGCCTGATCACTTTAGACATCAAGATAAGTTACAAAAAATAACACAAAAGTTGTGAGTGTAAATAAAAAACAACAACAAGAGAGTAGTGTGGCTGTTTGTTTCAGTGCTACACAACAGAGTTGGCTTAGATGTGCTCCTATACGTCCCTGGTGTAGGGTGGTGATGAATGAGGTGGGACGTTGCCTAGGCTCCGGGCTTGTTTGCCAGTGGAAACTTCCATCGTTGAGCTGAGCCAATGAGTTGTAGCCTCTGACAAAGCCTGTACTGCACAAGAGCTGAGCATGCTTTCAACACTGAAGGGAATAAAAGATGCCCCCTACTGGGCCAGCTGGGGGAATACGGTCACCCTTCGGTCCTTGCAGTGTGATCATGAGAACAGTGGCCTACAAAATAGCAGAAGCTGAAGAAACAGTGGCATTTGTGTTGTATGGGGAGCAGCTGGTGTTAGTTTATTATATTACAATATTAGATGATGGTTGCCATTGTACCTATTTTGTCAGTACTGAGCATGCCAATGCAGTGTTCCTCACACACTGGTTTGGGGCATGTTCTAGTGGCTGTGGGGGAGGGAGGGCAGCAATTATAACCATGTAAAAGTGTGAGGGACATCAGCGTGGGCTACAGGCAAAGGAAGCGAGATCTATGTTTGGATTTTTACACAAAGAGTAGGCTGTAGACTAAATTTCTTAGTCAATTAATACCACCTATTTAAAAATCTGCTTAAATGAGGCTTAGAAAATGGCAAGCACAAATATACAGTGTGTGCAGTGGATGTGAATAATGGAGATATATGTAGAAAACTAGAGCTGGACTTCATCCTTAGCACACTGACCAGTGAGTAGATGTAATGAGCACTGACAGCAAAGTTTAGACAAGCAGAATTACATAATCTTGCTCTCGGTCTGTTTTTATCTCCCTGGTGACCAGTAATGGGGCAGAAGGATAAAAAACATGGCCTGCTAGCCACTTCAGCTGTGATTACGTAATCCAGCCTTTTTGTCGTGGGCTGTGAGGAACCGTTAATGAATTTTAACCACAGTGTTATTGATACCCTGACACATTTTTGGATCGCTGTAGTCAGTGCTGAGTGCTGCCTGGGGAAGGGCATTTCTCAGGTGGCCTAGTCTGAATATGCGTTAGGCCTGGGTTTATTTATGCTGTGAGATTTTACTGTGAAGGTCTAGATTACTCGTTATCTTGTGTATAGGTTTACAACATTTGTGAAATCCAAGAACCTCCAAGGTTCCTCCAAAAGCATGTGGCTAGTAACCTGGAGCGCAAGAAATACAATTTTTTTTATATGTATGGTGGTGACCATAACCTTAACCATAACCACAACCTTAACCATAACATCTTCCTTTGGGTTGTTTTTGAGCAGCAGGCATCATGACGCACCAGTACCCCGCCCTGACTTCTGAGCAGAAGAAGGAGCTGCAGGATATCGCTCAGCGCATTGTCGCCCCCGGCAAAGGCATCCTCGCTGCAGATGAGTCCACAGGTCAGAATGAGATTATTTATTTATGAATTGGGTGTAAAATCCCTGACCTCACGCTTCCATTATAGTCCAGCTTACAGTTCAGTACAGTAATCAGTTCAGTGCATTGATCTGAGATTGTATCCTGATTCATTATGTGAAGTCTGATTAGCTTATGATGGTCTGATATGCAACAGTGCTGCAAATTTCTTGCATTAACACATAAAACACAGCAAGAATAATGAAACACTGTTACTGATGATACCTCATATTCCACATTTATCTATCCTCACCTCTACTTAAATGATTACAGCACCTTGGTCATGAAGCTTTGTAATGTGTGATTGTGTGATTGCATCAACAGGCAGCATGGCCAAGCGCCTGAACCCCATTGGGGTTGAGAACACAGAGGAGAACCGCCGTCTGTACCGCCAGCTCCTCTTCAATGCCGACGAGCGCATCGACAGCTGCATCGGTGGAGTTATCTTCTTCCACGAGACCCTGTACCAGAACGCAGATGATGGCACCCCCTTCGTCAAGAGCATCAAGGATAGGGGCATTGTTGTAGGCATCAAGGTAACAACATTTTATTTATTTATTTGATTTTTTTTATTAGTATTTTTTGGTTGATGACTACAATTAACTTGCATATCTGTACAAGTTAAAATTTCTATGTGAAGCAAAAGCAGCATCTCCCTTGACTCTGTAATGCTGTGGCCAGTGTTGCTGGTTTCTGTAAGTGATGATTATGTGATTTATATTAGCCTGGTCAGTGCAGGATTGGGGTTAGGTGGTCAGTTAAATAGAGCAGGTGTCTGTTCATTTACACGCTTGTAGATAATTTGCCATATGAGTCAAAAGTATTAAGAACACTTTAATTTCTCCTCCCAACAGGTCGACAAAGGTGTTGTCCCTCTGGCAGGAACCAATGGCGAGACCACAACACAGGGTAAGTATATTATCCACTAGTTACGCCTGGAACAGTTATAGTAAGAGACAGCTGATGAGAGAACATGACTTGATTCACACATTTCTATCATAAAACAGTGTTGCTTATTCAGTTTTGTAGAAACGTTTGGTGGGCCCGTATTCACGTGCGTGTGTTTGCAGGATTGGACGGCCTGTCAGAACGCTGCGCTCAGTACAAGAAGGACGGTGCTGACTTTGCTAAGTGGCGCTGCGTGCTGAAGATCAGTGAGACCACACCTTCAGAGTTGGCCATCAAAGAGAATGCCAATGTTCTGGCCCGTTATGCCAGCATCTGCCAGCAGGTGAGCTTGAAAACCCTACCCTTCTCACTCTGCTCCAACAGCTTCAAGCGCAGGTTTTGTAATGTTAGTTTTAAGACTACAGATTTCTACAGACAAGCCTAGACTGAAGTAGTCATATGTCGCTGCACTGAGGTGAAGGTGTCTCTTCAGATAAACATATTTTTCTTGAATTTGGCTATAGGATGTGAAGGATAGTTCTATATCTCAAATTAGCCAGTGGGAAGTTTTGATAAATGAGATGTAACTTTTAATTGTTCTTATTTCTAGAATGGCATTGTGCCCATTGTGGAGCCAGAGATCCTGCCTGATGGTGATCACGACCTTAAGCGCTGCCAGTACGTCACAGAGAAGGTACATGTTTAGAGACCTCTTGCTTGTACATGTTGTCTGTTAATTTTTTTTCATCCCGTTTTAGTTTTTGTTTTATATATAGAATTTGTATATGCAGTTATTTATTTCTTTTTAATTTAATTGTATTTATTTTTTAAATACCTTTATTTCTTGGTTAAAATTCTGAGCTTAAATTTGAATATAGACAGTCCAGCTCGGCCTCTAATCAACCCATTGTGTATTCCTCCTGTGGTGTAGGTCCTTGCTGCCTGCTACAAGGCTCTGTCTGACCACCACGTCTACCTTGAGGGCACACTGCTCAAACCCAACATGGTGACAGCAGGACACTCCTGCCCTACCAAATTCTCCAGTGAGGAAATCGCTATGGCAACAGTCACCGCCCTGCGCCGCACCGTACCGCCAGCAGTTACAGGTAATCGATCGCGCTGCTCATGTTTAAGTGTAACAGAGCTATTCTTACTTAGACACTGAGCTTTTTATAGAAGCTAATAGAGACTCCATTAGGATCATGCTTTTATTCATAAGGCGTAATGTTTCTCAATAGGATGATGCCTTCGCTCATTGCTGGCAACGTCTCCGTTCTTTAAATAGCCCTTAGAGCAGTTGCCCATAGTGCCTGGGATGCACTGTGGCCACTATTGATGTTTTTGTCAATACTGCTTTGGCTTAACAGCAGAATTGATTTTTGAGAATTGGTGCTGAATTGATTTTTCTCTTTTTAATACCAGGAGTGACCTTCCTGTCTGGAGGACAGAGCGAAGAGGAGGCGTCTGTCAATCTGAACTCTATCAACACCTGCCCCCTGACCAAGCCCTGGGCCCTCACCTTCTCCTACGGCCGCGCCCTGCAGGCCTCTGCCCTCAACGCCTGGCGTGGAGCCAAGGACAACGAGAAGGCCGCCACCGAGGAATTCATCAAGCGTGCTCAGGTCAGTTATTCAAATCCTGCCTGACATTCAAAACCCATTACCACACAGAGGGCCTTTGTTACTAGGGATGTGCTTCTGTGACCACAGGTCCTTTAGACAGTGATACAGTCGAGAGCATTATGAAATTTTACATTGATAACATTATATTAAAAAAATACACTCAAATCACAGATGTGACTGTCTAATCCATAAAGGGATACAGACAATAAAAATAGAGCATTTACATTTAAAAATAAGTCAAATCCATGCAGTTGGATTAATACCTTAATGTTAATACAATGAACTGATACATGTAATTGTTACAGGTTATGGTTAATAAGCAAAACTCTAATCTAATTTCTAATCACATAGCTTACATACTGCTGTGATGCTGTGTAGTTGAAGGACACAATGCTAATAAAACCCAGTAACTACCTGTTAACTGAGCTATTATGAAGTGAATTGTTGTCTCTGTGCTGCTTACAAATGATTAACTGCTGGACCGTTTGTTTGTCTTCAGGCCAACAGCCTGGCCGCCCAGGGTAAGTACGTGTCCAGCGGAACTGGCGGATCTGCAGCACAGTCTTTGTACGTGGCCAACCACGCCTACTAAAGTACCCCCGCCCCGCGCCGTTGCCCATCGACTCCAGCTACCGCCGACCAGTAGTATCTTCCACCGCTGCTACCCCCCCTCCATGTCACCGACCAATCACAGGCCTGCGCTGTCGTCTGTACTTTTAGGGTTGTCATTGCAATGTTCTTCTAGTCTGTCTATTTAAAGTTAATTAAAAAAAAGGATGAGAGGAAGATTGGGGAAACCAAGGAATGGAGAGCTTGAAGGGCATTTAGGAGGGCCGCACAGGGCTCTCGACTATAGTGGGAGATGCCGAATGAAATGTATTTAATAAACGGTATTGCCTGTATGGCCAAATATTAACGTAATTTTTTTTTTTTTAACATTCCTTACTGTTTTTCCAGTACAAGTGTTCAGTTCAGACCCCCCTCCCCCAGCTTGTGTAGCTTTTATCGCTGAGTTATTCCGTTCAGTTCCAGTCCTGTAAAGTGCAGCCACAGCCTCTCCGGTTGATGTGTTGTGTGGTCTCGTCTCTTCATGCTATGTGGACGTTCCGTGTCTCATTAGCATTGCTTGATGATGAGCGTACCGTGAATGCTAACCAGGAGCAAAACAATCAGTCTGATCCTAGAGAGAGAGATGGAGGGAGTTGGGTATATAGGTCAGTACACAAAAGACAAAGCGCACAGCCTCACAACTGTTGTTTTAAATAAGTGATCAACTAACACTGAACATTTGAAACATGTTCGAATCTCATATACTGTAGTTTTGGGTTGTGTGCGTCTACTGTTTGATTAAAAATAGAATATTAACTATATTGGTTTGAAAGACGTGGACAGTTCTGCGAATAAATGTGCTACTCTGTGTATTCTGCTTGAGTGTACTATGCTCTCCCTCCCAGTCTTAGTGGCACAGAGACCTTGTTGACTGAAGATTCCAATGTAACATAGACTGTAATAAAGTGTAATTCCTTGGCTAACTCGGTGGCACGGACCAAACTTTGAAGCTTTTTAGGGGGGGAGCATGGTCACTTCTGGATCAGAAAAACTGTGATGTCATTGTGTTGTTGTTCTCTTAAGCACTTGGTGTGTCAGATTAGGAAAAAAACTATACTATAATTAAAAATATAAATAAAAATAAATTTAAAATCCCACGTGTCTCGTCTGTTAACTTAATGAATAACGCAGTTAGCGACATTGCTATTAAAGCTTGAAAGCAAACATTGCCTGGTGTTTTATACTCTTATCATGCCATGGATATCCTAAGCACCAGCAGTGGTGCGTCCCAGTTTAATTTGATGTGGCATGGTGTATCCTAGTCCTGTCACCCAGCTGTGCACATCATAGTAGGGGTCTTCTTGCTTGAACACACACAGGAAATGCTTGTGAACTGAATTAGTAGTGCTGTAGCAGAAGAAAAGGCTAAACTATGCAAGGAAAAAGGGGGACCAGGATTGAGAACAGCTGGAATAGTGGATGTGTTGTAATTAAAGGTGGTATATTATACCCAATTCTTCACAAGTTAACAGTTTCCTGCGGGTGGGGCTAATGAAATGAAATGTTTGTGACCTGCTTTAATCAATATAAGGACTGAGTATAAACAGCGCTGGTCAGAGCAGCCAGGTTGAGTGTCTTTTCCTTAAGTTGATAATGAGCTGACAGTCACGTCTTTCTCTTCCATGGTGTGTGTCAACACAAGTACAGCATCATGCCCCATAGTTAGAAGCACTTGCTAACTAACAGTGCTAACTGCTGCAGCAAATAATGCTAGCACAGACCAGCATGCTGCTATGGAAGTCAACCCGCAGTACCATGTTGGGTGTTCAATTAAACCAACACCAGAACAGCTGAACCAGCTTAGTCCAGTATGTGCTGCTTTTTTTTGTTTTGTTTTTGGTTAACTTTTTTGTGACTACTTCAACAAATTATGCCAAGAGCATTCTGGGAAACTATAATAATGTTACTACCTCTGCTGTTAGCATTAGCTCGTGCTAGATGGCCAAAGAAACACAATCATACTCTGTTAAAATACTTACCCACACCTCATTTGCAGGTGTACTGTGAGCATTTGGCACTAATCCCTCTTTTAGGAAAAAGTTTCTTAAGTTGGCTTCTTATTTGCTAGCTTTTTGCAAGATTTTTTCCATTCCGCCTTAAATAGTGCAGCACTTAAGCAAGAAAAGCGGAACAAGAAAATCCAAAAAAGCGAGCAGGTTTAACCAAAAACTGGCTAATAAGTTTAAATCATTTCAGTTTTATATTCCACATGAAAGCACTGGCACACAGATATAGGTTTTTAATGAAGCAGAGCAGTTCCAGTCTAGTTCTTACCATTTACATAGTGCTAGCAGCTTCAATACTTGAAACAAATGGTGACCCTTCACAGAGATAGCTCTCAAACCGTAGCTGGTGCTACTCAGATGGGGGCAATTTTTTTTATTGAGTCACCACTTATAAAAAAGGAGAGAAATCCTTATGACTTGTTGAATCCCATGTTTTCTAATCTGGAGCCTACAAAAACTGACTGGTATTTGCTGGAGCCAATCCCAGCATCACTGGGCGAAGGCAGGGTACACCATAGATAGGTCCGTAAATATACATATTAAATGTAATTAGTTATGTTGGGTCTGTTTTCTTGACGATTGCATCACATCAGTAGTTTAAACAGGGATTTTCGTTTTCAATCCAATTGAAATTTAATGTTTTGGTAATACATAGCATTTGTATTTGTACCAGTTCCAGGAAAACCAGCACAGACCAGCATGAACCAGTTTAGACCAGTCTGTGCTGCTTTTCTCAGCAGCAGCAAATATAAAAAAAACTGTTTACCAGCATTATATAATTGGACAACTGTGCAAATTATGACTAACCATTTGAATGAAGGTAACAAAAGAAATTTGCCTAAAACCAAAAACCATATTTGTCAGTTTGCTTTTTGCCTTATAGTGTTCATATGTGGGCATAACTCCCAGGTATGAGGGTGAGGAAAGTAGAGGAAAGTAGTAATGTAAATTAAGAGCTTCACTACCACCAGCATTTAAAAGAGGGTGGAGTAGAAAAATAGTCTCAGCTTATTTATAACATTACACACCCTCTGCTCTTTATCAGGCCTCATCAGAAGATGAACATAATGGTCCGTCATGGTCCTGCTTCTAAAAGCAATTTATGGGTTTTAGGTCAACTCAATTTTAGGTTTTATTTAATTTCACCTATGACGTCCTAAACCTAAATGTCCCTGTGTCCAGGTGGCTATCTGGCAGGCCAAATCAAGTATACATAAATAATAATCAAATATACCAAAATATACAGTTTATTACCAAACATCCCTTACAAAAAATTATATACCCAGCATGTGAAATACCCCCTGGCATTTGAGTGGTCTCATATGTTGATGGCTACTCCAGCATGGGCTGGCTGCCACCTCTCTCATCATGGCAGCGCTGATGCTAGATGCAATGACTACTAATTTGGTTTTAATTTAACAATGATTTTCTCTAGTTAAGAATACCAAAGACAGAAGCTCGGCTACACAATGACATATCCATGAATTTGTACTATGTCTTTTCCCCCAACAAAGAGCATAACAGCATATTAAGTTTATTTTTAGAGTGCCCATTGGAATTAATCATTTGGAGGGATCCAAGAGCTTACCCAGATCTCCTGGACCCCCACAGGGGCCCCTGTATTTCACACACTGCATTTACCCACTGCAAGTACAAAGCTGACAAAGGAAAATGAGGTACAATTTAACTAAACCTGGATAGTCTGTGTAGTTTGTTTGGATATATCTCTTCAAAAAGGTCAAGAAACTGGGTCATTATACATATTCAGTATTACAACTGCCTGAAGAACAACCAGCAAGATGTCAAGATCCCTGAAGAAACTGTCATTCATACCATATACTTAACATTGGACACTTTATTTTTAGTCTTGATTTACAGAAAATAATTTTGGTGATTTGACTCCAATGTTAACAGCCCTGGGAAATAAAACACAAATTGTCCTGCCAAGGCTTCCGTAGATCAGCAGCTCCGCCCCCTCCTTGCTCTGATTGGCCAGAGCGCTGCGTCAGGGTAAAACGCGGTAGTGGTTTCCTGCGGTAATGGCAGCGATGGAGACAGGCGAGTTATTTTTAGACGATTTCTTCTCTAAACTCTATTTGTTGTTTTAGTTTTACTCCATTCATTTTGTGTCCTTGACCTTGTCTTTCATATGAGCCTGTTTGCAATCGACCTGGTGAAGTGAGAACGGTGCTAGTTGAAGCTCTAAGCCGCAGTCTGTCAGTGTGTGGCTACTGGGTTGGGCTAATCAGTTTGAAACATGGAGGGTCAGATATGTTCATTTACACAGTCGAGTCACATTATTCACTCAGCAGCCACTACTGGAAGAACACCAGCTGGTGTGGTGTCAGCGTTATGGTCTGGGAGAATGTTTTTTTCTCTGGTCCCACTCATCAGTATGCAAGACACAGTCAATCACTTAGGGTATGAATCCATCCTTGCAGATCACGTACGCACATATATGCTGATTGTCTTCCCTGGGTCGGATGGGACCTTCCAGCAAGACAGTGTGACACGTCACAAGGCTAGAAATGTCCCACATTGTTTGGGAGAGCTGACCAAGACTTCCAAGTACTGCCCTGGACCCCTAATTCCCCAGACTTGAGCATCTGTGGGACCAGTTGGATAAGGGTGTTGGCTCTATAGATCCTCCCCCACATCCCCTCCAGCAGCTGTGGGATGCACTGCAGTCAGTATGGCTCCAGATACCTGTGACAACCTACCAGGACCTTACTGAGTCACTCCCAGCCCGTTTAGCTGCTGTCCGTGCTGCACACAGCAACTACTCTGGATATTAGTCATAATAATGTGACTGGACTGTGTACATTTTCCATATTGCTTTATGTGCGCACTTCCCTCATGTTAACATGCCTCCCTGTTTGGTCCACTCCAGCTCTGATATATATATATATATATATATATATTTTTATGCTTCTGAATACAGAAAAGCAGCGAGGGAAACATGCTGCCCTGGCCATAGCTGCTGTGGTGATCGTGCTGGGCATCCCCCTGTGGTGGAGGACTACAGAAACATACAGAGCCTGGCTCCCCTTTTCACAGATCAGTGAGCTCGACTCTTTGCAGGTAACTTCCCTTTTGCCCCTTTGCTGCTGTGGGGCCATGTCATGTACATCCAGGTGCTGGTTTGTTAGGTACGTGTAGTATCATAGGCAGAGATACAAAACCACCAGCGTTTGACTGCATGTCAGTGAAATTGGGTTCTGTAGGTCAAGTTCCATCTAATTCTTTTGTGATTAGTCAGTGTTTGACCTCAGATCTTTTGAAATGACTGTCTGCACAGTTGATACGTGCTGATTTGTGTCCCGACATCAGTCGCCTATCTGTCTGCATGGTTTGCAAGGCATCAGTGACTACATAGAAAAGCCCAGCACCTCTGATACTCTGGATTTCACATTGTTGTTGTGTGTTGTGTTGCATGTGACAAAAAAGATGCTTTGAAATCTGATTTAAGCAGCCAAAGCATCCAGACTGAGACTCCTTTGTAAATATGTAATTGGAACCAAAACCACCTCCAAATATGGTTTGGTGTCCAGACTACTATATCAGTTATCAGGTATCAGACTGTATCATATTATATATTTATTTCACAGATTTATCTGTATAACTGTATGGTATGTATATATTATACTGTTAACTATATGTACATATAATGACTGTACTGTTATTATCACACTGTGCCTATTATATGTAAATATTACTGCTTTTATTGCATACTTGACTGCATAACTGCGTATTTGCTCTACTGGTCTACACTGTTTACACTGGTTAACTGCACTACTGCCAACACTCTTACTCGCTGTGAGACTTATTCTATTTCTATATTCTATATTCTATTTATTTATATTCTATTTATATTTTTTGTTGTAACTGTCCTGTTTTGTCTTACCTTGTGCACTTGTGGAGTAGCTACTTGAACCATCCATCCATCCATCCATCCACCCATCCATCCATCCATCCATCCAATAACGGATGTGGAAATAATCATAGATTATAGATTTAGGGCCCACAATTTAAACGATTTCAAGTATTGATTATTTTTACATAATTTGGGCTTCCATCTCATAAAACCCACGAAAAATAGGAATTCAAAAAATTTGAATACTTTCTAAATGAATTTATGGAAAGTAATCAACTTTTCCGTGATATTCTTATTTTCTGGAATGGGTTTGTATTTCTTGCTATACATTTGCCGAATGTAGCCCATCTGCTGGGGCATCCATGGCACCACCACTGGTCAGCAGTGACATGAACATGATGGTTGCATGTTAATCTTTATGTTAATGCATACATTTTAAGTACACTAACATTAACATGCCTGTTGATTTATCAGTCTCTGAAGTCGTATTTATTGTTTGTGTATAAAGCTCCAGTTAAGTGTTGAAGTAGAGGTGGTCTTCTCTCGAGGAACACTTAGCCCAGAGCAGCAGAAGAAGGTTCCAATCAGTCAAACCAGAGAACAGGACCACCAAGTAGATGGTGAGAATAGTTT
Source organism: Megaleporinus macrocephalus (assembly GCA_021613375.1). Lineage (NCBI taxonomy): Eukaryota > Metazoa > Chordata > Actinopteri > Characiformes > Anostomidae > Megaleporinus > Megaleporinus macrocephalus. The sequence continues at coordinate 30,226,762 of CM038717.1, read as the reverse complement.
TTTTTTTCCTCTGAAAGAAAGGATCTGCAAAAAGAGAGCAGGGATAGTGTGTTCACCCTCTCTTGTCTCTCCTGCTTTAGGTAAGACAGCGCTGCGATACAGATATGAAACTAAATATCGCACTGCTACCATCATGGAGGAAGACGCTCTGAACCAGCCCAGTGCTCAAGGTTGGTTATTTTTCTGTGCTTAATGAGTGTTCTTGTACGATGGTGCTCGTACCTGCTGTCATGCTTTGCTTCTCTTTTCACAGAGGCTGATCTCTCCCTACACACACTTAGTGAAAGTGCTTGTGGCTCTGTGGTTGTATATATCATCCCTGAGACCTCCACTCTGCTGCCAGCGGTAAGACACATACATACATTCATCCAGGGCTTTAATTGGCATTTAGAAAATGTGAGACCTGCTTTTAAGAGTATCACTGCTGGCGGAACAAAACCTTGGGTATGCTTTTTTGGCACTTAAGTAAAACAGGCTGTAAAATGTTCTATATTGCTTTTTTGGGGGGTATTTAGTTTAATATGTTATAGGGGTGGGCGATATGGCCCTACAATAATATCACAATATTTTATGGTATTTTTTGCGCTATCGCTACTCTTGGCGATATGACAAAACATTGAATTAAAAAAGATATATTTCATAAATACACTACTGCAACAAAATGAAAATTAAATTTTATTACTGCATACGATATGATATGGCACACCCCTAACTGAGATATTAAAAAATATAATAATTTTCATCAGATTGTAACAGAATCAATGATTCAGAATGTCATGATACTAAATAATGCACTCCAAATATCTCCATATATCCAGGACTGAAGTAAAATGAATGGTACTACACAGATAAAATCTGTCTCCAGTATATATATATAATGGAAAATGAGAAAAGTGTGAATTTTCTTTTGCTAAAAACAGTATAAAGTAGTATCCTGATGTGATAATTAGGGATGGGCGATATGGCTCGATATTTCAGGGTATACTATCGTTCACAATATTCACAAATGTTGGTGATGTTATTGTGTACGATACGATATGGCCCACCCCTAATATGTTATCAAAAATCCAACCTGTATTTGAAGTATATTGAGTGAAAGGAGAAAAAAAAATTCTCAAATCTATGTTTGCCGGAATTGTTTCCAGCCTTTGAAATTTCTATGAGTGAAATCTAACTGAAGTATATTTCCACCTGATTGGTTAGCACTATATTGATCAGGTTTGACCTCCTGTTCCACTGGGGCATGAACTAGAGGTCATGCAGGCTGAATTGCCCTCGCATGCATTACTTTGAGAGTGTACAGCAGTGATGTGTGAAGAAAGTAGCTAAATAGTTGAAAATGCTCAATTCCACTAACAGTTTGAAGCAACTGGATATGTTAAAAATCTGAGGAGAGACCATATGTATATACAGACCCCATGCACAGTGAGGAGGATGATTTGAATGGCCAAATTTCTGAGATTCATAACCAGAAAATTGCAGACATGCAGACTTTGGTCTTGGGGTCCAGTTAATTTGTTTGGGAGGGTTGCCAGGAGAATGTTTCTGTTGGCAAGAATCAGCAAAGTCAAGCCTCTACAGTTTGCCAGACCTTGCTGGAACTTCCAGTCAGGCCATATTCTGTGGGTCAGATAAGACCAAATTAGAGCTGTTTGGCAACAAACACCAGAGGTGGATCTGGTGTGGATACAATGAGAGCCATGCAGAAAATAACCCTTGGACAGCTTTTTTAGATGCATGGTATCATGGCCTTCATCGAGTGCCTGCAGGTATTAAATCAAACCCTGGCTCCCTGACTGGGACTGCCTTGGGAAGCTTAAATTGGGTCCTGGTTTGACCTTCCAACAGTACAATGATCTACAGCAAACCTTTTGATCAACACTAAAATGGTTCACTGACCACAGAATCAATGTTTTGTCATGGGCAGCCCAGTTCCCTGACAAAACCACATAGAAAACCCAAGTGTTGACCCTGAATTCTGAAGGATCTGGAGAGGTTCTGTATGGAGGAGCGGTCTCAGATCACTTGCCTTGTGCTTTCCAGTGTCTTTAAGCAATATGGGAGAATATTTAGAGTGGTTACTTTTGCGAAGGGCAGCTGCACAAAGGATTAAAAGAAGGAGTGCCAACAATTGTGGTACACACAGATATGAGACTAATATTTATTGAATTACAAGATGTTTCTATTAATTACTGCATTTCACATGAAGGTTAGGTTGTTAATATTTTTAAATAAAATTAAGGGGGTTCCATATATTTGCAAAGGGCGCTGAAGCTATGTTGTTGGTGCCAACCAATCATTTCTATTGGTCCAGTACAGAGCTGTGTTCTCATATTATCAAAAAAAAATAAAAAGAGAGAGAAAAGCGAATCTCAAAAACGGATATACAAAATTTTGTTTACAGCAATGATGTTCAAGTGCGTATAATAAGCAGTCAGTGGGCAAATCAGTAAACATTACAGTTTATACAAGCTGGCTATGAAATTTAATAAAACTCCATTCACGTAGTCCTTCTGCATGAAGGCACCTTTGATTGGTCCATCATGCTTGTGGTTCTTTAGAAAGCTGAAAGTTGGACACCTGTAAAAATGGAGACTCCTTTCTTTTTTTCTTAAGGATGTGAAGGTGTATGTTGGGAAGCGACGTACTGCCCTGCTACGTGCTGCTCCGTTTGAAGGGGCGGCTGGTTTGAAGGAGGTGCTGTCCACTCTGGAGCCTCAGGTGAAGCAAGTGGTTGACACCATGTCCTTTAGCCACCAGGACATCCTGGCTGCCCTAAGCGACCGCATCCGCGTGGGCCAGGCCAGCAAGGAGAGCCTGGCTGACAGCATGAGGGCAATAAAGTCCAGTCCAGGTGATACATCTGCTGTACTCTTCTTCTTCTTCTAATACCACTGTTGTTATGTTAATGGGCAACTGATTTTTTTTTATTTGTTCATAATTAAATTGTAATAAAAGTCACTTATATAAGGTTTAATATGAAACACTCTGGTTTAAAGGAGTCAGAATTCTTCACAGTGGTGGTGATGGTGGGAAGCAGACATCCAGATCATTTAATGCCTTTGAAAGCTACATCACAGAAAGATAGTACTTGAATTGGTTATGAAAACTGCTGCGTGATGGCTGGGATGTTGTTTTCTTTTTAAACCTAATTTTTAAATCCCTTTATCAGGTACATGCAGGGTGTTGTAAGGCAAAATAGTCCCCAAGGAAACCTAATTGTAGTGCATGTGCCACTATTTTACCATCAACAGGGCGTAGAAAACTCAGAAGACACAAGTTGGTTCAGTGCTCAGTTTGAACAATAAATAAAATGGTTATATCACATCAAACCACTCTAAAGCAGTTTACATCTGATTGAAATATCAAAATAAAACTGAACAAATTCTGTGGAACTCATATTAGCTTTAGGAATGGTGTATGTGTTTGGTGAACATTACATAGACTGAGCAATATGCACAAGAGCAAAACTAAATATCTGGAAAAAATAAACACAATATTAAGAAATATATTAAATTGGGGGGAAAAAACTTGATATTTATATATACAGAATTACAAAAGATCAGCTTTTTAGAATTTCTATTGGTTTATTCACAAAACAGGAACCTGGCATTTTCAAGTTTCTACATTTGAGAACTAATTGATGTACATTGTCCAATGCACATCATCTGCCTCCCCTTCTGATCTCTGTTTGTCTTTCTGCCCCCTAGGTTATGAAATCACCTTCAGTCTCCTAAACCCTGACCCAAAGTCACACCGCCTGCACTGGGACATTGAGGGAGCTGTTCATAGCTACATCCAGCCTCTCCTGGACAAACTGACCCCAATAGCTAACTTCTCGGTGGACTCACAGGTTGTTAAGTTCAGTTTTTAAATAGATACAGAGGTTTTCTGAGAATTCTGCTGTCTGTCTTTAGGAACTATGAATCTACCATTCTGTGTCCCAACAGATCCTGTACTATGCAGTGTTGGGGGTCAACCCTCGCTTTGACAACAGTGTGTCAGCGTACACGCTCAACGCAGACAGCCTGGCACACGTCATTAATCCTGTGGAGGCCAGACTGGGTGAGGAAGATGTTTTGCCTATAAACATCCACACTTGAGCTTTTACACATGACAGATTTCTCATCCACTTTGATGGATTTAGAAGATACCAGCTAATGACTTGATTTTTCCATGACCTGCAGAGAACTCTGAAATCAAAGTGGTTTCACAATATGTTTATTTGCCCCGTGTGATTTATCTTTTTAAAATTTTAGTTTATCACTGTGCACCAGTCAACAGAGATAAAAAACATTAACCAGTGCCATAGTACCATCGAGGAAAATCTAACCCGGCTCAGATTTCTGATTCACGTTGACTTCAATCCATTCCTTGTGTATTTTGCCATTGAAACTGATTTTGTATGTTCTTATGCATAGGTTCCAATGCTGCATCTTCAAACCCTGTGCTGAACTTCCTCCTGTATGTGCCCGATGCCCATCACTCTCCTCTCTTCATCAGAGACCACAGCAAGAGGGAGGTTCCCTCCAACGCCTTCCACAGCCCACGCTGGGGAGGCATTATGGTATAGTCCACTAATACTTGAAACTTTAGGAATTTAGATACTAGTGTTTGCATCTGATCAGGTTTAAAAGGGTTTACTAATATCAAATCAGATGTGCTGAATATGTGCTGTGATCCTCATGGGATGAAGTCTCTCAAGAATAAACAGGCATGGTTTGCAGACCACATGTTCACTGAATAATGAATAGAATGGCTTCTTTATGCCTCTGTTTTGGTCTTAGGTGTACAATGTGAATGACGAATATGGGCCTGAGGCTGATTTTCCGGTGGATATCAACATCAACATGAACAGAGTAATGGGCGTGTTCTTAGCACAGTTAAGGTAAGTTCTTGGCCTCTAGAGTTTATACATAGTTTTTTTTTGGTCTTCAAAAGCTCCTAGTGGTTTGGTGTGAAATGCTCTATTCTAGAGAAACTAAATGTTCACTAGGGCAGTAACACAAATCAGATGTCAGAAAAATGTAATGCCTCTAACTGTTTAGTGCCTAGTGACTAAACACTTTAATGATTAACCTGTAATAGTGAATTCAGAGTGACCGTTTCAGAGTGAAGTGGTGGAATTTCTTTACAGTGGTGCTCGAATGAACCAGGGGATGTGATCTATAGCTACAATGTAAATACAACAATTTACTCTACCACCCCACCTCTCTCTCTCTCTCTATTTCTTTCTCTCTCTCATATACACACACACACACACTCTTATTCACTCTGCCCCCCACCTCTCTCTCTCTCTCTCTCATATACACACACACACACTCTTATTCACGCTGCCCCCACCTCTCACACATATACAATCATACACTCTACCACCCCACCTCTCTCTCTCTCTCTCTCTTTCTCTCTCTCTCTCATATACACACACACACACTCTTATTCACTCTGCCCCCCCACCTCTCTCTCTCTCTCTCTCTCTCATATACACACACACACACTCTTATTCACTCTGCCCCCACCTCTCACACATATACAATCACACACTCTACCACCCCACCTCTCTCTCTTTCTCTCTCTCTCTCTCATATACACACACACACACACACTCTTATTCACTCCTGCCCCCCCACCTCTCTCTCTCTCTCTCTCTCTCATATACACACACACACAAACACACACACACTTATTTACTCTACCCCTCATCTCTCTCTCTCTCTCTCTCTCTCATACACACACACACACACACACTCTTATTCACTCTACCCCCCATCTCTCTCTCGCTTTCTCTCTCTCTCTCTTTCTCATATTCACACACACACACACACACACACACACACACACACACACACACACACACACACACACACTCTTATTCACTTTGCCCCCCCCCACCCCCCCACCCTCTCTCTCTCTCTCTCTCTCTCTCTCTCTCTCTCTCTCTCTCTCTCTCTCTCTCTCTCTCTCTCTCTCTCTCTCTCTCTCAGGCTGATGCTGGGAGTGCAGAAGGCTCAGCCTCCTCCCGGTTTTGTACTGCAGAGCGCAGGTCGTGCCGGACTGGCGGACTGGGAGCTGGACCGTCTGATGTGGAGCCGCAGTGTGGAGAACGTGGCGACGGCCAGCACCACCATCACCTCCCTCGCCCAGCTCCTCGACCAGATCGGCAACATCGTCATAAACGATAACATCGCCCAGCAGGTAAACAATCCATCTCCTCCAGAGCTGCTTTACTCTCCGTGCTTTTCAGAGCGTTAAGCAGGAATTCTGATAGAGCAGAATTGAAAACAACAGTACTTATTATGTCATTCCGCTGTTCGCATTTCCAAGTGAAAATTAGTGAAAACATTACTCTAAATCTTATTTAACACTTTTTCATAATGCTACAAAGAAAATCTGCAAACAGAATAAAAACTACAAGAGTTTATTTTGATGACCTGCCATAATCATGTGCACTTACCTGGTAATATATACAAAGTTCTACACTACTATGCACAAGTCTATGCATAAGCTTATTGTTTAAAAGCCTTTATCTCAGCATATATACAAAGTTCTACACTACTATGAACAAGTCTATGCATAAGCTTATTGTTTAAAAGCCTTTATCTCAGCATATATACAAAGTTCTACACTACTATGAACAAGTCTATGCATAAGCTTATTGTTTAAAAGCCTTTATCTCAGCAATAAGTGTATTTTTACCCCCCAGATACAAAGACATAAGCATAAATACAATATAAAGTAGGATAAATATCTTATTTTGAAAGATGTAGATAATATTTGTGCTTAGTATGGTTCCATAACAAAATAAATAGTATTAATTAAATTAGTACATTTAATTAAAGTAAAAAGCTTTATGAAGTACTCAGAACATTAGCAGGTATTAGATGATAACTGTTAATAATACTGGGTTGTTTCCACAAGGAAAAGCTTGGAAAGGGTTAAATAAACACACTGAAAACTATTTACTGTATTAAAACTATTTAAATATTAAATAATCGCTGTTTTGCTCAGTAAATAAAAGCTTTCTGTCTGGGGAAAAAAACCCTTTTTAAATATAATAATGTCCCCAAGTGCCTCAAACTTGTACACAGTACTGTATATTCATGCTACGTGCTGCAGTCAGGCTTTGTGTATCAGATCGCTTGTGTATTTCGGATGTATTTTTTGTATCTGAGCACTTTTCTTGTTTGCAGGTTTCCAGTGCAGTGACGTCGCTGCAGGCAGCCGTGGCTGAGCTGGAGGCTGGGAACTTGGCCTTTGCCCTGCAGTACAGTAGGGAGGCTATTTTGGCCTCTGAGAGGGCGTTTTTTGATCCCTCTCTTCTACATCTTTTATACTTTCCTGATGACCAGAAGTTTGCCATCTACATCCCTCTGTTCTTGCCTATGTGCGTGCCTATTGTGCTCTCACTGCTGAAGATCGCCAATGAGATCAGACAAAGACGAGCAGACAAACTCGCCAAAAAAGACTGAAGGCCGCTGCACGACGTCCATGCACTGACTTTTTTTTTTTCTTTTTATTGAAAAGGCGTTCTCAGAAACAGTCTGTTCAGACATAAAGGTTTTGCTCTGATTTCTTCAAAGTTAAAGGGGAATTACAGATTTAATTACCGAGATGTAAGAAAGTCCTTCCGAGTGGTCTGTTGTAAAACTGCATCATATGGAAATGTAGGTATTTGAATTTGTTTATACTAGAGCTGATCAGAACCAGGCGATACAGTGTCTAATGTAGCTATAACACAAATGTCTTTACTATAAAAAAGAACCAGTGAACCCACACGTGCTGTGTGAGTGTTTATATGTAATGTTAATAATGTTAACGTGCCTCCACCAGAAGTGTGTTTTCATACATATCGTCGCTGTCCAATGAAAAATATGTATCTCCATTTTTCTCAATTTTGAGTTTTCTACATTGTTTAAAACACACCAACGGTCGTTTACATTGTGTGAAAATTTTATGATGAATGGACCAATAGAAGTGCTCCAAAACAGCTTGGAAAAAATTCTGGGTCCATTGATTTACATTGAAAGTAAAGTATGTTTTTGTTCTCTTCTGTTTTTCATTGGACAGCGACGATATACAATTCAATAACGCTTTGTATGATAGCTTTCAAAGGCAAACGTCCCTAGAGTGGTCCATAACCATCACTCTAAACAATTCTGACCTTAAAACAGAGCTTTACGCACCAAACCACTCTGAATGACTTTACTTACACTTATAGGAATATATTTATCTACCTAATTTTTCCTAAAGATTATAAATTACCAATCTCGACAGCACTGATTCAAAACTAACTAAGCCAAGAGTTGCTGTATGTTGACTGAGGTGGCCTGTGTGCTGGTGATGTAGGGATTATTTTCAGGGTTTATAAGAAGACCTTTGTGGAGGAAAGCAAGATTCCAGTTGAGTATGTTTGAAAAACTAGCTGGTTTCAAACTGAAAGATGGTTGTGCGTCAGGGTTTGCTTCGTACATCGTGGTGTCCAGCGGTGGGTACATGTACTTCAGTAAAATATGCATGTACATGTACAAATCCTAATAATCTACTTCTATAAGGAAGTATGAATACTGTATTGGTTTAAGCTACTCTACCCACTTCTGCTAATGCCACAGTTAATGTGCAGGAAAAATGCCATAATGTAAAGGTACTGCAGCTCCCTCATAGATGAGAGAGATTGATGATGAGGTTCATTTGATGTATTAAAATAAACTCCAAAATACAGGGAGTCCTAAGGGATCTGGGACCCCCTAATTATCCACTCAGACCCCATAAATGTCCTAAAATATTGTCCGTTAGCAAAAAATAGACACTTAAACAAGTGAGAAATAATTGTGTAGCTACTTCCCCATGAAACAGTGAACTTCTATCTTTGGTAGATAGAAGCAGCACTGATCAGCCTCAGGGCGGCGCTGTAGCATTTGGTTCACCCAGTTGGTTCTATTAACTAAAGCCAGGCTGCTTCTGTAAAAACTTGCTGTGGCATATTTGTAAATCTGAAAACTTACTGAATTTCCCAGGAGTTTCCTCAAGAGTTTGGTGGAAGGAGTGAATTGTTCCGAGGGAATCAGTGAAAGTGTGAAAGTTTACATTATCAAACTACCAAACCACAGTTTCAGAGGAACTGCTAAATCAATCAGCGCCACTGGAAAAGCCAGCCAACTTGGGACCCTCAAAAACCAGGGGGCATTCAGCACACTGATTAGGATTAGGAGTTTTTACTGTCTGGAGACCTACCACATTAGGACAGACCTCTGTTATACTATTGTTTAACACATTGTTTTCATTGCACTGCCCGAATGACTGGGCAGATAGTTTGTACTATAAAGCTATAAAGCCGAACACTTTCTGAATTAGTTCAGTATGAAACCATTTTTCTTAAACTACTGATTTTTCCCCTTTTCCTTTATGGGATCTTGTGCAGAAGATAATAAAAATGTTTTTTTATTATTATATTTATTCATAACATTATAATTAAATAAAGTACATTGATTAAAACATTGATTAAAAACGTTATACAGGTCTTTCTGCACTCGGTGCTACTGAACATCTAATGCAGTACTAAATTTCCTAAGACTTTCACACCAGTTCATTTCACCTTATGAACACCATGAGTATAGACATGGATGGAGAATACCTAACATAGAGCTACTATACTGCTTCCTCATCTAGATATGTTTCTGCTGACCCTACAATGTGAATACAAGTGTCACTATAAAGTACTGTGAGCTTGAGGAGTTATTGAAAACCTAATTAAACATCATCTGGAATCACTGTGATCATCTTCCATGAGCAAATTTAACTGCTCTTGCTGGCTTTTAATCAAGGGCTGGACTTGTCATGTTGTGTGGTAGATATAAGATATACAATTTAAAAACTAAAATCTATAAGTTATGTGTAGAAAGTTAAATATGAAAAGAAATACAGAAAAGAAAATATGAAAAACTGACAACACTTATGTTTAGAAAGTGAAATATAAAAAACCGACAACAGTCATGTGTAGAATGGAAATATAAAAAACAACAACAGTTATGTTTAGAAAGGGAAATATAAAAAAACGACAACAGTCATGTGTAGAATGGAAATATAAAAACGACAACAGTTATGTTTAGAAAGGGAAATATAAAAAAACGACAACAGTTATGTGTAGAATGGAAATATAAAAAACGACAACAGTTATGTTTAGAAAGGGAAATATAAAAAAACGACAACAGTTAAGTGTACAATGGAAATATAAAAACGACAACACTTATGTTTAGAACGTGAAATATAAAAAAACGACAATTGTTATGTTTAGAAAGGGAAATATAAAAAAAAACGACAACAGTTAAGTGTACAATGGAAATATAAAAACGACAACACTTATGTTTAGAACGTGAAATATAAAAAAACGACAATTGTTATGTTTAGAAAGGGAAATATAAAAAAACGACAACAGTTATGTGTAGAATGGAAATATAAAAAACGACAACACTTATGTTTAGAAAGGGAAATATAAAAAAACGACAACAGTCATGTGTAGAATGGAAATATAAAAACGACAACAGTTATGTTTAGAAAGGGAAATATAAAAAAACGACAACAGTTATGTGTAGAATGGAAATATAAAAAACGACAACAGTTATGTTTAGAAAGGGAAATATAAAAAAACGACAACAGTTAAGTGTACAATGGAAATATAAAAACGACAACACTTATGTTTAGAACGTGAAATATAAAAAAACGACAATTGTTATGTTTAGAAAGGGAAATATAAAAAAAAACGACAACAGTTATGTGTAGAATGGAAATCTAAAAACCGACAACAGTTATGTTTAGAAAGGGAAATATAAAAAAACGACAACAGTTATGTGTAGAATGGAAATCTAAAAAACTACAACACTTATGTTTAGAAAGGGAAATATAAAAAAACGACAACAGTTATGTGTAGAAACGGAAATAAAAAAACGACAACAGTTATGTGTAGATAGGGGAACATAAAAAACGACAACACTTATGTTTAGAAAGGGAAATATAAAAAAACGACAACAGTTATGTGTAGAAACGGAAATAAAAAAACGACAACAGTTATGTGTAGAAAGGGAAATATAAAAAACAACAACAGTTATGTGTAGAAAGGGAAATATAAAAAAACGACAACAGTTATGTGTAGAAACGGAAATAAAAAAACGACAACAGTTATGTGTAGATAGGGGAACATAAAAAACGACAACACTTATGTTTAGAAAGGGAAATATAAAAAAACGACAACAGTTATGTGTAGAAACGGAAATAAAAAAACGACAACAGTTATGTTTAGAAAGGGAAATATAAAAAACGACAACAGTTATGTGTAGAATGGAAATATAAAAAACTACAACACTTATGTTTAGAAAGGGAAATATAAAAAAACAACAACAGTTATGTGTAGAAACGGAAATAAAAAAACGACAACAGTTATGTGTAGAAAGGGAAATATAAAAAAACGACAACAGTTATGTGTACAATGGAAATATAAAAACGACAACAGTTATGTTTAGAAAGGGAAATATAAAAAAACGACAACAGTTAAGTGTACAATGGAAATATAAAAACGACAACACTTATGTTTAGAACGTGAAATATAAAAAACCGACAATTGTTATGTTTAGAAAGGGAAATATAAAAAAAACGACAACAGTTATGTGTAGAATGGAAATATAAAAAACCGACAACAGTTATGTGTAGAATGGAAATATAAAAAACGACAACAGTTATGTGTAGAATGGAAATATAAAAACCGACAACAGTTATGTTTAGAAAGTGAAATATAAAAAAACGACAACAGTTATGTTTAGAAAGGGAAATATAAAAAAACGACAACAGTCATGTGTAGAATGGAAATATAAAAAACGACAACAGTTATGTTTAGAAAGGGAAATATAAAAAAACGACAACAGTTATGTGTAGAGTGGAAATATAAAAAACGACAACAGTTATGTTTAGAAAGGGAAATATAAAAAAAACGACAACAGTTAAGTGTACAATGGAAATATAAAAACGACAACACTTATGTTTAGAACGTGAAATATAAAAAAACGACAATTGTTATGTTTAGAAAGGGAAACATAAAAAAACGACAACAGTTATGTGTAGAATGGAAATATAAAAAACGACAACAGTTATGTTTAGAAAGGGAAATATAAAAAAACGACAACAGTTATGTGTAGAATGGAAATATAAAAAACGACAACAGTTATGTTTAGAAAGGGAAATATAAAAAAACGACAACAGTTAAGTGTACAATGGAAATATAAAAACGACAACACTTATGTTTAGAACGTGAAATATAAAAAACCGACAATTGTTATGTTTAGAAAGGGAAACATAAAAAAAACGACAACAGTTATGTGTAGAATGGAAATATAAAAAACGACAACACTTATGTTTAGAAAGGGAAATATAAAAAAACGACAACAGTTATGTGTAGAAACGGAAATAAAAAAACGACAACAGTTATGTGTAGAAAGGGGAATATAAAAAACGACAACACTTATGTTTAGAAAGGGAAATATAAAAAAACGACAACAGTTATGTGTAGAAACGGAAATAAAAAAACGACAACAGTTATGTGTAGAAAGGGGAATATAAAAAACGACAACAGTTATGTGTAGAAAGGGGAATATAAAAAACGACAACAGTTATGTGTAGAATGGAAATATAAAAAACGACAACAGTCATGTGTAGAAAGTTAAATATGAATATAATTTTACGGGTATTGTCACAGTTTCTGCTTCACTGTTTTCAAATGTAAAAGTCCTCGAACACTAACGGCCGTCCGCGCGCAAGAGAGGTTCTTCATTCATGTATTCCTCCGCCGAGCAGGAAGAAGAGACGGCGCCATTTTAAGAGACGTGTTTTTCCTCTCCTCCTTGGTTGCAAGTTTGTTTCGGTACATTCACTTTGACCTTTACAACATTTTTTGTTAATTGTGTGTTTACGTAATCAGCGTTACTGTGAATTCCTTTTGGGGTAAAGTTTAAAGTCTTATTTTTTGCTTATTCCTGTTAGAAGATGTCTGGCGGCGGTGTGATCCGAGGTCCCGCGGGAAACAACGACTGTCGGATTTACGTCGGAAACTTACCCCCCGATATTCGCACCAAGGACGTCGAGGACGTTTTTTACAAATATGGGGCAATTCGTGATATCGACCTGAAAAACCGGAGAGGAGGACCACCTTTCGCGTTTGTTGAGTTCGAGGACCCCAGGTGAAAACAAAAGCGCGTTCTTTAGGCCTCAGTCCCCAAAACAACAACAGCAGGGCGGGGAAACGAGCGTTAGCTTATCTGGCCAGGCATTACAAACAGGGTTACTGTAACACTCGGAGTCGCTACCAGTTTGCTGGAAAAGCTTACCTGCTTGCTTTCTGAAGTTAGCTTCTTGCTCGGTTTCCCAGGTGTTGAGAGTAAACCTGAAGTAAGAAGTGGCTAAAGTTAGCTTATTATTTAAATTTCCCTTTCCACCTTAAATGGTGCAGCAGCAACATGAATTAAGGTGGAACGGGGAATTCGAAGAAGAAGCTAACTTTAGTTACGGCTTTTTTAAAGTTTACATTCAATAACAGGCCCATTACAAACATGTTATTGTATCAGCTTGTATCTATGTTTCTGGTGGTGCTTCAATTAGTGTACCAAACTATTTTCTCCCAGAGTTTTAAAACCACATGATCCAGTACTGGCATAAAATACTCTAATATGTCACGGTCTGGGAGCTTGCTGGTTTTTATTGTAGGGTTACCCTCCATTAAGTTTAAAGTAAAACCAGAATGTTTTAACTAGGTTTACTCTTCGGTTTAGTGGCTCTAAACTGACTGTTTTAGTAATTACTTATAGTTTGTTTTGCAGTAGTTGCACAGAGTAACACAACAGAAGGGTTACACACCGACTGAATGCAAACGAGACAGGTCAAGGCATCTGAATTACTGTTTTTGTGATGTTTAACAGAGCAGCAGAACTTGTCTCCATTATTGCTTCAATATGAGACTAATTTAATGCGTTTAATTATTTAAGTTTGTTTAGGGTAATTTAAATATTTGGAAAGAAAGTTTTTAATCAGGTTGTATTTTGGAACCTGGCCCTCAGTGTTTCCCACCCCTAGTGTTATGAGAACTATATAACACTGTGATAAGAAAGAAATGTTGCTGTTAAACTGTATGGGTTTGTTTACTGAATATGCACACAGAAGAGGACTGATGTATTTTGTGGGATGTCCTCCTCTGTATTATAAATTACACCACTTGAAGTCATAGTAATACTATAACGTTAAGAGGTGTAATTTATAATTCAGATAATGTTAGTTATGCATTGCATCACTTAAACACAACAGCTGCTGTTTACATTTGTTGGAAAACATTTTGGTTTCAGTGACGTGCGTTAAAAGCGAATACTGTTTTTGTCCTCTCCTGTAAAGTCACTATTTTGTTAACTTTTTCCCTTTGGACAGCAACATGTTCTTTTAAATGCATTGTAATTGTAAACACTGACTCAGTAACCTAGTCCTATGCCAGCCAGTCAGGTTCCATAGGTTGAAATCACACAGCTTTCATATTTGCATACAACAAATTCATTTGATCGTCTTACGAAAACTATCTAAACTGATTTAAATTGTGAAAATTAAAAGTTAATTTACCCCTGGATATTATTGCTCTTAAAGGGTTTGTATTTATTTTTATAAATATTAAACAGTCCCCAGGTCATGACCTTCTTGGTGTTAAGCGTCCATGAGAAAAAGGAGTTCAAACATAAGTTTAGTGCATGTTAGTGCTTTTTCTGCTTTCAACAAAATCTCTTTAACTCAGTAATGGGCTGTTAAACAGCTGGTTAGTTGGATTTGGCACATTGGGAGAAGAGGCAATGCTAAAAAGTGCAGGTCAGTGTACTTCCGGGATCGTAAAACACTGCTGTGGTTTGATACAAATTAGTGTTTAATTTTCTTACACCACCTTCATGCAATTGCAAAAGCTCTCTTTACTGAATAACAAAACAGAACATGGTTTAAGGAACTGTTTTAATTTTTTTGTGTGCAGTAAACAGTATAACTACATTTCAAATAGTTTTTTCACATTATGTGCAAAGCAGTTTAATCTTCTAAAAGAAACCTAACAGTAGCTGTAAGACAAACAAATCTTATCAGTGCAAAGGGCAACATCTGAAAACTGAGAGGAATGAGAGGTGTTTGGCTGATGTTGTTTTCATATTTAGCACACAGGTACACAGGTTGCTTGCTACAATCATTGGATGTAAAAGGAAAAAGTAAAAAAGAAATTTCTTTATGGCTCTACATTATTAATCGTTATAGAGGGAGGCTGCAGTGCCTGTCTGATGGTAAACCTTTCTTTTTTTTCTTTTTTTCCCTCTGGCGTTTTCAGAGATGCAGAGGATGCTGTGTATGGACGAGATGGCTATGACTATGATGGCTACCGTTTGCGGGTGGAGTTTCCCAGGAGTGGCAGAGGTGGTGGAAGAGGTGGAGTGGGAGGTGGAGTTGGAGCCCCTAGAGGCAGATATGGCCCACCATCCAGGCGCTCTGAGTACAGGGTCATAGTTTCAGGTCAGTGAAATCTTCTTGCGTGGACTGATGACGTCTTTTAGTACTAGCTTTTTTTGTACTGATGTTTTCTATTCGTCTAACTACATCCATTTCTAAAGGCCTGTTTCACTTGTGCTACCTCAGCTCTCACATTCAGGGTAATAGAGCAAAGCACTGCTGCAAGAAAGTTCTAAAGATGGATGAGTAGCCACTTATCTCAGTAAAGATGTAGCTCATAACAGGGCATGATTCATTTGTTTTCCTGCAGCAGCATTCTGATTTGTGATTGGGCAGTCATTTCAAGTCTGGTGGACCGAGCAGGAAATCTGTGTGCAACACCGACTGTTTAACTATAAATTTTATTTAAGGTCTCAGAATCAGAGAATTTGCCTTTTTGAAGTTTTGTATGAATGTGCAGGCCAGTTTAAAGGAGCACTGAAATGAAAAATTGATGTTTTCCAGAGGTAGTGTGTGTGAAACAGATCTAATTCTTTAGCGGACAATGTCTAGCCACTTTGTGTAAATGAGTTTGTTTTCACACAGGACTCCCTCCTAGCGGAAGCTGGCAGGACCTGAAGGATCACATGCGTGAAGCAGGTGATGTATGTTACGCTGATGTTTTCCGAGATGGCACCGGTGTTGTGGAGTTTGTGCGCAAAGAAGACATGACCTACGCTGTTCGAAAGCTGGATAACACTAAGTTCCGGTCACACGAGGTACGTTTGAGTTTCTGAATAGGAACCGCCATTGGGAAGGACAGGACAGGGCATAGCTTAAGGATGGGGAAATATCAAGGTAAGAGTGATGTCAGGAACCCATGGTGGAGCCACATGGACTAGGAGGATCCAAGGAATGGCTTAGGATGCTCACTTCAATGTAAGTGATTTGCTATTGGGCTGTGCATTTGCCCCACAGATATGTGCCAGCTACTACCAGTTCTGTTCCACTGCAGTGGCGTTAACCAAAGCCACAATTATCACGTCTCATAGTGTTCCCACATCACTATTAATTTGCTTTAGTTTTTGGGGGGAGACTTCAGAGATTAAAATAACTTTTGTTTCAGGTCAGCGAGTGGTAAGTTTCTCCTGAATTAGGACACCTTCTTTCGTCCTTTGATGGAAAGTGGTCTGTTATGTGTTCCCCAGGGTGAAACAGCTTACATCCGTGTAAAGGTGGATGGTCCCCGCAGCCCGAGTTACGGGCGCTCGCGCTCTCGCAGCCGCAGCAGAAGTCGCAGCCGGAGCAACAGTCGCAGTCGCAGCTATTCGCCACGCCGAAGCAGAGGATCCCCTCGTTACTCGCCCCGTCACAGCCGTTCTCGATCCCGCACCTAAGCACCCACATTTCAGCTAGTTCTCCAGCCACAACCATATACCCTGTGTTGCCCTCTGCTGGACCCACTGTTGTACTTCATCGACCTCTTGACTTGTTTTGTCCTCCCTCGGCCCCAATTTACCTTATCTTTGGTTTGCAGCTGAATTTACCAAAAGCAGGAGTGTTTTTTTTTTTTTGTTTTGTTTTTTTCTTTTTAATCATTTAGCTAACAGCAAAGAGTAGCTAGGTGGATGTACCTTCGTCTTCCTCTCCCCTTCTTTTTAATCCCCTTCCTATTGTTCTGTCCTGTTTCTTATCCTGTCCTTTCCCTTTTGTGTCTTTTGTTCTGCATCCACATTTTAACTGGATTTTCATACCAACCATTTGTGTATATATGTTAGACAGGGGAGATTGTTCGAATGCTGAAGTGTCATGTTTGAGGAATTTGCCACTGTATGTTTGTTAGCAGTGGGCTTTTGGGGGTGGGGAATTTGGGGTTTTATTTTGTTGGTTAGGATTTTTGTTGCAAAACTGTTCTATTTTTACCTTTTCATGTGTCTTTCTATAGACAACAGAGGAGCAGGATTAAAGAATGCTTTGGAATAAAGGATTGTCAAGCACAGTTCATTCATATTAGGATAAAGCGTTTTTGGAGGAGGAGGAGCAGGCATTTCAATTTTGGCAATGGTATGACAACAAGCGGCTTTAGTCACCTTCAAAAATGGCAGGTTTTTTTGTTTTGTTTTGTTTTTCTCCCTCAGACTTTCAGTAATCTGAATTGTCTTAGTAAAGTAACACTTTAGTTTTTTTGCTTTGCCATTTTCCTCTCCCTTTACAGTACCCCTCCCTCCCTCCCTTTTTATTTTGACCTTTTCTCACCAGTCGTTACTGCCAAGCATGCATGTGTTCTTTGTCTGAATGTTGCCATGCTCGTGCATACATCAGGACATTTTTCTTTTTTTCAGTTTTTTATTACTACTGATATTCTTTTTGCTTATCCAAAATACAAAATGTTGTTTGCTTGTCATCTGAACTGGACTGGGACTGTGCCACTGTAGAGCAACCAGGCAGAAACATCTCAATAGATACTGATGGAAGAAGGTTTGCCCTGTGCATTTGTACCCATGTAAATTGCTAATCCACAAAGGAAATGTTTGCTTATGGTCAGTAATGCTGACACAGTGTAATGTTGTTAGTGTGGTACTTAAGATTTGGTTGGAGCATATCGTAGTCTGGTACCCTTTGTCATTTATACTAAAAAAAAAAAAAAAAAGAATACCGCTCCTATAATCATCTTAGAAGTATTGATAGATGCACTCACAAGCGTTTGATTTAGCTGTGATTCTAACTTGTTGCCTCCCTCTTTTTGATTTTGCTGGTATTCAAAGGTTTGGATTGGAGGAGGGGCTCACTGTTTCCCGATCCTTGGAGCCGGATCATTGGATCAGTTCAGGATCAGGAGCAGGATTTAGGATTAGGATAAGGATGGATACATACAAGGAGCGGGATCAATTTACCGGGAACGGGAACCGTAGGAGAGGATCCCAACCCCAGCCCCACACCCCCTCGCCAAACCGCAGTTAATGGAGTTAACAAAAAGCGGAAAACTTGGCTTTTCAATTGGCTTTTGTAGAACCAAATTAAATTTTTTTTTGTTTGTTTTTTGCCTTTTTTGTGGAGCCAAACCAAAGATGTGCACACTGAAGGGATCCTGCAGTTGTTTTGTTTTATGAGATGAGTTTTCGGTAAAGTGGAGCAAAGCCAGGAACCAGGAGGCCGGATCAGTTGCTTTGGATGGAATCCACATGAGAAGCTTGGTAAATAGAGGGGATTTAGGGTTTTTTTGGAGGGTGGGCTGGGAGGCTCATTTGAGGGGGATTTTGTAGTTTATTTAGGGATTCAAATATACAAAGTGCTTTTGCATTTTTAGGCTTTTGCCGTGTTCGATTTGGTGGGTTATATTCTGAATTGGCTATTTCTGATTGCTAGTTTGTTGAGTTTTTTTTTTTTTCCCCTCTACCTTTAAAATAAAGTTTCAAAAAGTCCAGTTCCTGCGTGGAGTCTTCTTTTAATATGTCTTGTGTTTTACTGGTTTCACTGAGATACATGATCCAGTGCAAGACTGCTCAGTCCTGGAGACATACCACCCCCAAACAGTTAAGAGCCGAGCCTTATCGGCCGTACCTGAACCAGATAATGAAGGCCTTCGGCAATATCGTGTACTGATATGTAGACGTGTACTGATTCTTGAGGATCAGGAAGGGGCATCCCTGATCCAGTGAGTCACCTTTGGTGTCTAGGATATTTTGAAAGGGTACATGTATTAGCAAAGTCCAGCAAGCGTTCCACAAAGCAGGATTTCTCAGTATAGCCAGATAAACCCAAACTCAAGCTTGACCAGTGGATAGTGCTTGTGTTTGGGCTTAAGTTATGTGGCTAAATGAAAAACCCTGGTTTGTGATTTGTTGCTTGTTTTATTCTTTGTTCAACCTTTAGTGAGTAAACTAAGCTGCACGTATGGCCTGTTTTTAATTCTTTGATGCATGTAGTTACATATCCACTGTTTCATGTTGATATTATGTGGATCAGTGTGATTGATTAGTGAAGCACAAAACTGATTTTAGTGGTTATGATCAGGTAAAACTGAATAGTGATGACAGTACTTAATTAAAATAAAAACTTGGATTCAGTTCCCTATAAACTCTACTGGAGGAAAAAACAGCAGAGGCCAGCCTGCAGTTTATGCTGGTCACATGGCCAACACATCGTCGCTGTCCAATGAAAAACAAGCTGGCAATTTGTGGAGTAGACAAAAACAGTCCTCATTTTCAGTGTAAATCTATTAAACCAGTTTTTTTCCAAGCTACTTGGAAGCATTTCTATTGGTCCATCATGATTTTTTTCCCACAATGTGGCAACTGCTGCATTTAACTGATGTAAAAAAAGTAGAGATCATCCAAAGTGGATCTACATGTTTTTCATTGAACAGCGACAATATGCCAATACCAAGAAAGGAACCAAATAACTAAAAAGAAATAATGGTTGTCTTAGTATGAAGGCATGTTAAGACACCAGTTTAAGGTAGCTGTGATTCACTCTCATCATGGATGTACATCACTGTGAGAAATGTCTTATGTTAGGCACTGTCTTCTATCTGGCAAGTGCTGGAATAAAGGTATCAAATATTGTTGCAGAACCACACGTAAAACGATCCCTTTTCTCATGAATGATAGATGAGTACAGTAGAGAGGTGCAGATAAAGTCAGCTTCTAACAGTAGGCCTCACTCAGCGAAGACGGATGCTCAGCAGAGGCGTAGTGAATGCGTTCCAGTGTTCGGCTTCTCACAGTCACTGGAAAGCAGATTTAATAACAATGAATCACCGTTAGTATGTTTTTTTAAGCCAAGTTCTAATAATAGTCCACTAGATATTTGTTGTGCTGAGCTGAAGTGTTCTGTTTACTCTCTAGGGATGAGCAATAAATGAACGTGACCAGATTTCTGGATCTCCAGTGGGTCAATACATATTTGAAGTAATTAAAATGTCATTAAAACATCAAAAAGGAGGGAACAGTTCTACTTTCATGTCTTTTGACCATGGTAACTCTTATGCTGTCATAAACTATAGCAAAGGCTGACTGATAAAACTAAGTAACTAAATTGTACAATAGCCTAGTATTGTTAGTAAACCTCTGGTAAACTAGGGAACTGAGCACAAGGAGATAGATAGATAGAAAGGCACTGCTGTGAGAGGAACTGCTGACTGAGACTGACGTTAACATTAATTTGAGCTGCACGCATGGAAATACATTGCAGTAGTCTATAAAATATATAAATATCTTGCTCTCCCCTTGGAAAAGCTAGTCCGTGTTTGTTCCTTGTCACTTTCTAGAAATAAGGTCACCATGTTAAGGCTTAGTATCTTATTCAAATGTTTAATAGTTTAATCTATGGAAATATAAAAGAGGGACAGTTCTGGTTTTGTGTATTTTGGCCATGGTACCTGACCACTGTTGGTCAAAATACATGAAACTGCCTTTTTGTAATGAACTTTGGTGAAAGTGGACTAATAAAATTTAATCAAGTAGCCTACCGTGGTGGGTGAATCTTTGGTAAACAATGGAACTGAGTGTAAACGGTGTGGGGAGAGACAGAAAGCCACTGCTGCCAGAGGAACTGCTGACTGAAGTCAGTGTTACTCTAAATGGCATTAAAAAGAGAATAAACTACACGTGTTCTATACAAGAGTTATATTTCTTGCTTGAGTATTGAGTGTTTTTGTCACTCAGTTTCAGGAAGAAAGTCATTTCAGTTAAGGGGCTTCAAAGTAAAGTCTGGCTAGCGGCTTAGCTAGCGACCATGAAAGAGTCAGTGGTTGAATGATCAGCTCTGCCAGCAGGTCTTTCTTTGGGCTTCCAGGTATGTTTCTGGTATCTGGTCACCCTACAATAAACCAAAGAAAGCAGTGCTTTACTAAAAAATAATTAAATCCACACAATTTTCTAGTACCCCAAAACGCATCAGCTGATCAGGTTTGGGGTCAAACTGAGTACATTTCCTTTAAGTTCACAGTAAATCAGTTTAAATAAATTAGTTTATTATACCATGAGATGTTAAGTGTTTGAGTGAGAAGTTGCGGGAGGCCAAAGCGTTTTAGGCTGAAGGGGGCATGAATGAAGAAGCCCCTCCGCTCCTCATCTCGCCCCTAATGCATTGTGGGATGAAATAAAACGCAGGCAGTGGGAGGCTAACGGAAAACGCTCGGAACATGCGGGGAGAAGCGCCGCCTCGGCCAATCAGAGAGCGGGTGCAGGATGGTGGGCGGGGCTGATTGGCTGCTCCTGCCTCGGTGGGCGAATATGAGTTAGAGGCGCAGCCGCCGCATGGACATTGTGGCGAGAGGAACAGTCGCCAGCAGGTTAAACGTGGAGCACGTCGGCCCGAGACAAGTCTGAACACAGCAGTGCTCTGGTGAAGAACCACCACAAGAGGGTAAGCAGGCTAGCCGCGTTGTTTAGCGTGTCTAAAGTGGTTTAGATATTCTCAGCGCCGCGGATAAGTTTATTTAAAAAGTGGAGGAGGAAAGCATGACATGCAAATACGCCACGACATGGACGAGAGCTTTCTGTTCGCCAAGCCTCCAGTTGGAATTTTTCCGTTCCACCTTAAATGGTGCAGCAGTTACGTCCTGAGGCGAGAATGTAACTGCCGCACCGTTTAAGGTGGAGCAGAAAAATGGAAACAAGAAGCTGGCGAACATGGCAGCTAACGTTAAGCCTCTGTTTTCTGAGGAGTTTCCAGTTTGTCCATGTTTGCTTGAGGCGCCTGGATGTAACTGCCGCACCATTTAAGGTGGAACAGAAAAGAAGCTGGAGAACATGGCAGCTATAACGTCAAGCCGCTAGTTTCGAGTTTGTCCGCGAGGTTTTTTTTTCCTGTCACACAACTCGACTGCTCGTTATTGTTTTGACGTGCAGCACTATCTTGGAGCAATATCTGCCCAAAGTTGTGAGGCGAAGCGCTGCTGGCTGAAGTAGCTAACGCTATTATGTAAGTCCGTTGGTGTCAAGCCACTGTAAACATATGCAGAGCCCACCATGATGTGGTGTATGTCATCTTTGCTGCTTTTATTCTTGGCCCCTTTCCTCTCTGCTGCCTAAACGTGCTGGGAGTGTGGTTACTGGTTTAGTGGTCACTGTGGTCTTGTCCTCATGAGTCTGCAGAAGTCACCTCAGCCCAACTTGTGCTGTACAGGGAAGCTGCCCACATGTCTCAGATCACCAGTCTTTTTTCTTCTTTGTGAAGGGTTCTGCTTGACCAGGTCTGATGTTACAGTGATATTCAAATGAAGCCCACACTGTCCACTCAGATGCTTTGGACCTCTCTGACCGCACATCCACAGACTGTATGGAGTTCACTTTGGCCAGTAAAGCTGACACCTTTTTATTTCCCACCTTCTGAGACAGACCAGGATCCTTTTCCTCTCCTGGGCCGAGCACAGGAGAGCCTGAGAGAGTCTCCTGGAGAGGGGGAGCTGATTGAGGTGGCCTCCTTTCTGACGAATCATGACTCTTCCTTTTCTTTTTTGGTAGCTGCACTAGTTCCTTAAATGGATGGCTGGGAAGGTAGATGACTGGAGATGCAGACAGGCAGGTAGCGGTCAGGCCTAGTGGGTTTTTTATACTTCTATAATTATTTTTTTCTTTTTCTTTTCTTTTTGGTCAAATAAATTTACTCTGGGTGTGAACATGCTGAAGAGCAAACTATTGAGTCGCAGACGACTCGCTTAAAATGGTTCATTTGGTTCTGACTTGCGTTGCGGGAAGATTAAGAAGAACTGAACGGTGTCAGCATGGTATGTGCCATGGAGGTGCAGCTTTTGTCAGATTTTCTGAAATACAAAGAATGTTTGTGTGTTTTTGTTTGTGAAATTCAGTCAGATTTTTAAAAAATTCTACACAGTTCATTAATGGGTTAGCAAAGCCATTCAGTGTGATGTGCGATGGTGTGTTGAAGACAAACTGACTCGGGTTTATCTACAGTGCTAGGTGATGGGAGTCTATGTATTCAGTTTATTTACTATCCAAACACCACCAGTAAATAAAAGTTTTTTTTCTATGTTTAATGTAATGTTGATAATTGTGTAGTGGTGGTTAATTAGACAAATCTGTTTTAGATCAAAGCCTTCTCTCAACCAGATGTTGGCGATGTGGCAGATATAATCAAGAAGTGCTTGTGATGTGTCACTATATGTTACAGGTTAGAACTGAGAACGAACCTAAAATGTAAACACAATATTTATGCAAAAATATTGAATTCTGCTACACAAAATCCATTTAACTCAGACTAACTTTGCTCTTTTTAATAATAAAACATGCCGTTGATCATCGTTCAGCAACTATTGACTATATACACTACCTGTTCTGTATGTATGTATTGCAGTAAATGTTAAATTTGTCATAATCTGCCAGACCTACTCAAAACTATCTTTAAACAGTGTCTCAGGCATCAAGCAACAGCCCTGTACCCAGAGTTATGCAGAGCAGTGAAGTTGTCTTTTAAAAATTCCACAGGCCAAGCAAGAAATGGTGATATTAGTATGGCGAGTGACGTCACGCAGTAATGGCCTGCAGAGCGTTGGTAGTTGGTCTCTGACTGACTGGTGGAAGCTTGATTACACGCAGGCTGTTCAGAAATACCTGTTAAGTAAAGAGGCAAAGTCATAATGAGGCATTATTTAGGAGGGCTTGCATGATGTGAGATAACGTTTGCGTTTCACATGTTGGTGCAATAATTGGCTACATTTCTTGCTATTAGTGTTAAATGGCTTGAGAAACTTGGCAAAGCAGAAATTGCCTAATGGCAGCCAATGTTTTCACCATGTGATCAAATGCGTATTGCATCCTGTTTGTGATTTTATGTTGAAGATTGCTTTAAGATTCAGACTTTTTTTATTTGTATGATTTGTGTAGCTTGATTTCCCCCGCCTGTATGTTCTTTTGGTAGTTCATTAATATTTGGACTTTATTCATTTATTTATTTTATTTTTAAACACTTATGTCACAAATAGTGGATGAACTGAACTCTTGACAGCTGATGTTGTGTGCTGGCATGACATTTCTATAAAAATGTCTTTTGTTTGCCACCACAGGGTACGGCAGAGGTCAGCCGTAGAGCTGGGATTAGTGTTTGAGTCACAGCTGTGTCATGTAGCTCCTGTCAGTAGGGACCCCTGAGAGCGCAGATGGTTTGCTGTATTCATTTGAAGGTAAAGGCAGTGGGGTCCCGCTTTGCCCTGTCACCAAGCGACGCACCAGCCAGGGGAAAGGATGTGCCGACTCTATACACAATAGAGCGAGCATGCTCAGCTGTAGCTTATAAAAGTGAGGGGTGGTGGTGAACGTACCTAATGGGTTGAGAATTGTCTGTGGATGAATCTCAGAATTGTAAAAATGATAAATGTCCCTCGCTCGCTATTATGCAGTGTCTTTAATAAAGTAAATGACTTCATATATACACGACTGCTCAAAAGTTTGGGATCACAGTGAAATGTTCTTGTTTTCAATGAAGTATCTTCCTTCCTTAACACTACAATGGACTGACGGGTCTCTAAAGAAAGTTGTTTCTTTCTGGTCATTTTGAGTCGGTCAGCAAGCCATCAACTGCTGATGCTTCAGATACTAAACTAACCTAGAATGTTGTTCTCCCTTTTATACTCACTTATTAGTAGAATGTTTTTCAGCTGTGCATCACAATTGAGCAAGAGTGTCCTAACAACCAATTAGTCCAATAACATCCTTAACTTGGATTGGCGGCCGTACCAGGAGATTTAGACAGAGGACTGAGAATTACTGATAATAGGACTATATGCAAAATAAGCCTCTGTACAAAAATAGGCTTTAATACAAACATTTTTATTATTTAAAAATCATCTGATACACTTAAATTAATTGTGAAATTGCATGAAATGAAATTCTAAAGTCATCCTAAACTTTTGAGCGGATGTGTGTATATATATATATATATCTCACACACACACACACTGCCCCACAATTGCTGCATAACCATTTACATTGTTGGAGGTTGGTTCTTCTATGGCTTTGCTTAAAGAACCTCTTGTTGCACCTTTTATTAAAAGAGTGCACTGGTGAAAACCTTGTGTAAACAACACAGCACTCTCTGAACATGCTTTCTATGTAGTCAGTGAAACAAAATGAAACAAGGTCCCCTGAATGCTGGCGATGCCGTGTCGTGTTGTGGTGGGTTGTAAATTGACCTCCATAATGTTTCCTTTGATTACATGTGCTCTCTGGAGCCGCTGTCTCTGCTTTAGCAATTCTAACTCTGTACCACTTTGTGTTTGCTTTAGCCATCATGACTGACAGGAAGGCAGTGATAAAGAACGCTGACATGTCTGAGGACATGCAGCAAGACGCTGTGGACTGTGCCACACAGGCCATGGAGAAGTACAACATCGAGAAAGACATCGCTGCCTACATCAAAAAGGTGATTTGCTCAGTGCTAAGTGGACAGAGGAGTTTGACCTCTGTAAACATTTGGGGGGGGAAGTTTCAGAACGTACTGTCCGCTCTCTCAGAGCCTCTTTTGGAGTTGTTGTTTTCTGACATCCCAAAAACGAGAGCATCTATTCAGCCTCCAGCTGCTCAGCCCTACCTGAAGTTAAGGTTGGAGAGGAAAAGAAGAGGTATCATAACATGAATCATCCATTCAAATAGCTTCTCATAGTTTTCTGCTGGAGTCAGGCATTTGTGCTTCTGCCATTTTGGTGGGCAACTGGAGACGCAGTGGCAGTTAAAGGTAAAAAAGCCACAACTGCTACAACAAAGGCATTTTTAAGTGTTTCATGTTTATATGATGTATTTAATTTGATTTGTTGCTGTAATGATAACAAATGAAAGCTGAGATGATTATTATTACTGTGTTCCAAATGCCAAACTAAACACTAAGGGTGTGTCTCAAAACCTAGTGAGCTCCTACATAGACAGCATTTTACGTCATAGTATGCGCTCCAGACTGTCCCAATTCTTAAATACCTTAAACATACTGTCTACTGAGGAACCTTATTTTGATCTGATTTTAAGGAAGCATTGAACGCTTCCTCAGCCGCTAAGACAATCCCATGATTTAATGCATACAACTCTACGAGCAGTGAAGTGGTTTTAAAATGCGAGTTATTTTGATTCTCTCTGGTGTTTTAATGTGTTTCTCATCATATAATCACACAAAACAGTATTTTATTATCAACTCTGTAACGAGTCGTTGTCCATTTAGCAGTTTTATACTTGACCCATTAGCATTTATGCTAGCGGATTTTTAAGCCTTGGGCTATTGTTTTGGATGCCGACCGGTAGCTTAGCAACCAGCTAAACCACCAGTTGCGTGCTGCAGTGGGGGAACAAGCCGTGACGCAGTCTTTCTCTAACTAGAGTCTCAGTAATCTGTTTTATGAGGAGAGATGAGGAGAGAACACTGCTACTTAAACAGCTGCCTACCTAGACAGCCTACTTAGACACTCACTAGGTTTTGAGACACAGCCCTATGCGAAAAATAGAAGTGTAGAAGCGTGTGGTTTGATCTAACAGTCCAGCAGCTGCTCATTCAACATCTCCGAACCAAAGATAATGAATTGGTAAATAAATACATGTATGCCTGTAAGCTGATGTTAGGTTTAGCAGTTTCTTATTTTACATTTATTCTACATTTAAGACACCTCCATGTAACTACAATACCATTTAAGATGGAAGAGAAATTAAAATGTACAGCTGGCTACTGCTTTATGTATGTGTGAGTTTAATTAAGTGCTTTGCCAGTTTTGGTACCCATTTTCATTCTGTTTGATTCTGTAAAATCTCAAGCACTAGATTATATGAAATTGATATACAGATTATATGGGTCCAATCCACCAATCTAGTTAATCCCTCTTGGGATCATTTCCTGGAGACAACATCTCTAGTTTCTAAATATCTTTTTGTTTTGTTTTTTATGGTCATTTTGGTCTATTTTGTTTGGTCTTTATGCAGCTGCAGGGTTGCAGTGGTGGCGTGACCAGCAACGTTACAGCACCGTCTTGAGTTTTTGCTTGCAGACACGGTCTTCTTTAAAGAAGCAGTTGAATTGTATGAATTGTGAGGGTTTGTATTTGACAGAATCAGTCTTGTTCTTTAATTCTTTTTTTTTTCTTTTTTTCTTTTTCTCTCTCTCATTAACAGGAGTTTGACAAGAAGTACAACCCCACATGGCATTGTATCGTTGGGCGAAACTTCGGCAGCTATGTGACGCACGAAACGAAGCATTTCATCTACTTCTACCTGGGTCAGGTGGCCATTCTGCTCTTCAAGTCAGGCTGAGGACCAGCCTCCACTTCTCATTTCTCAAATTCTGAGCTTACGCTCTAAACCTGGACTGTGATGCACTGGTGACTGAGGCCACATCTCTACGCACACACACACACACACACACACACACACACACACACAAACACGCTCACACACACTTATAGATCTACACACATAGACACACGCACACACTGACTCATCATGAAGAAATAGATATAGAGGCTGTGCATTAGTGCATGGACCGTGTACAATATTTAATTTGTATATGTTGCAATACAACTATTGCTTTTCTGTAGTTGCTCATGTGTTGAAGCAACTTCAATTATTTTTTCTTTCTTTCTTTTTTTGCTGAATATCTTTTTTTGCACTGAAGTTGTACAAAATGCTTTGACTGCTGCCTTTAAGTAATATTAAAGAATAATATGTCATACATTGTGTGTCTCTTCTTGAGTTGGGGGGGTAGTATTCAGACTTTGTCCTTGTTCACCTCACAATAGTGCTGTATGTTGATTTTCTTCTTGATGCTTTAATAGCTGATGTGTCCGTCTAAGAATTGTTATTAGCCGTCTTTACTATCCCTAAGGAGCAATGTGCTGTTTCACAGGCCTTGATGCTTTTGCAATATTTAGCAGTTTCTGTTTGCTCAACAGATTTCTAAATCAGCAGGACAGTGCAAAGGTCTGAGACCGATGAAATAAAGGAGGGAGAGGAAAGAATACCATCACTGAATTTCCCTGATTGGAAAGCTTCCACCTTTATAGAGTTAAATTTGGTGCATTGTGAAGCCCCAGAAAAATCATTAGCACCTTTTTTTAATGAGATGTCTACTGTCGGTTGCACCAAGTGATTTACTTACGGAGATGACGTGGATGTGTTTAAAGCAAGGAAAGCACTTAAATGAGGCAGTGGGCCTTAAGGACCACACTTTGGAAACATTAAAATGTAGACATTTCACTTGGTGTGTAAGTTTTAGCTTGTATAATATAAAACGTCATGTAGATTATAATAGAGTAAAACTGAAAATAAATATCAGTGACGCTGGACACTTTTAGCTACTACAGGCAGTGCATTTGCTGTCAAATCCTTTAAGACATTTGGGTTAAAAAAAACACCTTTTTTTGTAATTCTTTATTTTTCCAGTGTAAACTACCACGCATTGACATTCACAATATACAATTTTCCTTTTATCACTTCTGATATCACAATTAAGACATTTTTTAATACACGCAAATATTTTTTTTTATGGCTCAATCCCAAACGGCTTCTTACGTCCTAGCTAGTGCACTTCGTAGGTCTTGAAACAAGGACTTTGCACTTAAATAGTCCAACAGAATTACTACTACTATCAGCCATAACGCTGTACAACTCTTCAGCTAACATTTAGTGCACTAATTGGGTGTAGAAGAAGTCGTTTTGATACCTATGTAGTGCCCTACGAAGGGAGTAGGGAGCCATTTGAGATTCAGCCTATACCCTGCGCTGAAAGTCCAGAACATTTATGTAAAATCAACTGATGGATTCTAACAGTGCCTGCAGTTGTTAAACCTTCGCCCATATAAAAAACGCAAAAGTATATATTAAAAGAATATTTAATATAAAATAACTTACAAACACTTTTAAATTGAAGCTGGCTGTTTTCCGCTTGCCATCGGATGTGGATCTGTGTTGCCATAGCATAGCCGTTAGTTTGACCTGTGCGAAGATGGCTGCTCGAGTCAGCGCGTTAGAGTCGGGATGGTTTTCTGTGTCTGATAGAGAAACGTCTCCGTTTCACTCCGGCACTCTGCTGTTCGCTCCGGGGGCTGAACTCGCTTCTCAGCAGGCTGGAGGAGAACCGTTCCGCCGCTGCAGCGCCAAACTGAGAGGACTGAGCGGGTCTGGAGGAGCGACAGTGAAAACAGAGCTGAACCTGCTGCTGGACGAGCTGCTGTCTCACAACTACAACCCTCAGCTCAACAGCTACAACATACCAGCACAGGTAACTTCACTCCCTACAGCTTTTTAATATCCTCTCTCACAACTACAACATACCAGCACAGGTAACTTCACTCACTACAGCTTTTTAATAACCTCTCTCACAACTACAACATACCAGCACAGGTAACTTCACTCACTACAGCTTTTTAATATCCTCTCTCACAACCACAACATACCAGCACAGGTAACTACACTCACTACAGCTTTTTAATATCCTCTCTCACAACTACAACATACCAGCACAGGTAACTTCACTCACTACAGCTTTTTAATAACCTCTCTCACAACCACAACATACCAGCACAGGTAACTTCACTCACTACAGCTTTTTAATATCCTCTCTCACAACTACAACATACCAGCACAGGTAACTTCACCTACTACAGCTTTTTAATATCCTCTCTCACAACCACAACATACCAGCACAGGTAACTTCACCTACTACAGCTTTTTAATAACCTCTCTCACAACCACAACATACCAGCACAGGTAACTTCACCTACTACAGCTTTTTAATAACCTCTCTCACAACCACAACATACCAGCACAGGTAACTTCACCTACTACAGCTTTTTAATAACCTCTCTCACAACCACAACATACCAGCACAGGTAACTTCACCTACTACAGCTTTTTAATAACCTCTCTCACAACCACGACATACCAGCACAGGTAACTTCACCTACTACAGCTTTTTAATAGCCTCTCTCACAACCACAACATACCAGCACAGGTAACTTCACTCACTACAGCTTTTAAATATCCTCTCTCGCAACCACAACATACCAGCACAGGTAACTTCACTCACTACAGCTTTTTAATAACCTCTCTCGCAACCACAACATACCAGCACAGGTAACTTCACTTACTACAGCTTTTTAATAACCTCTCTCACAACCACAACATACCAGCACAGGTAACTTCACTTACTACAGCTTTTTAATAACCTCTCTCACAAACACAACATACCAGCACAGGTAACTTCACTCCCTACAGCTTTTTAATAACCTCTCTCACAAACACAACATACCAGCACAGGTAACTTCACTCACTACAGCTTTTTAATATCCTCTCTCACAACCACAACATACCAGCACAGGTAACTTCACCTACTACAGCTTTTTAATAGCCTCTCTCACAACCACAACATACCAGCACAGGTGACTTTACCTACTACAGCTTTTTAATATCCTCTCTCACAACCACAACATACCAGCACAGGTAACTTTACCTACTACAGCTTTTTAATATCCTCTCTCACAACCACAACATACCAGCACAGGTAACTTCACCTACTACAGCTTTTTAATAACCTCTCTCACAACCACAACATACCAGCACAGGTAACTTCACCTACTACAGCGTTTTAATATCCTCTCTCACAACCACAACATACCAGCACAGGTAACTTCACCTACTACAGCTTTTTAATAACCTCTCCCACAACCACAACATACCAGCACAGGTAACTTCACTCACTACAGCTTTTTAATAACCTCTCTCACAACTACAACATACCAGCACAGGTAACTTCACTCCCTACAGCTTTTTAATAGCCTCTCTCACAACCACAACATACCAGCACAGGTAACTTCACTCCCTACAGCTTTTTAATAACCTCTCTCACAACCACAACATACCAGCACAGGTAACTTCACTCACTACAGCTTTTTAATATCCTCTCTCACAACCACAACATACCAGCACAGGTAACTTCACTCACTACAGCTTTTTAATAACCTCTCTCACAACCACAACATACCAGCACAGGTAACTTCACTCACTACAGCTTTTTAATAACCTCTCTCACAACCACAACATACCAGCACAGGTAACTTCACCTACTACAGCTTTTTAAAATCCTCTCTCACAACCACAACATACCAGCACAGGTAACTTCACCTACTACAGCTTTTTAATATCCTCTCTCGCAACCACAACATACCAGCACAGGTAACTACACCTACTACAGCTTTTTAATATCCTCTCTCACAACCACAACATACCAGCACAGGTAACTTCACTCACTACAGCTTTTAAATATCCTCTCTCACAACTACAACATACCCGCACAGGTAACTTCACCTACTACAGCTTTTTAATAACCTCTCTCACAACCACAACATACCAGCACAGGTAGCTTCACTCCCTACAGCTTTTTAATATCCTCTCTCACAACCACAACATACCAGCACAGGTAACTTCACTCCCTACAGCTTTTTAATATCCTCTCTCACAACTACATCATACCAGCACAGGTAACTTTACCTACTACAGCTTTTTAATATCCTCTCTCACAACTACAACATACCAGCACAGGTAACTTTACCTACTACAGCTTTTTAATATCCTCTCTCACAACTACAACATACCAGCACAGGTAACTTTACCTACTACAGCTTTTTAATATCCTCTCTCACAACCACAACATACCCGCACAGGTAACTTCACTCACTACAGCTTTTTAATATCCTCTCTCACAACCACAACATACCAGCACAGGTAACTTCACTCCCTACAGCTTTTTAATATCCTCTCTCACAACCACAACATACCAGCACAGGTAACTTCACTCACTACAGCTTTAAATATCCTCTCTCACAACCACAACATACCCGCACAGGTAACTTCACTCCCTACAGCTTTTTAATATCCTCTCTCACAACTACATCATACCAGCACAGGTAACTTTACCTACTACAGCTTTTTAATATCCTCTCTCACAACTACAACATACCAGCACAGGTAACTTTACCTACTACAGCTTTTTAATATCCTCTCTCACAACCACAACATACCAGCACAGGTAACTTCACTCCCTACAGCTTTTTAATAACCTCTCTCGCAACCACAACATACCAGCACAGGTAATTTCACTCACTACAGCTTTTAAATATCCTCTCTCACAACTACAACATACCAGCACAGGTAACTTCACTCACTACAGCTTTTTAATAACCTCTCTCGCAACCACAACATACCAGCACAGGTAACTTCACTTACTACAGCTTTTTAATAACCTCTCTCGCAACCACAACATACCAGCACAGGTAACTTCACTTACTACAGCTTTTTAATAACCTCTCTCACAAACACAACATACCAGCACAGGTAACTTCACTCCCTACAGCTTTTTAATAACCTCTCTCACAAACACAACATACCAGCACAGGTAACTTCACTCACTACAGCTTTTTAATATCCTCTCTCACAACCACAACATACCAGCACAGGTAACTTCACTCCCTACAGCTTTTTAATAGCCTCTCTCACAACCACAACATACCAGCACAGGTAACTTCACTTACTACAGCTTTTTAATATCCTCTCTCACAACCACAACATACCAGCACAGGTAACTTCACTCACTACAGCTTTTTAATATCCTCTCTCACAACCACAACATACCCGCACAGGTAACTTCACTCCCTACAGCTTTTTAATATCCTCTCTCACAACTACATCATACCAGCACAGGTAACTTCACCTACTACAGCTTTTTAATAGCCTCTCTCACAACCACAACATATCAGCACAGGTAACTTCACCCACTACAGCTTTTTAATAACCTCTCTCACAACCACAACATATCAGCACAGGTAACTTCACTCACTACAGCTTTTTAATAACCTCTCTCACAACCACAACATATCAGCACAGGTAACTTCACTCACTACAGCTTTTTAATAACCTCTCTCACAACCACAACATATCAGCACAGGTAACTTCACTCACTACAGCTTTTTAATAGCCTCTCTCGCAACCACAACATACCAGCACAGGTAACTTCACCTACTACAGCTTTTTAATAGCCTCTCTCACAACCACAACATACCAGCACAGGTAACTTCACTCCCTACAGCTTTTTAATATCCTCTCTCACAACTACAACATACCAGCACAGGTAACTTCACCTACTACAGCTTTTTAATAACCTCTCTCACAACCACAACATACCAGCACCGGTAACTTTACCTACTACAGCTTTTTAATAACCTCTCTCACAACCACAACATACCAGCACAGGTAACTTCACTCACTACAGCTTTTTAATAACCTCTCTCACAACCACAACATACCAGCACAGGTAACTTCACCTACTACAGCTTTTTAATAACCTCTCTCACAACCACAACATATCAGCACAGGTAACTTCACTCACTACAGCTTTTTAATAGCCTCTCTCGCAACCACAACATACCAGCACAGGTAACTTCACTCCCTACAGCTTTTTAATATCCTCTCTCGCAACCACAACATACCAGCACAGGTAACTTCACTCACTACAGCTTTTTAATATCCTCTCTCACAACCACAACATACCCGCACAGGTAACTTCACTCCCTACAGCTTTTTAATATCCTCTCTCACAACTACATCATACCAGCACAGGTAACTTTACCTACTACAGCTTTTTAATATCCTCTCTCACAACTACAACATACCAGCACAGGTAACTTTACCTACTACAGCTTTTTAATATCCTCTCTCACAACCACAACATACCAGCACAGGTAACTTCACTCACTACAGCTTTTTAATATCCTCTCTCACAACCACAACATACCAGCACAGGTAACTTCACTCACTACAGCTTTTTAATATCCTCTCTCACAACTACAACATACCAGCACAGGTAACTTCACTCACTACAGCTTTTTAATATCCTCTCTCACAACCACAACATACCAGCACAGGTAACTTCACTCACTACAGCTTTTTAATATCCTCTCTCGCAACCACAACATACTAGCACAGGTAACTTTACCTACTACAGCTTTTTAATATCCTCTCTCACAACTACAACATACCAGCACAGGTAACTTCACTCACTACAGCTTTTTAATATCCTCCCTCACAACCACAACATACCAGCACAGGTAACTTCACTCCCTACAGCTTTTTAATATCCTCTCTCACAACTACATCATACCAGCACAGGTAACTTTACCTACTACAGCTTTTTAATATCCTCTCTCACAACTACAACATACCAGCACAGGTAACTTCACTCACTACAGCTTTTTAATATCCTCTCTCACAACTACAACATACCAGCACAGGTATCTTCACTCACTACAGCTTTTTAATATCCTCTCTCACAACTACAACATACCAGCACAGGTAACTTCACTCACTACAGCTTTTTAATATCCTCTCTCACAACTACAACATACCAGCACAGGTAACTTCACTCACTACAGCTTTTTAATATCCTCTCTCGCAACCACAACATACCAGCACAGGTAACTTCACTCACTACAGCTTTTTAATATCCTCTCTCACAACTACAACATACCAGCACAGGTAACTTCACTCACTACAGCTTTTTAATATCCTCTCTCACAACTACAACATACCAGCACAGGTAACTTTACCTACTACAGCTTTTTAATATCCTCTCTCGCAACCACAACATACCAGCACAGGTAACTTCACTCACTACAGCTTTTTAATATCCTCTCTCACAACCACAATATACCAGCACAGGTAACTTCACTCACTACAGCTTTTTAATATCCTCTCTCGCAGCCACAACATACCAGCACAGGTAACTTTATCTACTACAGCTTTTTAATATCCTCTCTCACAACTACAACATACCAGCTCAGGTAACTTCACCTACTACAGCTTTTTAATAACCTCTCTCACAACTACAACATACCAGCACAGGTAACTTCACTCACTACAGCTTTTTAATATCCTCTCTCACAACCACAACATACCAGCACAGGTAACTTCACTCCCTACAGCTTTTTAATAACCTCTCTCACAACCACAACATACCAGCACCGGTAACTTTACCTACTACAGCTTTTTAATAACCTCTCTCACAACCACAACATACCAGCACAGGTAACTTCACTCACTACAGCTTTTTAATATCCTCTCTCACAACCACAACATACCAGCACAGGTAACTTCACCTACTACAGCTTTTTAATAACCTCTCTCACAACCACAACATATCAGCACAGGTAACTTCACTCACTACAGCTTTTTAATAACCTCTCTCACAACCACAACATACCAGCACAGGTAACTTCGCTCACTACAGCTTTTTAATAACCTCTCTCACAACCACAACATACCAGCACAGGTAACTTCACTCACTACAGCTTTTTAATAACCTCTCTCACAACCACAACATACCAGCACAGGTAACTTCACCTACTACAGCTTTTTAATAACCTCTCTCACAACCACAACATATCAGCACAGGTAACTTTATCTACTACAGCTTTTTAATATCCTCTCTCACAACTACAACATACCAGCTCAGGTAACTTTACCTACTACAGCTTTTTAATAACCTCTTTCACAACTACAACATACCAGCACAGGTAACTTCACTCACTACAGCTTTTTAATATCCTCTCTCACAACTACAACATACCAGCACAGGTAACTTCACTCACTACAGCTTTAAATATCCTCTCTCACAACCACAACATACCAGCACAGGTAACTTCACTCCCTACAGCCTTTAATATCCTCTCTCACAACCACAACATACCAGCACCGGTAACTTTACCTACTACAGCTTTTTAATAACCTCTCTCACAACCACAACATACCAGCACAGGTAACTTCACTCACTACAGCTTTTTAATAACCTCTCTCACAACCACAACATACCAGCACAGGTAACTTCACCTACTACAGCTTTTTAATAACCTCTCTCACAACCACAACATACCAGCACAGGTAACTTCACTCACTACAGCTTTTTAATAACCTCTCTCACAACCACAACATACCAGCACAGGTAACTTCACCTACTACAGCTTTTTAATAACCTCTCTCACAACCACAACATACCAGCACAGGTAACTTCACTCCCTACAGCCTTTAATATCCTCTCTCACAACCACAACATACCAGCACCGGTAACTTTACCTACTACAGCTTTTTAATAACCTCTCTCACAACCACAACATACCAGCACAGGTAACTTCACTCACTACAGCTTTTTAATAACCTCTCTCACAACCACAACATACCAGCACAGGTAACTTCACCTACTACAGCTTTTTAATAACCTCTCTCACAACCACAACATATCAGCACAGGTAACTTCACTCACTACAGCTTTTTAATAGCCTCTCTCGCAACCACAACATACCAGCACAGGTAACTTCACCTACTACAGCTTTTTAATAGCCTCTCTCGCAACCACAACATACCAGCACAGGTAACTTCACTCCCTACAGCTTTTTAATATCCTCTCTCGCAACCACAACATACCAGCACAGGTAACTTCACTCACTACAGCTTTTTAATATCCTCTCTCACAACCACAACATACCAGCACAGGTAACTTCACCTACTACAGCTTTTTAATATCCTCTCTCGCAACCACAACATACCAGCACAGGTAACTTCACTCCCTACAGCTTTTTAATAACCTCTCTCACAAACACAACATACCAGCACAGGTAACTTAACTCACTACAGCTTTTTAATGTCCTCTCTCACAACTACATCATACCAGCACAGGTAACTTAACTCACTACAGCTTTTTAATAACCTCTCTCACAACCACAACATACCAGCACAGGTAACTTCACTCACTACAGCTTTTTAATATCCTCTCTCGCAACTACAACATACCAGCACAGGTAACTTCACTCACTACAGCTTTTTAATAGCCTCTCTCACAACTACAACATACCAGCACAGGTAACTTCACCTACTACAGCTTTTTAATAACCTCTCTCACAACCACAACATACCAGCACCGGTAACTTTACCTACTACAGCTTTTTAATAACCTCTCTCACAACCACAACATACCAGCACAGGTAACTTCACCTACTACAGCTTTTTAATAACCTCTCTCACAACCACAACATATCAGCACAGGTAACTTCACTCACTACAGCTTTTTAATAGCCTCTCTCGCAACCACAACATACCAGCACAGGTAACTTCACCTACTACAGCTTTTTAATAGCCTCTCTCGCAACCACAACATACCAGCACAGGTAACTTCACCTACTACAGCTTTTTAATAACCTCTCTCACAACCACAACATACCAGCACAGGTAACTTCACCTACTACAGCTTTTTAATAACCTCTCTCACAACCACAACACATCAGCACAGGTAACTTCACCTACTACAGCTTTTTAATAACCTCTCTCACAACCACAACATACCAGCACAGGTAACTTCACCTACTACAGCTTTTTAATAGCCTCTCTCGCAACCACAACATACCAGCACAGGTAACTTCACCTACTACAGCTTTTTAATAGCCTCTCTCACAAACACAACATACCAGCACAGGTAACTTCACTCACTACAGCTTTTTAATATCCTCTCTCACAACCACAACATACCAGCACAGGTAACTTCACCTACTACAGCTTTTTAATAGCCTCTCTCACAACTCTTCGATGTGTTTTTTCATTGTAATTTTTTTTCTATATGTTCTTCACAGCAACTCTCCATTTTATTCATGATTTCTTTTGCAATAAATAATTTTAAGGAACGGACTCAAAAAAATTTTTTCTTTTGTTTTTTATTTGTTTTATATTTGTATTCAAATGGGAAAAAAATCCTAAACACATTTTCGTTCCACCTTAAGTGGCACTGCTGCATCACGCTCTACCTGATAAGCCAACTTACACCTCCTGAAAAGGGGAATTAGATAACATCCAGCCTTTTTATGTTTCAAGAATTTTTCAAGAACTTGCGATTACGGTGATGATTTTCTCGGTACATCACTCTTAGTGTCTCTTGTTCGTTCCTCAGTAACCTATAGATGAGGTAAGGCTGCCTCTAGGGCAGTTTTTTCATTTAATGTTTCATTTATTCTCTTTAAATCTGTTGTTTTAATCAGGCTTTATTTTCAATTGTTCTTGACTTCTGTATTGTAATTAAAAATATCTTTTGTATTCTTATTTGTAAAGCACTTAAAATGACTGCACCGTTATAAATCTTTATGTAAATGCTATTTAAATGACTTTGCCTTTCCTTCAGTTGGCAGCACACAATGTTTTTTTCAATATACTGGCTCTGTGAGAGACTGGATCTCCATTGTAGTGTTCTACATTAGTCATTAAATACTGCAGCGGTGCACTATATATCCAGCAGGGAGCTCTTTGGGATTCGGCCTAAATGACCGATATTTGTTTTTTAGGATGTGTGTATGCTGCTTGTGCACGCCAGCCGACTAGTTCCACACAGTCAAGAACACCTTGTCATCAAACTGTGCCAGCTGATTCACCAGCTGCTAAACCAGCTGCAGGTATGTTATGATTATTTATTGAATACTAGTTACACTGACTATCACTTGCACTGTTTGAGTTTGAGTTGGCTTCATGCTGCAGCATCACTGGTCAGGAACTTGCTCTATACATGTTTCTGCTGTGTGATCCAGGTCCTTTTGTTTAATCTTCTTTGTAAAGTTGTATTAACTTTTTATAGACACTGTAATCGCTTCACCATGGATGTTACAAAGCTATTTGTATGGGTTGCTGTTGTCAGAACAGAGGCATCAGTAAATATGTAGCCACGCTAGTGATGTGAGTTTAATTTGCAGAAGCAGGAGAGAATCTGAAAAGTAAACAATAGCACTGGTAATAGCTTCATATTCATTGATCTCATATTTGGTGGTTTGATGTTATAAAGATACAAAATGTTTAGTGCCAATTAGTGATGTAGGCTACTGTCAATATCCAGTATTAACTTATTCTGATGGTGATACATTAATGATACTGCGGTCTAGAAAAGTGTGGGAAAACTCGAAAGCTTACTCGAAAGTTCAGTTCAGTTAGCACTAGCTCTCCTGAGTTTGAACCGAGTCATGATGTTCCTCTTTCTCAGGTGATTGTAGACGAGCAGACTCTTGATACACTCGTATCGTATTGTACACGGGCTCTGCGAACATGCAGCTCATGGACGCACCCGGAGATACTGCTGGCCCTTTCTTCACTGGTATATGGCAACGGGCCCAGGTGCCAGCGGGTAAGAGTTGTTCATACAAGTGCTGTGATTGTAGTCTGATACTGTGTTATTGTTTTTTTTTTATGCTTATCTTTAAACCTCCTATTTCTCTAGCACCTTCCAGAGCTGCTTGGTCAGAACGGCATCCTTCTGACCTATGGTGACCCCAGTCTGACTGATATAGAACTGAGGCGTTCTGCTGTTCACTGCATGGCCAACCTTTGCCTTGGGTTAGTCAGATTCCCACAGCATAAGCCCATGCTTTTTATCGTCTAGGGAAATATTCCAGGAATCTGTCAGGACAGATATATTAAGCTCTTATGCATCTTAGTATGTATCACTTTCAGGTGCCTTGTTTTTAAAAGAATAGAAATGTCTTATGGTCAAAGTAGTCGAGGAAGAAAGACACTCTTGCAGCAGTTATAATTGTGATGCAAATGATATGTAATTGTGTGCATGTGCCTGTTTGTGTTAGTGTTCCTGGCCATCCTTATTTGGAGGAATCCTACAAAGGAGCAGCCTATAGAATCTTCCTGCAGACGCTTCAGTCTCCAAAGCCATCTAATGTAGAAGACATGGTTTTCTGTACGGTCAGTACTTCCCACACCAATTCAGTCATTCAACCCATTTCTGTTTCTGGTTAATCTTTCATAAATATCAATATCAGTTGCAAATTCTAATGAATTTTTCTCTGGAGATATGATGTACAGGTAGTTGCTAAGATTCAGAGGGTCACCATAACCTAACCTGATAATCCCTACTCTATTAATCTTTATATAATGTGGAATACTGTTACCTGGGGAGGTATTAGTAGTAGGTGATATGCTGCCTTATCCAATACACAGGTTAAAATTCTTGCTCGGGTTTGAGTTTCTTTCTAACCCTAACCTGACAATCCCTACTCTATTAATCTTTATATAATGTGGAATACTGTTACCTGGGGAGGTATTAGTAGTGGGCAGTATACTCCCAGGTTAGTGTTTCTTTCTAACCCTAACCTGACAATCACTACTCTATTAATCTTTATATAATGTGGAATACTGTTACCTGGGGAGGTATTAGTAGTAGGCGGTATGCTGTCTTATCCAATACACAGGTTGAAATTCTTCCCAGGTTTGAGTTTCTTTCTAACCCTAACCTGACAATCACTACTCTATTAATCTTTATATAATGTGGAATACTGTTACCTGGGGAGGTATTAGTAGTGGGCAGTATACTCCCAGGTTAGTGTTTCTTTCTAACCCTAACCTGACAATCACTACTCTATTAATCTTTATATAATGTGGAATACTGTTACCTGGGGAGGTATTAGTAGTGGGCAGTATGCTCCCAGGTTAGTGTTTCTTTCTAACCCTAACCTGACAATCACTACTCTATTAATCTTTATATAATGTGGAATACTGTTACCTGGGGAGATATTAGTAGTAGGCGGTATGCTGTCTTATCCAATACACAGGTTGAAATTCTTCCCAGGTTTGAGTTTCTTTCTAACCCTAACCTGACAA
Organism: Megaleporinus macrocephalus; assembly: GCA_021613375.1. Classification (NCBI taxonomy): domain Eukaryota; kingdom Metazoa; phylum Chordata; class Actinopteri; order Characiformes; family Anostomidae; genus Megaleporinus; species Megaleporinus macrocephalus. The sequence continues at coordinate 30,185,615 of CM038717.1, read as the reverse complement.
TCCCTACTCTATTAATCTTTATATAATGTTTATCTTTATGTAATGTGGAATAGACTGATCTGGGGAGGTATTAGTAGTGGGCGGTATGCTGTCTGATCCAATACACAGGTTATAATTCTTGCTCGGGTTTGAGTTTCTTCCTAACCATTTTTCTGGTGTGCCACAAACATGAGCAGATAATCCATCTCGCAAGCAGTGCCGACCACACTAGCGTTTTCACATTTGGCTGATTGGTTGACTCATGTTTTAGTCACGTTTCAAATGAAAATGAAATGCTCCTGCTGTCTGGTCTGCTGCATCTGAGGTAGTATTCTTTGTTTCCAAGGCATCAATGTCTGGTGTTTTGGAGTAAACCTCGGTCTATGAGTGCTTTAGTTATGTCAGCCCCCTGACTTCTTCAGCTGCGTCCGGTGACGCTGCAGCGTCATTTTTTTATTTTTTTTTATGTAAACTTGAGGATTTCGATGATGCTGAACTTCCACTGTAAATGGTGCAGCGGTTGCATTCAGGCACCTGTACAGGAATCCCTTAGAATGGAAAACTGGATTTATGTCATCATTAGAGCATATTTAGAACATAGAACCAACTAGGGCTGGGACGATGTGTTGACGTAATCCATTACAAATTTTTATATATATATATATATATAATAACTGACGTACAGTGAACCTTAAACAATGTTGTCTCTTTCTTCAAATACAAAACCCACATCTGCAAAATAGGGCACTAAACAAGCCATTTCCAAACTTTTTCAGTAACAGTCCTGACTCCGCCCAAAAGTTTGCATATACCAGCTCATGTTCCAGCCCAGCAGAACCTGCGACAGTGAAGCAACATGAATGGTGGATTACACATGAAGAATTCCACAGTTTCATGCTGTGAAGGCGATGTCATCACTTTTCATAAACTTTCTAGTCTTTCTTAAACTAACAATCCGTTTCACCTTAAATGCTGTCTTTTGTATGGGCTCCGACAGACTGTGCAGAAGTGTAGCTACTTTCAAGGCTGCATTGGTAATGTTCATACCCTTTTCGAATAATTCAGATCAGACATGGTTGATGTTTCTCTTTAAACGAGGCTGTAGTTGGCTTCCTGTTTTGCCAGCTTCTTGATAAAATGTTCTATTCCTCCTTAAAAGCCACGGCACAATTTAAGGTGGAATGGAAAATTAGCAAAAAAACAAACAAAAAGCTGCTTTCAAATAAGAATCCAGCTGTAAGTAATTTAGATGTGAAACAATGTTCAGACTGTTGTAGGGCTGGGTATCGCCACTGATTTCCCAAATTGATGCGATCCCGATTCACAAGGTCCCAATTCAATTCAATATCGATTAATTTAGGGATATTTCAGTTACAATGTGTTTTGTTTGAATATGAAAAGAGATTTTCAGAGACCTAATGTGGTAAATGTACAGGGAACACTCAACCTACCATTACTAAAAACATTAGTGTTTATATGTTTATATTAGAGATGGAAGGATCGATCGGCTATGTGTCGGTATCGGCCGATTTTTAATCAAAATATGTGATCAGTTATCGGACGATATTTCTCCAATTTAGCCGATCTCGAGAGCCGATCGATGGCGTTAAACAAATGAACCTGATTTCTGGATTTCCAGCTAGAGTTTCATCCAGGAAGAGGAGCCCTGCGTGAAACCCCCTCTGGCCAGCTCCCTGCAATTCCTGTCTGAACCACTAGGTGGAAATACATACCCTTTCATTTTCCACAGACTGACTAAAGCAGCTGGTCGCGAAAAAGGAAGTGCTGATAGAAAGCATGTTCGTCTGGCTGCGTTTACCGTATGTGACGCAGACTCATCCATGGCGTTTTTAAAATTAGTCAAATCTGCGTGTCTCGTGGGGAAACCAAGACAAAGACATTTAACTCTACTCATCTGATACGCCACTGCACGCGGCTGAATACAGTGAGTATCAGCAAACAGCAGAGCTAGCAGGCGCAGCTAGGGGGGGCAGGGGTGCTGTAATGCTAATTTAAAGGGTCGATCTCGGGTTTATACGAATCGATATCGGATTATTCAAATAAAGATAGATTTGAATTGAAAAATAGATTTTTAAACACACCCCTAGACTGTTGTATGTACATATAATTCAGTTTTGCACCATAAAAATATTTCAGATTGACTGTAAAACGCTTCGCTTGTAAAAATAGTTCTTATATACAGTGCAGGGACATCCCATAATAATAAGTAAGTCACTGTTAACTACAAAAATGTTTACTTAAGCATGTAAATGGTGTTCTTTTAAAAAAAAAAAAAAAAAAAAAAATAGCATATTATCATATATACCAAAGGTACACCTTGCTAGTACAGGGTTGGACTGGCTTCACCTTCAGAACTGCCTTAATTCTTCATGGCATAGATTTAACGAGGTGCTGGAGACAATCCTCCGAGATTATGGTTCATATTGACATGACAGCATCAACACATCACAGTTGCTGCAGATTTTTCTGCCACATGTCCATGATGTGAATCTCCCATTTTATCACATCCAAAAGAGGCTCTAGTGGATTGAGATCTGGTCACTGTAGGGGCTGTAGGAGTACAGTGAACTCCTTTTCATGGTCAAGACGCCTAATGTCGAGACCTGTTGTCAGCTCCAACCAGTCTGGGCGTTCTTCTCCGACCTCTAGGGTTTACAGAGAATGGGCCATAAATATCCAATGAGTGTCAGTTCTCTCAGGTGATCTCTTGTTAATACAGAGGTCAGAGGTTAGAATGGCCAGCCTGGTCTGAGCTGACAGGAGAGGCACCTGCTGCTGTAGGCCATCTGCATACCTCGGTTGTAACGAATGGTTATCTGAACTATTGTTGCCTTTCTATCAGCTTAAACTAGTCTGACCATTCTCCTCTGACCTCTGGCTTGAACAAGAAGTCTACGAAGGGAACTGCCGCTCACTGGATATTTTCTTTTTTTTGTGGACCATTCTCTATAAACCCTAGAGATGGTTGTGTGTGAAGATCCCAGTAGATCAGCAGTTTCTGAAATACTCAGACCAGCCTTTCTAGAACCATGTAACGATAAGATTGAACTAACAATGATGGAAAATGATTGAAGTCAGCTCACGTGTTATTATGTAATAAGTTTTGACGGGCCTAGTTAATTGTTCTTGCACATCATGGCACGGTGGTGTTATCAAACATCAGTTGTTTCAAGTGTGTTTTTTAAAAGATTGTGTCTGTCTGATTTTATAGAACATCTTTTCCTCCTGTCGTAGTTATTGCAGAGTGCTCTAAAGGGCATGCAGTACTTTCTGAATGGAGCGAAATGGAAAGTCTCTCCTGACCAGGACCTGGGCTCCCTGTTGGCTTTACTCAAGGTAATGCAATACATCAGCAGCTGTATGTTTCATAGAGTTAATAAAAAAAGTAAAACCCAAATCAAGCCATCTTGCTGTTTGTCGCGGGAGCGTTTGTGTGTGGGCTTGGGGTTCTTTTGTTTTATTGTTAGTATATACTACCGCTCAAACGTTTGGGATGTCAGTGAAATGTTCTTGTTTTCAATGGAGTATCTTCTTCCTTAACACAACAATGGACTGACGGGTCTCTAAAGAAAGTTGTTTCTTTCTGGTAATTTTGAGTCTGTCAGCAAGTCATCAACTGCTGCTGGTTCAGTTACTGAACTAACCTAGAATGTTGTTCTCCCTTTTATGCTCACTTATTAGTAGAATGTTTTTCAGCTGTGCAATTAAGCAAGAGTGTCCTAACAACCAATTAGTCCAATAACATCCTTAACTTGGATTGGTGGCCGTACCAGGAGATTTAGACAGAGGACTGAGAATGGCTGATAATTGGACTATAAGCAAAATAAGCCTCTATACAAAAATAGGCTTTAATACAAACATTTTTATTCTTTAGAAATCATCTGATACACTTACATTAATGGTGAAATGGACAATATTGTTTGTGAATTGCATGAAAATTGCATGAAATTAAATTCTAAAGTGATCCTAAACTTTTGAGTGGTAGTGTATTTATTTTGATATAGAGAAAGACTCACTGCGTTGTGTAAGTGTATTTTTGTGTCTCCGTCTGGTAGAAATATATGTTCCATGGGTTGCCAGGGATAAATGTGGAGATGCCTCAGGTTCTGTACCCAGCACCTCTTCCCCAGTACGAAACAGTTCCCGCAGCCAAAGCCGAGCCTCCACAGGACACGCCAACGCAGAGAAGAACACCAGCGGTACGCTAGGCAATCTTTTGATCAATATTAAAGGAACAGTTTACAAATTCACAACTCAGATGTACTGAGTTTTCATGTACCTCAAAAACATTGAATCAGGTTAGATATGGAGATGTTTGAAGTTGGGTTTTTTCAAGTTTGGCGCCAAAACTATAAAGCTTATGTAGCTAAATAGTAATGCACGCCTGTCTAGAAGTAAAATTTGGTTCGGTGACCCAGCCTTCTGTATTAATAGCCTTGTAGCTCCTTGTAGAACCTAATTTTAGACAGTGTGACTGATTGACTTAATTTGGGCAAAGGGGGGTAAGGCTATGCAGATAACTGTTTGGTTAGTACAGACTTTCCTTCCTCTACATTGAATTGCTTAAATCTCCACATGCTAAAGAGCGTAATACTGTAAATGCAGAGTCATATTGCTTGATATGTGTTATTATAATTGAGTTATAATTCAGTTAAAAGAGTCAGGATTAGAAGTTTTAGCTTGTTGGCAGGTCTGTGAATGTTAATGTGTTGTTGCCTTAATAATGATCACAAAATACAGAGGGTTACAGTTATTAGAATTGCTATGATAGGAACAAACTGAGAGTTATTACTCATAGTAATAGTCATCCCATCCTTACACCACGCCCCCAGTCCCAGCAGAATAAGAAGCGAAAGTCGCGGGGGAAAGGGAAGAAGGCCAGAGCAGAGGGGAAAACAGATGGTGGACCAGAGGAGGGCGATGATGAAGAGCCAAGTTTGGGGACCGTCAAAAGCGGAGGAGGAGGCGGAGGAGCAGGACGAGGAGAGGGCCGAATTGGTTGGCCTCAAACCTCTACCCCCCTCGCTCTGCCTCTGCAGTCCGGAGCAGGTCCTCAGCTCTACCCCTGCTGGAAGAAGGCCAGCTCTGACTCAGAGTTCTCTGACCCTGAAGGAGGAATGCAATCCAAACTCAGGTTTGATCAGATCTCACCAGCCCTCGTGCTCTTACAGCAGTAGTTCTCATTCCTGGCCCTGAAGTACCTCTGTCTCATTACTCAAGTCTTATATACATAAACTTATGTTATTTCATGCAATTTTCATGCAATTCACAAACAATATTGTCCATTTCACAATTAATTTAAGTGTGTCAGATGATTTTAAAGAACAAAAATGTTTGTATTAAGGTCTATTTTTGTATAGAGGCTTATTTTGCGTATAGTCCTATTATCAGCAATTCTCAGTCCTCTGTCTAAATCTCCTGGTACGGCCGCCAATCCAAGTTAAGGATGTTATTGGGCTAATTGTTTGTTAGGACACTCTTGCTCAATCAAACATTCTACTAATAAGTGAGTATAAAAGGGAGAAACAACATTCTAGGTTAGTTTAGTATCTGAAGCATCAGCAGTTGATGGCTTGCTGACCGACTCAAAATGACCAGAAAGAAACAACTTTCTTTAGAGACCCGTCAGTCCATTGTTGTGTTAAGGAAAGAAGATACTCCATTCAAAAACATTTCACTGTGATCCCAAACTTTGGAGCGGTAGTGTATGTCCTCCCCCGAACCACTTGATCCAGCTTATGAAGTACTTGACTTAGGACATCAGTTGATGAGATTGAGCAGAGAATACTGGAAGGGCAGAGGGAGCCCAGGACCAGACTTGAGAGTCACTACAGCGAATCTCTATACAATCTGGATTAATTTATTATCAGTACCTGGGAATTTGATTTGATAAAGTTATTTAATTTCCAGTATCTGTATCTTTGACTCAATCTGGATTCAAAGACTACGGAGTTCCCTCAGTAGTTGTGTTTCTAGTCCAGTCAACATCATGCAGCATGCTGTTATTGTTATTGAGTACTGCCTGTCGAGTAACCCTGTTGTGTACATTCAGGCAGTAACATTTCAATCCAGGTGACATATGTGGTGAAGCCAGGTTACGTCTTATCTTGTACCAGCATTCTGCCCTACCCTGGCCAGAAATACATATTTAAAACTTCATTACAGAATTAAGTAAGATGGCAATCAATATGTAAACTTTTTAAACTGAGCTAAAATTCTCAATAGGGTGTGAAGAAAACCAATGACAGTATGTATCATGTTGTAAAAATAACTACTAAAGTTAGCATGTTGATCATCTAGCTTGGGCCCATGTGTCTTGTAAGACCACTTGGTATGTGAAAAGGCGGCAGTAAGTCATTGTAGCGTCAGTTTGTCCTCACGTAAGCAGCTGTAGAGCAAGCTCGCCTGTTCTCGGCAAGAAAACACATCTGCAAACATGACAAAAATAGGAAAATGATTTAACCTTGAAAATAGCAAAACATGAGTTAAAGTTCCTGATACATCAGGCCTCACAGGGTTAAGAGATAAAGTTTGAACTTGCAACGGTTTTTCAAACTGTTAAGTAAATGGGAGGGAAGGGAGTAGTGAAGGGGGCAAAGCTGTGTGTAGTATGACTTGGACATGTTGTGTCTTTTTACATGTGGCTCCTTTAAACAGGGCACTGACTTTTCTTTCCCCAGTGTCTTTACCGTCAATGATTGGGGTGTAAGAAAAGAAAAAAAAATCGAATATTGGGATTTTATATTTGGTGAGACTGTATCGATTCTCAAAAACACAGTATTGATACACAGCCTCCTGACAGACAGTAAATCATTGTGTATTGTGTTTAAATCTCTGACCACTAGATGGCAGTGTCGTATTCCACTTTCAGCTCCACTCCAACATTAACAAGCAGCACAAGGGCGCAATGCTATTGTAAACATTGGCAAACCTGTTCATATAGTGGTGTGTTTTAATAGTAGGATTTGAAAAATCGCTATATATCAACTTACTTGCAGTATCGCAGTATATCTATTGTGATGTATTGTATCGCCAGGTTCTTGCCAATATACAGCCCTAATCAATGACCAGCTGATGCTGTGAACAAATTGTTGCAGTCCTACCATGTAGACATTTAAACAGCCCTCTCAGACGGGAGGAAACCCAAGGAACCTTGGGAGAAACAAAGACTCACAATGGGAGACTCACCCTCAAACAGTATTTACAGTTTAATAAACTAAACACCAAAGAAAAGCTGAGAGAATCTCTGTTTAAAGTCTGGATGGTAAAAGATTTAGAAGCTGCACAGGTAGAGGCAGTCTCTAACTGAGGCAGACTCTGACTGAGTCTTTGTGAAAGGTGGGCGTGAACTGGAACAGTCCCATCCTATCTTAATGCTGGTACATCTGGATGGCACAGTGATGAAGTTGAGGGTGTTGCAGTTGGCACAAGTGGACAGGAGAGCTGGTTGGTGATAGGTGAGGAGGAGGCCCTGGTCAGCATTCAACAGGACAGGAGGACGGTCATTACCTCAGGAATAAATATAATATAAATATAATAATGCTGTGACTGTCTTCTCTTGTGCAGGCTGTACCAGGCTCGTGTGCGGCAGAGTGCTCTGCAGTGTTTCCTGGCCGTGGTGAAGAGTGTCGAGAAAAGGGTTCTATATGGCTATTGGTCGTCCTTCATCCCTGATGCTCCTGGCATCGGAAGCCCTCCTTCACTTACCCTCCTCACCATCGCTCTTAAAGACCCCTCCCCTAAGGTACCACAGCAGACCGGCCAAATGAGCGGCCACCGATTTGAAAGCTAAGCAAAATGAACAACTGCTACAAAAATGGTTAAAAACGCTGCTCTTTATTTTCATCACCTCATCGTCGTGCAGGTACGCGCTGGGTCGCTGCAGGTGCTCTCTGCCCTTCTAGAAGGTTCACGTCAGTTCCTGTCTGCGGCTGAGGACACTAGCGCCCCTCGTCAAGCCTTCACTCCCTTCTCTGCTACCCTGGCGGCCAGCCTGAGAGAACTCCACCGCTGTCTTCTGCTGGCGCTGCTTGCTGAGTCCTCCTCCCAGACCCTGACACAGGTCATAAAGGTAGTGACGAGAAGGACCATGCATACTTCTCACTGTCAGCAAGAGCAACACCCCTACCGTGAACTGGAAAATTAAAAAATTAATGATATGAGTTCTCTAAAGTCAAAGTTTTTAAATAACGCGTGCTGTGCTCCGTTACAGTGCCTTGCCCACCTGGTGTCCAATGTGCCCTATAACCGTCTTAGGCCAGGTTTGCTCAGCCCTCTGTGGAAACAGATTCGCCCGTACGTCCGGCATAGAGGTGAGCCCCCCCTCATCTCATCTCTCCTTGAAGTAACCACCACAAACAACACAAGCAACTAACAATGCATTGGATATTACAGTCTCTCTGCCCGTTCCTCTCTTTTAGATGTGAACGTGCGTGTGTCCAGCCTTACTCTGTTCGGGTCACTGGTCTCCACTCAGGCTCCCCTCCCTGAGGTGCAGCTACTCCTGCAGCAGCCGGGGCCGAGTGTGGGACCTGGCACCTCTGGAGGAGCCACGCCACAGGAGTCTTCCCTCAGCTGGAGGCAGCCTAGCCTCAGGGAGAGGGACAGTAATCTACCCTCACCCGGGGCAAGCGCTGAGTGCATTCTGGAGGCACCTTGCTGGCTATTGCAGTTGTGTATGGCTCTGGTAACCCAGCCCCGCGACGAGCCCTTCTCTGATAGTGATGCAGCTGCGTCCACTGGTGGTGCACTGGAGCCTTCTCCTGTCCGCCTAGAGGCCTTGCAGGTGAGAAGGAAGGGCTGTGACCAGAGTGACAGTTCGGACATTATTACTCTTATTCCAAATCATCCACAGCGTGCTTTAGGGGTGGGGCAACGTGTTGACATGGTAGATGTAATCGATTACATATTTACATCGATTAGCATAACGTGCGTTGATGCGTTGCAAAGATGGCTGCGCTGAAAGCCTGGATTTATCCAGAGCACAAGCTAGAGCTATAAACAGTCACTCGCGTGCAGCTAAAGTTGTGGGAGTGTTTCTTATCTAAGCAGATTATTTTAAGATTATTATGTGTAACATGTTTCTTTCAGTAGTGTCACTTGAAAAGTTGCATTGCTAACCGTTTCTTAATCGTCCAGTGTAGAACCTAAGACTGTACTCGATACCGGGGGAGCTTTAAAACACACGTAGCTGCTTCTCAAATGATTCTCTGCCAACACACACACACACACACACACACATATATATATGTATATGTGTGTGTATATATATATATATATATATATATATATATATATATATATATATATATATATATGTGTGTGTGTGTGTGTGTGTGTGTGTGTGTGTGTGTGTGTGTGTGTGTGTGTATATATATATATATATATATATATAATGTATGTATATATGTATATATATATATATATATATATATATGTGTGTGTGTGTGTGTGTATATATATATATATATGTGTGTGTGTGTGTGTATATGTATATATATATATATATATATATATATATATAATGTATGTATGTATATAATGTATGTGTATATATATATATATATATATATATATATATATATATATATGTGTGTGTATATATATGTGTGTGTGTATATATGTATTTGTATGTATTTGTGTGTGTATATATATATATATACATACACACACACATACACACACACACACACACACACACACACACACACACACACACACACACATATATATATATATATAATGTATGTATATATATATATATATATATATATATATATATATATATGTGTGTGTGTGTGTATATATATATATATGTATGTATATATATATACTTCACAAACTGTCTGATTTATTGTGTGTGAGGCGTTTAGGCTACGTGTCATTTGTGCCTCTAAAAGTCGAGTCAGAGCGTAGACCTTTAGCGTAGTCTTTTTAACTATTTATAGATCACATGCGTTTAAGGTACCCTTTAATACAGTGTGTGTGTGTGTGTATATATAATATATATATATTTTTTAAATTCCTAACACTCACATTAGAGTAATCTAAATAAAAAATGTTGTTAGATTAATAGATTTATCAAAAAAAAAAAAAGTTAGATTAATCGATTAAGAAATGAATTGTTAGGTGCAGCCCTAGTTTGCTTGATGTTACAAGTTTGCTTCTGTGATTTTGAACTGCAGCAGTGTGGCTGCTGTCTAAATAATTGTGATAGAGTTGATAGAGTTGATAGTCTCACTCTATTGCGTTTCTCTTTAAAGCCCAAACACCTCTGTATCCGCTGTATAAGAACCGTTTCAGTACTTTGTAGTCTCGTAGTCTCAGTAAATATCATTTGCTGTGAGAAAAGCACCGTTACTTCAAACAAGACACATCTACTGTAGTTATACAGGCTAAAATTAGGAACGACTCATGTTGTTTGAAGAGCCAGAAAGTAGTCGGTTGCAACTGTATAAGCTGAACAGCTGGATTTTTTTTAATCAAGTCTGCTTGTGTAGGTTTGAGGTTGGGTCTGTCTTTGTTCTACAGCATGAGGGGTTCTTTATCGATCGGTTTCATAGTAGCATGGTTAGAGGCTTCAGCAGATTATTGATTGAGTTTACACTGATTTGCATGAATCGTGTAGCTGACGTGTAGGCAGCTGATGCATGTAGTACAGCAGTTAATATCATGCAAGCTGTATGAGATGTGTATAACAGTGTATCAAAAGGCTCACATACATTGTTAGAACTATGCATTGGCTCTTAAGAAGTATTCAGTGTGAGACAAGTGCTAACCCTTACTTCATATTACAGCGTGCAGCATTTCATATATTTTACTGGCTGCTTGTCCTGTTGTGTCTTGGAGTAAGTAGGAGCTAGTAAGCAGCAGCCTGTGTTCAAAGTCGAAAAAGAGCAACACCACCTGGTCTTACACAGGTTATGGTGTCTTCCTGTGTAGCTCTGCATAAACAGTATTATGTTGCTATGGTGTTTAAAGCTAGAGATGGAAGGATCGATCGGCTATGTATCGGTATCGGACAATTTTTATTCAAAATATGTGATCGATGATCAGCCAATATTTTTCCAATTTAGCCGATCCCAAGAGCCAATCAATGACGTTAAATAAATAAGCCTAATTTCTGTATTTACAGCTAGTGATTCATCCAGAAAGAGGAGCCTCCGGCCAGCTCCCTGCAGTTCCTATCTGAACCACTAGGTGGAAATACACACCCTTTCATTTTCCACAGACTGACTAAAGCAGCGGCGTCGTGAGAAAAGCATGCCCTGATAAAAAGCATGTCCGTCTGGCAGTTTGTTACCGTATGTGACACAGACTCATTCGTCTCTCTTGGTTGAACCAAAGACATTTAACTCTACTAATCTGATACGACCCTGCACGCGGCTAAATACAGTGAGTATCAGCAAACAGCAGAGCTAGCACGCGCAGCTAGCACAAAACAAACAACCCAGAACAGATAATAACCCAGTGCAGACCAGATCTGACCGGTACGAACAGAACAGCAGCAACAATTCAAGATTCACAATTAATGATTGCAGATTGTCGTTTAAAATAACAGAGTCTGTGTTTAATGACTGCAGTTTTGACTGCATTTATTTAATTAGCTATTTTCGTTTTAAATTAAGGATCTACATTTAATGATTGCAGTATTGGGGTATTTGTTTGATTTACTTTGTTTATTTACTGTTAATTTTGTTTAAAATATGTTTTACATGAGCTTGTTATAAATGTTAATAAACCAGTTTAGATCATGTTTTTATGATTTGCTTGCGCTAACATAACTACATGTAGCCCTGCTGTGGCATATAGCCCCGCCCTCAATCGGTATCAACTATCGGCCGATCTGAAAGATGATTGGCGATCGGAATCGGCCTCAAAAGCGCTGATCGGTCCATCTCTATTTAAAGCCCTAGGTTCTGCATATCTTTCCGATCTCATGAACCATTACAGCTCATCTGGAACACTTCACTCAGCTGAGGCAGGCTTACCACAAATCCCTAGGATCACTTGAGACTCAGCACTTGGAAGAGCTTTTTCTTACAGCTCCTGTCAGACGTGTGCCAGGAAATATTTGGAATACATGCTTGACAGGTGTTTCTAAACCCAGATTAACATGGATTTGTTCAGACCAGCATGTGCATATTGGGTCTTTTCTGCTTTCTATTATATGAATTGTAATTGTGCTTTTCAGTGACATAATGATTTAACTTTCCGGTGTTGAGCTTTATCTTTCCTTTACCAAGCAAATTTCTGTAAGGTTACTGTAACCGCCCATATTAGAGATGATGTAACAACTCAGTTCAGTCCTATGTGTGTGGTCATTTAGGTGTATGATGCAATTTTTTTATATCGGCGCTGTCCAATGAAAAACAGACATCTCCAAAATGGTAACTTTACAGGAGAGGCCAAAATCGGTCTTCGCTTTCAATGTAAGTCAATGGAACCATGTTTTTCCCAAGTGATTTTGAAGCATTTCTGTTGGTCCATTCATCATGAAATGTTTACTCAATGTAAACGCCAGCTGTCGTGTTCAAAGAATGTAGAAAACTGAAAATTGACAAAAATGGAGATGCATGTTTTTCATTGGACAGGGACGATATATTGCTTGTTATCTACAAAAGCATTGAGGCTCCAGTTCTTAATTAATGAACTGAACTTTAAAAACAAACCCTGACCTGGCTGATGGACTACATTTGGGGTAAAAGGGGGTAAGACTGGGTAAACTTATAACTCTTCTTTTAACTCTGAAAATGGAGGAGAACAGGATGGTGTTTGCTGCCTGACCGGCCGTGTATAACCATTTGTTGCTCAGGTGCTGGCTCATCTGGTGAAGGGTTACTTCCCTCTGGCTCAGACGTCATTGCTGGAGTTGGCCCAGCTCGGCGCGCGCTGTCTCAGTGAGCAAGAACCCTCTGTGCAGCTACATGGAACCAAGGTGATGCTCCTGCTGTCTGTCTGTTTGTGTTTTCTGTCTAACCTTCTTCCTTCCTCCCTCGTTAACGCTCTGTATGTTCTTGTAGTTGTTGGAGGAACTGGGCACTGGGATTATCCAGCAGTACAGAGCTGATGCCAGCAGACCTGAGAGTGCCAACACTGTGCCACTGTGCCAGGTAGGCTGTTAAACGTCTATATGATTTCAGTAGTGGTGCCGTAGTGCAGCAATATTTATATAATAGTGCCCATAATGTAGATATTATCCATGGTAGACCTGTAGGCCCAGTTATGGTTAGCCATGTTTCCGCACGGTGGTAGATGTTTTAGGACATCCCTACAGCATGGCGTAAGATTTCACATGCTAGAAAATGTAAGTAGATTAAGAGAAGAACTCAGGCTGAGCAGCTACAGTGGCGAAGTTTGTGTGATATCTGCAATTTAGTTTTTATTGCCAAATCAAAAATGACTCTTTACTCCAACCATGTTTTTTTATTTGACAAAAATGAAGCATGTTTGTTTGTCATGCTTACTTTATAATAGTTTATTCATTCATCCATCTTCTAAGCTCTTATCCTTCTGAGGTGAGGTGGGGTGCTTGTTGGGCGGAATCATGCAAGCTTCACACAGAATTGAACCCAGCCCCATATTGTTGTAAGTTGGCAGCGCTATCGACTGTGCCACCCACTGTGCTATGAATAATAATAATAATATATATATATATATATATATATATATATATTTTTTTTTTAATAGCATCTTTAATTCGTGGACATACAGCTGTAAGTGCCCTGTTAGAAATGCAGCCATCAGGAGACTCGAGAGCTTCAACATTGACTTGTTTATTGACACGCACAGAAATGTACAGCTCAGTCGATCACAAGGGGTCGAAAAGCAGGCACAGCTTGGGTCATCGGTCTGTTGCTGGTCCAGTCCCTAATCCAGTCTAGTCCATCTCTGACTCAGTCTAGTCCAGTCTGGTTTAAGTAGAAGTTAGAAGAGGGTCAAATGGGGAGCGGTTAAATGTGGAGGAAGACAAGGGGTGCTACTATTCAGTAGGTACTGGATTAGAGCCTGTACGTACTGCTCGAGCAGCAGACTAGTAGGCAGTATCAGTAGGCGAGTTTTAGTAGCCACACAAGCTCGGATGTACTCCGTCCGCCATATTGCCAGCGTCCTGTGACGCAAGACGTCAGACCACCACCGTTAAAGTCCTGCTATTCATTTAAAAGCTCGTTTACTGACAGATTTAGATCTTTTTGTGACTCTGATCTGCGTCTTTGTCTGAATATGTATCAGACAGTGTCGAGCTGTAGCTCTGAGAAGATGAAACTGGAGGAATGTAATCATTGTTTACCTCAGCAGTAGCGCAAACTTCTGTAGCAGCAGTTCACTAGACGTAGCTACGTACACACAGCCGACGTTCAGCTTTTCACCGATTTTTTTCCTCTGCTTTGAATTCATCCGCGGCTCCAGGTGAATCATGGGATAGTGCAGTGTGCTGTGTTCACCTACATAAAAATGGCTGCTGATTGAGGAGGTCATCCGGGCCCCGTTCGCTTCTACTACTCGATGCCTACTGAGTATTCAGACATACTAGCCGCGCTCACCTACTGATTTCACTACTGAGTAGTAGGCAAGTAGGCGATTTTGACGCACCCTGGGAGTTTAAGGTGGGGCTAAGGGGGATGAAGATGAAATCAAATGGAGATAAGGAGTAATTGGGTGGGGTGATCATGGCAGGAGACAAAGGGTCATTTCAATACAAACAAAGGAGGGGGGCGATCAACTCTCTGCAGAAAAAGGATAGTATGAGGATAAGTAAACATGATGAGAATTATTTCTCTCAGCCCGAAACACAAGGATGTAACAGGCAATAAAAGCCTTGGATTAAAAAGGATAGGAATAATAAAAAAAAGAATAATAAACTAAAAATGCACATAAAATTTGCATAAAATATTGAAATACATCATTAAACTAAATGCAATTGTATAACATTAATATTGTTTGTCCTGCTGTGGTTCCTTTGCGTTTTATCTTTAGACAGCTTAAGGTTGGCAGCGTAAAAACAAATAAAAGAATTAAAAATGTGTTCTGTAATAAGCAGGTAGGCAGTGAAGTGCTGCTAACACGGTTAATCTGTTCTTGCTCAGGTTAGAACTCTTGCTGCTGCGTTCTGTACAAGCTGTAATTTCTCTGTGCTCTTTTAGGTACAAATATAAAAATACATAAATAACAATTCTCTCTTACCAGCTGGCACTTACCAGCACAGGCCTGATATCTGTGGTGCATTTTCCTAAAGCCTAGTCCTGGAGTTCCTCCAGCCCTGTACGCTTTTGTATTTTCCTGCCATAACACACACACACCCACCTCAGCTCAGGAAGTGCTCGTTAGTAAGCTGATTATTATTATTATCAGAAGTGTATAGTATATAGAACTGTGCCTTCTAGGAGTACTCTAGGACCAGCGTTGGGAGCCAGTAAGCTATGCCATACCGATGGCTGTTAGGAGTTGTTTTCATCTTGCCCTTTGGAACAGGTGTTGCAGTTCTGGTCTGAGGTCCTGACCGGTCCGTTGATAGGAGCCTTACAGAATGACCAGCATCCGACCTTGCAGACCAGCGCATGCGACACCCTCTCCTCCATACTACCCCAGGCCTTCAGCCAGCTCCCTGTGAGTCTGTCTGTCCCTTTGTCTCTTGTGTAGTGTGCTGTTCAGATGTGTTCATGCTAAAGCCAGAAAAATATTTAGTGCAAGTGTATAAGCACAGACACACGCGACTGTATAAGTTTGATGGGCACTCTTATGTTACTTTAGCATGTAAAACACTTGGTCCTCAAGGGAGCGCTAGAGCGTAAATCAGAGAATAAACCACCGGTCGAATGCTGCAGGGGGCGGGAACAAGCCGTGATGCAGTCTCTCTCTAACTAGAGGGTCTCAGTAATCTATTTTATTTTTTTATGAGGAGAGATGCCTACATAGACAGCCTACTTAGACACTCACTAGGTTTTGAGACACACCCATTGTTTAATGACAGCTCTGAGAAAGTTTTAGTGTGAAAAAGTGTTTTTGTCATATACGTCACTGGCGAAGAGATACATGCAGATCGTTGTATGGCAAAATAGGCTTCCCACTAATTATCACCCTTATTAACATTACAAACTCAGAAGGCATATAGGTTCACTGGTGTTGGAGCCCTTGGTTCCAATCATCACCACTAGAAAAGGCATACGTCAGAATAAGTCACACTGTTTTGAAAGACGTTGTTTACATCTCAGTGGACTTCCCCTTTGAATGTGTCTAACTCTGTGTCTGTGTTTCTGAAGGACAAGACTCAAGTGCTCTGCATCACAGTGTTGCTCGGACTCACGTACAGCGAGAACTCTCTGGTGAAGGCAGCAGCAGTGAGAGCGCTGGGGGTCTACATCCTCTTCCCCTGTCTCAGAGAGGTATGGCATGTACCTTCAAACCCTGGAATCGCTCAACACTGTACACACGCTACCTTTCCGCCTGTACTGCTTATAAAAAAGCGAACATAACGGCTAGTTACGCAATCGATTGAGTTCTTCTGAGAGCCTTAGCCTCTGCTGGCCTGTGCTGAATCAGATCCGTTTCTTCATCTGTTGCGCTCTCTCTGACTCACAGGATGTGATGTTTGTGGCAGACACGGCCAATGCTATCCTCACCGTCCTGGACGATCGCTCTCCCAACGTCCGTGCCAAGGCTGCCTGGTCGCTAGGCAACCTGACCGACACACTCATCGTCAACATGTAGGGGACTGAGAAACGTGTTTGTGAGAGAGTGATTAGAATGCTGTTGAATTCACTGTGAATCTGTTTTGAATTTGGTTCTGCTCTTTGTGATCAGGGAGTCCATCGGAGTGGAGTTTCAGGAGGAGGTCTCTGACATGCTTCTTCTAAAGATGCTCAGATCTGCCTCTCAAGCTTCTGGAGACAAGGACAGGGTATGTGTGGAGTGGTATGGTAGTAACCAGAGGTGTGTACAGCATTGTGCAGACGTTAAGAGACCAGTTAAAACAGCCGTTAAACTCAAGTTATTCATTTTAGGGCCTCAGCATCTACATATGTGTGTGTGTATAAATATATATATCATCGCTGTCCAATAAAAAAATGTATGCCCAAAATTGCAACTTTACAGGAGAGACCAAAAACATTTTAATGTAAGTCAATGGAACCAGAATCTTTTACAAGCTATTTTGGTCCATTAATTATGAAATTTTCACACAATGTAAACGCCCATTGGCTTACTGTTACATGTTTTACATGTTTTGTTGGACAGCGACAATATATACCCTTACTAAGGCTTCCACTTTCATCACATTCAGTGATGTTGAGGTCTGGACTCTGGGGTGGCCAGTCTGTTGTTCTGAGAACTGTTGTTCTGATTAGGTTCCGAGAGCTTTTACTGAACTGAGAAAGTCTGCTTTTAGCTACAGTGCACCAGCGAAGTGCAGGAAATGCTAAAGCTCAGCTTGCTGGTGTCATTTTAAACTCTTAATTTCTAACCACCTCCACACAAGACCTTACAGTGTCTTATTTAATTTTAGTTAATAGTTTTAGTTTTATGATTTTGATATTCAGTTGTCCTTTCACCATTTTTTTAATCTGGATTATTATTATACTAATTATTATTATTTATTTTACTCTTGAGTTTTACAACTATATTTTTATCTATTTTTTATTTGTCTTATTCTTGGTTTTAATTTCTTATTTAGTTTTAATTTATTTTTCTTTTACGATTTACTTAATTTTGTCATTTTGTTTATATTGTTTATTTAAATCTTCACTCATTGTTCATTAGATCAGCTCCATTTACCATATAGGAACACTCTGTAGTTCCACAGTTACAGACTGTACTCTTTGGTAGCCCCTTTTAACCCTGATGATCAGTGGTTAGGACCCCATTATTTGGGTGGGGGATTATTCTCAGCACTGCAATGACACTGAAATAGTGGAGGTGTGTTCGAGTGGACAGTGTTGAAAACTCCAGCAGCACTCCTGTGTCTGATCAACCTTCTACCAGTACAGCACACACTATTAGACACTCCTATCTAGCTGCTCCACCTTGGAGATATAAAGTCAGAGACGAGAGCTCATCTTTTGCTTCACAGTTTGTGTTCGTTATCCACTAGTCCTTCATCAGTGCTCACGGGATGCTGTTCTCTGAATATTTCTGGTTGCTGGACTGTTCTCAGTCCCACTTATGCCAGCACAACACACACTAACACACCACCACCAGAAGAACAGGGTGAAAGGTGGCTAACAAAGTATGCAGAGATACAGATGGACTACAGTCTGTAATTGTAGAGCTACAAAGCGCTCCTGTATGCTAAGTAGATAAAATAGACAATGACCGTATATAGAAGGAGGTGTACCTAATGAAGTGGCTGTTGGGTTTATATGATCTCTTCAAAAATATTTCTTGGAACAGTGAATGCTTTGTGGCTGTTTGAATAGAAATTAAGCAAATAAATGGTGGTCTCTGACTTTTGCACAGAGCTGTTTATGTACAAAATTTTAAATGAACTTTAAATGACGTTTAGAGAACGTCAAGTATTCTGATATGTACTTCAGTCCGTGGTATTCATGGTCTAGAGTGGCTGCCAAGTTCCAATTTTCATATAACCAATAAACCAATGCAGGACCACTTGATGGATATTTTATGCTTTCTGAACGTTGTAGGCCTAACTGTAAAGTAAGCTGTCGCTGATGTGTAATACGTTGGGGATTGTATTAGAGAGTGTTTCTAGTTTGGTTTAATCCTGTGTTCATGGTGGTCTTGTAGGTAAAGAGTAATGCTGTGCGAGCTCTGGGGAATCTTCTACACTTCCTGCAGCCTGCGCGCCTGAGGAAGCCAGCATTCGAGCAGCCCCTGGAGCAGGCCATGAGGGCGCTCATAGACACAGTCAGAGGAGACGCCACCATGAAGGTGCGCTGGAACGCCTGCTACGCTCTGGGTAACGCATTCCGAAACCCTGGCCTGCCACTCGGTGAGTCTGCTGATCTGTGTCAGTTCTCCTCCCAGTGTTCGTTATTTTACTTTCACTGAGGCAGAGTTCGCCAGTTAGTCTGTACAAGTTTTCTCCAGGTTTTCAGCAGGACTTTACACAGATAACTGAATTCTCGCTTCCAGGTGCTCCTGTTTAAATACTGAAGTAATTATTGAGACCCTCACTTGTGTTTATATTACGGGAGGTCAATGAGAAAATGTTTAGAGCAATCATTCAGCAAAACACTAGTTTTGATATTTTAATAAATCAATAGCATTTGTTATTACACTGCAAAACAAGCATATCTAATATTTCAGGATGTCTAATAATAAACAGTGAATAATTCTTACTGCGAGATTGTTATAAGAATATTAGAAAATTATATAACATATTTCTAGATGTTTTTTTGTGTTCAAAGTCATTTTTCTAGTGAAAATGGAAAACAACCTAAATTATCTGTGAACTCAATGAGACAATTTCACTGAATAAAATGACTTAAAACCCAAAAGAAAATCTAGAAAGATGTGGGATAATCATACTACAACAATTTCAAAATAAGATACATCAGATATTTAGATATTTTGATTTTTAGATTTACTTACCATTAAACCTTACTTGCAGTATATTTGCAGTAAATAAATGCTACATACTTTCTTTACATTTCCTTTTACCATTCTTT